>JAMJFZ010000107.1:48582500-49200000 GCA_026225945.1 Cricetomys ansorgei | reverse complement strand
TACAGAAAGCAGTGAGCAGTGTCAGCTGTGTAGTCCTGCTCCTGTGGAACCGTCCATTACCATGCCTTCTCCTCCACAATGGGCTGTATCCCATAAACTGTGAACCAGAAAAACACCCTCTTTCTTACCTTGCTTTTTGGGAGACACTTGGTCATTTTTATATAGAAAAGCAAGTAGTACAAGTATCTGTAAGAAGAATTTAGAATTTTCATTATTATACCAAATTAAATTTGAATGACTATAGCTTTGCATCAGGTCATCTAATAAAGGGGAAATTTCTCAGTTTACTTTATTTATCTAATCAGTATTTCAAAAATATTCTTGATGTTTCTAGAAAAAGCAATACATACCCTAGATGACAGGAAACAAATGTTTTCTGAGCCTTCTACAAGTTTCTATTTGTTTTCAAGCACTGCTGTTTTACAAGAGGGAAGAGTTCTAATCTTTCAATGATTACGATATTTTGATATAACTGTGCAGTGGTTATTTTCCAGAAAGGAAATATATACAAATAAAGATAAAGATTAAAATAAAGAAAAACAGACAAAATCTGCTATTGTTTACCAATGTAAAACAGGGACAAGTTCAAAGAAAAGTACAGTGATTTTCATTTCTAAATATTGTCAACAGCAGCATCCTGCTGTGCTCAGATACCACTTGAGCTTAGTGCACAGCTGTGAGTGGCATTACAAGTGGGAATGGATTACCAATCAGAGCTTGGCTTGAGAAATTCATTGCTCTAACCATTCCCTAATAAATCTCCTGAAGTCAGTCTGTTTCCATTGTTGTCTCTTAGAACAAATATGTGCTGTGCAGTTAAAGACATTATAGCATGTCTCCACTAGATTTACTTATACATATTTTTAAAAAATAATAAATAAAGTTAAAGCTCAGCAGATTCCTTTCATCTCTTCATTGAGCCACTAGGGGAATAAACACATGATATAGAGTACAGGAGAGCTACAGAATGAGTCCCTGGTGATCCCCCCATCAGTCATCAGAAGTTTTATTGATGGTCAGTCTTGCTCTTTTACAAAGAAAATTGATTTGAAGGGACCAGAGCAGCCCCCAGTGACAGACTTCATAGACATTCATGATTGCCATGATTCCTGCTTAAAGCTGAAATAAAATCTTATTTCCCTGATGCACACTGTCTATAAGATATAAATATGGCCACATTTGGGAGATTTTAAGTCTCTTTGAAAAACTCCTACCCTCCAACAAGAATCATTAGTTAAATATGATTTTTCACCCTTATGGTGCCACAGTATGCATCTGCATACTTCTAATTACAAGAAGTCCAAACAAAGAAGCGTACTCATCTTTCTTATAGAAAACAATGTTTATAGTGCTATCTCTATATACAATGAAAGAACAGTGCCATGTTTTATTTTATACAAATTAGATTTTGTTTTCAGCATTTTTATTTGGAATATATTCTTTGTTAATATTAAAATTTATCTGGAATTAAATGCAAGAAGAATGTGTGTGAATCTACCATCTACATGGTTCTATGAAAGTAGAGTTTGAATATGCATGGGACAAGCTGTGTTAACCTTAACACATTATGTGCAAATTGCCTTTCGGGTTATTCTGTTATCATCTAATTTTTGTACCAATATTTGTATCTAAAGATACAGAGGAATGATGAAATAGGAAGTAGCATTCTATCAATAGACTCAAAGGCATTTCAAGCTAAAGAGACTTGAGATATGCTTTGTATCAGACAGTATCTTCAAATTTCAAATGATTGTGTCTCTTGTGCCTATCTAATCAGCATCTCCATTTATACACAAGTTGCAAAAAATATATCCTACCATCATTTTTAAGACAGAAAAGAGGAACAGCAGCATCACCACCACATACATAGTCTCTTTTTAAGATATAGCTTGTAATTGTTTAGATATTGTTCACTATTTGGGCCTGTCTTTAGAGTATCACTATTACTATGTCCATTGTCTATGAAACCCATAAAATATTAATTCTCTCTTTTTCTTTCTTTCTTTTTTGTGTTGTTGTTGTTTTATGTTGTTGTTGTTATTGAACATGGGGTTTCTCTGTGTAACAGCCCTTACTGTCCTAGAACTCACATTGCAGACCAGGGCGGCCTCAAACTCACAGAGATCCACCTGACTCAGCTGCCTGATTTCTAGGATTAAACATGTGCAACAAACAAGTAAAGACACAGAAAGTTAGGTATCTTTCCAAGGATGTACATCTAGTAAGTGAATGGGAAAGGCAGTGTTTGAATCCATACTCTATTGACTTGAGCATCTGCTCTCCTAAACCCCACTCAACAGGACTATAATAACTTTGTTCAATCTATGGAGAATTTACAAAGTTAACATGAGTTCTATTTGAGTAATCAAATACTAAGGGCTTAAATTATAATAAAAGTATAATTGCATCCATCAGAATTTAGAATGAGGCTGCCTTAAATGAAAATGTTTACTTTTGTCCATGCAACTAGAACACCTGTGCAACTTTAGTGATGTTTTAAAACTCATGGGATGTTTCTCTTTCTTTGGTGTCTTTATAACTCAATGTCAATATAACAAAGAGCACATGCACTGGCCTCAAAGGTGATTCCTTTACAAATCGTTCCTGTCCATTGGGAAGGTAGTTTTCTTTACGAGGCTATGATCTGAGTATCAAAGGCAAAGACTGCTATGTTCTTGTTTATACATTACTGACATCAAATCAGGCTTTTTTATATTGTTTATATAGGTTTGCAAATCACCCAATATTATTCATTCAAAATACATAAAAGAAAATCTGAAAACCATACTGCAAACATGTTCAGAATTCAAGTTTTCTGAATGGGTCTAAATTTATAAACAGAGAAAAGTATTTCCCTGCATCTTGGTAAGTCAAAAGTCATTCTTCATAGCAAGATCCAGCTCCCTATTTACTGATGTGTAAGCAAAGAAGGTTGCAAGATACTGTAAAAATCTCAGAGTAGATAACTGTGTTTCAAGCCTTAATCTGCCAATAATCTATACATGATATATATAGTAACCAATCTTAAGAGCAAACACTATTCCACCAACAGAAAACTTTTAGTACCTTATTTTAATGATTTTGAATGTTCTATAAACCACTTGTTTGAAAATAATAGAGTTGAAATATGTTTGAAATGATATTTTAAAACTAGAACTTCTCAGAAAAAAAAACACATCTATACATACATCTATTGAGGCTAATTTTGCATCTAGGTCAGTTTCCAAATACACAAAATTGTCTTTTTGACCATGGAGTTTTTCTTGGAAACTGTGTTTGTGAGTGTGTGTATGTGTGTGTGTGTGGGTCTGTGTACGTGTATTTTTGGTGTGTATATGTATGTATTTATGTGTATGTGTGTGTTTGTGTATATGTATGTATGTATGTTTGTATATGTCTATGTATGTGTGTACATATATGTGTGTTTGTGCATATGTGTATTTATATGTGCACGTATATGTATATATGTATATGTATGCATGTGTGTATACCTGTGCATGTGTATATTTGTGAGTATGTGTATTTTTGTATGTCTGCATTTGTGTCCATACCCATGTCTGAAAAATACTAATGGTAAATTAACTTAAGCTTTCCCTAACAAATCAAGGCACTTTTCTTTGTGTGACAAGTGCAACTTGAAAACAATCCTCAGTGACTAGTTACATTTTTTTTCCTTTTACTCCATGAGCAAAAAATTGTTATTGGAGGACTTAGAGAGCAATCTAGAAATCCCTTGTCCACTGTAGAATAATAACAAAAACACTGAAGCTCATTTTTGTTTTGTTACAAGTTTATCAATTTTTGATTATGCTTTCACTGTTTTGAGCAGCAGCGTTTCAAGCCAAAGCCTTTATAATCTATTACAATACAGCCAAGCTATCATCATGCTTTCTGAAAATAATGGCTTCCATGCAATGGTTATAATAGATCATTCTGAATTAGAAATCCTTTATGTAGTTGCTTTCAAAGCAAGCGAGTGATCTAAAATGGAATGCATGCTTCTTGGTTCCATTCACTGTTACACACTTGCAGTTCAAAAATAGTCTCCTGAGCACTAATCCTGTGCTGGGCACTGGTCTTAGAATGAATGGCAAGAAAAGATCAAAGCCATGGTCTTGGAGCCCATTCTCCTGTTAAGATATTTGTAATGAAAAGAATCACAGAATAGAGTATCCTTGTAACAGCCTTGTGTATAAACACATGGCATGGAAACAGCACAGATGTTTCACTGGTCCCCATGGAGAGACCAGATAGGAAATAATATATAAAACAATATTGAGGAGGGATTCTGAAAGTTGAATATGAATTTTCTTAAGCCCAAAAGTATTACTTTTCATTTATCTCTAATTTGGGCTCCATCTTCAGATAACATACAGTGAAAATGTTCTTACCTTATAATGGTGAAATCATATTTTGTTTTGTATTTATAGTATCCTTAGCTCAATAAAATAATTTTAAAATAATACTGTGATGATTTTAACAGCATCATAAATCCCAGGTTTTTATGGTAATAGATCAAAACTTTTAGAGTTAAATCTTCATCTAAAGTAGTAAATTTTATTTGTTTAAAGTGCCCAAGCGATTAAGTAAATACTAAGGGATGTAAAGTCTGAGCAAAGTGAAAGATCAATACCATCTGATGTGCTGACCTCCCTAGTCTCTACTACATTAAACATTTATTGAGCATCTGCCATATTCAAGGAATCATCCCAAACTCCTAGAATCTCAAGGTAAAGACACACTTCTTTCATTTGAGAGTTTATGGTGTGGTCAGGAAGAGAAAATTTCTTAGGGATGAGTATACAGGGATTACTGTCTCAGGTGAAAGCCATAAAGTCAGAAGAGATGTGACCAAAGCAATAGAGAGTCAATCAAAGCTTCCCAGAGGTAGGACCAATGAGGTAGGGATAATAAAGAAACCAGACACTGGAAAACTGCAGAAAATTACAGAAAAAACTACCTGCTAGTGCCAGAATGCAACAGACTAGACAATAATACATAGAGAGATTTATTTCCTGGGGCATTGTTCTGGAAAGAAATCCACATTTCATTTTAGAGCATCCAAATTTGTTATAACCAGGCCATACTTTATTTAAGGGTATGAATTATGTCATTTAGAACACCCTGTTAGAAAGAACATTCTTAAATTCAATCTGTGTGGATTTAGCTTTATTCTAGACAGCATGTTTAGTTCCTTATTGTTAGTTCATGAAACTATTAATTTATAAAATAATCTTTAAGAATGGCAAAACAACTTTGCTATGACTCACCAAATACAATATGTTCTTAGATTTTGGTGAGTGCATTTCAATGAAAGGATCCTAAAGCATTATAGAAATATGGCCATATTTTATTCATGCTGTATTCTACTTTTCAGGGGATAAAGAGTGTTGACTCTGAACCTAGTCATCTAAGGAGCTGTTTATTTTGCATTAAGCTAAGATCTGGGGAAACAAAATCCATGACGCCAATGATGGCTAGTGTTTATTGAGCATTTACAACATGTTCTCCACCACTTAATAATTTTACACATATTAATTCACTCAGTTGTCTCTAGCAGCCCATAAGGGAGTGACTAAAACCCAAGACAGTCAACAAGTAAGTTTAAGTTTCTCAGCTAGTGAGGCCCTTACTGGCTTTACACTTTAGGAGAAATATTCATGTCAGAACAGAAAAAAAGAGTCCCATTGTCAATGATCCATGCTACATTATTCATAGGATAATGTCAGCTAGATAGCAATGTTCTAAAAAGCAATAATACATATTTAAACGTTATGCATGCGAAAGTCCACAGGAAACACAGAGATGTCATAATCTGTCCTTTCCCTCTACAACTTTGGAGACACTCAGAGTTCTTTTTCATTGTGACAATATGTCTCTACTCTAAATATATGACTTATTTCCAGTCTATGCACTCTGTGATCCATATTCTGTATACTCTGTACTTTTACCCGGCTTTATCTTGGTATATCATACATGTAGAAAGAGTATTAATGGGAGTTTCATGAGCTCATTTTATCTAGAATAGAACTTATTAAAATAATATTAATTTGATATTTCCTTCTAATTATATGATGGAGGAATAGGACTCATACTTCATAGAAACATCAATTGGGAACCAAAGGACCTCCTAAGAGCTAAGGGGACTGCATCTGAATGGGCAGAGAAATACACTCATGTGTTCCATAAGGACTTCGTTTTGTCCATGACATGCCATGTGGAAAAGTATCTCCACAAAATTATAACAACTGAAAAAAATTAGATTTCCTAAGAATTTATTTTATTATTAATACATACATAAAATTTTGAACAAATCAACCCTCACTTTCCTCTCTAATTTCTGATCAATCCACTACTACCTCTTCCTTTCCATATTTATGCTATTTTCTATTTCCTTTATTACATATCATTGAATTCATTTAGTGCTACCTGCATGGACGTGAGTGTGTGATCATTTATTAGAGCATAGGTAGCATTTCAGGAACTGCATTCCTGGAGAAAACTGACTCTCCCTCCCCCAGCATCCACCGGTTTCTAATAGTCCTCAGATGAGAATAGGGCTTCAGGAGTCCATTCCCTGTTTCATGCTGAGATTTTGACTGGCTTTATCATATGTGTGTCCTCTGCATACAATCGCTGCCATCACAATTTCATGTGTGCAACTGCACTGCCATGCCCAATAAATATGGTTTCAATATGGATATTGATTCTCTCCTGCAATTACAATCTTTCTGCCCTTTTGAGTGATGATTTCTGACCCTTGGAAGAAAGGGTGTGTTATAGATGTCCCATTTGTGGCTGGGCATTCTAGTTGTAGTCAATTACCATCTAATTCAGAAGGGGGCTTATCTAATGAGTGTGGAGAGATGAATTGATCTATGAATGTAATGAGAAGTCCTTAGAAGTCAGTTAATGCTATGTCCCATTAGCAAAGTAATAGTAGTAGGTTTTTCTCTAAGTCCTATGATCTGTCTAGTCACAGGTTTTAGGCATGAATAACTGTGCCAGAAACAGGCTCTATCTTGTGGGAACAGATCTTGAATCCAACCAGAAATCAAAACATTCATGCAAATAGTATACCATCAACTGTATCTTGCCAGATGAGTAGTTATTATGGTCCCTAGTTTCCACAGTTGGGTAAAACTGTTGGTGACTTTTCTTCCCCTGTAGCATAAATAGAACCTTCGAGCACTATGAAAGCTATACAGTAGATATGAAGATTCCAGTTCAATATCACTTTAGTTTTTCCATCCCTTATTAGTTCAGGTATGTGGTGTCTTCAATAATTAGGTCTTACAACCAAATTCTGCAGGGTAACCAAGAGCAATGCCAATAGCATTTAGTGTTTTAGAGGGTCTATGGGACTTCACTGACCAATAGCTCAAAGAAAAGTACAACATACCTGGCACTGGACTTTTTAGTTGATATTCTATGGTGTCTGGGTAGGTATTATCCTACCTCTATTGTAGGGTAACTCAATTTAAACCCTACTAACATATGTTTTTGTATATACACATGTACATATTTTAGGAAGCTTTTACAACAGGTTTCAATATAGCACTTTTGACTGTCTTTAGTTTTACTTACCTGTCCTTATGCTCTATCCTTTACCATGCCCCCCAAACCCACAACCCATTTAGGCCTTCCTTTTGAATCATTCTTCTTTCCTACATCCTGTCACCTGCATGTTGGCCCTCTCACCAAATGGTCCCTTGTTAGTTTCCTGTCTTCTATGAATTTTCCCATTGACACACACACATATCTAAATATTTAAAGCTAGCACACACATCTGAGAGAGAACATGTGGCATTAGTCTTTCTGAATCTGGGTTACCTCATTCAAATGACTATTTCCAGCTCCATCCATTTATATTATGGCCTTAACATCACAGCACAAAGGCAAAGGTATGGCTGAATTATTTGTGGAGATGCTGATTTAAACAAAGTACTGTACTATAAAAGTACAACACATACAATTTTATAAATATTTAATACCCAATAATAGTGATATGATAAATTGTTATTATCACCACACATATTTACTATACTTAGCTCTTATACCATCATTTTTGAGAATTCTCCTATTGTTTATATATAAAAATTTTACTTTAAAGTGATATGCTGTATGATATTTGGAGCATCCTGATATACCTCATGTTTATCATTTCCTGATACTCAAAGGCCACATCGAGTGATTGACCTCCTCCTTACTGACTTGGGTAAAGCACACACTCTGGAGATTCCACAGTGATAAAATCATCTAACGGGCATTTTTCAGAATATATTCCTGCTGTTAAGTAATACATCATTATGTGAAAAGCTGTGTTTGAAGAAGGTCAGATATAGAAATATAAAGGATATGCAACCCTTCCCCAGCTACAGTCAAAAGACAGAGAAAAAACACACCACCCCCACACACAGCCCACCCCCCAAGAAAGGAGAGAGAATTGAGGGGCAGAGTTTGTCTTTAACTCCAACTCCAGGTCTGTTCCAGTGAAACTCATGTCAAGGCTAACACCTGTAACCCTCACGCCAGGCTGTGATGTATGGAATGAGCTTCCATAATTGCCTTTTACTAGACTTGATCTTAATGCCAAACCCCAAGGGTGAAATTCTGTCTTGATGCCAGGTGAGCAACCAGAGAGTCCCAACATATAGGACAGGTTCACTGAACAGTATAGCTTCTATGACCCCATGATTGGACCACCTTCAGTAATGACATGGATCTAGCAGTCCTAGATTCAACCTTTATCCAGCACCATACCAGACACCACAATGTTTCTGCTTCAGATTACAGAAAAGTTGATCATGTACTATCCCATAATGTAAAGTCTACACCCTGCCACAACTTCATATCTGTAAGCCTGGCCTCATTTTGTGACCCATGCACAGGAGATCAGGCTTACAATGCCAGAGACTAGATTATTTTGGCCCATGATCCTAGCCTGTCTCTGTGACTCCAAACATCAGCACACCTAATTACCAGCCTCATGAGACCCAAAATTCAGGCTTTTACACCAATCCTGAGCAGGTTTCCACAAAGATAGATTCCAAACCCATCATTGTGGAAGCAAAGTCCAAGCAGGCTTCTTCAATAGGTCTCAAGCTACCTTTCATGGATCTAACCTCTAGATAAGCATTTATTCACCCAGGATATAGTCTGAATTTAGGGGACCAAATCTCCAAATTACTTTTCATAGGTCCACTTCCCAAGAACGCATCCATAGTTCAATGAAGGTGATTAGAATCTGCCAATTATGGTTCTAGATTAGATTCTTCACACTAACTTCAACTTGTACTTGGCCATGGGCCCCCATTCAGTCCCATGATTAAGAGACCCAAGGTTCAGGATTACTCTAGTAGGCCATAGTACTAAGCAATGGTCCTCATACTGGAACTCCAAGTTCACTCTTGCAGAACTGTTTCCAGGACAGATTCCATATACGCAGACCCAATCCATACCTGAAAACTTGGACTCCATAGTATCCTGTTTGTTCCTATATTTCAGGCATAAGACTCACCCAGTACTAGAGCAATCATTCAGAGTTAGTCCTTAGTACATGTCCTGAGGTTATAGTCTTCACGTCCATCCCCACAGGTCTAGTCAGCAAGTTTAATCCAGTGATCCAGATGCAAGGCCATCATGCTAGACGATTCATAGAAAACCCATCTATGGAACATGCTAAATGGCCACCGTAGAACATCTGAATAGAAAAACAGGTGAAGGGTTCTCTAGGCAAAGCCAGTCTGCATATCTGGAATAAATTCCAATGACTTTAAAAGCAGAAACTAAGATAAGGAAGAAAGAGCATAAAAAAGAAGAATGATACAAGGCCATCAAAATAATGGAATGATCTTTCAGTAACTGACACTGGAGAAACAGATATATTCCCTACAAGGAAATAAAATAGGTGTATTAAGAAGAGATTGGCAGATGAAGATAGGCTAAGAAGGGAGAAAGAGCAGGGACAGGGAAGGTTAAACAAGAAAAGGTCAACAAATTTCAAGAACTGCAAAGAAATACCTCAGAAAAATCAGAGAAAATATAAATTATACACTATATGGAATTTGAGAGCTAAAAGTATGATAGATGTTATGATTTGGATATGATGGGGTTTCTCATGTTGAAGGTTGGACTCTTAGTTGGTAGAGTTGATCACTGAGAAGTGGATGGACCATAAGGACTCTGATCCCATCAATGAATCAATCCTTTGATGAAGTCTTAACACATGATATTCTTGGCAGATACAAGATGTGGACCAAGTTTTAAAAAGTAGGTCCCTGGGGATTTGTCTTGGTCCTGTCCCCTTCTCAGTCCCCAGAATTTGTCTCTCCTTTTCTTGTCACTAAGGGGTTGTCAACTTCTGCTACCAAATTCCTCACCACGGAATCCAAAGCAATGAAGCAAGCCTTCTCTGGGTTGCAACCTGTGATGCTGTGAGTCAAAATAAAATTTGTCCTTAAGCTGTTGCTTTTTGCTACTTATCAGATGAAAGAAAAACAGAGTAGCACAGAAAATTGGTTCTGGAAAGTCAATTGTGCTGTGATCAAGCCAAACCACATAGACTGTAAGTTTCAGAAACTGGTTTACAGGAAAGTTTAAAAGTTTGGAGCAGCATATTAGCCGTGTGTGTGTGTGTGTGTGTGTGTGTGTGTGTGTGTGTGTGTGTGTGTGTGTGTGTTTTCACAGGTGCAAGTACCTAGCATGCTGCATGTAAATCCTAATCATCAAACTGATAGGGTCTTAGAGGACCAGATGTTGAAAGAATGATATTAAATTTTCTTTGCCATTCAAAGAGATCTATAGATTAAATATAAATTCTTTCAAAACATAGTGACACTTTTTGAAAGAAACTATTGTAAAATTTTTACAGAACCACAAGACTGAATCTAATAGGACAATGGAACAGAAAAGAAAGTTGAGATATAAATCTACACATTTACAATCAATTTACTTTTGACAAAACTTTCCCAGAGCATGCAGTGGTGAAGGAATGTCTCTAACAAATGGTGTGAGGAAAATGGACACTTTCATGCAGCCTGAAGCTGGCCCTTTATTTCATACAAGAGAATTAACCAAAGTGGAGTGAAGACTTAGATGTGACGCCTGTAAAAACTGTAACACAAGACAGAAAAAAAGAACCTTACATTAATGTAGGCCATGAAATGTTTATATGACCTCCAAATCTTGGCAACAATAATAAAAATAAACAACTGAATTTAATCAAGTGAAAAATCTTTGTATTTAAGGAAACAATCAGAATATTGTGATAATTAAGATAGAGGATAAAATGTTTACAGATCATATAACTGATAAGAAGTTGTTATCCCCAATATATTAATAACTCAGTGAAGTCATTTCCAAGGTAATGAATGATTCCATTAAAAATGAGTAAAAGGCCTGTGAAAGATGGATCAGTGAGTAAAAGGACTTGCTATATAAGCATGGAGATGGGAGTTCAAATCATACCACCAACTTAAAAGGCCAGATCCAGGTATGGCTGTGCACACCTGTAACTGCAGCACTAGGGGACTGAGACCAGCTGTCCAGTGTAGCCAAAATAGCAAGAGTCTGAATCGCAAGAGACCATGCCTCAAGGTAATGAGGAAGCAAGTGATAGAGCAAGACACTAAGGGTTCTACTCAGGCCTCTGCATGTGCCTAAAGCAAGGAGCCCCAAATACTCATAAGAGCTACAACATATACAGATATACACATATGCATACCTATACACACACATGCATGCATAAATACATGTATACACACACATACACATAAACACATTCAGGTATATACAGAGATACAAACACACAGAAACCAATGGCAAAATACTGGGAAAGATATTTCCTCGAGGATGACATACAATTGCCATTTAAGGAATATTGAAATATACTACTATTTTCTGAATACATTAATATGCAATAGTAAAAGACAATAAACAAAATTTACATCTCCTGACTATCTCTCAGAAGTACTAAGAAGCTGGTTTATATTATTTAAATGAACTAAATGTTAAAACTGATGGATATTGATCATTTTCTGATAAAAATAAATTCAAGAGATGTTTATTATAACCTTTAAAGTATTCGATTTTCTGCTAACCAGATATTTAAATATTAATTATATATTTATATCTATTTTGAATAAGTGTGATATTATATAATACATTTGGATATTATACTTAGTAGGTAACATTTTATACATATTACAAAACTATAATGTATTCTAAATTCTATATTATACACTATTTAAAACCACAAACTATATCTCTATTTTAATTTAAACTTAATATGCTAGATGTATTTAACTGCCAAAAAGTAAATAATCAGCATGCAATTGAACATCTTGAGAATGTAAATTTAGTATTGCATAGGTGAAGTGATTCTGTAATTCAGCTCACATACGAGCTGTGATTTAACTTTATATAAAAAGAAATTTATTTAAAAATACATGAGTAAATTCAGTTGAATTCACAGATATCCAAGTAATGCTTGTTTAAAGAAAGCAGCAGTTTAGAACCATATTATTCTACCTGTCTTATTTTCTTCCTCTTAAAGTTACTCATGTGCATATCACACATCATGTATAGCTAATAAACTTCTCTTAAGTCAACTTTAAAATCTTAAAATAGATTCCATAATTGATACATTATTTGCTTATTAGATAAATATAAAGTATCAAATACTAAAATTCAAGTTTCACAATAAGAAGGGTAATATATTTATGTAATTTATTATCTAAATATCAAGCTTTTATGAAATTAAAGATTTTATACATCGGTATATGTATATAATAGGAAAAATGTGCCCTATCTATCAGTTTCAAACATCAGATATTCAGATGTAATTTTAACACCCTATATAAAGCGTCTATAAGGTCTAAACTCTCAAACAGTAAACACTTCATTTCCTGAGCCTTATTTTGGAACTATTCTTTAAAAAAAATTAATGATTAAAAATCTGTTTGCAAATGCCCATGCCTCACATTAAATACACCCAGAAACACACACATATATGTACATATGTGATATATGTGTGTGTGTGTGTGTGTGTGTGTGTGTGTGTGTGTGTATGTGTCATGATATAACTCCATATCCTTCTGTTTAACTGAACAGTGTAAATGACTCTGGAAAAGAATTGCTGTGATATAGTATTGCAAAGTCATAACAAACAAGATTGGTCTCTCAGAATTTATCATACTCTTGTAAGGCCATAAAATAACAAATATTTTATTGAAAGTATAGTGTTGTGCTTTGATTTTTCTTATTTTTTGGTTTAACTTTATAGCAAATAATATACATTGGACAGAAATTTAGAGCTATTGATTTAGCTAAGCTGTAGAGCACTTGTTAGCATATACAAAACTTGGTGATTGATATTTATCACTGAAAATATGATGATAATAATAATATTTGAGTTCTTCTCCTATGAACTCAAAACATATTTGGTAATAACAATATCTACTATAAAAACATATATTCAAATATATTATATTATATTGTATTATATTATATTATTTAGAAACCTTGCACTGGACCTGTTACCTATTGGCAAATATTTTACATTGCTTCTAGGTGAATGCATGTTAACATGTACAAGAATGGGGTTATCATTATGTATAGCCTCCACTTTCTATCCAATCTATTTCTCACTTAGAGAAAACTGAGGTAAATCATCTTGACTGATGAGAAGCGAAATAGAAAATGCAGATAGTTTTACTGGTAATACAAAAAGCTTTACTTAAATACTTGAAATCAAAGCACTGGTGCTTTGTACAATAATCTCGTAATAAACTGAATATATCAAAAAGAAAAGCCTTCAGTTTTGGTGTAAGAAGAATCTGCCTTGAATATTCAAAGCTTACTTATCTTTCAGTAAATTATTCCATTTCCTTTCTACACTCTCTATGTTTTTCCCCCAAATCTGTTCATAACTTACTTCCATACTTTGGAATAGCATCTTTCCTACTCTTGGCCTTCTTCTACACTTGCAAATATGTAGTTTTTCCTATCTATCATACAATATATGTGAGTGTATATGTTTATGAGTATGTGTGTATGCATATGTATATACTCACACATTCATTTCTTTCTGTGTGTCTTCCCTAGCAATAGAAGTAAAAATCATGGTTACCCCATTTAAAAAATGCTGTTTATGTTCTGACCATAGTTCAGATATGAGATCACTTATAACTTAATACTTGAAAAATAATAGTTATTTATATTTTTCTAAAGAGATAATTTAAATTATCTCATATTAATATGCTATTATTAGTATTATTAAAATTTTAATTAAATTTTATGAGGTCAGATTTCTTTACATAATATTATTTATTTATATGTTTTAAATTAAGTACATAATTTCTTTTGGTGTTAAATATGGAAATACATATGGTCAAATAGATAATCACTAAATCCATACTCGAGTTAATCTAAAACAGTTTTCATAGATTTGTTCACACTGATTTTTAATGTTTTATAGTTTTCCTTGATAAGAAACGAGAATGAAACAATTATATTTTGTGATCTAATATGTATGAACAATAGAATTTCCAAACAGGTGATCATTGAATTTAGAGTCCTGGATGGCCCTAATTCCAACATCAGTGAAATATATAGTCTCCCATTTAAAATCCAAACACTAAAGCATATGAAAGAACTAGCCAGAGACTAAGCCTCAAGCACATCAGAAGTAATTCTCTTTATTTTTAGCTGCTATCCTGAAATGGCCCTTTAGTATTTTCAGTTATGACACTGTGAGACAATACTGTACATACATTACATGGAAAACAGTAAAAGGATAATAGTTTTTAAATTAGTGTGCATAGCCCTTGGGTTTATTTGGGCTCAGTTTTTCCAGTTAGTTTGTTTGAGGCATGAGGAAAGTATTCTCATTTTGTGAGGAGTGTCACAGGTGTTCATATGACAGTGAGAAATCTGCATGTGAGAGGCTTCAGGGCTCATGCTTGTAATCTAGGCACAAAGGGTAGAGGTAGATATTCAAGGTCAGCCTGAAATATGCATTGTGAATAAGACCAGCATGTATTAATGACTTTAATTGAGATATGGGAGAAAGAGAAGAGAGAAAGAAAGACAAAGAGAGAGGACAGTGGAAAGAGAGAGAAACATAAACACAGAGAAATACAAAGACAGAGATTGAGAAGAAAAAGGAGAAATGGGAGAATGTCAGTGTGGTGATTGAATAAGAAGGGTGCCCTTAGACTCATACATTTGAATGTTTAGTCCACAAGGACTGGAAAGACTTGAAAGGATTAGGAGGTGTGGCCTTGTTGAAGAAAGAATGTTCTTAGGGTGGGTTTGAGATTTCTGAAGCCCAACCCAGACCTAGTCCCCCCTGCTCCCCGCCTCCCTCAAGCCTGCAGATTCAGACACAGAACACTCAGCTACTTCTCCACCACCATGGTGTCTTTATTCTACCATGCTCCCCACCATGACAAGAACTGGCTAAATACTAAGCCTCAATTAAATGCTTTCTTCTTTTGTAAGTGTTGCTGTGTTTTGGTATCTCTTCACAGCAGCAGAATAGTGACTAAGATGGGGAGGAGAAGAAAAAACAGGGAAGAATTCTGGGGTTATGTCACTCTTATTCAAATCAACCTTAGAGCCACTATTATAAAATTCCCCATGACATACACTTAAAATGTCCTTCGTTTCTTTGGTTGTTCCCTGAAAGAAGGAAAGAAAAGGTGAGCCCAACTGACTGCCAGTTTCCTTTTTGGGTGTCTCCCTGCCTGGTCCCACAGCCTGCCTGCCTCTCCCAATTTTGGCTCCTTCTACAGCGATCAAGGCTTTAAATCACACCACAGATTGGGGTGCTGTCATGTCTGCTGTAGCATTCCACAGTAATCTACCTCCACTGTGTCACAAAGCAATTTTTAATAGCTCATTATGTTTCCTCTACACTAGCAAGATCTGATGTTGCCCCAAAACAAACTAACAAATATATTTTATAAGTAAGTTATTAAATTCAAACCTAGATCACAATGAAGGTTGATACATTGCTATGTTTAACATCTTCTTTACTGAAAATCTATGTATCCCTGTCTTCTAGAACTATCTATTTGTGCTGAACTCATTTACAGACATAAGGTGATGCTTAATAAGATTGAGAATTGCTGCCACAGACATGGAAAAGTGATATTTGATGTTAGTACTGTTAGTTAGTATTATTTTTTCTTACATGAGACAAGGATTTTTTTTTCCAGTCATGCCATGGCTCCAATTTAAGGAGCAAGAGAATGCAGCTTTGTTTTACATAAGATCATATGTGTTTTAGTTTATTGGTTCTTTGAATGCAATGCCCTCTACTAAGGACAGGTGCCAGCCATTTCTCTGAGGCAGATCAGAGCTTCCCTATTAAATACTTTACTACTTCTGCTAATTTCCATCACTACTTGACACTTAACCCATGATGTACATTGCCATGGTAACACACTCCAACCGCAGATATTTTTCAATGACTTTCCAACCTCTAGTTTGCAGCCCTGAGGTTTTCATTTACTAGAGAGGACAGGGAATTTTAAAAATCTCTTTTATAAAAAGTGAATTGTATAGTTTTTTTCTCTTTAATTAGAAGAGCACAGAAGCTTCCAAACATGCTCCAAGATTAGAGAAATGAGATGAACAGTTGAATTGACTCTATTAACTTTTTTTGTAGTTTAGATTCTTACATAATTTTCGATTGTTCTTTTAGATAAATACATTCATATGACTTATCACATAGAAAATTCACGTCAAACATGAAAGGATAGGATGCTTCTGAATACATTTAAATAAATCATGCTTTTCTGACATAATTAGACTGAGGTAAATTAAATAACAAAAGTAAAGGGGAGGGATGCTTTGTTTAACAGTCTCAAAATGTATTGAAAATGAACACCTTAAAACCTTATTTAAATGAAATTAAATATGCATTCTAAAATATAATGAGTGTCCTTAAATTTGAAAACAATGTATTAGAAAAATCTGAAGGCAATAGCATTCAAGTATGAGGAAGCAAATGTGTTCTTTAGAATAATAATGAGATTATGCTTCACAATACAACAAGATGGTGTGACAGAAAACTTTGAAAAAATGCCTAATGCAATAAACCATAGACCTCAGTGCTTTCGTGTTACAGGCAGATGAGGCAAGACAATTTATTTTCTTGAGATTAAAAAAACAACATCTCTCTTCCCTTTCCTAACCCCAGACCTTCCCATATATCCCTACCCACTCTCCTTCAAATCTACAGCCACATTTTCACCAATTATTATTGCATGCACACATATGTGTGTATGTGTCAATGTGTGAATGTGTGTATATATAAACATATTTGCTTCTAAATATAACCTGTTAGTACAATGTTACTTGTATGTATGTTGTCAGGGCTGTTTGGCACTGGACATCCAATTAGTGTGCTCTTCCCTGGTTGAGACCATCTCTCCTGCTCCCAGCTTTTCTCAGTTGTCTGTAGGTCTTTGTATGTTGTGGTCCCATGGGCTTTTCCGTGTCCACTACAACATGTTCATTGGTGTAATCCTTCTTCATCTCTTCATGTGAAAGCTCCAAACATTGAGTAGTAAAACATTACTCTGCTGTGTTTTCAAAGGAGAAAGTTGACAACATGTACAGCTGTTGTGCCCTGAGACTCTGCCCACCTGCTCCCACAGGACTCTCATTTGGAAACAGTGTGATGAACACTGGCAATCCTCCCCAACAATGCCAAGAACTCCAGACAACTTAGTCCTTTTCCCAAAAGATGAAATTTAACAGCTAATTCTGTGCTTGCATTATTATTATTATTATTATTATTATTATTATTATTATTATTATTATTATTACTACTACAGTGCTGATTTACCAAAAAAGCTTTGAATTTGAAATTATTGTATATCTTGGTCTATATTATGTATATATTCTTAAAATTACAGACTAGGAAAACAAACAATAGACTGGAATTAAAATAATTTTTGATTTACACATGTCCATTTGGCAGTGGCTCAGTGTTTAACCCGGTGCTCTGTCAGTTCAACCCTGTATGTCTGCCCATTTCTATTAAGTCAGTTAGAAAAAAATCACTCTGCATTTTGGTTTATTAGCTTATTAATTATCCCACTGGTAAAGTGGAAATTCTTTGGTAAATATCTGCTATGTAATTTCCTATAAGGCTCTAGATAGAATCTTTCAATTCCTTGTATAGAATGTAGTTAATTTACAAGTAATTAATATAAATGATTTTTTTAAGAAAAATGTATATGGAATTAGAATTTATTGGTTGAAACAAAAGAAAGTTCAAAGACTTCTGAAATTCTTCCAATAATAAAATGTTAGTTAAATGGTGAGGTTTAGATGGGTTAAGATTCATAATTGTGTTCAATTTGGAAAATGTTGGCTGTGAATTTGCTGTATGAAAATTAGTCACCTGGGAGGTGTGAGGATTAAAAATTATAATGATAATTAGGAGTTAATGATGATCAGGGGTTAATTAATCCCCACATGGTCTCAGAAAGTTTTGTTAGGGTAAAGAAATCAATCTCTTATGAAAAGCAGAGCTTCAATGGAGACAAAAGGCAGAATGAGTACAATTGTGAAGGTAATTCTATACTCTTTAACTACATGAAATAATAGTTCATAACTATGAATATGATATTTTGTAATAATAAGTTGTAACAGTTTTGTTTAAGACTAGACTATACAAAGTTATAGTGTATAAATAAATAATTTGTATTCATGGCTGTTGGGTTCATATAAGATATTGGGTATATATTTTGGAAGGTAGATATGTAAGTTTTGTACACATCAAATATTTACATATTTTATATTTATTTATTGTGACACATTGCACTTGAAGTTAATACACAAAAGAGAATTATCAGTAGAATGAACATACCCAGATTATAATTCAAGACAAAGCATATAACAAACATGATTTTACAGTGACAACACATACTGTAAGCATGCTATAACAAAGATGGATTTGGAGACAGAAACATTTTGCAAAAACAACAGTAATTAGGCCTTATTGAAAGGTAATTTATTATTAGTGAGTGAAATGTCTTTGTGTGTGTATGTGTACATGTATATGCATATATATATAAACATATATGTGTATGTATATATTCACATTTACATATATACACACATACACACATATACATACTTCTTGCTGAAAGATAATTATAAGAATGTTGTATAGAGAGGTACAATGGTAAATGAAGTTAGCTGTGCATATATCTATATTTTAGTCTTATGCTAGAACATGTTTGTATGAATGCATTTTAATTTAGTAACACTCAACTCCTTTTTCTTTTTTATGAGCCTTTTTATTCTAGTAGCCAGTTGAGTGATGGAGTAATTCTACAATGTCATGTTTGTGCATATCACTTAATATCAATTATTTATGCTTGTTTATCTTTATATCCTGCCTTTTCAGACATGAAACAAGAGTGACTGCATTGATCTTCATCCTGGTACTCAGCTCCCTGACAAAACTGATTCTCTGACCAGAGTTGAAGGCTCCTTCCATCAGCCAAATTGATCGCAACTGACATTTGACAAAGTGGCTAATGAGAGCAGTAGTCAGTTCCCTTCGATGCAGGAGTTATACAATCAGACAGGCTCTCATTGGCCAAAGACACCAAATTAGAAAAAAGGGACCAGGGATAGTCTATAGCACACTCAATAATGAGATGAACTAATATCTAGATACAATCCAATAGATGTTTGCCCCCATTGAAGGTTTCCTAACACAAATGCTGAAGGTTTCTAGAGTCTTTAATACCCAAATTTGTAGTAATTTCATATAAACTTCATTCTTCTAAGGTTATTTTCATGTTTTATAGTGATTTATTTATTATTTATCAATTATTTATTTATCTGGGACAAGTTCTAATGATTCCCTACTGGCATGACCATGAGTTTCTAACTGCCCTGTTCCTACCTAGAGTGCTTAGATTGTAGACATACAACACCCCAGTTGGTTTACTGTGGGCCAGGAACCTGAGTCAGGGTTTTATGAATACTAAGTAAGCACTCCATGAACTAAATAAACTACATCACCATCCCAGATTGCACTTAATAAACACTAAAATATTGAAAGATTTTACTATGTACTTGTAGAAATCAATATATTGCATGATTAATAATTTCATGAATTCAATATATTACTGAAGAATGTGTAAGTACTGGAAATACAAGTATCAGTTTTATTAGTAAAAAGAATTAGACAAAATATAATTTGGCCCCAAGTAATGAAAATTCAAGGTAACGCTCAGAAACAACTATCATTTATTTACTTCTTCACATACATCCATATGTCCTTTTCATTCTTTTCTTTTCAATGAATGGCATTCATTATTAGTCTTATTATTAATTTGGCTACTTAAAATGTTTCAAACCTGTCTAATGAAGTGTCAGCAAGTTTATCTCAATTTCTGTTTGCCTTGTTCATCAATATTAGAGCATTTTTTTGCTTTTCAGTGCAACAAAATTTAATTCTTCTCTGGCCAAGTAAAGAATAACAGTTTCTTCAACTGGAGAATGGCATCAGAAACTAAGATCAGAATGACTGATCCATTCATTCTTGTTGATGTGTGATTGCTTCCAGGCCCTCTTACCAGTCAGAGCAAGGATACAAATAACAGAGATGAGAATACAAAATCAGATGTTAGTATTGTCACAAAAAATCTGGTGTCCTACGGTCTATACTAGCTTTTCCCATTAATTTGTTATTTGTAAATTTATCTTTTAACATTGAGGAAATATGTCTCTTTTTCTCAATTTACTGATTTACAGAGAAAAAAATTAAAATATATTTTAATATTATAATAAATCCAGGCCACAAAATTTTCTAATTAGACTTGATATTTATATATGATTCATTATATATATATATATTTATGCATAAATGAAATAGTGTAATATTTGCTTTGTTCATAGACAAAGATAATCTAAAATCCCTTTCAACTTCAATCATAATATGTTTATTTCTATGGATCTTTAAATATAGAACTACCAAATATAAAAAGTAAGTAAAATTAATACTGTACATATTTTTGTTCAAAAAGGTAATTCTTTACCATTTTTCATGGTGCATAATACATTCATTGTTCAAAATTGTTCAACTCAAAAGTATTCACCAGTGTACTCAACATTCCTATTTTGGTTTTTTATATTTCCATTGCCCATAAATTCTACGTGTGCCTTTTCCAAGACTAACTCTATTTTTAAGGGGAAAATATACAGAACTTTTCCTCTATGGTCTCTTCTCTGTAGATGCTGTGAGAATATATTACATTCTCATTTAGTCTTAAATATGGACTTAAAGACTTTTGCCATGGAAATAAAAATAAATTATATCCAACCATATTTATAGTTTGTGAGGAATGGAAGATTTTCTTAAATGTATGTGAAGAGACAATTCAAAAATTCCTGTTGAGTATACAAATCAAGAATATACACACTAAAAATATCCAGTCAAAAAGATAATTTATTTCTTTAAAATCTAACAATACTTTTGTTTCATTCAATGCTAATGAAGATCAAATAATTTTACTGATATTTACGTATAGGAGCAATGTTTTTACAACAGTATTTCTTAAATTATATTTGTATAATAGCAGTGTCCTAAGAGATAATTGTGAATTCATATTAAAAGTACTTAATGATTTTAACCATTTGTGATTCACAATTCTAGATAGTGGAGCCACAAATAAGTATGAATAATGTGAGAATCTTTGAAGAATATTTTATTATGTGATAGAATATTAAGGAGAGAGAAACTGGCAAGTGTTACAAGGGTTACACTATGGCTTAGAATAAAAACGTAACAGTCATGCAGATTGCATGGGCTGAGTATTCCCGGCAATAGATTTTGTAGATATTCTTTTCAAGAAAATTTTAGTATATTCAAGAGTGCAGAAGATGTAGGAATGACTAGAAATGTATAAATGACCAAATCAACGTGAGATAGATCGTAGGAGGCCTCAAATTAAAAGTAAAGATACAGTGGACAATGGAATGTGCTTCCACCTCAAGGAAAATGGAAATCACTGAGTATTAAATAGAGAACAGGATATATGGAAATAATGTGGAAGCGCAGTGATGTTTGTGGAAAGGAAGAGAAGATAGGAAAGAATTGAACACACACACACACAGGAAAAGGAATACAGTTTAACAATTTATATGAATGGGTAACAGAATTCATTAGATAATATCAGCTACACTTATGGATACTAAGGAAATCATGGAGCCAGACATCCAAGCATGTATGGGTCAGAGTCAATGGCAAACTGATCATATGGAAATTGAGACTCTTATGTGGCAACTATGAAACGCTGTCAAAGAAAAATGAGTGTGTAACTCAGATGTCATGCATATGTGAATTTCTGAATAAAATGTAAAGGAGCCAACATATTAATGACATTCAATACATGGAGAAAACAGATCACTTATGGGGAGAACTTGGAACCTCAAAAACTGGACTTAGCAGAAAATCTATTGCTATGTCTACATCCAGGAGTTAGGAGATGGAGGGGACACATTTAAAGATTTGGCAGTGTTCATAGTATCAAAATTAGAATGACAATAGTGTAGAGTACTGAAACCAAGAGAAATTAGTTTACTAAAAGTAAGACAGTTGTTGTCTTGGTTAGAGTTCTCATATATGTGATAAAGACTATGACCAAAAGCAACTTGCAGAAGAAAGAATTTAGCTTATACTTCCTCATCACAGTACATCCTTGAAGGAAGTCAGGGCAGAAACTCAAGACTGGAACCTGGAGGCAGAAACTGAGGCAGAAGCCATGAAGGAATGGTACTTACTGGCTTGGTCCCAAGGCTTATCTCAGACCACTTTCTTATACCCCAGGATCACCTTCCAAGAAATAACACGTCCTACAACCAGCTGACATTAATCACCAATTAAGAAAATGTACCAGAGTATTGCTTGCAGGCTATATAGTTGGTAATTTTTCCCAATTGAGGTTTCTTCTTCCCAAATGATTCTAAGTTGTTTCAAATTGGGGGAAAATAATCAGCACAATTTATCCCTTGTTAACTTGGCACACCAATAAACTATTAAACTACAACTATCTTTTCTTGGTTTTCCCTAAGATCTCCTATTAACATCAACATCATCATATAAAAAATTGCAACTTTTCAAAGTCTGCAGTCTTTAAAAATTCAAAAAAAATAAAAAGCAACAAACCAAAACTAAAGACTACAAAAACTTCAAAATCTCCCTTAAGGCCCAAAATATCTCTGAAATATCCATGGTCTCATAACCATGGGCTCTTATAAATAAATAAATAAATAAATAAATAAATAAATAAATAAATAAATAAATAAAAAGTTAAATGTTTATTTCAACAAGGAAGAATCAGGGCAAAATCACAGTCAAAACAAAACATAATTCAACAAGGTAAAACGTTCACTATCATGAACAAAATAAAGGATTTAGTTAGCTTAAACTGCCACAGAACAGTCCATCATTGAATGAAGACAGAACAAGAACTGAAGATAGGAACCTGAGAGCAAGAACTGAAGCAGAAGCCATGGATGAATGCTGCATACTCGCTTGCTCCCCAAGGCTTTCTCAGATCTTCCTTATACACTCAGGATCACCTGTGGATTGATGGCACAACCTGCAATTGGCTATGTTGTTGTAGAGGTTTAAGTTGTGTTTAAAATATTGTTTTGTACAGGGTTGGGTCTGCCTAGGTCTTGACATTTTGTATTGTCTGCAGGTGTTGGATTTATGTGGGGGATGTTTAATTGCTAAGGATCTGCACGTGCTATCAGTAGAACAACTGAGGAGTTCTGGATCAATAAAAACACCGGAGTTTAGACACTCATGGTTGTACTGTTGAGTATGGCCCTTGCAATGATGGAGGTTTCCTCTGCTGAGGTCTAGCAGGGTTTAAGTCTACTAAATGCTTCCATGTCTTGCTAACTGAGCCACCATTGCAACGTACAACTATACTATGTTTTCCCTCATATGGCACAAATTAAGAAAGTGACCCGTAGTATTTCTTACTGGAAAATATGCTTGGATCACTTTCTCTATTGAGCTTTTCTCTTCCCAAATTATACTAGCTTGTGTTAAATTGTCAAAATGACTACAAGGAAGGCTATGTTAAAGAGTGATTTTAAATGTTTTCAACGGGAATGTCAATGACAACTTTTGTAATCAAGCTGTTCGTGAATAGTAGATAATGGAAGCTAAATAAACTGAATGAAGATAAGTACTATAAATAGATGTTTGAAAAAACATGCAAAAACAACAAAATGTTGATTGTGAGTAGTAAGGTTTAACAAGAAATAAAGAAAGGATGGGTGTTGTTTCATTTGATTACTAGATGAGGGATACTATTATATGTGTGCATGTTTGTGGGAATTCTTCGAGGAAATTTTTTGTGCTTTTCTTATAATATGGCACTTCTTTTGGAAATTGAATATCACTTACAAGTGTTATTAAGTCATTAGGCATAATACATGTGTAGTCCAGTAAGTCTCTGAAATTCAGTTAAGTGAGTCTCTGTTGTGGTGGTATTTACAGGTTTGATAATCATATATACCACGTATCTAAGACCAGATTTCTGTCAGCTACTTTCTTCTTCAAACTACTCTAACTCATGAGAAGCCAAAGCCTCTTCAAGTGTATCCAGTTGAAAGTGAATAATTCATCTGGTTCAATGTGTTTAAAAGAGAATGGACACAAATTAAGAAGTGTATATGGGGAGGGGACTAAGTATATACATAATATATAGTCTTTACTAACTTGGCTCCTGTTGCTCAATATGTGATCTTTAGTATTAGTCTTTGTGTTATTTTAATCTGTAGTTTGATCTGTTGTGAGTTTCAGGAGATATTAACCATTGTATAGGAAGCATTTCTCTTCTCTTTACTACAAGAGAGCTAAGTGGCTAGAATATCAGAAAATTCATCTGCTCGGTGATGTTTTGTTAATATTGAGGTAGTTATATTTGTTCAGTGATATTGACCTAACTGACTTTCACATCATTTGGATATATCTGAACTTGAATTGGAAAAAAAAATATTACTTCCTATTTCAACTTAAGATTCTTAAGAGTTGGATATGACCTGACGTGTCATAATGTTTTGTGAATATCAGAATTCTAACATGAGGACCTAAGAGTTCCTGTCTTAAATCATGAATGTCTTATCTTTCTTGACAAAATTGAAAGCAAAATTTGTATCAGAGGTGTGAAATTAACATGACATGTTTAGCCTTTGTAAAAGAGATATAAAGGGACTAAGTTTCAAGACCTAGTACCTTGACAAGAGTTTAAGCAAAACTGATATTTCCATGAGCAAAATAAAATTGTATATATGCATTAAAACATCTTAGAAAAACACATTCTTTTTGTATAATATCTAATGCCATGTATCAGAAATCTCCCATTGAGATGTTGGTCAAAGGGTATGAAAAGACTCTCAATACAATATAAATTAATGTCATTGCCCTTGGCTACTTCCTCAATTTGTAGGCAAAATCCTGTTACTGAGGACACCACACAGTCTGGGCATAGGGACTTGGAAGACTTGAGATGGAAATAACTTTGAATCCTTCTCCATGAAAACTAGTTCTCATAGTATATTAATGTGCTATGTAAACTGTCAAGGGAGAAAAACATTTAGTAGTTCTTCCCAGCTGTAAATGACTAGCCCAATGAGATGTCTTCAAACATATAATAACAATACTTAGACTTGGGAGGGTAACAAATACCTAATTGGACATAAGGCTATGCAATAGTAGGGACTTCATACCAGGTACTATAAACCTATTCAACTACTCATGGCTGGAGAAGTTATAGATTCTAGAAAAGAACTTACTATGGCCAGTTTTGTAAATACTATGATTTCTAATTGTAGCCTAAATATCTATCCTGATAACCAAAGACAAGCATAGCTCTACCTCCTCATCAAAGATGCTTTTTGCAGCAGATGAGGATTATATTATAGAGAATCACAACTGGCAAAAATACAGAAAATTATTGATTATGGGATGCTCAACCCCAAGATACATCTATAACACAACTACTATACCTAAGGTTCAGAGGAAAATCACAGATGATAGGAGAGAAATGTTGTAAGAGCCAAAATACCAGGACATCTGCTGCAAGCTGGTATCTTCTAGACATAACAAGAAAGCTACACTCATGAAATCTCAGCAATAAGATGGCCTAAACAAGATATGAAAAATGATAGCAGTTGACTTGTTGATGTGGGTAAGGGATATTTCAGAAATTGCCAGCTCTAGAGGAAGAGGTAACGGCAACCATTGGCTTTAGGGAGTTGGAGACTCAGTTTTCTTCAGTGATGAGCTTCTTAAACACATATATACATGGGTAACACTAAATGGACTCTATAGAACACACACACACACGTAGATATATCTACGTGTGTGTGTGTGTGTGTGTGTGTGTGTGTGTGTGTATCCTATACATATTCATAAGTTTTAGTGTGAATGGGGGATAGAAGGGTTACAAGTTGATATAAATATAGTATCTCTGTATAAAATTCTCAGAAAATAGCTTTACATTCTCTGTATATTCTAAAGGTATAAATAAATATCTACCTTCAAGTAAATGTTCAGTTTTTAATCATAGTGAAATCATAGATAAATAAAAGTAGTGCCATTTATTTTCAAAATCATCTCAATATTAATGACATTTTAATAGTCTCCCAAGTTTTTCTTTCTCCCATTTTTCTTGCAATTTTAATGAGTGTGGGTCTGTTCTGCACAATCCGACCATGTAGTTTCCTCTTTCTTCTTAGACATATATTCATCCCAGTTTGCAGTCAGAATGCATCTTGATGGATGTCAAAGGCCTATATGCCTTCTGCTAACTCCCAATAGTTTCCATTTTTCAACATGTTATTGTCACCTCTGATTACACCTCTACTCAGAGACACTAATGCCCAGAGCACTGTAATGAGAGACATCAGCTTAAGTTACCTGAGTATAAGAGACAGTAACTAATGATGGCTTTACTGTGTGAACTGTCTACACATACTTGAATTTATTAGTTGTGTTATTCTATAGGTGTGTCCCTTTGAAAAGGTATTTTTCAAGACAGCAAGATGGTTCAACTGACAAAAGTCATGAAGCCTAAGGACTTAAATTTTATTCCTGGGAACTGCATGGTAGATGGAGAAAACCAACTCTCTGAATTCCACAGGTACATGTGGCACACATGCATGAGTGTACATATGCACTAGCATAAACACACACACACACACACACACACATACACACACACACATGGGAGGTGGGGGCAGAAAATGTAATAAAATTTTTAAAAATATATTTAGTTCTCTAAGACTCAATTTTGCAAAACATACTAACTTAGTTTGTCTATACCATGTCACTTCTTGGCATATCACTCCTAAATTCTTTGCAATGATTACTTACAGACTAATTCTTGTAGCAGAACACACAGGAAATATCCTCACAATATGAATCTTACTCTTCCAAAGAGTAACCATTCTCCAGGTAGGCCAGTCACTAGCAATGATCTGCTATACAAACTTGTGTAAGGGGCTGGCATGTCAGTGTCCACATCCATAAAACAGATATTTGAATAATCTACACTGATGCCCCTTATTTTATGATGATTTAAAGCTTTTAGCATGATGAAGAATTAAGAATACTATAATCTAATGTTTAATACATTTAACCTTCTGAACATTGTAACTTATCAGCACACTACAAGATAGGGTGCTGGTCATTGACTCTTGAGACCTCATGTTTGATGGGAAGAGTAATTTGCTGCTGTTGCCAAGTACCATGAAAGAATATCATCAAACTCTATCACCTGCCAAGGAACAAAACAAAATTTAAACTAAGTTTACTACTGAATATGTGTCCTCTATACAACACTGTAAAGTCATAGAATACATAAATCAATACTGGTAAGTCAAGGACTACCTCACATTCAATGTATTGCTGGATTCAGATAAATTCTCAAATGTGAACTGAGGATGATGATGATTACTAATGTTATATTTGATGATGTGTGGTGGGTAATTGGCTAAGCATGACTCTGGTTACACAAAACTGAAAATTCCCAAGTCCTGAAATTAGGAACTCATAACACATGACTCTGTAGGAATTTCAGAAGAAATGTGGAAATTGAGCACAGGAATGTGATCATGCATAGTAGCACAACTGGTCTACATGAAGCAATCACCATATCCAGGCAGTGGCACGTTACTTGTGGGACAGAAAGGGCCCAGTGGGGAGACTTCTATGACTGAAGCACCTTGAGTCTCCTTATGATCTCACTTCTCAAGGTCTGTAGACTACCATTACTAGCCAACAGAGATCATCAAGGAGACTTTGAGAAGCTGAGCTTACTCAGCTCTTCAGACTCAATCACATGCTCGTGATGCTCAATAAAGTGTGGGAGCAGAACGGATGGTTGTCCTTGAGTCGCATTTCCATCCCTAAGCCCAGGCTCATGCTTTGGGCATAGTTCCTCAAGCCTTTGCAATTCCACACATCTGAAAGCTTCGTTCCTTTGACATGTCCTCTCCAGACAATCTAGGCCACTCTTTATTTTTCTAATAACTAAATATTTAATATGAATGAAATAAACTGATGCTAAATCTTGATAATGATATGCAGTGATGAGATACCCTTCCGCTGTTCATTTTTAAGCCTATTTTTAAAACTTCACATAAGCAGGTCTTTGTCCCTGAGCAATTTAAATCCTCTCTGGACATTAGTCTGGAATGTCTTCTGTGTAGAACAGCCCTCCCAGGTCCTTACCCTGAGCTCAGATCAAGCCTTGTTATTCTCATAACACTAACCACAGGAAGGCTTTCCTTCCAGACTCTTAGATCTAAGCATCCTTTGAGCCTTTTAGCTGTGGACATAATTTTCCCCATCCTTCTGTTTCTTCACATAGAATACTGTGAACAGAACTGAGAGGACTATGCCATTGTTTTGTGTTCTATTATGAATTTTAATGAGGAAAAATAATGGCATATCTTTCTATATGTATTGCACTATAACTCTGTAACTTGATAATAGGAACTTTTATTTTGTCACCTTTGCACATTACCAAACTCATGGCAAGAGGAACAATAACAATAAAATCAAGGAAAGCAAAACAAACAAAAAACATAAAACATGCTACTTAATGAATAAATTGATACATACAGGAAGCAAACCTGTTTACTGTCTTCTTTCTCTTAATGTGACAAATCCAAAATAAAAATGACAGTATCTAAAACCAGATACATTGTACCTACGTTTCTTATTTTACATTCATACCTAAATCTGAATATTTTTCTCCTCTACCTAATAGATTATCCTGTCATATTCACAGCTGGCTAACAGAAATTTTGCAAAATTTGGTGTCTATGCAGGTTAATCGTGAGCTAAAATGCCAACATTCATATGGCTCCACTTCATTAAACCCACCTTCCTGGTGACTTGTACTGTGTAAAATTTATTTTTAAGAAGCACCCAAATCGTGCCAGGGTCAGCAAAACAGGACCCATTAGTCATCACAGACCTAGCTCTCTTCTCTGAACTATTGCTCAGCATACTGACAGGTAAAGTTTCTGACAAACAAGCTGAAGATGAAGGACAAATATCTAAATAATGGAACACAGCCATGCATGCCCCTCTGCCAGATTGAATGTTCAAGGCTCTGAGGATGCAAGGTCACACAGCCAACAGCCATGATGGGAGTGTGGGCTGTAGTGCCCTTAATTGGAGGTACATGCTTTGGCATCATTGTGCCCTGATTAGCTCTGTGTGGGCTGATCAGCACTAAGCCGAAGCACAGCACTTTCAGGATAAGAGCATATGGAAAGTGCAGATGTTCAAAAGGTGGCTTCACCCCACAGGCAGACAGCATGCCTCCGTGAAGAATTATCATAGCTTATCTTGAACAAGAATAAGCAGGAAGGATCTAAATAAATTCTTCTTTGAGAAAGAGTCCAACAATTTCATTTTCAAAGACAAACTACTTGCTTCTCCTATTAAACATCAAGACCTTAAAAATCGTACCATCCTTGAAGCCCATAAACATTTTCTCCATGATTGAAACAAAAGATAATCAGTAGCATTATATACGGGAGATAAGCAGATTGCCCATCACAGGCCAAGTTAAACCAATCCAAATATTCCCAGGTCATATAATTTCTTAATATATATTATATATTATTGCTTGTATTTTATTAAACAAGTTTATGAAGCATTTATGGCAAATTAGAAATATTGAAGGGATAATGGATACAGAAAACTGAAGGTCCAAAATAGGAATAATTTCCTTATAGAGTTTATAAGTTGTTACAGTGAAATGTGTATTAGATGTCAGCTAAGTACTTAGTCCCAACTCTTCCAATAATATAAATTTGAGTTTTACTAACATTTTAACAGATTTGCAAACATATTTAAATGCAATCTGATCAAAATCACCAGATAACCAATTAATCCACTTACTATGTCTTAAGAGCTCGCCCACTGAAATGCTTCTTGTGTTTATTCTGCAAAGATCCTTGGTGGTTTTAGGACATGCTGTCACCATTTCTGATGTGAGATTGCATTTCTTAGATCCCACGTCATTTTTGAAAATAAATTGAATGCCAAATAATGTTCATGGAACACACTGCAACAATTTGTTAAATTTTCTTTATACATCTGCAACTCTAAGTTGGTTGAATTGCCCTTAGTATATCAGCATTTATAGTGCTTTTGATTATCAGACACAGAAAATATAAAAACCTGGATTTGAGATTTGAAAAGAGAAATATGCATTGTATAGTTATTTTGCAAAAAAAAAAATTGTCACAATTTTTAAACTAATAGTTTAGTTTAAATGGCACTTTGCTTCATAGTTTTGCATCTTTATCTTATCACTTAATCAAAATACCAGTCTTTTGCCATTCTAGAAATATTACTGTAAGATGAAAATGTCTAAACATGTTACTTTATATTGCATATTTATGTAGCTTTTTTAAGAAATTAGAATGTCTTTAAGTTAAAAAGTGATAGCTTACATAAGTAATGGCCAAAAACAATATATTGAATATTACCTATCAATGACTAGATGACCTGAATTGATGCTTAACAAAAGAACTCCCATGCTTATTAAAATTTAATATTCCTGTATCAATGAGTTTTGAATCATTTTATTTGTTTACATTAATTCTCAACATATATGACCACCAATAAAAGTATAAGGTGAGCAAATAATTAGATTGTAAGCCAGTTAGTGTGTTATAAGTAGTTAAGTTCTCTCATTTTGTATATCCTAATATCTCCTGCTTTGAGTTATCAGCTTTTTCCAAAACATTCTCATTTTGGAGGTGTATCAGGGTCTTTGTCTTTCTTCCATTGAATCAGGTAAAAGTAGAATAGAACAATAAATTTTGTGTGTCACAGCTTAGCTCTGAGGACTCCTAAGGAAGACTTCTTTGGTTTGCTAACAACCAAAGCGTTTGTGTGCTTTACCAGAATCATTGTGAGCATATGTTTGCAATGAGTAATCTTAAGTAAAGATATTGTCTTCTTTGAAGAGAAAGAGAAGATTTGTCTTTCCTTTTAGTCTGTTTTTAATGGAGATTTCAATTCCTTATGTTCTTCTGAAAAGAGTTGTATTGCCTTTGCTGTTATTTTACCAAGAACTTAAACTAGATAATTTAGACTAAGAAAAATCTCTTCTAGGTCATAATAAGACTTAAAATCAACACCTTCAGAGGACCACCAGATACTCCACTGTATCATAATGCATAGCTTTCCTTTTCAACATAAATTGAGAAAGGAAAAAATTTACTAAAATCTAATTGACTGTCCTGGTGCTGACTTTGTACATATACATAGCTTTTACATTACAAGAATCACTTCATTTCCAGAAATTGTTAAGAGTCTACATCTAGTAAAATGTTTTATTATTCATTATGATAGCACCAATAAAATCCATAGAGCCTTCTTATGTAACTAATAATTCAAATAATATCAGTTAAGTTTGTAAAGAAAATATGAAAATATCATTTTTGTAATGATAGCATCATATGAGGCTATGAAGAAAATTTAGTTAAGTGCTCCCTGTGCAGCATGATGACCTGATTTCAAGTCTCCAACACCCATGCAAAAGCCAGAAACAGTAGCTGACATATGAAACCCCGGGCTGGGGGCAAGAGTTGGACATATTCTGGGAGCTTATTAGTCATCCACCTAATCAAATCAGTGAAGTCTAGATTCAGTGAAAAACCAGGTCTCTAAAAGTCCAGTGATAGAAATGGTATAATTATTTAGGAGTTATTGGCCAGAGATTCTCATAGAGCCCTGAACAGTATAGGCTATTGCCAGTCCTATAGGTTGACTTCCAGAACTTGACAGTAAAAACCTATTGCTGAAGACTCCATATACCTGAGTCATAGAACATGGAGAATCAAACTGGTACTGACCTGGAAGTTTTGTCATTACTGGCTAGCTGTCATAGTGTTCAAAGGTGCTATACATACTACCAGAAGATAAAAGTAATCATCAATCATACCTAGCTATGAACCCTGTGCTCTACATTAATGACTGGCCTGACAAGTTATTCCCACCAGAAAATGAAGGCATAAACATCAAGGGAATAACCAATTATTGTTTGACTGTGTTTAAGTCCCACTCTCCAAGACGAAATATATCCTGATACCATTATTGGGCCAAGATCTATGGCTGGACAGTTCATGGGCCCTAGTGGAGAACCTTTTCCTATTATATGCTAAATGAACACTGTATTAAATTGACTCTAAATGGATCTCATTAAATCCTTAGATCAGGACATTTTGGAAATTTCATCAGAAAATCTTCTGTTTGCAATATATGATAATTAATATAGAGACCCAGAACTAGTGAAGATACAGAGAATAAAAGAAGAATGATCAGCCCTAAGTGAAGCACATATAGTATACATACTCCTTCCAACAGCTCAAGGATTATTGCAGAAAAGGGGTTGGAAAGAATAAGAGCAAGAAGGAGTGGATAACTACAAGAACACAGTGGTTTTTGGACACCACAGGCAAGCTCCACAGAACACATACCAGTCATGACAACAGGGAAAAGACTTGTGCAAACTTCAGCCAGATTACCTCCTAAAATGAAGAGGGTAGTTGGATATTTAATTCCCTACTTAGCCATGGAGAGATTGGCAATCATTAGCTGATGGGAGAGGGAGAAACTTTTTTGTAATAGTCCCTGGTAAGTTTCCCATGCTCCACTGGAAGACTACATATCCAAGAATATTGTGGCACAGAGTTGACAAAAACCCCACAAAGTTAGGTGGGTAGGGAAGGGGGAGTGGATCTGGGAGGAGTTGTGAGAGGGGGATGGGTATGATAACAACATGTCCAAAACTCTCAAAGAACTTATAAAACTAAGGTGTAGTTATGAGGAATTCAGAAAGATACTAAATGACTAAATGACAATCTCTGGCCTCCGTACACATGTACATACACTCACACAAGTGTTTAACACAACACACACACACAAAGATACACACATGCACATACACATACATTTTAAAACTGAAGTTCAGGGCTTATAACAAAAACAATTGAATCAAGTCAATTTTCAGATTCCTACCTGTTTCTCAAAAACCAGGCCCATTACTGCATTTTCAACATAATTATGCTGTAGTGGTTGAGCTGGTTAAATTTTGTCAATTTAATACAAAGCAATATACAACTGTGAAGAGGGGAATCTTAACTGAGGAAATGCATTCATCATGTTGGCATGAGAGAATATCTGTGGGTCATTTTCTTTCTTGCTAACTGATATGGGGAGGGCCATATAACCATAAACTCTCCATTCTTGGGCAGGTACACCTAGGTTATTTAAGAAAGATAAGTGAGTAAGGCAGAAGAGAAAGACAGTAAAGAGCACTCTTCCATGATTTGGGTCTGTTTCATTTCCTGCATGAAATCCTACCTTGAGTTTCTGCCTTAACTCCCGTTGATGGTGGACCCTTTCCTCCTTAAGTTGTTTCTGGTCATGGTATTTATCACAGGAGCAGAAAAATAAGTAGAACAATAGTAAAGTTATAATGTACAAATATTTCAAATTGAGAGAGTCCAGGAAGCATTAAATAGATCAATATTGCATGCATGTGTGTGTGCGTGCATGTGTGTGTGTTTGTGTGTGTGCATCTCTGTGTGTGTGTGTGTGTGTGTGTGTGTATGTGTATTATTTATTCAAGGTAGAAGAATCTGATTTATGAAAACAATCAAAGCATCTATAAAATCTGAGGAAAAGTGATAGTATATTAATCCAATCATATTTAATATAACCATATAATTTTTGTTTGTAACATATTTTAATTTTTTTGAAATTAAAATATAATTAATTCATTTTCTTTCTTCTCTTTCCTCCAAGCTTTCCAATGTACCCTTTTGATGTATCTCAAATTCCCAACCTCCATCTCTTTAATTATTGTTATACACATACACACACACACATTCATAAATATATAAATACAACCTGCTCAGTTCCTTATATTTTTATTATAGATATTAGATTTCAGAAATGATATATTGGTAATAGATAATCAATCTGGGGATGTTCCCCTTGGAAAAGTATTTTATTTCTACCTCTCTCAACATTCCTTAGTAGCCTATAATTCTTTGTCTAGAGCTGAGGCTCCTTGTGATTTCTTCCTTCCACAGTAGCTTGTCTGTCTGTGCTGTGCTTACTCAAGTCTTCTTTATGTGCCCATGGGTACAGTTTCTCTCACAGTTTTAGAAGACATAATCTCACAACACTCATCCTATTTTTCTGGCTCCTATAAGCCTTCTGACTATCTTTTACTATCATTTCTGAGCCTTAGGTACAGGAGTTGTGTGTAGAAGTGCCAGTTTTAAAATATAATGACTTCATTTTAAGAAAGATTACAGGAAGAGAAAAAATATACATGGTTAACAAATTTGAAAGACTATCATATTTTGTTGCAAAATTATGCATAATGGAAGTTAAAGCAAGGTAATAGTTGTGCATACATTAATTACTCTAATATATTGTTATAATATTTGTGTGTGTGAAATATATATGTATTGGTGTGTTTGTGTGGATGTGTGTACATGTTAACTCTCTGTAGCACTATGCAAGAATTCCAACCAGTGAAATGGGCCTCAAATGAAATCCTAAAGTGTGGGTTAATCTACATACATGTGGTACTATTGCAACAGTGGCTACATCTTGCTTGACAGGATAGTGATTTAGTTATAGAGTTCACAGCTGGTTAAGACCATTGGTGATTTTTCTCACCAATAGCCTGCAGAGCACCTCTGAATACCTTCATGATCTAAGAAGAATAGCCAACATGAAGGAAGTTTCTAGAACAGTTCCAATTTGATTCTTCTATATCTTGTGAAGAAGATTCTTGGTATCTTCAACTGTGGGATCATAACAACTTGTTCTGATCATAACAACCTGTAAAGTCTATGGGCCTCTTGGAAATCTTAGTCTAACACCTCATAAAAAGGTACCATACACAGGCCACAGAGATTTTTGTTTAATAAATCTTGACTTTTAGTAATAGCAATATAACATTTTTAACTTAATGCTTCCATATGATTTGAAGTAAAACACATAAGGTAAGGCGAGTATTTTGAGAATAAATTGGAAAGGGTAAAATTGAATGCTTCATTTTGAATAACTTAGGGTAATTTAAAAACCATGTTTTAAATGGTCATCTTATAAGTACTAAAATACTCTCCTACCAGTTAAGACCCAATTTAGCCAGTTTCAGTTTGTAAAGATGTATAAGAGCACATGTTAAAGGATACCCAATTCCAGCTTTTCCAAGGATACTTAAAAAACAGAAAAAAGTCATAAAATACTGCGCAGTGGGATTCCCCAATGAACAAGCAAACAAGATTGTTTAAAGAGTTACTTTCAACATATTTAAAGGTATTTTAAAGACATTGAATCACTTTTCTACAACACAGATATGTCTTGGATTTGCTTTAAAAATGCTTTGTAGCAAATAAATCCAAAGTAAACTTCTTTCTGGTCCAACAGCAGAGAAGTACCATTGTCTGGGGAATGGCTTCCTATGGACTTACTGAATTTCATTTTCGTTTCTTTAGAGGCTTTGTGATTGAAATGAGGGGCTAGGAAAATTACTGTAATGCATTAAAATCTAAATTGTGATGTGCCAATGAGCACAAGAATATATAACATCCAATACACACACCACTCCAGAATGTGATTGCTTCTTTGATTGCTTACATTGTTCCTCTTCGGGTAGGATAACTTTGCTGAGACTTTAAAAAGGTTACATACATAATCATTTCTTACAAGGAAAACCTGTTAAAGCAACAATATTGTGACAAAAAAATTTCAGAAACTCTACTGAGAAATCACTTGATAATAATTTAAGTTTTATTACAATGAAAAGGTAGTCTGAATTATTTGGTTTTGGGCATCAACACTCTCTTAAAATCAGTTTTAAAGTTCAGATCTTCTGTCATAGCTGTTGTATCTTCATTACTCTGAAATGACTTTGGACATTGCTTTCCTGAAGATTTAATTTATTTTCACTCACATAGTACTTTTGAACTTTCCAGAAGAACAAAGATCCAGAATTTGTAACTATTTACAACTAGTTACAATTTGGAAGACACCTGAAACAATATTTAAGTGAGATTATGGGTTATTTTACTTGAAACTGAGTCATTAGAGTTTTTTAAAATTATCTTCCTGAAGTTCCTATCAAAGAAGAATTCAAAATGTTTCTCCCTTTGAACTTCATCACAATTGAATTTTGCATCAATTTGATGTTTGTATTATAACACACTATCCTGAAAATTATTTATTTCCATTGTTTTTATATTTTATTCTTGTCTTTATTATAAAATAAGCATTCAATGACGACTGATATTTCCCTCGTGAATCTTCTCGCCAACTATTTTTTTAAATGTTTCTGTTGCCCTACAGTGTCCAACACTAAAAATTCTGTTGCAGTTAATATCTTTATTTATTTTTTCTATGACTTCAATCTCCAGCCACGATTTTTTAGGATTGACTCTATACAACACCATTGAAAGTAAAGTACAGATGTGATGACAACCTTTAAGACCAGGACCTTGACCATCTCTTGGACTTCTTGTCCCAGAACACAGTTTTTATTGTTATCAGATGAGCCAAATTCTGCAATAGTGCACATAATACAGGTCCCCACATAGACCGAGCCAGATAGAACTTTCCATCTTTTCCTATTTTCTGCTTGCTATTGGCTTTGTGTTCTACTTTATTCTGATTTTCCCAGCCCTTCCAACACACGAATTTTTTTTGATTTATAATTGTATTTCTTTTCGAGGTAGACTTCAGATATCGACTCTATGCAAAGATTTTCTTTCCCTGATTCTTCAGGGTTAGTTAAAAACCTATGCTTAGTTTTATAAGTTCTGCGCCACTATTTGTCACATTATATTATAATTACAGATGTATGTATCTAATTTCATGAAGAAACCATGGAAATCATTATGTCTATGTCTATCAACCTAACACTTCATAGCACATTCCACAAAGGACTTAAATATAAAATGTAATGATACAATTTTGAATGATGGATATTTTTATACTTATTTACTTTTATCATAAGTCAATTATTGTTGTGACTTCATTTTAGAACTTTATTAGTGACTTTATGAGTCTATCTTGTATTTTTGTTAATTTTCTGTCACTTCTGAATTATTTTTAGACTCTAATTTTTATTTCATATAATATGACAACTGTTATGAGAAACTAACATGAAAGTCTTATTTTTCTTCATTTAAATTTTTTATTTGACAGTTTACACATTTATATAATGAATTTTAGGCATTTTATCCCCTTCTCTCTCATATCTCTCTCATTGAAATACTGCTTTTAACAGGTCTTCCAACTTTCATGGCATCTTTTTTGTTTTGTTCTTGAGTATGAGTTATATTTATCAAGTTGATAGTCTCTGAAACTATATTTTATATTTGGATTTTTATTTTCAGGTTTATTTACATTTTACTTACCCTTTCATGACTCTTATAATCAATTTTATGATTTTTCCTGCTCTATTTTGGACATTTTGATGTATAAAATTAAAATGTCCTACTAGGATATTCAATTACTTATATCTCTACTTAGAAATAATATTTACACACCGAATATGTTATTTTTCTATTTTGAGCTTTCTTTTCTAAAATGTACATCTCTGGCCTTTTAGAATATCTTATTTCCATTCTATAACTTCAATTCTGCAATCCAGGTTCTCACTAAGATTTTTATCCATAAAAATTTGACACTAAGCCCAATACAATCTCACTAAGGATCATTTCTCTCTGAAGGAAAATAATGCCATGCATTGACAAAGAAATGCATCTCTCTCAAAAGTAGCATCTCTATATACATCTCAGTTTGCTGAATTCTTGATCAATATGCATAATCAATATATACAGAAATGTAGCCTCTGTATAGTACTAAAAGAACTATGAATTATGTCTGATATGTTGTCAGTCACACATAATACTTCTAACATTAAGTGGGTTATATGTAAATGTCTATAACATTTAAAGCAGAAAAGGTTATACTTGCTTAAGATTGTTTTGCCTGCCGTGGTGGCTTACTCCTGCGTAATAATACTTATTCCTCACAACAGTGAGGAATGAAGATTGCTGTGGGTTTTAGGTAAAGTTGGACTACATAATGACTCCAGGCTAAATGAAATCTTGTGTCAGAAAAAAATATTTTTCTAATTTTATGAAGACTGCAGTCATTTGTTGCCACATATTATCTTACTCCATTCACAAAAGCATATATTCCTGCTTAGATTTAAACAGCATTATACAGATATAATCACACAATCACACATTACACCACAAGCCACAGAGTTCTCAGCATGAAAATGTTATTGTTAATCCTGTCCGTAACTGTACGATGATTCTAAAGAGTCGCCTGTTTTAGAACATAAGCAACCTTAGAAGTCAGATGACTCAATCCCATTTTCACGTACACATCACTACTCCAACCTCCATGATAGCTAAAGCATCTTTTAAAAGGAATCTACCAAGTATTAGGAGCATGAGTCTGAGACACAGGGTTCCTTTTCTCTTTTCCTATCACCATGAGCATCACTGTTACATGGCAAACTTGCCAAGTCTTCCACTGAAACTTACTGTTGTCATTTCATTATTTCTTAGTGATGTCAACTAACTGAAATTCAAAATTAAGGTTGTCATTATACTTAAAATTACACCTCCAAACCCTCTTTGCATCCATGAAGACCTATTGGCTGCCTATTCTATAAAAATCATTATGCAAAATGGGGAACTCAAAATGAGGTCTAGGACCCCCACAGTCAATTAAAAGATGTGGTTGGTTTCTCAGTATGGCTTACAAAGCATCTCCTGGGCATCTGTGCCATCAAATAGGCAGAAGGTAGGGAGTCAGCAAATGAAATGGAGATGAGAAGGAGAGCAAGCAGAAGAATGAGGTGGATTAGCCATTAGATTGAAAACCAAGCTGTAGACAGAGAGAGCAGTATACAAGAATGTATGGAACATTCTGGTCACTGAAGACTAAAAGTATTTAGAAATTTTAGCCAGAACATACAATATGAGAGCATGGAATTAAAGATAAAATGGAGGTGTAAATAGGAAAAAATAAACATGAATTTGGAATTTTTTTTTGGCTTTTCAAGACAAGGTTTCTCTATTGTAACTCTAGATACCCTGGAACTCACTCTATAGACAAGGCTGGCCTCGAACTAATAGAGATCCGCCTGCCTCTGTCTCCTAAGTGCTGGAATTAAAGGCATGCACCACCACTGCCCAGCAAACTTGGAAATTGATTTATATCAAGTTGGACTTTGTTCCAATGACAGTTCACAGATAGTCTCTTAGTAAGAGATTCCATTCCATAAGATTCCATTCCAAGAAAACAGTAGGGATCATTATGGTAGTTAACCTAGTTTTTTTTAATTGTTTCAAGGATAACACACAGTTATTATTGTTATGAGATGAGCCAAATTCTGTAATAATGCATGTAATAGAGGCACAATATTTTGATTCATCAGATAACTGGATCTATTATACAATGGCAAAAAAATAACATTTTGTATTAAGTAAGGAAGCAAAGCATCATATACCAAATACCTTATCACCCATAAAACATGAATGTTGATGATTAGCACAAAGGTAGATTACACAGAAATGCAGCAGCTGGCTAGTATAAAATAGCACATGGTTTAATTTGGGGATTGGTATAGATTTTTAAAAATTGTTTGAGAATTTCATATATGCATAGAATGTGTTTTGTTCTCTAATTTGTAAACCACCTTTTTTCCTGAAAATCTTTCTAGTAAAGTCAACTCAGTAGTTAACTTGGCCCAGATATTTTTAACAGAAACCTCCAGCTGCCTTTCCTGTGTTCCCTGTTAATTGTAGTGTTAACTCCTATTCGTACACTTTCTTTTTTGTCCCTGAAAATAGGAGTGTGGGAATTGAAACCAGGACCTCTCATATGTTGGGCTAATGCTCTATCAGAGAGCCATGCTCAGGTCTGTAGCCTTAAGATCACTATGCTTCAGTGCTATTATTCATTTTGACTCACAGAACTCAAATGTTACTTCAAATACATTGTCATCTCTAACATCTGCATTTATTTGGGGGCATCTTGGTGTATTATTAACAGGAATCCCTTAATAGCAACGATAAAAACAGCAGATGTGCTTTTCAGCACTGTGATGGTCGGTTTTCATTGTCAGTCTGATTGGATTTAGAATCACTTTGATGATTTAGATGCATCTCTGGGTGCCTCTGTCAAGGCTTTTCCAAGCATGCTGGAGAGGGTGAGGTAAGACCTATTTGTTAATGTGCATGACACCATATGATGGTCTGGGTACACAAACAAAATAAGATGAGGGAACACTGGAATTACATACACTCTTCTTCCCCTATCCTTCCGTTATGTTAACTCTTCTGCTCCACTACATTTTCCCACTGTGATAAGCTCAGCCCTCTGACATCATGAGCCCAAACAAATATTTCCTTCTTTAAGTTATCTCTACTGGGTACATTCTCATAACAAAGCAAAGGTAATGAACACACATTCTATTCTAGATTACTGACATAAATATTGAACAACCTCAAACCTACAATTTTCTTATATATAATCTGTATAAAAGTATACTTTTGGCTGGAAGATATGTGTAGTTCAGTTGCTATCATGCATAAATGCCTTGCTTCAATCCCCAGTACTGAGTAAAACTGAGAATTATGGTTCATGCTTCTCTTCCTAACACTAGAAATTTAGAGTCAGAAAGATCAATAGTTCAAAATCTTGTTTGACTATTGACTACATAGAAAGGTTTCCAGTAGCCTACTAGCCTAGGATAAATAATATTCTGTCTCAAAATATATAGTGGTGTGTTTTCTATGAGCCATACAAGTGTAGGCACATATGTTTTTGCACATTATACAGTTCTTTGTTAGGCATGGGCATATGGCTAAAATGTGTATACATACATACACAATGACATGCACCTGTGGGAAAACACAGATAGATGTGCCAATTCCAACATATTTAGTGTTAAGCCTCTCTCTTCTTGTCTGTACTTAGCAAAACTATCAATTCCCAGACAGACTTTTCCCGGTGTGAAATGAGAAGTGTTTTTCTTTGTCTGCTACATGTCATTCTATACAAACCAAAGAAAGACACTTTGACTTTTGATGATTCTAGTCATTGCTCATAGCAAGCTTCAGACAGTGCCTCTGCACACATAATTACTATTTTGGAAGCACTTCAGTAAATAAATAATTGCATTAAAAATTATAAATACTAGCTCCATTTTTATTTTACCCTGAAAGCTTAATTTTAAGTTTCCTCTTTCCTAAAGGACTCTTTTATATAAGGGCAACTGGACATCCATACCCACATTTTTATTTCCATGCTTTCTTCTGATGGTATTTTGAGTACATGGTCATTTTCTTGTAAAAAAAGACATTTATAGATGTAAAAAAATGGAATGAAGATGTGATAATTGACTAGGACATGAGTTTAAGTAATAGACTGGCTTTTTCTAACAATGAATGCCTGAGCACTCAGAGAAAAAAATGTAAGTGGTACAAATTGCATAGGACTCATGGGCTTTCGAGAAGACTTTGAAATCCTTTAGCTTACATATGAAAATTTATTGCAAATGGATTTTTTCCAGCATAGGGATGTTACTTAAAGAGCAATTCAAGGCTCAGTGTGATATTTAGATTTAATATTTTACAGGGTTTACAGTTAACTTCATTTAACTCTTTGAAATTCAAATGCAATGTAGTCTTCTGGCTGAATGAGTATATTAGTCATCTATTTATGGTTTGAACCAACACAGTAGTAGGGTAGAAAAAGAATAGGATTTGCTATTTAATCACTGAGATTCTCCCACAGATATTCTTGGCCAAAATTCCTCAAACAATTCACTCAAGTACTCATCAAAATGGAGAAGGAACAAATGTATCTCTCTTATTAAGGGTGGGATATAAATACAGCATATAAGTGTTAGGTTCCTGACCTAGGAAATTACTAAGAAGAAATTTATTTCCAATTAGTAATATTTATGGTTTGCTTGTTTGTTTTTTTGCAGGGGGGGCGGTTAAGAGACAGAGTTTCTTTGTTGCAACTCTGGCTGTCCTGGAACTCACTGTGTGACTCACTCTGTAGACCAGGCAGGCCTTGAACTCACAGAGATCCATCTGCCTTTGCCTCCTGAGTACTGGGATTAAAAGTGTCTGCTGCCACTGCCCCTGTCACCACCTTGCAATATTTATGTTTAACTGGGAAAAGAAAACCAGTTTTTGAGAAAAACTTGATATTAATTAGTTTATTTATATCACTTATACTACTAAGTAATATTGTTTATATTTTACATATTTTAAGAAGCAATTTGTTAAAATTTGCTACCACACAACTGACCAAGGTGCAGAGAATAAGAGGCTGCAGAACGTTCAACCTAAATGAAACAGATATATCTTCCCCTAAGGCTCATGGATCAATGCAGAAGAGGAGAAAGGAAGCATGTAATACTCAGGGGGTGTGAATTTCTATCAGGAAATACCTTCTAGACACAAGAAGGCAGTTGTATATATAAACTCAGTGGTTGTGACTGCATGTACAAAATCTTGCAAGCTCAAGCCAGACCAAATCCTAGCATGGAGAATGGAGTTTGGTTCACAATCCCACCCCTCACTCGTGGTGGCTGGCAGTTGTTAGCAGCTGAGAAAGAAAAATCCCTAAGGGTATAACCGCTGGCAAATTGACAATGCTCAAGTGGAAGACCACACATCCAAGAATGTTTAGAGTAGCATAACTGATCTTTAAGTTTTTTTTTTTTTTTAAGAGGACAACAAGTTGTAGAACCAGGAAACAGGGGTGGACCTGAGAAGAATTAAGAAACAAATACTATCAAAACACATTATATGAAACGTTGAACTCTTGAAGAACTAATAAAGTAGGAAATAGGTGTATACTCTCAGTGAAGGAGCTTAGATTATCTTTTATTCTAAGTAAATAATATATAATTCTATCAATTTGTTTAAAGAATAAATAAAGTTTCTTTGAGATATCTTTAACATCAGCTACCCGCTTGGGGCATTTCTTCAAATACAAAACATATCAGCATTCAATTTTCATAATATAAGACTTCTAAAATATAATGGTATAATTTTCAGATGGATCCCAACATGAAAGTTACAACATTGACTAGTCTTGGTGTGTTTTTATGAGTAGTAATACATGGCATTATCTTAGTGAGCTTTTGCATCGCAGTCACTGTGGAAGATTATTTATCAGATGAGCATGAAAAAGGAGAATGAGCAAATAGAACTGCGTTTACTAAAGGCTCCTTACTCCTCTTGACCTTCCACTGGGCACTCTGAGGAGAAATGTAATATTCAGAAAATTATGTCTTTTAGGAAATTGCTCAAAACAGTCTTTAGGAACAGCTTGTACCCCTCCATACACTTCTGCACAAACCATCTAAAGACGGCTCCTTTCTCTTCATTGGAGACACCAGTGAATTTTTTTGCATCATATTATTCAGTTTGTTGGGGGACACTTTCTATTTGTAAGGATTGGAATTTCTGGTCTGCTTCATGATGATCATACCTCTTTCTGAGACATGAAGAGGAGATTCAGAGTAAGTGTAGAGTGTAGATGTTCTGGTAGTGTATTTTGTACATGGATCTGATTCACAGAAAACTTGCATCTCATCAAAATGGAACTAAATTTTAAAATCAATTAAGTATTTTTCCTTCTTCTCTTCTCCTGGGCAGCCAGCTTTTGCCACGAAGGTCAAATTACAATTTTACTGCATACAAGATCTATTTCAGACAAGGAAGCTATACTCAAGGAAATACAGAAAGTTTTGTAGTTTTTTTTAGTACTACATGCAGGTCTGTGCTCCTTTCTAAGAGAAGTCCACAACACATAAAATTGGACTATAATATGCAGAAGAAGGAACATAAAAGGAATGTCTGGAAGAAATTCAAAAGAAGCCACCATGAATTCAAATTCCAGAGGGTCATCAGTGATACTGTGGCCAAGAAGAATAAGAAACCAGAAATTAGAAAATCTCAGAGAGCCAGCTATCAGAGCTGCCAAGAAGCAAAACGGGCTAAGAGAGCATGTAAGAAGGAGAAATTTCTGCTGCGAAGGCTCTCACAAACACAAGAAGCAAGACCAGAGTTAGTGAGTAATGCTAACTTGATAGATCAAACTTTTAAATAAATATCCACCTATGAAAAGAAAAGAAGGAAAGAAAAAAGAAAGGAAGGAATTGAGAGAGTGTGTTGGGAAGGAGAATTCTGAAGCTAAGGCAGAAAGATTGCCAATAATTCAAGGCAAGCCTGGGCTACAGGATTAAGACCTAGTTTTTAAAGCTGCATTTGTAGCTGAATCCATTCAATGCACATATTTCTTGTAATCTTTTTAAAGTTTAAAGAGATAGTAATACCACCAGCAACTATATATATATATAACAACTGACCCACATCTTCCTTAACACTCCAAATTCTTTTCATGGCACTATTTTCTCTGCAAAGATGATTGTTAAAAAGCATGCATACTAACTTAAATATATAAATTTTCAACCCATCATGACCTACCCCAGAGCCTAATGCTACATATTAATTTTGTTGCTGCTTTTGCTAAATGTACAGAAGTCTGATATAAAAAACTAAGATTGCAATAGAGGCCCTAGAATAGAGTAAGAGTTGTGCCAAGAGTAGGGGAGCTAAGACTGTACTAGGGGGTCAAAAATGAAACTTTTTAAAAAGAAAATATAAGCATCCAAGGATAAGAATAATGAGTCATTATAATAAAATTAAATAAAATTAAAATTAAATAAAATAAACACACACTTAATAACTATGGAGATAAACCCAACTCAATGTAGGCAGTAATTATCTTTCAATCCAAACCCATACATATTCTAACATGAGAGTCTAAATTCATTCGAGGAGGTAATATATAAATCTTAAAATGTTTTTCCAAGGTCCAAAAGAGTTTCATACTTCACTCTGAATCTATAAAGATCTTCTCCAAAGATGTGACTCTGGTGTGGCTAAGTGTGATTTTCTGTACCCTTGGAGTTACGTTCATTAGGTTAAGATCTGCCAGAGGGAGAGTCCTCTTAAAGACAGAGCTGTGTTCTATTCCCTACAAGCCCTGTCCCTACATGAGCTTCATACCAGGATCACAGCCTACACAATCCAGTGTTGATGACTGAACAGAATAGCAGAGGTACCGAGGTAGGAAACATGTCAGACCAGAAAGGGTCTTTTTTGTGCATTGTAGGTATTTTTTATTCAGAAAACCCTTCTTTATAACTAAGTAATCAGATTATCTTCATAATAGCTAATAAGGGACATAAAATATTGCTTTCCTGTACTTTAACTTTCTAATAGGATCCTAATTGTGATTTTCAAAGTATGTATTAAAAGAATATATTAGTTTCTTTCTTTTTATTGCCCTAATAAAATATCTGCCAAAGTAAACTTAAGCAATAATCCCTGTGTTTTGTGCACCTTATAGTCCATCATGGAAGGTAATGTAGTGGTAGATTCTGGGCAAAAGGCAAAATTATTCTATGCTAATTCACTGCTCAGTCATAGAAGATTTCAGCCTCTGTACAATCTAATCTTAAGCCTATAAATGGAAGGCTTCAGCCTCCATCTAATCTAATCTTCAAACCTAAACCTAGAAAGTTTCAACCCCTGAGACTTACTGCTGACTGAGCTTACTCTAATTAGCTGTCTTCTGAACTCTGAACTGTAAATTGCATACTGTTTGCTTCTCTCTGCTTTCTTTCTACTTATTCTGCACTAGCTCTGTTCTTCTAAGCTTCTCCATATGAACTGAATGAACTATGAGCTGACTGCACTTAACTAACTGCCTTACTGACCTAACTCTCCACTTCTCTCTGAGCTCTGTCTCTTGTCTACTTCCACCTGCTTTCACCTTGCTTCTGTCTGAGCTCTGCTTCATACTCTGCTTCTATCTTGCTTCATTCTACTGAGCTTTAAACTCTGAACTGAAAACTATGAACTAAGAGCAGTGAATTGAGAACCAAGGCCTATATCTAAACTGACTGCTTCCTTTTACAATCCAAGAGCTGGGATTAAAGGCATGTGACACTACTCCTTTATGAATTGGGTTATGTAAAGATGTGTGCTATGTTTTCTTCTACCCTAGGACAGCCATGCTGCTGGATTAAATGATTACATGTTCCTTTACAAGGTAAAGTCAAGGGGACAGGAGCTTGAGGCAGCCAAGCACAATGCATCCAAAGTCAAGAAGCAGAAAGAAATTAAGGTTAGTGCTCAGCTCACTTTCTGCTTTTAATTCATCCCATAAACCCACCAAACGAAGTGAATCTTTCCACTTAACCAACCTAATCTTGAAAGTTCCTGAAATAAATGACCAGCTGTTTATTTCCCAACTGATTTCAGATGCTCTCAAGATGAAAATCAATATTAACCATAACAATGAAGCAGAAATAGAAAGTGAGGAGAGAGAAAAAAAGAGATACAGAGAAACAACAGTAAATATGTTGCAATGTTCATAATTGCTGAGTAATGATTCATAATGAATTATTGTATGACATTAATAAATCATTACAAGTTGAAATGGTTAATGTCATATTAAGTCTTTGCAACTTTGTGGTGCCTAGAAAGGTGATTTGATCTACATCCTGTGGGTAGGCCTATTTCAGCCTCTTGACAGCTGAAGTATAGGCTGGATTTTGTTGTTTTAAAAAGATTTGACCTCAGTAAATGTGACACAGTATAAACATTGATGTAAAATGTAGTTTATTTTTAGGCTAATGCAATCCCCAGGTCTTGGAGAGTTTCAGCCTCCGTACAATTTAATCTTCAAACTTAAACATTTCAAACTCTGAGACTCACTGCTGACTGACTTACTCTGACCAGCTCTTTCTGAACTTAGAGCTGTACTGAACTCAACTGACTCTTCTAGTTGGCTGATTCTACTCACTGTTCTGGTTCAAACTCTTCTCCAAGCTGACTTTTTCAAACTGATCTTCTGAGACTGCTGGCCATTTCTGATTCAACTCTTCCAACTTTGGCTGACTCCTGAAACTTCTCTGACTGAAATGTTTCTTCTATGCTTCAGACTGACACTCTCTGTTAGCTGTCTCTTTCTCCAAAACTCACTCTTCTTGTCTGATGCTGACTCCTGATGAATTGCCTCTGTGTCTTATCTGACTGATTCTCTTATTGACTTCCCCCTCTCTGGAGTGAGAGCCTGCTTTTATATTGTGAGAATTGGGTGTGTCTCCACTCTGATTTAGTCTACTAACTCTTCCTCTGATTTGTCACTTTGCATGTTTTTCTTTCTGATAAATCTCAGATATCACTCTGTCAAGTCTTCACTTTGATTCACTCACAGACTTGGGATTAAAGACTTGTACTCACTCTGTACTTCACTCTGCCCCTGACTTTCTACTTCTGAGTTGACTAGCATGCTCTCACTCAGTCTCCTTCCAATTCTCTCAATCTCCACTGCTTCTCTCTTAATTCTGAACTGACTGAGATCTCTGAACAGAGAACCATGAACTAAGAGTCATGACCTACTTCTGAACTGACTTCTTCCTTTTACATCCCAAGAACTGAGATAAAAGGCATGTACCACTACTGCCTTCTGACTTAGGTTACTTAAAGCTGTGTGCTCCATTACATAGGCCTTGTATGTGATGCATTCCCTGAGCAGCTATGTTGCTGGATTAAAAGATTAAATATTCCTCTACAACCCAGAAAACCTCTCAAGTTTCTAATGTCTTCATGAATTTTATACTTCCTATCTGCCACAATCATATGAGCTCCTTAAAATACTTCCTTCCCATCACTTCCTTTCTCTACTCCCCCTTTTCTGTACTTTATTCCCCAGCCAATCAGAAAGAAAGGGGTTCATATTTACATATATACATACATACACACACAAATACACACACACACACACACACACACACACCTCGAAAGTAATGCACACATAAATTTCTTTCTCCATTTCTCCATTTCTTTATGGACACATTTTATATTTGGTATTCCTTAATATAATGCATAGGAATTAGTCGTTTAATCCCTTTATTTCTCCTTTCTCTCCTCTCCTACGAGGAACTTTTCTATGTTGTCTAAAAAATGTAATTTTTCTCCAACTCACAGAATCATTTCCTTATATGAACCTATGCCCATATTTCGTCATTTAGCTATGATAAAGAACATGTATTTTCCCAGTTAACCTATTTGAATTAGGCAGTCTCTCATCCCTCAACACCAACTCCACCCTCTGTCACCCCAGAATTTATGTATCCAATTGCCTGTTGTTTAGTGCTGCAACTCAGTCTCCTTGACTAGACTGTAAACGTCTGAGAACAAACTCAGAATTGAATCCAATAGTTGGCCAAGATGCTCTAAATACAACATTGACTTGTTGAAAGACCATAGATTTGCACATTTAGTTCAAAGACATTGACAAGAAATTTCATAGCATCTCATGAAAATTAACACCTCTTGTTTTCAGAACAGAACTTACGTAAAATAATACTCTATTTGGGAAAACACAGTTATAATGTTCAACATTTAGACAAAAAAAATCATACCTACTTAGGAATAAGTTTCTAGGTTAAGCAATCCATTCCCTGGATTTAATTGCATCTTAAATAATTTAGGAACAGCACATATTTACATTCCCAAGTACATTTCATTTTTTAAAACACCTTATCATTTTATGGGGACATTTAGTTTTAAACCATACTGAAATTTAAGGAAGAGATGAATCTGACGATAACCTCTATAAGCATCTTTGGAAAGTAACATGGTAAAATAAGCAAGTGGGTTATTTGTAGCCATACACAGAACCCTAAATCTTAGCAAATGAGGAAATCAAAGCCTGAGGGTTTGAGAGATGTCACCAAATGTATCACTTTAGTTAGTGAGTCTGCTCTCCAGCTCTCTTCCATGGAGAGTTCCATCTATTTCCCTCCTATGACAGTCTGACTAGATGAGATGCTTCTCACTTACTCAAGGCACTACCACAACCTATTGATACCTACAAGCATCTTTGACAAGTGCTTCTGAATTTTGTGTATATTGGTTATTGGAGATGATTTCCTACTATGATGTCTAATTCACTAAAATAAATTTTTCTAGTTATCAAGCATTTTAAAGCAATTAAAGTATCAATGAATCATTTAGCACTAGACAGAAATATAAATCATTTTATAGGTTCCAGGCCAAAGGAAAAAAATCAGCATATTATAGACTTATGAAGTATTAATTCTTGCATAAAACAAGTATTACACATCGATAGAATATAACAATATGGCTTTCTGCACTGTGTTCTGGAACTCATACTAACAATATGAATCTCATATCCCATATACAAAATAAATATCCTTTTTCTATCTCTAAATCAAGTGGAAGCACATTAAATATTTGACCATTTTCTGTTTGAGGTTGCTTGTTTGCTGTTTTATCTATTTATTTTTTGGTGTAAACTTTTCAGAACTTTGGGGAAACAGAGTAATTATAACAAGCAGAGAAGGAATTAAAAGGAAAATCTGTAAAATAGAAGTGTCGTGGGTGAGTATGGAGACTAGAAGACAATTAGATCAAGACAGTGGGAGGAAAGGGGGGCTAATGAGGGAAAGAGAATGAAAGAAGTAAGAATGGAAGAGCAGTGTGATTGCAGAGAGACTCTAGGCTTAGTAGCAGGAGCCACAAGGAAAGATGCCTAGAAGAAAATAGACAGCTGACACCTCTCACACACTGCTCAGAATTCAGTGCTTGTATAATTCTACTCCACCCTAAACATGTTGTCATTTCCTCTCCATCCTCTATCATGGGATCCATTCTAAGCGGTCTCTAAAATTTAGGTTGCTTCTTTGTGGCCTCCCATCATGCCCATCACCGCACCAACAGGAACACAGACAAGGAGTAGGATGGGATCCAAGGTCATCTATGCCATGGAAGTATCCAAAGAGTTCAGTAAGCATCATCCCTTCTCTCTGCCTGCATGCTTTTCTCTATACATGTCCAGCCATGCTATTAGCCACCACCTCTACTACCTGCTCTGGCGCTCTCCAATCTTCTACTTACTGCTCTTTTCCTCTATCTTACAGAGAACAAGATATATAATATTCCCTTCCAGTGCTAGCTCTCAAGAAGGAACATCATTTAGCAAAGACTTTCCTAGAAAATACCTCATTTCAATCAATTGGGAGTTTAAAAGCTATGGGATGTGACAAGTCATGCATTCCTACATAATTATAATGTGCCTCATACAGTGTTTTAAGCTAGTAAGCCAAATGCAAAGTGATTTTAGCAACGAGAAATGTTAAATTACTTGTTTGGAATGTTTCTTATAGAGACTTCTATAATGAAATGGATTTTTTTTTAAATAATAGGAAAAGTCAAAAGTTCACTCAGAGTGATTTGAGGATACATTTGACCTCATGCTACTATACCATTAATGGCCATAACAATGGCTTCTGAGTTAAATACACTTACAAAATCATTTCAGAATATGAATATGGCAAGAAATAAATTATAGCAATTGAGCTATAAACATTAAATAAACCTATGTGTTGGGACTTAAGTGCAATCTGTGGATTTATAGCAGTTATAGATGCAATTTGGAGTGCTACACTTGGCAAAATTTCCACTATAAAATAATAAAAATAAGAGGTTACTGCAAGAATTGGATTATCATAAACATTAGAAAACGGTTGACATGTCTATCATAATATCACGGTGTGCCCCAACAGATGGCAGCCAACAAAAGAAACCTAATTCCTCTGTGTGTGGAGGGCAAAGAAGAATTTTCTTTTCTCACTTACTGGCACCGTTATGACATCATCTTCCTCCCATGCTTAACTCCAGAAACTGCCTTGTTTCATTTTTACTGTTAGTGGGTATCAAGAAAAGATATAAATCTTACATAACTTGTCTTGGTTGGAAAAGTTCGAATTCACTATCTCTGTCCTGAATACATATGCAATGGGTTTTAGATTAGTGTGAATACTACCTATTCAAAGGATCTAGTCATAGTGTCTCACAGACCCACGTAGGATAAGAGAGACAAAACAAAGGTACTATTTCCCCCTTCAGAACCTTTACCCTTCTTTATTGTCCCACAATGAAGCTACAGTCACACTCCAGGCCTGTCTAGACTATTTCTAATTAATAACTAATTAGTCTACTTTTATATGCTTCTAGAGCAGTGGTTCTCAACCCGTGGGTCTTGACCTTTTTGGGGACCAAATGACCCTTTCACAGGGGTCACTTAAGAGCACATGTTTATCAGATATTTACATTATAATAATAGTAGAAAAATTACATTTATGAAGTAGCAATGAAAATAATTTTATGGTTGGGGTCAATACAACATGGGGTTAATACAACTGTATTAAGGGGGTCACAGCATTAGGAAGGCTGAGAACAATTGTCCTAGAGCTTTTGAGAAAAACTGATGTCTTTCTAACTAGCTTCACATTTGTGTACTTCATTCTTTGCCACCTGATATCCACAAAGTTATCAAAAGGATCCAGTAACCCCCAACTTTATTGTCTGCTTGATTTTATACTTTGATAACAGATGTTGGCCTTTTTATGTAATAAGATATTCCATCCATTTGAATTTCCCATGTACACCTATTTACTAATGGATCACCAATATATCCTTAGAATATATTTCCATTATTATATAAAATAACCGTTGGTTCTAACAGAATAGAGAATATGTTCTCTGTGTGTGTATGTATGTATGTATACTTATATCATTTCCTCTGACAATTTTGTAATTTGGTTTTTGTTCCTGTTTGAACTCATAACTACAACTTAATACTTTACCATGAGTAAGAATTTAGATATATTTTACCCTCTTAGATTTCTGACTTATTCTATTTTGTTAATATTTATACAACCTAAACACTGTATATTAATATATACTACCTTACTTGTGTTGTTTGAAGACTGTCTTTGCAATCTTAAATTTTTAATCCACACCTCTATACCTTCTCCTACTTTCGCTGCATACTACAACATACATTGTATCTTTGAAAGTTGTTATTATAAATTCTCTTTTTTTCTCTATCCTTCTAGGAAAACAACCTCTAAAAAGACATTAATTTCTACATTGTCAAGGTTTTAATTTCACACATAGTTATAACCATAATCCTCATAATTGTGTTAACTTTTTATCCTATATTTAATTAGATTCATTGTTCACTGATAGTTTTTTTCTCTTTATTGAAAATTAGTATTCTTCATCTTGATTTCCTTAAAGACTATAGAAACTATATTTACCGTTTCTTATGTATTCAAAACCCCTTTGTCTCTCCTTTTATGTTTGATAAGCATTCAACTTGCTTTGGTCTAAGCTCTGAAGTTTATCCTTTTTCTATGGAGAAATGCTTGCATTGCCCTGTTCTGTGTTGTTCTTTTATAGTCAATTATAAGAAGAGCACAATACTTTTGACTCATAAACTATAGGTAAGTATTATTTCATGCTAGGGCATATATAATTTTCTTTAAAAATCATTTGTTTATTATTGAAAATAACATATTATCTAGTGAAAATATTGTCCGTTTTTTTTAGAATCAATCACATATACTCGTTCTATAGATTCCATGTATTCATGAAACATTTTTTTCCTTGCATTGTTCAACGATTTTCTGATCCATTGTTTTGATGTTTCTATTCAGAGGTTCTTAACAAAATAGGTGTTTGTCGTTTATGTTTCTTCTTCCAATTCTGTAAATGTTCATTTCTTCTATACTCTGCCTTCCAGTATTCTTCTCCTTTTGAAATCAGTCATCATTTCTCTTGTTATTTGGCCTAGTTTTATTTTCATGTATCCTATTTTTAAAGATATTTTTCAATTATTTCTCATCTTAATCAGACATTTGTGGCAGGGGCACAGAGTAACTTCCGGCTATGCTCTTGGAAGAGTTTCAGTGAAAACCCTAATGACACACAATTTCCAGAATGGCTGTGGGTTTTAGTTCACTTTTATCAGAATCTCCAAGACAGTTCACAGTGCCTCATCAAAGAACCTTCAAAAGTCTTCATTTACTCAATATCAGAGTCTAGGAGAGTGCCCCAAGCAGGTTGATGTGTGACTTGAGTTCCCCCTCCATATGTATAAGTCCTACATCATTCCACTCAGAACATGGCTATTGGGGAATTAGAGTTTTTGAAATAAAGCTGAAGATTAAAGGAAGCTATTAATGCAGTCCCTAATCTACAGGCTGTTACCTTCCTAAAAGAGATTAAAACACAGATATAAAATTCAGTGGAAAGTAACAGTTTGCATGATAACTACATAGGAGAAAGGAATGAACTAGAAAGAAAGAAAAGAAGGAACGAAGGAAGAAAGGAAGGAAGGAAGGAAGGAAGGAAGGAAGGAAGGAAGGAAGGAAGGAAGGAAGAAAGGAAGGAAGGAAGGAAGGAAGAAAGAGTGAGAACAAAAATAAATACCAAACTTGCCTGAAGAATTGAAGAACTACCATATTGTTCATATTTCTTTAGATTTGTAATTTTTAGTGTTCTTGCCTCTCAACTAGAATATACATAAGAATATTGAAAACCAGATATTAAATTCTTCATGTATTTGACAAAGACAGAGTTATTTCATAAGACTGCTTTTGAATCTTACCCTAACACATTGTTTAGTCTCTATTAGTGTTCAATAATCATATCTTGGTCAATTAACATCTGTTTATACGTTGATTAATCCAATAAAATTCTAAACAGAGAGAAAAGGATAGAAATATAGAAAGGAAGGGGGAGGCAAAAGAAAAGCAATTTCCAAAACCCTGAATTATATAAACAACTAAATCCATTAGAAAAGCAGACAAAGTGAGATGTCTGTTTTTCTTTTATTCTGGGACACATGTCACAGAGTATGTAAATGTTCAGTGCAGAGTCACAGCGGGGTGAGCTGGAAGTAGAAATTACATTTCAATTCTTATTTGTCTCAAATCTGAATCTATTATGTCTGAGGAGACCTTTGTTTCCTTGGGGTTGCTCATTTGTACCTTCTTATCAAGTCAATATGACCTACAGAACCATTAAGAGGGCTCTAATTGAATAAAGAAACAATTCCTTCATTATTACCCAGTTGACCTTCTGTCATTAATGAAAATGACCTCACTTTGAAGGCTGACTTTGAAGATCATTATATATGAGATTACTATTCAGACAGTACTGAATGTTCTGGCATTTTTTCTCTGCACTGGAGATCATAGTTTGTATTTCAGTCTGTTTTAAGTGTATTTATTCATCTGATTTACTTTTATGTTTAAATTTCTGTTCTAGAATGGAAACGTTGTTACATTTACAGTATATGGACTATCATATAAGATAAAATTTCTTCCATTACAAGTAGAAGGACAAATATCAACCCAAGAAAAATAATATTAAAAAGATTTATAGATGTCAATGAAAATTTGCAACTGTACTATAAAGAAAGGTAAGGAGACTATATATTGGAATTTCTGTCAATTTTCTACTTTTGTCTAGTTTATTACAAATATATTGATCTGATTTGTTATCAATTCTAAAAATGATAACTTGGCATTCTCTAAGCATCAATTATAAGGTAACCCATCCTTTCTATTTAGAAAAAAAAGACCATACTAATTTTATACATATAATTTACCAACCTAAATGTTTCTCATTAAAATAAAATAGGTAAATTATGCTCCTTATAATCAATGCCTTTGCACCCTTTCACCTGGCCATTATATAGATATGATACTAGCAGGGAAATAGACTTAATGATTCAGCAGTATATTTGTATGTTAATTATTTTCTATTATAATATTTCTATCCACTAAAGTTTGATTGTTTAAAGTCTATGTTTCATGCTGCTTGATCTTTACAATAGCTTTGTCTCAGTTCTTTGTCGTCAATGATCAATGAAATAGTCACAAAGCAATCTCATAATCACAAGAACATGAATTTCTAGGATGACTTGGCTTAACATTGTGAAGCAACTCTTGATAAGAAGAATGTAGGTTTTGAGTGGCATATGATCATTAATCTTTGGCTCACTGCTTTCCATGGTTCCTGTCCTGTGGTCTTCAGAAGTAACAAAAAGCCCTCCTTCTGAATTATTTATAAGTCTGTTATAACTATTTCCAAATTAAAAATTCAGACAACATGAATTTATTAACTATTTAGGCTTTCTATGAATTATGATATGACAGTCCAAAGATATTTGACTGAATACCATTGTCCATTCAAATAAGTAAAATAAATGTATGACCATACCAAATAAACTGTTGAAATCAAAGAAGCTGGCAATACTAGATGGCTTCCCTCAGAAATCATGATCCATGTCTGAAGTAATATATTTTTGGTTACTAAGCTAAAATACCGTGTGAATTTCACTTAGAAGATATACCAATGTGTGACATTTATAAGTTGAATATAGACTTTGTCTTGTAACTACATCAAATGCTTCCTCTCTTTTTCTAGCTCTATTGGCAATGGTGAATGTAATTCAGTAATGGTAATTATGATTATATGCTCAATCTCCAAAGTCCCAAAAGACCAAGTAATCTGATAGATACACATTATCTAATTTTATCCTCAAAATAATCCCAGGAGATCTAAACAATCAATTATCTTGGTTTTGATAAAGAAAATGAGATTTTCATAGGTTTAATAACGCAGACAAATCAATTTATCACCTTCAACCGTTATTTTCCGTTTCTGAAACAAGAAGAATTAAATTCCTAGTAGTGGTATTATCAATTTCAGGAACATAGGAGGGTGTGGAATAAGATATGTTTCAATATCTACTCAGGATTTTTAAGTAATGGAGCACTTTGACCATGGCAAAATAATAACTCCTGGTACATGATAACTACAAACCTCACTTGAGGAAAACATATTCTGCCACATGTATGAATACTATTGAAGCTAACAACATTAGTACCAAGTATTTTTCTCTCTTATCCACATAATTTCCCAAGTTTAAATTAACTATTCTTCTGACACAGGGCTTTTTTCACGAATGTCAACACATTTTCTTATATTACTATATTATATCCAACTGGGGTCAGCCTGTGTTCTTCTTGGCTATACATTCACCCAGCAATTCCTAGCCTCCCACAAGGCATATCAATCATAAATGACTCAAAATATGAGATTTTAATTTTCTATCTACTTGCTGTTCTAGAGTGAAATTATATTCTTATGTAATGAAACATCCTTTATATATTGTATTATGTCTGCTTGTAGATCCCAGTAATTTTAGGAAATATAAGCAGTTTCCAATAATATTGAATAATAAAATTTAAACTTAATAAGTACCTATAATAAAAGAACCTCAACAAATGAGATAAGTTTAAAATGGTGCATTATAACAAGCGAAACAATACTTCTAATGACCCTAGGAAGCCTGCTTAGCCTGCAATGTGTCAGCAGTATATCTGTACTCAGAAACGAGGGAGACATTTTTCATACCCCTAAAAATACACTGTATCTGTGAAAGACACATGGAAGTTTAAATTTGCAAAAGACTGAGCATGTATCTTAGTCCACTTATCTCCTCTCTGGTAGAGGAGAAGCTCTGCTTCTGAGTTGATTGCACTCCCACTGAAGAATACTTAATTACCTGGATGCATACGCTATAGCATTCAATCATATTATTTCTTTGCCCCTCTCCACTAGTACTATCCAAACAAGATTCCATGAAAAGTAAAATCTCTTCCTCTAAACCTCTACAAAATGCACAGACCATAAACATTTTCAAATTTTAGAGATATTCTCTCCAACTCTCCTAAGGACATTATTCTCTGCATGTACTTTCTTTCTAGAGTAACCTTGAACATTTTTTTTCCAGCTAGATGAAATCTTTAGTTGAAAGGGATTCTAGTTGCTTCAGTAAATGTCAAAATTTCTTATCTTGAATATTTCCTAGTAAGAATGACATTTTTTGGTCTGATGACAGCACTGGAGAAAGGAATTATATTATTGTAGTTAATGACCCCAAGACATAGAAGGAGTTGATATTTGTACTCACATAGGGGACTCATTTCATGCTATAGAGGCTTTCCTTCAATGGCTAAGATATTTAATTCAATAAGTTACTTTTACATTACCATATCAACAGCAAATGAGCTTGGGCCATTTCGCAAAGAGAGGATGTCTAATTAGGTCACAAATTAGAAGTTCAAGGGCACTGAAATCAGCTGAGCTCTGGTGATGACCTCAACATAGATGAATATAGTAAAGATCACACAGGAAACCAAAGAGCATTTCTGATTTCTTGACACTATTCTTACTCCAGCAATGATGTGAGGTTTTTTTCTCATCTCATGTAAATGCAGCAAGGAAAATATAAAAGTAGTACAGTAAATATTCTCTATCCAAGTACTTCTCAAACCATCAGTGTCAGTGAATACAGAAATGATCTCACAGTAGAGTGCCATTTTCTGAATATGCATATTCTGTCCAATGCATGTGATACTTTATTCATGTTACATTTTGATTATATTATTCATTAGTCATATTTTACACAAGGAAATGAGGTATGGAACATATTTTAATTTATGCATTCAGTAAGTACTGAAACTGAAATGCAAGCTCTCCCACCTATTGCCTAAGAATATGTCACTTAAGGAAAGCTTACAATTTGATTTCCATTGTCCAGTTATACATAGATTAAATTATTTTTAGTTTTATTTATATTCATTTTTGTAGTATTTATTATAAAACATATATTTCGTGAAGTAAATTTTAATAAGTATTTACTCCAAACAAATACTTCAATGATTAGTTCAATAAAAAAATCTAACCAAACAATATATATCAAATAAAATCCAATAATACAATCACCAAAATTGTAGCAATATACAATAAATGATTAATACCAGAAAGTCATAAAATGAAATAAATAGAACCAAACAAAAATAAATAAAGAAAAACTAAAAATATATTGATAAAACAATATAACCTCAAAAAAACTAATTAGAGCTGACAACAGAAGAAAAAAACAAAAAATTAAAATAAAGAAAATAAACAAGAACTGATATAAAAAAATATCATACTAAAATGAAAAACTCAAAATGATTATCCACCAAGAGTAAGACATGAAACTAAAAAAATACAAAATAAACAGTGCATTTAAATTTATAGATATAGTTAGGTAAATTAGACCACATGAATAGTCAAAAGAAACAAATAAATTTAATAAAGACAAAAGAATTTAAAAAATTAAAAAAAAAAATAAAAAAACAAAAAAAACAAAACAAATAGCAAAGTACAGTATCTGTACTCAGACATAATACCAAAAAAAACAATCTGTGAAAGACACATAAAATTTGAAAACTACACAAGAGCAACTTCCTTACAGACAAATCATTATACACAAGTATAAAAAAAACACAAGCAAAACATTTAAAAAGAGATATCTCTCAACTCTCTAAAAAAATTATTTATGTTTTCTTTATAAAAAAAATTTTTTTCAGAACAATGAAATCTTTAGTTAAAAAAGTTAGTTCAGAAATTTCATAACAAATCTAGAAGAATTCCTAGTAAAAACATTTTTTGGTTAGATAAATAAAAAATTATATATCAATGAAAGACATATAGTACACAAGTACATGCTATAGAATTTATTCAATGGCAAAATATTTAAAAATAAAAAAAGTATACAGAATATCAAAAGCAAATGAGCTCAATTGTGAATCAAAGATCATACAAAAAAAACAAAGGAAACAAAATCATTTCTGAATACACTCATTACTCACTCATAATGTAGCCTTTTTTTTCCACACTAATGCTACAATCTATCCAAGTACTTCTCAAACCATCAGTGTCAGTGAATACAGAAATGATCTCACAGTAGAGTGCCATTTTCTGAATATGCATATTCTGTCCAATGCATGTGATACTTTATTCATGTTACATTTTGATTATATTATTCATTAGTCATATTTTACACAAGGAAATGAGGTATGGAACATATTTTAATTTATGCATTCAGTAAGTACTGAAACTGAAATGCAAGCTCTCCCACCTATTGCCTAAGAATATGTCACTTAAGGAAAGCTTACAATTTGATTTCCATTGTCCAGTTATACATACTCTAGTTAAATCTGTTGCAATTTTAAATATGAAAATACATTTTATGTAACAATTTCAGAAAAGTTTTTTATTTCTTTACTACAAAATGTTTTGGGTTCAATTTCTCCAATTAAGATCAATTGTAACATATATACGTCACAAAAATGGAAACATTAGTTATATAATATTCTTCAGAGGCTAGAAAATATTTTAGATATAGTGAATAATGTTTCACAAAGTAAGAATCTGACACAAAGCTACAGAGCATATGAGGGCCACTGTCTAAAAGAACAGAGCCAAAAAAAGAACATTGTTCTGCCTTGCTACAAAGATGCAACTTTGTCCTTAGACTCTGTATCAGCCTTTTTTACTTGCATTGCATGAAGCATACATATCAACCTTATAGATCAAGCCAAGCCATAAGTGTGCCATGCTACCAAATCTTTCTTCAGGAACAATCACTGATGTGGCTTGCCTCATGGGTCATCTGCATTGCAATTACAAACTAGTTATTTTACATTTACTTTTCTTTTGGAAAACACAGAGAATTGGGGTACCACTTAGAAAAAGGGTGGATTTACTCTTACAGTTATTAATAACCATTGGTCTAATCTTGTGTGCACATAAGCCACTCATTGGAAATGTACTATTTTTTCCAATGTCAACAGAAGAATATCCTTAAAGCCACTGAAGGTTTGGCATCAAAATGTTGGTTTCTTTACATCAGTTTACATTATAAGTATTTAGCCTGATTTTACAAAGCTATCCATATAATCTGGATTTACTATGGTGCTTCTTCTGTTTGTTTATTTCTGTTTTGAATTTTGTTAACAGGGTTTCAATATGCAACCCAGGCTGCTTTTGAACTTACTACCCATTGGCCTAAGTTCCCTAGTACTTGGATTGCCTCAGTAAACCATCATGCCAAACTACAGGTCAATAATTTGATATGCTGTTCAATAATATAATGTAACTTTCATGCATAAAGCCTATAGCTAGATGATATTTACTTCTTTAACTTGTCCATCTCCTTTATGCTATTGTTAGAATAAAAAGATTATGAATGGTAAATGAGTGTATTTTAACATATTCCAATGAGCATAATACTCATTTGAAAGTTTCTCCTGTCTGACTAGGAATAAAATAACTAAAATGTAATTGCTGGTTTAAATTAATGCATATTTCTTAAATTACTGTTTTAGCCAGTGTACTAGTTACTTGTCGCATTGCTATGATAAAATGCCTGACACAAGCAACTTGGGGTTGAGGGTTTTATTTTGTCTTACTGTTGCAGGGGCAAGAGTCCATCAATATAGGAGGTGTCATGACAGCAAACCCTGAAGTGGCTGATCACAAGATTTCTGAAGTCAGGAAGCAGAAAGTGATAACTCCTGATGTGACCCACCCTCTCCTTTTTATCTAGTCGGGGTCTCCAACTCATGGAATGGTGCTGCCTATAGTTTGCGTGAGTCTTCCCACTCAATTAATCTAGTCTAAACAGTCCCCCACAGGTGTATCCAGAAGCTTGATTTGTAGGTAATTCTAGATCCTATCATTGATAATATTAACCATTACAGCCAGAAAACTCACTGATATGATTAAAACACCTAAGAATTTAAGGAAGGATAAAATGACTTTGATTCAGAATTTGAGAGGTATCAGCCTATGATGGACAGGTAGCATGGGAGACTAGACTGACCCATATGGTCAAAATGAGGCAGAGAGAGATCAGAGAATGACTGCATTTCTTGCTTTCTTCCCTTTCTGTTTTTGTTCCAGCCTCTGGGGTGACATGATCCACACTGTGGGAAGGCATCTCCATCTGACTAACCCTTTATAGGAACACCTGACATGAACAGGCAGGTATACTTTTTTTCCCAGGCATTTCCAAGTCCAGTTAGGTGGGTAACCCAGATTAGCATCCAGGGTTGTAGATATAACCTAGTAGCTAGGATGCTTGGTGAGCATAGAGGAAGCCCCAAATTTGATGCCACACTGCATAAACCACGCATTGTGACAGATGACTATAATCTCAGTATTCAGTAGATAAAGGCAAGAGGATCAGAAGTTCAAGGTAATTCTTGGTAGTTCAAAGCTGCTCTCAAGTATATGAAATTCTATCCAAAAAAAAAAAAAATCACAAACGAGTCTCTCTAAAAATTCTAAGACAGATATAGGCTATAGACAGTTGTCTTTGTCTTTTTTTCTAAAAGCATGACAATACCTATTTTTAATTTAATAGTGATATTTCTTAGATAAAGAGTAATTTATTTTTCTCAAATTTATAGGAAGACTGAGAAGCAAAAAGACTCTGTGTACTTTGGCTGTAAGCCCCTCACAAACATGGCTCTGCCACATTTGACGTAGCCGACCTTGAACGAATTACTTGATCTCACTGGGCCACATTCTCAGACATGTAATGCTAAGAACTAAAGGAATAGACAAAAAGTGCTCACAGCAGAGGCCTTTACCTCAGATGCACTCAGTAAATCCTAGCAATTGTTATGCATTGTATTTTATCAATACAGCTGTCAAACTGCGGTCCTACCATTTTAATTTGTGGACGAAGTTATTGCTGAGTGAGTTAATATTTTGTTCAAAGAAGGATTAATGAGGAAAGAACAATTCTAGTTTGTAGACATTGTTCAACAAAATATGGGCCACATATATTGCACGAGCTAATTTAGTTGTCATGCCATTTAAACTCAAAGTCTGTGGACTAAGTGAAATAGAGAAACAGTTTGAAAAATTTAGATTTGGACTTGTATCTTCTTAGTCAACATTTTCTTATTGCTGACTTTTCATTTATAGCCAAAGTAACTTAAAACGGAAATCTACTTGTCAGAGAAAACTATTGGCTGAATTTTAGAGTTTACAGGCAAAGGTCATAATATCCTCAAGGAAGAAATACAGTTAATCACAATTTCCCACTTTTCCACATACTAAGCCAAGGAATATAAGACATGCAGTGGTGGCACACAGAAAATACATATTTTAGCCAAGCCATACTGCTAAGACTTAAAATTAACATCCTTGAACACAGTTACCAAGACTAGTTAGTGTTTACAGACTTCTCCACATTTGGGCAACATCTCAGCATTTGGCAATACATACATACTAACACTGGGGGTGGGAAGTGGGGGAGGTGCTTTAAGCCCTACACAATAACGCTCTTTTGAAGCAGTACGCAGGAAGTACCATTCAGACAAGAGTATATCCTGAAAGGAAGAAATGCACTCTCATCTTAGTAATTAAATGGAAGATTAAGATTCAGAAAACCTGATTAATCAGGACTTCAGTTTGGAAAAGCTCCAACAGGGGCAAAGTAGGAAAGAAAACCCAAGGGTTGTTGTAAAGCAAACAGATGGTTAATGATGTATAGGTCAGTAACAGACCTGGCTTGGGACTAATCTCACAAACACTGATTTTCTTCCCCTTTACATCTTCATGCCAAACAGGTGCAAAAGAATCTGAACAGCAAAAATGTTGCATAGTTAATTTAAGAGGCTAGAAAATTAAAATAGTGAACTCCCAGGGGAAATGATAAGTGGCCAAAATAAACCTGGACATCTTTCTTCACTGAGGATGATAGGTGACCTGTTGTTTTCCTGGAATAATTAAGACTGATTACTTTGATTCTGCACATTCAATTCGTGACATCTATTTGATTGACAATGACACAGTTAGAATAGAAAATAGTGTTATTCTAATAACTATTTTCATAGTAAGGTGTTTGGCTTAATTACCGTAGGCATATTTGAATTGATGGAGTAGTCATTTTTCTTAATTAGACCTTGCTTTTCTTTAACCCCTTTCGATGATGGTGGGTAAGAGGATAGTTATACATGGTCGATAAATTTCTGAGATAATTAAATAAACAATCCTTCCAAATATGAGGAAGAAAGAGAGGATTTCCCAATAATTTTTAGAAAATTATTTATTTTAATTTTTGGGATTACTATGCAATTATATCATTTCCCCATACTCTTTCCTACCTCCAAACCATCCCATATCCTTCCTAGCTCTTTTTCTAGTTCATGGCCTCTGTTTTCCTCATCTGTTGTTGTAAACACACCTACACACGCAAACACACACACACACACACACACACACACACACACACACATAAGTACAACCTGCTCTTAGTTAGACATCATGTACTTCAGACACAGAGCCCAGAGGACTCTGAGCTAGAACTGATTTAATAATTTTTACATTTACTTTTCTGTATTGAAATCTTCACCATTCAAGAAGACTTAACCTCCAAATACATACTGAAATATGACTCTTTAAATAGGCATGTTACAAATCTTATTTAATATGTGGTTCATGTACAAATAATTAAGTTTCTAAGTATATACTATAAATCAGAATAACCAAATCATTTCATTAAGAATCAGATCTGAATTCTACCATAGATCCTTCAAGATACCTGCTAGATATGGAATTCAAAATCTTTAGACAAGGATTTAGGAAGAAGGCTCATTCAGAAAAGTACCAGCCACACATGCATGTAGAACTGAGTTACATCCTTTGCACAAAGGTAAAAAGCCCTGCACAGTGGTATATGTCTATAGTCCCAAAAACAGGGGAGCAGAAGTAATTAAATCCTGAAACTCACTGATCAACCAGGATAATAGAATCTATGAGCTTCAGGTTTACTGAGTGTTTCTTTCTCAAATATAAATAAGTAATAAATAAATATATAAATCTGGAAAGCAATCACTGAAAGAAACTCAACTTAAGTCAACATCTGGCCTCCACATGTACACATGCACCTACCTACACTAACAAGTACATACAAACACACACACACAATCTTTAAATAATGTGCTGCTATAAATCACATGCACTCAATTACAATATGACACCCATTGCCATAAATATTCATTACTGTAACAAATATTCATTCCAAGGCCACCATTGTTTGTACCCAAGACCTGAAGAATATGTTTATAAAAGGTGGCATGATATGATCAGTAAAAGAACAAGATTTAAAGTCCTGAAATATAAATATAATGAGGCTTAGTAATTGTTACACTTGAAAGTAATGAAATTATCTAACATTTGACATGACCACCAGGCTCACTAAGAACTATGAGCTCTCTCTCTCAAGTCTGAATTTTAGTATTTTGGAATTGTACTGCCTGGATTAATATATTCAATCCTTAGAACACTGAAATTAGTATGGGATACAAATAACTTATTGAGTTTCAGTTTACAGTGCTAACATGTAAATGAGTATTTACTTCTACTGCTGAACTATTTAAGAATGCTTACTTAGTGTTTACAATAATTTGAAAGTGGGAAAATTTTAATGCAATATAGCTAGCTTGTGAATTAAATCAGAAAAGCAATGGTAGAAAGAATTCTCATTTACATATACTGAATGAATATTCATTGTTTTTCCTGCAGAGAAGTTAAATAAATTCTTAAAGATGTTTTGTACACTAACATCTGGTTACTTGAGATGTAAAAGACACCTGCCAATTGTAAGTTCTCCTTGGTTATCTTCTTAATGTGATTTTCAAAATTCAAACCTTTGTAAGAACTATAAAAACCATATTTCTTCTCTATTTAAGCCATATCTTACTCTATGTGCATTATACATTAATCAAGGCTTTAAAATCTATTCCACGGGCAGAGAATTGACATAAGCGACACAGGCATTAATGTGCTTCAGGACAGAAAAATCTTACAGCTTTTCCAAGGAATCTTTCTTTTAACTATTTCAAGAAACTCCACTTTTAGCTATTTGATTATACTGCTAACAGAATATATGGCTATTTGAAAAAAACTTACCTATGTCCAGAGTACTGTTTTTAAAGATTAGAGATCACTAGTAGCCACACATGTTACACAGGTATTTACTATTCATTACTAAGGGAACTGTCAGACAGTGTAGATGATTAAGTCCTTGTCAAGAAAACAAACAAATAAACAAACAAAAACAAAATAAACTCACCAGTTATAATGTAAAAACGGGCCTTGGTGGTTCATCCTCCTCTGAAATAATAATGAACACTTCTCTCTGACTTGGAAAAGTATTTTGCTTTCTTAGACCTAGGTAGCATTGTAAAGGATGTTTTCATTGGTTTATGAGAGAGCCCTGGTTAGCTCCTACAGAAGTTCAAACCTGAGTAGTAGCTATTGTATGAACTCTGAGACATCATATTTACCTTTAGTAACTGAAGGTGACTCATCTCAACTCACAGTAGAGGATTCTTGATAGATTCAAAACTATTCTTTTACAATCTATACACTAGCAAGAGAGTGATATATTTTATGTTCAACATACACTGACCCAAAGCACAGACTTTTGTGGCATGTGCAGCACAATGATTGCTTAAGAGGGAAATCATGCTTATTTTATATTCACTTCACCAGGAATAATATTCATTTAGGAATAGTAAATATTCATAATACTTACTGAGATACATAATTTCCTAATTTTGTATTTGGTTTAAATTAGAAGGGGGGAGGAATGGACGGAGAGAATATATACAGAGATAACCAGAATTGGAGGACATTTAGGAGGGTATCTAGAGAATTAGGAATTCCATCGAAACTCAGGGATTTCACTGGGATCTCCAATGGAGACTCTTAAGTACCCCTAGCAATGGGGTATGGAGAGCATGAACAAGCCATCTCCTGTATCAGGGCAAAGCTGTCAGGGGTGGGATTGGTACGCCACCTCAGCAACAAAACCTTGGACCTATAACCTATCCTCCCTAAGGATCCACTAGGACAACAAAAGGGTAGAACCCCATTCCAAAGGAGAGAACCAATGCCTAATTCTTCAGGATAGGCTAGGAACTAGAGATTGGATAGCCAGGACATGAATTCTAATGATATCCTGTTCTACTCATACATTGGTACCTAGCCCATTCTTAATCAGAGAGGCTTCCACTGGCAGTTGATGGGAGCAGATGCAGAGGCCCAGAGCCAAACATCATGTAGAAGAGGGGAAGGAAGGATTACTGGGACTCAGATGGGTCAAGGACATCAGGAAATAAGCCACATGGAGTCAACTGATCAGCACTTGTGGGGTCCTATTGAGTCTGAAGCAGCAGACAGAACCTACAGTGTTTGGCTTGGTTTTCTTGCAGAGATCCTAATGGCTAGAGTGTATGTGGGATCTCTGAACTTTTGCCTGCCCTTGGAACCCATTTCCTCCTGCTGGATTGTCTTGATATAGGGATTAGTGCCTGGCCTTGTTCCACCTTGTTGTGTGCTGTTTGAACAATAACTAACCCTGGGAGGATTGCTCTCTTTTATGGGAAGAAGCAGGGGTGGGGATCAGTGAGTGAAGGTAGTGAGGAGAGATTTAGACAAGAGTGGAGACAAGGAGGGGAGGCAGAGTAGAAAGAGGAAAGAGGATGTATTATATGATAGAAGAAAACTAAATAAAAATAAATAAATAAGCGATATTCTTTCCTTTGTTGAAGAATGGCAGCCAATTTGCACATGCTTATGGTGACTTAAAATAAAAATGTTGTGTTTCATTCCATTATTTTTACCCTTAAGGTTAATTGATTTGTGGTGATATGATGTGATAAGCAAAATGCAAATTATAAAACTGAGCTCAGACTTTTCATCAGTCTACAAAATAAGTCTGTTTATCAAACAACCATATGTATGTTCCATACTTTAGTTAGGGTGTAAACTTGGAGGAATATAAAAATAATTGTCAATAAATAGAATTTGAATAGTTTCTGCCAATTAGAATCTTTTAAGAGTCTTTAGAACATAGAAAAACTCAAAGTAAGCCAGCGGGAGAGTCTTTTTCCTCAAGGTCCATACTCACTAATGCAGAAACAAAAAATGAACAGAAAGTAATGAAGAAAGGAACATCCAGGCAAATTTTAGTAGAGTTTTGTGACTGAAACAAACGGGACAGCTGGATGGAAAATGACATGAATTATCATTTCCACTGGACAGTCTCTGAACAGACATCTGAGCAGGAACTGAGAGGAGAGAGCTTCCCCTGTGTAATGAGTAGGAAAACAGATATACAAAGTCTTTGAATTAAAGAAAGACTAGAATATTGCAAACGGTGGGAAGGAACTGAGGTAGCAGCATGGTGGATAGGAGAGAAATGTGAGATAAACCAGAATCTGAGCCCTCACACAGCTTACATCACCACCTCTTTGATGACAACCAATGAGATTCATTGCATTCTAAACACACTGTTTGAGAAAATATTTTCATTTGCATGATATTTGAAATTTTTATCCTACTCATGAACTTTCTATTTATCTCTTTCTGGGTTTTATTTTATATATGCTATAACCATAAATTATTACTTAATCATTTTAATGCATTTAAGATATCAGTTCAATTTTAAGCAATCACAAAATTAGATCCCTCAAACTTACATGAGGACTTCACTATTTTTTTACAAAGTAAATACATATTCCTTATACTCTCCCAACTTTTTCTGTTACAAATGTAGCTTATTTGACCAAAAGCCCTATCAGCTCTCACATCACTTAGGTACCCTCTGAATGGTTCCAAAGGGAGTGAGCGGAAGGCTAAGCAGGGTGAGTGTACTCACAGCTCATATTTCAAAACTTTTCAACTTTCAATGAATTGCGATTGAAGAGTTGACAATCAAACACAATACATATTTATTCTTCTAGACTCAACCAATTATATTTGTAAGAAAAGTCAGTTGAAATTTTGACAACTATGTAAAAATCAGACTGATTTTCAACAACCAAACTTTTCACAATGCAATTTACTTTGTTAACTGATTTTAAGGCTAATGAGTTGATTCTAGATGGTCAACACCAGTACTTTGAACAAATAATTATTAATTATCTCTGGGACATGTGGCTAGAGACAGAAAGTGATCAATGCTTCCTTTCAACAATGTCAGCTCAGCATCAGGAGTTTTATTTAGACGATATAAACCGAACTCTTCCTGCTCTACTCATAAGAGAAATGGCTCATTTCACTCCAAGAGCATTTGTGATCAGAGAAGTCATATAATCAATTTCAAAACTGCAACACTTTCAAGTTTAAAAGGAGGCTCTACTAATAACTGTGATAGGACCAGAGGCATAAATCAGGACTGTCCCAAGCAGACCTGAATCTGGGATCTTTTTAGATATGAAACTTAAGCCTGGAAAGCCTTTGACCTTGTACATTATAATGTGAAAGACATTAAGCTAAATTAACTATAAACTCTTTATGAAAAAAAGACAAATTCATTAGGTTTCTATCTTCTCCTAATAAAATAATTGTAAATAATCTAGAGTATAATAAAGAAGAAAGTCTTTGTGAAATTAGGATTAAAGATGATGTTTTAGACACAAAATCAATAATAAGCTTAATCTGTAAAAGAAAAGGTAATGTTCTAGTTAAAAAACATATGCTTGATCACAGACATAGACGAGAATAGATGAAAGATAATCCAAGGTGAATTCATGTCAGTTTGGATATCATAACATGCTACTACACACTATTTAAATATTTAAAATTGAAACCACTGACAATCACAAATACTACTAAGGTGAAGCAAGCCACAAGACATTTTTTTAACCACCAAGTAAAACCTCAGTGCCAAGAATAGATCACATCTTCTTGAGTCATTGGCCAAAAGCTAAAACAGCACAGGTTAGTGCTACGGCTATTAGCTGCTCTCCCTAACCTAATGGTAAGCACTGATTATGGAAGATAGTATATACTTATGTCATTGAACATGGAGAAATTGAGATGGTGTTGAATGAGAAGGTTCAGTCCTACTGACTAGCACTTGTAGTGGGGAGGGTACTCTGAGCACTACTCTGCAAGGGTAGTCATCGCTATCACCCAGCTACAAACACTGTAACCTACAATAGTGAACTGGCTCCAAGATATGCTGGTGCAATAGTAGAACAAATCTTATGGGAGTAGGCAACCACTTTTTGATTGGATTTAAGGCCCACTCCATGGGAAGGAACCTATACCCAACATTTTTATCAACTAAATATGATCTGTTCAATAGAACATTGTTTAGAAGCTTTAGTTCACAAATCATCTATTTATAATAAACTCAGCATTTCAGTTAAACCCTTAATTGCCCAACATTTACCAGGAAATATTTTCTACTCCCTATACATACATAAAAATAACACAAAGAAACATAGACTTTATTTCTTTCTCTAAGGGTGCTCATAAACCGTCTGGTTTCTATGCAAATAGAAAGTACATAGAATACATTAGATATTATATTACACGTTACATATAATATGTAATGTTACGTGTAATATAATATGAACAGTATACAGACACATCAGACAACAGAACAATGCAGTATATGCTGCAAGTCACAAGACAAGTTATACATAATAAAGACATGAAAATCAACCAGTAGACAACTAGAATTAAGGAGGAAGATTACTAAAATTGAAAGGAGCAAAGGTATATTCTGAAACCACTAGTTTTGTTACAGCAAAAATTCCATAGAAGAAAAGAGCTGGAGCTAAAGTTAGGATGATAACAGTGGCCATACGGAGAAATATTGTGAAGTCGTGGCTTTATTTCATTTCATCTGTGCCTGTCTATGTACACTGCGTGCATGTTCAAGTACAGTGAATGTGGGTGCACATGCATGTTTGTGTATGTAAGCAGATTTTCTTTTTGCATTTGCTATGTATTCCTACAGGCTGGCTGGCCTACAGGGTTCCTCTGTCTTCATTTCCCATTTCAGTATAGGAGCAGAGGGTTAAAGCAGCCTGCTGCTTCAGGATTTACACAGGCCCTGAGAATCTGAACTCACATCCTCAAGCTTATAGTGCAAGTACTTTATCCAATGAGCCACCTTCTTAGTCCCTGGACTTTATTTTTTAAGTAATAAGAAACTAATTAAGGAATCTAGGCAAAGAATATGCAGGAAAAGATTAATCTGGTTTAAGTATGAAGACAGGGGCTCACTGGGGTAAGAAATTAAGAAATAAGAATATAATGGGATCAAGGGTTAAAATTACGAAATCTGAAATTAATAAAGAGATAAACTAAAGAAAATTTGGCTTATTAAACATCCCAAATACTCCTAGGGTAATAAGAAAAAAATAAAGGAAAACAGCCTGCACATTAAGAAAATATAATATCTAATTAGAGATGTAAAATGCATAAATGTGAAGACAATAGAACATGTTGAAGTCATTAAGTACTGAGTGCCAGAAACTCCACACAATAAAGCAACACAATCTGTGGAGACATTCCTTTTAGGCTGCAGTATTCAGGGCAAGATAAGAGTGACTTGGCATTTTCATGGTGTTTTAAAATCTGGACGATCTTATTTCTTTCCCAGGGTGATCTTTCTTGTGTTTCTCAAACAGAGATTAACTGTTCCCACTTCTCAATTAGGACATTGTCAGGAGTGTTATTGTGATTTTGTCTCAACTTGTCAAGCCTTTCTCATTTCAATGCTCTATTTCTGAGGTTGGCCTTGAAACAATTCCTCATCTAGGATTTGACTTTCCATCTAGGCTACCTTGAAATTAATTATGTAATATGACGTCTCTTTTACAGTGTCTCAATCACAGGGCCAGCTTGGGTTGGAAATTTGCACCTGAAGTGAAGAGTGTGAACTAATAAATGGAGGTTACAGAGGCACTTATAAAATATTGAATCAGCTACTGATCTGTGGGAGGGAAAGAACATAGAATCACAAACCTCATATGTATGTGTAGCCAATGCTTTTTTGAAAAAACTTCAATGCAGAGAAAAATTATTCAAACATTTTGAAAGTTTAAAAATTATAAAATTAAATTATCTCGTGCATTTTCAAATATTTTAAATAGCTATGGAAACAATGTCCTGTCTACTCTTCCCAGAATGTTCATATAATCAATGTTTTGTTAGAGAATTAATATTGATATAATATTAGCTAATAAGAATATATTAATGCTGCTTACTTTGAGATCATAAACTCTAAGTTATGATTCAAACTAACACCTAATTAGAACAATTCTATTTTGTAGTCACACATAACAGGTAAATACAAATGAAATTCTTTGCAGACACTTTTTTTTTTAACAGAAAATGAGCAATGTTTGTTGCTATTGTTGAGGTATCCCCAAAATGTCATCAAAAGATTAGGTATCATTTTTTTCTTTATGCACCAACAACACAAGTAAGCTTATTTCATCAAGTTATTACTAATTGCCTGTCATTTCAAAACTTTTTTGCTAACCTGATATTGTTTAATTACCACCTGTGCTATGAAATTAAACATCTTCTGTTTTCAGCGATTTATATTCTTCCTGTGCAAATATTCTATGCATGCCTTTGAACATTTTCCTATCAATTAGGTTTTGGCTATTTGCTGCAAGTCTTCTTTGTGTATTAAAATTATGCAGACTCCTTCCAATTTGACACTCACATCCTTGATTTGCTCATTATTTTTCTTCTGTAATTGTTCCTAATCATGGTCAAGTTCACCAAACTTACTAATAGCTTCTGAGTTTCTAATACTCAGAAATTAAAACATATTTCAAGTTTCCAGAACATTTTTAAGTGCAATAACATCATTTTATTTTAAACCCTTTATGTTTCATTAACTGTTCATGTTAGTAGGATATATGTAAAGTTTTACCCTAACATTTTGCTAAAAATTGACTAATTCTTCTCCAATAACTACTGAGCACTCCATTTTTATCACTTATATAACCTGAAATCTGTTATTTGTTGAAATGATTTCTAGACAATCTTGAATAGCTTTAGTCGATGTACTTCTTTGAGTGGCATTTCCAAACTGTCCCAATTATAATGAGATTGTACTTTGTTTTAATAACAAATGAACATTTTCTGTGTGACCTTTTATTTTCCATATTCTTTGAAAAACTCCAAGTGCTTGTTTTTGCATCATAACATTAGCAGCTTCTCTCAACTTGATAAAAGCTTTTAACATTTTAAACATGTTTCAAATGTTCATAAATTATTGGCAATTGCCATATTTGATGCTTTTGAGCATGCATATATATATATGTATATATGTATATATATGGATGAATTTACTTTCATATTGAAAATCTCAGTTATATATCCTCATTTAAACTTTAAATTTCTCTTCTCTTACCTTCTCTAACATTTTTATCCACATGGAGTGAATATTTATACATTATTTTTGCTATTATGAATAGAAATTTTCCAACCACTACACTTAGGAATGTGAACTACTAATTTGTAATTTTCCATCATTTAAAAGACATCATTTTGCTGAAATTTTTTACTTTATTACAAACATATTTGTAATTGTGTTTCTTAGACTTTCCATCTATATCATACAAATGAGTCAATAGTCTCTCTCAATGCATAGATTCTAATACCTTTTCCTCCCATTTAATTGTGAAGCTGAAATTCTCTAGCAATTTAGCATAATAATGGTAAAAGTAGTTGTCCTTCTCATTTTCTACTCTACTTTTAAATCTCTATAATTATTGTGAGGTTGTTTTGTAATGTGTGTCAATATTATAATATAATAATATATTAATATTTTTGTTTAAAAAATTTTAACTTCAATTATAACATCATTTTCTCCTTCCCCTTTCCTTACTTTACCCCTCCCATGTACACAATGCCCATTTTCTCTCTCTCAATTTTATGGCATCTGAACTCATTTTCTTTTACATATGTATAAACATATTACAAATATTTTTTAAAGCTCTGGAGTTTTCCACTGATACATGGCTGAGATCTAAATCTATGTTTCTAAGATGTACAATCAGATTATACTTCATGTTAGTATGTTACTGGAGTCCAGTATATAGGTTTATAATTTCATACTTAGATATTCAGAAGCAAGCCTAGATTACCTCATGTCAAGTAGTTTTCATAGTTTTGTCATGATCTCTATTAGAATTCTCTAAGATTGTTTTAGAACTTTTATGACTTTATATGGCAAGAATAGTTTGAATTGCGCTGAGTTCTGTACACTGTAACATTTTTAGATAATTTGCTTGAAAATCCATTGGACTACTGCTTGGGGACTTTTTCTCATTGGAAAGATTTCCCATTTCTTACATGGGCATGTATCTCTTCTGAGTTCAACTTTCTAATATTTATATCCTCTTGGAAATTCCCACTTTGTTCAGTATTTATACTTGAACAGACATAAATAATATATAGTTATATAAGACATTTAATTCTCTCTTTAGTTGTGATTATTCTGTCCATTTCATTTCTAACTCATATGCTTTTCAAACCCTTAGACATACAACTAGTTCTTTTTCTCTTTTTCCTAACCCCTATCCTCAAGCAAAGAGCTTCCTATTTATCAGTTCTACTTTCTGTGATACATTTCCTTATCTCTTCCTTAGTTTATTACTTCTGTTTCCTATAGGAACATGTCATTGCTGTGCTGATAACTTTTAAATTTGAAGTTTTAATTGATTGCATTAGATTAACTTTAATTGGCAATACATTTCTTGGACATGCACTTCACAGTTGTTTTCATGGACAGCACACCAGAATTTTCATGGCTCAGAATTTTAAACACAAGGCTTCTCACTACCTGTTTTGTGATGAATTTCCCTAGGGCTGAAAGGAACAAATATCTATGTATAATCTTTTTGCTGCCTAACAGTTGGAAAACTCTGCAAATGAAGCAAATGGATCTTGAATGCTTGGTTGTATTTATCTGTTTATTCAGTGAACAACCATGATGCAGCTGTCCTGAGGGCTCAGGACACAAAATAAGTGAGACTAAGAATCATAAAAGAAAATTGGTGTATGAAGTAAAAATATGCTAGTTTTTACCAAGTGTTAAAAAGGCAGCTTGGATTCTAGTTCCTGACATATATACCTACTACATCCATGACCCTCATCTATACCTTAGTTACTTCAATATGCATTGCAAATATAAAAATCATTTAAAAGCCAAACGATAAGTAAAACCCATTATTATGAGTGTGCATCACCATTATTCAATGTACATTGTAAAAGTGTAGGCATTTCTACATTACTACCCTGCCATAAGCTCAATGAAGAAATACTACATGGAATACTTTTCTCATTTTGAAAGAATCAGGATGTGATTCAAGAGGCTACTCTAGTTAATGCAGAGCTGCAGATACTGGCTGCCCTCAGTGCCTTGAAAGAATTAGAAATGACTGAACATGAAAAAAAAAAAAAACTGCAAAATAAATAAATAAAAAGATTGCATTGGGCTTCAATTTCCTCCATTTTGATGGCTGTAAACAATCTTAATGAATAAATTGGCTAAAGCTAGTCATATTCAGAAGAAATAAAATACAACAACAAGAAATTACAAAGGCAAGAAAGAACCAAAGCAGTAAACACCTAGCAAATAAAACACCTTGGTGTTCTTGGCAACGTGGGTAAGTAACCCTTTGTCTTGTAAAGCAAGAGCGAGAAGGTGATATCTCCTCCTTTTCCAGCTTCCAGAGTTTCTGAGAGCATAATTTCTTAAAGTTCATTTAATTCTTGCTAATGAATCAGGAGATGCAATCTAAAATCAGCTTATGTCAACACAATACTGATGCTCACAGATCAAACTGAGGAAGAATTTTCAATTTGAAAAGGAATGTTTGCTAAATGGGAGATGAGTGACTGAGTGTTTTGAGCATGGTTGAGCTAGCAAAACATGTGATATATCACAAATTGACCATGGGATACTAAGACACTAATGACAAGTATTTGTTTATAATGATTTAATAGTAAATCTGATTTATTTTGAAGGATAGTTACATTGCAGACAGTTCTATGACACAAATAAGTGCTGGAGCAGTTAGAACATATGGAGAGATTCAGTTGCACCAGTGACACACAAACACGCCTTGCTATTTACCAGAGTGTCAATCTAGATGCTCAGCTCTTACACAGATGAAATTAATCAATATACATGAGACACTTACATACTAGCACACAGCAAGTCTTATATACAGGTTAGTTGCTCTTATTATTGCTATTGTGACATTTCTTAAAATCATCGGACATTAGGAGACTTGTATGATTATTCTTGTAGTATCTAGAGATTTTTACTAGAAGAGAGGCTGGAAGCCTAGAATTTTACTTCTTCAAATATGATAACTTTGTGAGGTATTAATCATTCATTAAAGCTGTGTATTAGCTACTAATACCTGCTAGCTTAGAAACATGCACAAGCCTTTGTTTTCCTGAAAAGCACCGTGTGTATTACCAACACACAGAGCCAGTGATATGCTCAGAACTAGGTGATTCATATGTCCTATCCTTCAGTTGACATATTACACAATTGTCAATCATATATTTTTTAAAGAATTATAACTAGTTTAAAATCCAGATATTTCAATCACAAATGAACAGAAGGAGGTCTACACAAAAGGAGTCACAGTTACCACATGGATTAAAGTATTAAAAATTGTTAAGATTTTAAATGTGCGTAGGAAATAGCACTGGTCAAACTAAGACAGAAATCAGGAAATCATCCCAACTTCAGTAGCTTCCTCTGCAACAAGCCAGATACCAAATGACTAAGGTTCTAAAGAACACATGGAGTGGATTGGAAATATTGAACTTTGCCCCTGTAGTCTAAAACAGTCACAAGCAATACACAAACAAGTTAGAAGCTGTGCTCCAATACTGCTTTATTTATTAAGATATCATGTAGTACAGAACATAATTCGTCAACTTCTGTTCCACAATTATGAAACAGTCCTAAATGTCATTATTCTAGATATTATGCAGTTGGTCATTTAAAATTTAGTCTCCAATTGAAAATAAAAGAATGTAATCTCCTTAGAGACATAGTACATACATTTTTTCTCAACGGTATTTCTCATGTATATGTGAAAAATCAATTCAGAACAAAAGGGTCATTATGGCTTTTACCCAAACCTTACTGTAGACAATCATCCACTGATACATCTGGATAATGAAATTTTAAATTAGTATTATGCATCCAAAACTAAATTTGCTTCATGTGTAACACAACTCAACAAGACACAGGTAAATGTTTAGCATATCAGATAAAATGGCTTTGGGTCAACTTAAAAATGCAGAGCAGATGTTATGAAAAGTCTTTTGGCTGAGTGACAAACCCTACTCCATTAAAACTCATTACATGATTGCCTCTTAATAACTATGTCCTAAGAGCAGGCTGACAGGAAGAGAGCAGGGTACATTACTGGAAGTGATATGCAAATAACAGCAATGGTAGAGTGAAGAAGGAAGTAAAGTCTGAACTATACAGTCAATGGAAACTGTTTGCTTGTCTTAACATTGAAACAATTTTGCTTAGTACTGAATCATTTTTTCATTGCCAAAGTGTCAGCAGCTCATTGAAAAGGGACTTAAAGCCTAATAGTGGCTTAATTTTATATATATATATATATATATATATATATATATACATTTATCAAATAATGTTAAAATATATTGTTTGAGGAATTAAGGGCCATTTGTGGGATACTATGAAAACTTAACACAGTAGAAGCTTCCTAAATTATATAAATTTATGAGGATAATCTAAATGAAAATGCCAAATAACAAGGAAGACAAAGCCTGAACTGGACATCCCTTATCACCAAATGAAGCTTTCATATCAGGATTCATTTATATCTAATTGAGTTGTTGCCAATGGTGTCCCATGCAACCCAGGCTGCTGTCAAGACTATAGGTCTTGACAAATTAGCTCACCAAATTGCTGGCAAGGCCCCATTGCTGAGGACACTACGCAACTTAAACATGGAGAGGTCAGGTTGAGCTCGTGCCTACATAGAGCCTTCAACCCTACCTGTTACATCTTTAATACAGGAAGGTATTCTGTTACCAAAAAAGAAACATAAACACCAACCTAGCCACAAAATTGTGGATCATCAATAGTGTCCTCTCTACAAGATATGCTAGAATAATGGTAATGAAAACCTTATGAGAGCATTAACCAATATCTGATTTTATTTAAGGCACTCCATGAGATGGAACATCCAACATTGCCTTGGTGACCAAGAAATCTGATATTAGACAGTCCAGGTACCTAGGGTAAAACCAAATATTACTAGTCTTTAAAAACTGAGCAATAAAACTCCTAATGACATTCTGCTATACTGATAGATCAATGCCTTGCTCAGCTATAATCATAGAAGTTTCCCTGTGCAGCAAATGGGAACAAAAATAAAGAACCACAGCCAGACATTGTGTAGAAAGTAAGAAACCTTAAAATGTACAAGAATATTTAATCTTTTAATCCAGCAGCATGGCTGCTCTAGCAAAATATCATATTGACAGGCCTGAGTGATATCTAGGAAAGGATCACATCCAAAGGTCTGTATGAAGGGATCACAATTAGAGGCCTGTGTGATCAGGATGAAATGCTCTGAAGACAAAGGTAGTGACACCTTTAGTCCCAAACTCTGAGACTGAATCAGAGTGAAGTCTGAGATTGAGTCAGAATGAAGACACGGCAAACTCTCAGGATATAAAAAGAAGCTCTCAGTTCCCAGTCAGTTGAGTTCAGAAGACATTCAGTTCATAGAGAAGGAGAGTTGGAGAAGAGCATTAGTTCAGTTAGGTGGTTTGAGTGCAGTCAGCTAAGAGACAGTTCAGACAGAAAGAAAAGCTGAGAAGAGCAAAGCCAGTCCAAAATAAGCAGAGAGAAGCAGGAAATTGAAGAAGCAGATGGTTTAAAATTTCCGGTTCAGAGTTCACAATACAGATCAGAGTGAAAAGAGGTAGTTAAGACAGCTAGTCAGAATGAGCTCAGTCAGCAGTAAGTCTCAGCAGCTGAAACATTCTAGGCTTAGGTCGGCAGATTAGATTGTATGGAGGCTGAAGCCTTATGAGTCTCAGTTTAAGATTAGATTGTACAGAGGCTGAAACCCTCTAGACTGGGGATTGAAATAGCAAAGAATAAACTGCCTTTTGCCATGAACCCACAAGAATAATAAAATCTATGCTTACATTGGAATACTCGGCCTTAAATGAAATGTCTCTATCAAATCCCTCTCATTAAGGCTCAGGGAATACTGTGGAAAAGGATGCAGAAAGAGTGTGAGATCCAGAGAGGATAGAGGACACCAAGAAGACAAAGCCCTCTAAATAAGCATGATCAAAGCTCTTATGAACTCAGAGACTAAGGCAACATTCACAGGGTCTATATGGGTCTGTAACATGTCCTCTACATATATATTATGGCTTCCAGTTCAGTCTCTCCCTCTCTCCCTCTCTCCCTCTCTCTCTCTCTCTCTCTCTCTCTCTCTCTCACACACACACACACACACACACAGACACATACAGAGCAAGTGAGAGAGAAATAGTGAAATAGTATTCTGTTTGTATTCAAACATATGTGTGTGTGCACTATATGTATGTATACACACACACACACGTGTATATGATACATCATATTTTAAGTAATTTTAAGTATTAAAATTAAATTAAGTATTAAGTAATTTTAATATTATTAAAGTAGTTTCTCAGGGCTTCTACTAGACCTGTCCTAGTAAGAGAAACTTAAATATTTGTCTATGAGTCTCAAATGGCAAAATGGGCTAGGAAAAGAGGTGGGTAACAATAGGAATAAAAATTTCTTACATTCTGTTAGGAGAGCTCTCTGTGGCTGAGCACTTCCTTGATGTAGCCATAACTCTTCTCAGTCATTCTATGAGTGATTTATGCAAACCCTCTCTCTTTCTCTATATGTGTGTATGTGTGTGTGGGGTGGGGGAGGGATGGAGGGAAAGGGAGAGAGGGAGCGAGGGAGAGAATGTCAATTATAAGCCGCTTCAGTAGATAACTCACAGGGTCTTTTTCCGATATAAAATTAACTGGTCAATTGCAAAAAGCATTGGAAACCTAAAGTCAGAAGTACCTTAGTATGTAGGAGAATGCCACTCATCTCCACCCTGAGATACACCAGGACACATTTGAAAAGGCATCCTAAGAATGAGCCTTCCTATCATGACAGGTTATTATCCCCCTGTACAGCCTTGAAGATCAGCTTCAAATACATGCTACAGCACTGGATTTTTAAGCAAGGGTGGGATGTACACCAGATGAAATCATGCATATAATATAGAAAAAAATTTTGAGATTTTATACTTGACATGGCTTTTCTAATTTTAAACTAGATTTATCCATTCCAATTCACTGCTATATTAAAGACACTCTATTGGGATATTACTTATGCAATAAATTATAATTTGATGCTTTTTTAGGGGTGAACTTTGTATTTAAACTTCAGTTTTACCTCCTTTAAGGGTACAATGAGCCATTTATTTATTCTAAATAAAGCATGGCAGATAGAAACAAAAATAATAATAAATTTAGTTTTACAAGAGCAAATAGTTCCTCTGAACATCCCTTCACATTATGTTATAGAATTCCCATGCATGTTAAAATCGGGTCAGAATATTTTTAGGTTAGCAGACAGCTATGTTACCTGCTTATTGGCAAGAATCTCAGCCTTTAATGATAGGGTTCTTCTCTCATTTTTGTCAGTGATCGTATATTCTGCCCTTAGAAGAAAGTATCCCTGTCTACACTCTCTTCAGTTTCCATCATTCCTCGTCACGCTCCTAAATTTTCTAGTCTCCTCATCACCTCTCCATTCACCTTTATTTTCTAACCATATTTTCTGATCCTGACAAAGAAGAGTAGCGACAAATAAGTAAGCAACAAATCACATTTTGCAAACTTTTTTTAAAATCTCTGTTTCATATAAGAGATTTCCTAACTTAAATGGCTGTGTGTTCACACATTAGGAGTTGCAAGAAAATTTCATGCAATAATATCTTACTCTCATGACTATTCAGATGACTTTTATGAAATCATACACCTGTGGTATTTTATCCCAACATTATCACATATATCTCAGTTTGAGGCCATATTTTCCCCCCAACTAGAATAAATGATTAATTGATTAATTTAAGTGGCTTAATACTATTGTTATCAAAGAATTTTCTTTTTAAAGTGGCACTATGATTCAGATTTATAGAAAAGCTTATCTTTGCTCTTCAATTTACCAGACATTTCCGTCTCTACAGTGATAATGTTAGCAATGTGGTGTTAAAGTTAGAAAATCCTGTCTTGTGATGTAACAGATAAGAACTTCTACAAAGCCACAGTTCTGCCCCCTGAGATAATGAATTGGCATGCTAGGCACATCACCCACTTCGAATTTATCTCACAGGACTCTTATCTCTTTCATTTCTATACTACACAAAACAATTTCAAAGATGAGTTTTGCAGTTGATTTCCCCAATTCTTTCAAATTTCATAGTCCTATTTGTATTTGAATACTAGGGAAGACAATTTCTTCTTAACGATACTGTGGTGGTAACTCTCAGCCCTGGGAATTAATCCAAATAATAGCCTCAGAAGATGGCCTTCTTTGGTATCTAATCAAAAGCATCACTATCCTGACAGCAACCCTGCTGGGAATCCTGTCAGATTTCATTTATCTGAACACATTGGATAAGTGAGCCAGTGGATAAGTGCTTTGAAATAACCACTTTCTCCACATTTTCACTGAGTTGCCACAATGATTGTGTAATGGGAATATGTGCTGGTTAATAAGTAACCTCACTGAATGTATAATACAATTTCACTCGAGCCTCATTTGGTTACTGTAAGCCAGCTTCTCAATTTAAAGTAATGTGATAGCCACACAAATCAGTATTGCACAGAGAAAGTTTCCCGTGTCTTCACATCTCGCAGCATCCTTCATTTTCCCTCACAGATATTCTTAATCTCTTTTAATAAATGACAACAAATGATATTTCTCATAGGACTAGAAAGTACATTGGCTCTAGGCACATAATTAACACATTCTGGAGACCTTCATTGTAACTTCAGTGGTTATAAAATGTGACATGTAGTAAATTATCCTCCCTAATATAAAAAAGAATAATTGAACACCATAGTCTATCATGTTGGGTAAATCCCTATCCATAGGAAGATTTACTAACCTCCCTGTTGAGTTATGAAAAGCAATGAACAATCTATGCATATACAACAAGATAGAAATTTATGGTATAGGAAATACATGCATGAAGCATTAGATGGCATGTTGAAGGAATTTATAAGATCAGTCTCTAGCAAGGTTTTTAGGCCTGAACCAGACATAGATCAGCAAGGTGAATGAGTGAAAATTATGTTAACCCAGAAGGCATTATAAAATTTTGTGGTGATATTTTTGAAAATATGAGGGCAGGAGAAAGTCTGTTTTAGAAAAATAAAACCAAGTTTGTTTGTTTTTCTTATTGTCATTGTTTAGTAAAGGTTTGATTTTTGACCAAATGTAGATGTCAGTATAGATATGCAAGAACCTTTAAGAATCTTTCAATCCAGACTTTTATAAAGTGGAATATAATTTACAATGCGTTGATACATCATAACTATAATTCAAAATTCAAAGAAACTTTATATGTAAATAAACAATGAACAACTTACTAATAGATTCAGCATGTTTCCTCATCATTCACATTTAGAGAGTTAGTAAAATAACTTCAAATGTTCTTCTAGCCTTAATATCATATGAAAATATTCAACTAAACATCCTGTGATATACACGGATAACGTTCAGTGTTGTAGAGAAAAATCTCAGTTTCTTCCAGGTAGAGAACTCCACAGGAGCGTATTGGAAATTCTTGAAAAGTGTGAGGAGAACTTAGTAAAGCAAACAGAGAACAAAGGCATTTGAGACAGAAAAAGCAGAGTTGGTGACTGAGACTGCTTTTGATATTCCTTCTATTGTAAAAAATCACCTTCCAATCATACCCATGAGAAGGAATATACACTAGGAGATCTTATACTTTGGCATTAAAATTTTTGCTTTTCATAAGAAGATCTCTTTCTAGAATGAAAAACTCTAGATTTAAACACAGAAATATAAATACTCAAATCTGAAGAAATGCTATGGGAAGTGACATTGCTTGATTGATTGGAATGTGCCTGTCTCTGCATTTGGTGCTTTATTGACATTAACTCACTGAAAAATTGAGGTAAGTTGAAAATGCTCTATGACTCTCTGTCTCTCTCTGTCTCTCTCTCTTTCTCTGTGTGTGTGTGTGTGTGTGTGTGTATAGAGAGAGAGAATGAAAGAAAGGGAGAATTGTATTTTACTAAAAGTAATACTCATAGAAATAAACTTAGCTATGAATATCAGTCATTAAGAGCACCTGTTAGTTTAATTTCACCTCTAAAGATATCACAAGTTTCTCGAAGTTCTACATCGCTGATCCACTGAAAACAAGGTACACAGAGAAGGCCCATGGGAGTCAATGCTCTGTTAGACTGGGAAAGATTCTTATTGCTATCTGGAAAAGCTGAGCTCTCAATGTGAGTGGTATTATGCCTGTAGCTTACAGTGTACCATGTCCTTAAACTGATTCAAATATATTTCCCCCCAAAATTAGTGCCTGCAAATATTTGTTGCCCAGTAGCAATCTAGCATAACTCTACAACCTTAAAATCAAATTCCATACGGTACTAGTGTCCTTCTGCTATTACACGAGAATCATAGACATGCCACTGATGCCAAGCATTATGCTAATCTCACTTTGCAATAATTTCTAACTTTAGGTATCACTCTAACCTTCTTCCAAGCCCATTTCTCAAAATAAAACCAGCAAATGCCACGACTCATCTGGATCATTCTCCTTGGAAAACATGAGTGTACGTTCTAACGATCCTTCCCACTTAGTTTCATTTTCTATCACAATTAGGACTTCTTTTCCATAATTTTTATTGCATGTTGTATATAGTATTTTTCTAGGAAATACATTTCACTTCACATTCCATATTGCATAGCCATAGACTCAGGTTCAAAAAGCTGTTTATTCTTTTGCTAATTCAATCCTCGGCTCTTAGTCCTGGAGCCCTGGAACTTTTCTGCCTCTTTACAATCTATTCTTAAGTCTAGAATTGGAAAGTTCCAGCCTCAGCCTCCATACGATCTAGAGCATTTAGACTTCCATACAATCTAATAATCCTCTGAGACTTATTGTTGACTGAACCAATCTGACTAGCTCCTTCTGAACTCAGAGCTGTACTGAACTCAAGGAACTTTTCTGGTTCAAACTTCTCTGTGTCTTGTCCACTGTCTGCTTCAGACTTCTTGCCTTGTATTGCCTGTGTCTGACTGTTCCTGTAACTCCTTTCTGAGCTGGAACCTGCTTTTATATCGTGAGAGTTTGGCATTTTCTCACTTTTCCAATTCTTCCTCTGATTTATCACTTTTCCTGTCCTGCATGGACTGACTCATCTCAAAAGTCACTTCTTGTGTGACACTGACTCTTTCTGAAGTATACAGGTATTCATGTAGAAGTTACAAGCAAATGCTACACTATTTTATGGGAGACTTGAACATCTGAAAATATATAATATATATTGAATATATTACATTTATATATTGAAAATATTTTACTTTAATAAAGGAAAGAACTATTTGAATGTAATTGCTATGTTTGTGATTTTCTCATTCACTGGTTCTTCCTTAACTTCCTACATTAGTTTCTGCTTCTGTACCTGGTACCAATGACTTCCCTTCTCATCTAGGTGCTGGCTTCTGAATGATGTCTTCCAGGAAAAGACTTAGTCATCCTCAGGAAATACTTTTACAATGACCTCCTTATGAACCTGCTCTTGTGCTCTTATGAAGAATTAAAATTTACTCTTTCTGATCTCATCAAGCATTCTTATTATATTTTGACCTCAAGTTCATAAATAGTTAACTGCAAAACACAATATCTAAAGTTGCTATGTTTGTCTATCTTCAAATATATCCTTAAAATATCAATCTCAATAGTTATATAGAGTAGGTCTATGAATATATTTAAATAAATAAAACCTACATACACATATTCATAAACTTATATCTAAGACAGCATAATAAATCATTCCTAATTTCCATGATGTAATGTTCATAGTGGTTATACTATAATTGGTTGTCCAAAGTTATATGCATGATGGCTAGATATAGTGTATAATTATAGCAATATAATAATGTGATTACTAACACCGTCATAGCATTCCACTTTCTGTTGCTAAATAAAAATTCCTGAGGTTGAGTACATTAGAGAAACGCTTATTTGGCCCCTAGTTGTAGATGCTAAAAGTATAGCGCCAATATCTACTGAGCTCTAGAAGGGCTTTTATGGTAAGTGGCCTGTGGTTGAGGACACTCAGCAGTGAGGAATTACATGGTGTGATGGAAAGCCAGAGGGATTCAGTGATTATAGATGACTTATGTACAGCAAATTGCCACTTTGGGAACAAACATCAGTCCCACGAGAACTTTACTGATCACTTCAGAGGACAGTGTCTTCAATGATGTAAAGGTCCTCTTCTGTACTCCATTTCTTAAAGATTCTATACCTCTAGTCTTACACATGTGGGGATCATGTTTCCCATACATGAATTTGGGAAGACACCTTCAGACCTTAACAACAAGGCAAAACACACACACACACACACACACACAAACACATATATAAACATTTAACAGCAACAAATCTAAGGGATTTTAACATCGGTGCAGGTACAATTAAGAAGAACTCCTAAGCATATTGATATCTAAAATCATTGCTTCTTATTCTAGAGTAGAAAACATTATTGAAACAAGCACTCATTAGTTAATTTAATAAAAACTAAATGATAATTTATCAAAGGGTACTGTGCAAAGAGAAGTACTGGGTATACAAATAAGAAGCAGTTTGGACCATCCACTCTCACAAACAAGAAGGAACTATGCACAACAAATGCTGAGTGGAGGTAAACGTATGCTAAACTGAGGGTACCAAAATGGTAATAGAAAACCCACATAGGGAGGACTGAATCCTGCAATGTTCAAAATTAATAACCATTTACATCCTTTAAAGGGATAGCATTCCATTAAAAACTAAACACCAAACATTTTCTCAGTTGCCTGTTAATTTTTGCATGTGTTTACTGTTTTGAGATTATAATAAATTAAAACATTCCACCCTTTCCTTTCTCCCTCCAAATCCTACTGTTACCTCTGATGCTTTTGTGGCCTCTTTGTTACCATTGAATTTTATTGCATGTATACAAGTATTTATTAACATTCATCCCAAGACACCAAGACATCCCAAGACATCAAGGTCTATGATTTTGTCAAAGTACATAAGGACAACCTCCATCCTCTAAGACTTTATACTGATAAGGAAAATACATGCATAATACCGAACACCACAGTAAGTATTTCAGCACTATTAGAAATAAATGATATACTATCAGAAAGCGTCCAGCTAAGAAATCTAAAGAGCCACTCTCTGTCTTTTAACACACATTTGGAATTTGAATACAATGCTTTACCAGACCAAACATAGAGGGCAGTACTCAGGTCATGGGAGTGTTTGAATTCATCCATGGGAGCTTTGGTATGCAGGGTCAGGAACATAATGTTTTCCTTCTATACATAAAACTTCCACAAATACTCCTCTGAAATAATAATATAAAACTAGATTTTTTCATCTTATTGCATTTATATTATACATTATAAGTGCTTCTTGGATATTTAAATAAATTTAAGATTACCTCTAGAAAATAAATGGTAAACCACATGCAATACATTTACAAAAGACTCTGTTGCATATAAATAGCATATTCACGATTTCGAAAGAAAATATAATTCAATATTCACATTAATGCTATCAACACAGGAAAAATACAAAAGAAATTTAAAGTAGAGAAACCCAGAAGAATCTAACTTTTACATTCTCAATTTTGACATGTAATTTTTCAATACTTACAATCTGCTAAAATAGCTATTTATATTCTATTTCCATCCTAAATTTAACTATGCATTTTCCCATATGAGACTCAGAAACCTGACCTACAAAACAAAAAAGAAATTTCAGGGAAATAATAGAGGTCTGAGATTCACTAGGCTATTATTCAAGTTGAAAATAAGTTGGTTTTCCTATATCTTGTGCCAGGTTCTGCCTGCTCTTTTGTTTTGTGTCTATCACCATGCCCCCTAATCTATAAGAGCTGAGCCACTTTTGAGTTCCAGAGTCTATGGTCATTCTCACCCACTGGAAGATGCAAAATCACTTCTAATGCTCAACCTTACATCTGATTTCTTAAATTAGCTATACTAAGTTCTTGGATGCCTAAATGGAAATTTTATCTTATTCCAGAAAGTAAGAGTGTCCCCATACAAGGTTCAGATTTAGAACCTGAAGATGTCTCCACACTGTCTCTCTGATTTATTAAAAACATACTCCCCACATAGAAACTTAACTCTAATTTATGCAAACTCATGATTATCTATCACAGACCTTCCCAACTTCAGTTTTATGTATCATACATGTCTAATGGGTCAATCCTTGAAAAAAATGCTTATTAACTAAATAATAAAGACAAGTGTGCATTAAGTGCAAAGTAGTTTAGATTGCACAGCAATCTTGTGCTGTGCACAATTGAAGGAAAACAGAGAAGAGTATTTGGGAGGGTTTGGAGGTAGGAAGGAAAGACTGAAATCTTGTAATCTCAAAAATTAAGAACAAAGATTGTATTATGCAAACATAAAGCTGTAAAATTGTCTGAGACTACAATTTTTGCCTAGATGAATTCAGAGATATGTTTCTTTAAAAAAAAAAATCACAGTTCCTCCTAAAACTTCTTGTAAAAATATATTACTGCAACTCTTTTTGCAGGGAGTTGCTAGGCTTCTGATGGCATAGAAATCACCCGGGAACAACCAGCATGCCTTCCCTGCCCATGCTCTGCTGGGACTTGACTTGCAAAGTCAGATAAATATACTCCCAAATATTCACAGCTACATTTACGTATGAGTACAGTCAGTAATTTCTGCATTTTAAAAATGATATTAGTGATGCATCCAGCATGCCAGAGTAGGCCAAAGATATGAATTCTTCCTGCCTCTTTTTCTACCCATCATGAGGCCTCACCCTCTGATTGACTTGGTGTTATCTGAAATGATACCAAGAACTCCTGAAGGAAAATGTGACTCTCTTCCCCATCCCTACCCTTCTTGTTTCTAATGGTTCCCAGCAGGCTGAATAGTCTGAGCCTGCTGCCGGCAAAGCAGACATGATGAAGAGTGTGTATCATTTTTCACAATAAAATCCCCAGTTTAGGAGTTAGAGAGATAGCTAGTGGGTAACATGCTTGCTGTGCAATCTAAACTACTTTGCACTTAATGCAAAATGCAAGGTGTGCAAAGACAAGTGTCTAGAATGCCAGTGCTGAGCACAGAGACCGGTAGATTTCAGGAATGTACAATGGGAGCAAACCAAACCAGCCACAACACATGGCAGGAAGAAATATCCTGTGTGGTCAGTAAACAAATACTCCAGGTAGCTAAACTGCACTGATAAACAGGTCTTGGAAAATTTCCTCATCTCAACAGACTGACACTTCTTATGTGAAAGAAACATTTCACTGCTGTTAAATTATTACTGGCTAATTTGTTTAAAATCCTTTCAATGTTGGTTACTTTAAAAATAAATGGCATGATGCAGTTATGTTAATCCTGTTGCAAGTATTTTCTATAACCATCAAATAATGTAAATAATTGTAAATACTGGAAACAGTGATTATATGTCAAAATTATGTACACTGCCTAAAGTCACATTTTTTTTAATGTTTTGAACATTCATCACTTATCTCTACAGGAAAGATTGAAGTGACAAAATCCTTAGTAAATTTATGAAGATGAAGATGGATTTATTATTTTATTCATTCTAACATCCTCTGTTTTACAATCATTAAGTGCTATATATAGGGTATTCAAAAATGAATGAACTAAGACATTAGTTCTCTTGGTTTTATTTTGGTTTATACTTTAGCCAAAAGTCAATTTAACTCTAGATTTCTGTGAGATTGTCAAGTATATCAGTATTGTATTCTTTTAATATTTATGGTCTTCTAGAATCATGCAAAACAAAAATCTTTAAAGGGAGCAAAATTTTCATCAATGAGTGAGTTCCTTTCTCATTAAAACACTGTTACTGGGAATGCTGACTGGAACCAGTTCTATTCATCAAACACATTACCAAGGGACAAACTCTTGCATTACTTTGTAGAGTCAACCATGAGCCCAGCTCTGAAAATGCCTAAAATCATTTTCGCATCTTGAACCAAGTTTTTGAAAAGGCAAAGATTCACTCAGCCTGAAAGAGCACTTAGCGCTTCATCTTTTCAATTTTTAATCTGTCCTATTTTATGACAAGACATTAGCTAATACCCTTTTATGAAATGAATGCCTTGATGTTAATTACCAAGCAACTCTTTCATTTGTAATAAAGGTAAGCAATTTAACACCTTCCAGCCACTTTTTAGAACACATGCATAATCATAATTCTTTCAGTGCATTTGGTTGAAATACATAAAAGCCCCTGGAAATTGTTCATTTTGCTTACATGAAGCTGTTAGCCTCACTAATTGTAAGTCATTGTTTTGCTATTTTTTTTTCATACAACTTCTTTCAACACTGCAATTGACTTAGCAATACTATACACACTTGGGAGCAGGTAAAGAAGGAAAGAGACACAAGAGTAATTGGAAAGCATGCTAGGCATCTGTTCATTCCTCAGACCACAGCACCATCCTCTTACTTGTCGGTAGGTATGTGGCAAATGCTATCTTTCTGGGTTCACTATATGTTAATGCTCAAGATGATAGTCATTTGTCTCCATATCTCTTATTCTACCAAGTCTTCCTGTCCTCAGGACCTAGATGTTATAATTTGAACATCCCTACCAAAATTTCTAAATTTAATTCTAACAGTGAGAATTATGAGGTTTTGTGACATGTAAATTCTAAGTTTTAAATTTTATGAGGTAAAGAAGCCATATGAGTTCTGCCTTTGTGAATGGATTCACATTCACTCATGGATTGATGAACTGAGGAGTAAATTGTCCATCTCCGAGATGCTATACTCCACTCTAGTTTGGCACTAACTCTTGCATGCTTTCCTCTTGCTATGTGATGCCCAGTGTTTTCTCAGGTCTCCGAAGAGATCCCTCCCACAAGAACAACTTCATAACACTGTCCTCTCGATCTTGAACTACGAGCTTACAAAGCTATTATTTATAATGTATCCTGTTTTTTACCTAAAGTTATAACAAAATAAAGCAGAGGAAGACATCATATAGCATGAGACATGAGATATGATGATAAGCCACAGATAGATGAATTGAAACCAACTGCAAGATTTACAAAACTTTTGGAGACAAAAAGATGAAATTAGTTTTACTCAAGTCAAAAATATAACCCTTTTATAGGTTACCTTTTCAGTTTCTTAAGTGGGAATCTTTTTTACTTCGTGACTAATTGTTTAACCAGAATAGTCTGGTTTCTGATGGTGAATATTTTATAGACTCCATAAAATCATGATATATTTGGTACAAATGGCAAGATTTAAAAGTAATTATTAAATACAAAGGAGATTCGGAAGGAAGATTTCTAAGGTGTCAGTAGCTTCAAGTCAGTCATACGATGTATATATGTATAGCATGAAAACCAAGAAACATTGCAAATCAGGTTTTTTTTTTTGTTTACTGTCAGATGATTGGTAAGGCCTGCATTAAACTTTTACACAAAAATTAAAAATATATATTAAAGATGTTGACTTTTCCTGTACCAGTTTATGAGGTACAATTCACATTTTATGTCTAACCTCTTTGTATATGCCCTTTCACCAACTTCATTTCTTAGAGCTATAAATTTAACAATAATTAGCCATTTTGTAGATTAGTACTTCTTTGAGTAAGTCTACATAAGTCTTTAAATGTTGGCAGATCTGGCAAATGAGTCATGCCATTCTATACAGATATGTCATGATTTTAAAGAGAACAGTAAAATCATTTCTTTTGTTTTTGTTTAATTAAATACCTTATTTTAAAAAAGGTTTTATTATTATTTAAATCTCTTCATAAAATATACTTGATCATATTCTTTCCCCTCCATCAGCTCTGCCCAGACCCAGTCCACCTCCCCACCCACCCAAATTCAGCTCTCTCTCTCTCTCTTTCTCTCTCTCTCTCTCTCTCTCACACACACACACACACACACACATACATACATAATAAACAATCAAAACAAAAAAGCCAATGAGACAAAAATATCATACAAAAGTAAAAATACAGGCACACACACACACAGACACACACACACACAAAGGAAAGGAAATCCATTTTGCATTGGCCAACTACTCCTGAGCTTAGAGTTTTCCCTGAAGAATGGCTGACACTCCATTGAAGAAAGCTGACGTTTTCCTTCTCAGTAAGATCAGTTACACATATCATCTTGGTTGAGATTTTTATGTCTATTTATTCATGTTAGGATTTTGTATAATCTGAACTTGTGCAGTCTTGCATGTGCTGTCACAGTCTCTAGGAGTTCACACATGTGTCAACCCTGTTATTTTTGAATTATGTTGTTTCCTGGAGTCACCCACTACCTCCGGCTCTTATAATATTCCTGCTAGATTCAGATCCTTGAGAGAGAACTTTGAAGGCAAGATTTCATTTAGTGCTAAGAGCTGCACAGTTTTTCATTCTCTGTACGTTGACCAGTTATGGGTCTCCCTGTTAATTGCTATCTACTTCAAATTGTGCAGTGTACCATTAGGAGTCTTTTTATTAGTATGTTCCTTTATCAGAATAATGATAATAAGTTTTTCCCTAGGGCCCATAACTTGTCTAGTATTAGGACCTTGGCCACTTTACAGGTGTCAGTTATGGATTCCAATTCATGGGGTGGGCCTTAAATCTAACCAGAAAGTTTTTGGATACTCCCATATCATTTGTGCCAAAATTGCACTGTACATGTAGATGTATGTGTTGATTTTGTTAATTATTATTGTGGGTTCACAGCAGAGGCAGTTTATTCTTTGCTAATTCAATCCCTGGTAATAGGTTTTCAGCCTCCATACAATCCAGTCATAAGCCTAGACCTAGAAGGTTTCAACCTCTGTAGAATCTAATCTTAAAGATACAAGCCCAGATCTAGAAGGCTTCAGCCTCCATACAACCTAATCTACAAATCCTAACCTGGAATGTTTCGACCTCAGAGACTTATTGCTGACTGAGCTCACACTGACCAGCTGTTTTCTGAACTACTTTTTACTCTGAGCTGAACTGTGAACTCTGAATTGTAAATTATAAATCATCTGCTTCTGACTCTCTGTTTTTTCTTGACTGCTTATTCTTATTCATTTCTGCTTTTTCTTGAGTGGCCCTGCTCATCTTGGCTTCCACTCTTCTTCCACACTCTGCTTCTACTCTGCTTCTTTCTGTGAGCTCTGCTTCTACTCACTGAGCTCTCTCTCTCTCTCTGAACTAACTCCTATTCTTGTGAACTAAGAGCCTCCTTTTATATCATGAGACTTGGGATTAAAGGCATGTACTATTGCCTTCTGAGTTGGCTTTAAGGTCTGTATGGGATTAAAGGCATGTACTATGCAGCCTTAACCACAGAAATTCCTTTCACTTAGCATTAGCACAAACAGCATACAGGATTAGTCTGACCAACATTCTTTTTTATCCCATCCACCTCACACAAGCCTCTAAAAGTGATCCCTTACTAAAACAGCCATGACTATGAATTAAAAGATTAAATAATCCTCTGTATTGTACTACTATATCTTGCAGGAGGTGGCTATTACAGTTCACAGAATTTGTATCTAGGGAATAATAATGACCTTTTTTCCCCTCTGGTAGCATGCAAAGTACCTTCCCCAACCATGAATGCTCTTCAACAAGGGTGAAGCTTCTAGTTGGCCATCAGCTAAGGTTCTTGATTAATTTGTAATAATTAATGTCATAATTAAGTTGTTTACAGTCAGGTTACGGAGGGTAACCAATAGTTTTGTCAATATCCCGTAATGTTTAAGCAGTGGATCAATGGCTCAATAATTTATAGTCTACTACTCCAACTGGAGATTTTACTTTATGGGAAATTACCTCCTTCATTGCATGGCGACTTCAAGAGAAAATTAAATTGTGAAGTTCACAGGTAAATACATAGAGTTATCATCCTGAGTGAAGTAACCCAGACTCAAAAGAGCAGATTTTGCCTTATTTTTCTTATATTGCTTTCTCTTATATTGCTATGTACTTTTAGTAGATTAAAGGAACAAAACATAGAGTTGAAGAAACACATGATCCAATTTAAAAAAATGAGCTAGGGAATCTAAACAGAGACTTCTCAATAAAAGAAGTAGAAATGGCTAGTAAATACCCCCAAAAGTACTCATCATCCTTAGCAACCAGGGAAATGCAAATTAAGACAACTTGAAGTTTTCAACTCATCCTAGTAAGAATGGTCCATGTCAACAAAATGACTGACAATAAATGCTGCTGAGGTTGTGGTTAAAGAGGAACCCATAATCACTGATGGTGGAAATGCAAAATGGTCCAGCCACACTGGAATTCAGTATTGAAAATCCTCAAATACGTGGAAGTAACTATACAACATGATCTAGCTACATCACTCCTGGTAATATGCCCAATGGACTAGACACACTACTCCACAGATAGTTGCTTAGCAATGTTCATAGCTGCCCTATACACAGTAGCTAGGAAATAGAAACAGTGTAAATACCTTTCAGTAGATGAACAAATAATGAAAATGTGGCAAATATACCCAATGAATATCAATCATCTGCAAAGTAAAATGAAATCAGGACATTTGCAGGTAAGCAAAAGGTCTTAGAAAAGATTTTATTGAGTGGCTCAAAGGACAAACACTAAATGTTCTCTCCCATCTGTGGTTATTAGCTTGAAATCCTCAGATGTAATTATATAATCTGAGGTAACCACAGAAACAAAGAACGTATAAAGGCACAGGGGGTAATAGTATACTGGTGATATGATGTATGAAGCAGAATAATAAAGAGAGGTCTCCAACTGGAAAGAAGGGAGGGAAGTCAATAGATAAGGAGGTACAAATAACAGCGATGTTATGCAAAGAATCCTCAAGGAACTATATTATTTTATTTTTAACTAAAATTATACTCAGTACATATAATTGAACAGACAGACAACAGACAGATATGTTAATAAATATCTTAAAGGAAGGGAAGCCATTTGGGCTGGCAGTACTCCCCACATAGATTAACAAAAATTAGTACCAGGCAGTAGAAACTTTCCTTTGAATGATTGGTCAGGGTAGTTCAATAACTCTCCAAACAGTATAGAATTTTAATTTCGTTCTTGGTTACCTCTCAGGGGTTGAGGGTAAGAACCTATTGCTGAAGTCATTACAGGACACAGGACTTAGATGACTTAAGCTGGATCTGATCTGAAAGTCTCCCTCCTACAGTCTAGCTTTTATGCTTCCAGCAAATATGCAAGCTGACAAGGGTGGGAAGCAGCTAAACAGTCCTACTCAGTACAAAAACTGTAAATGACAACAATTAATAGCATGATAAGGCATATTGTGTGTGTGTGTGTGTGTGTGTGTGTGTGTGTGTGTGTGTGTGTGTGTATACAAGAAGTGTATTCATATGTCAGTGGCAACTCACAGCTGTCTAATTGGACTTAAGGCCTACTCAACAGGAGAAAAACTATGCCTTGTACTAGAAACCTAGCCAGCTTCCTGGGTCTAGTAAGATCAAGGGCCTTAGAAAGGAGCCTACTACTGACACTTTACTAGACCGGCATAATACCTTACAACATTCTAAATTTTATCCTTATACTCATAGAAAACTGTTGCTACTACTCTCTCATCAAAGAAGCCTGTCTTGGCAGCAAATGAAAATCATCACTGAAAACTACAACTGGACACAATTCAGAGATCAAAGGATCATGGAGATCCAAGCCAAAATGGTTACACCTATATCATAGATCCTGTATCTGTTGGTTTGGGAACACAATTAGAGGGGTCAGAAAGACTGTAGGAGCCATACCAGGAAGTCTGTTGTGAGACAGTCTCTCCTAAAAAGGAGTGCATATACAAGACTGGAGCAACAGTGATATTGATGGATATGTTAATATGGAAGGGGAAAAGTTTCACTGGGTCCCATCCCTAGACAAAGAACCACAGGTAAGTATTCACTTTGGGGAGGAGAATTAGTCTCTCCCAGGCATGAGCCCTCTATAGATTATCCATTGCGGTATGGTCAGCCTTGAAACTATTTGCATACAAACAACAAAAACAGACTCATCCTCAGCAAGTTTTATGTGTGTGCTTGTGTGTGTGCGCGTGCGTGCGTGTGTGTGTGTGTGTGTGTGTGTTTGTGTGTGTCTGTATGTGTAATAAATATAATCAAAGCAAAAGAAGCTATCCACTTGAAAGTTGAGGTTCATAAGAAAGATTTAAGAGAGAGTAACTGGGGGAGCTGGCAGGAGATAGGGGAAAGAGAAAGTGATGTGATTTCATTTCAATTAAAACATTTTAAAATTAAATTAAATTAAATTTAAAAATGGCTATACGTTTGAAATTCCTTCTTTGTCTCCTGTTCCTGTTTGTTATATTTACTCCTTAAACTGCTGCCATACTCCAATCTGTTCTTAAGTAGTCTTCTTTTTCAGAATAAATACCACAGTCAAATCAGTCTGCAGAGTTTCACTCATGGGTTAATAAAAAAAAAAAAATCTTCTACCTTGCTATGCAGAACTATGCAGAAGGCTGTCTTCTACGCTTTGTCCCTACTCATGACTTCAATGTAACAGTAAGAGCAAAACAAAATCCAGTGCTTCACAAACAAACTAATATAAGACAGATGATATGCAAGGATTAACAGTTGAGTTTATATTTATCTGAGCAGAAAAGGTAGTTTGCTATAGTCTTAATTATACATTTGGATAGAGGGTATTAATATCAATGTTTGAAAAAAATAAATAATTTTCCCTTTTTAATTTCCCAGAAAATCTATTTTTAGTAAGCTTAGAATTAGATGTATGTTTCAAACCTCTGTTATTTAATACTATGAATGAAAATAAAACCTATCTAGGAAATTAATTAAGCATATGAGTTTTGCCAGTTTTATCTCTTAAGTATGTATTGATTAATATCTACAATATACTTGATTAAGGCAGATGACTGAGTCCAATTAATTTTGTATTTTGCCTTTGTAAGAATATTTCATAAATATTTTAACACCCTCTTTTAATCAAGCTTCATTGTCTGCATTTACATTGCTTTTCCATTTAGAGTAAGATGAAAAACAGAAAGTCATCCTGGCATCAGCTGAGACAGCTTTCGGTAATGTCGTCTCCCAGTCTTACCTGAGGTGTTTAAAGTGTCAGAGCAATGGGAGTATTGGGTACAAGGTTTATTTTGTAACTTCAAATATTTGATTTTAAGTGTTTAAACATAAACTTAATTACAGCCGTGCATTTCTGAAAGCTGTGCATTGTGAGGAATATGCCATTAGACAAGCTCATCTTTTATGAGCATCATTGAGAGGACTTACAAAAGTTGGCTAAGATATTGTTAAGCCCATAACTTGACTACACTGTAAGTAGAATATGAGGCCCATCATTGAACAAAATTTAGTTGTGTGGCACATGACTTACATAGTAAGTGAACCATAGTAAGAGAATCCAATTTATACTGTCTGCCAAAGTCATGTACATGAACAATCACAACCCCTAAGAAGAAATCATAACCCCTAAGAAGAAGGCCTTTCCTGACATCAGTAAAAGATTTCTGTACAATATTTGAAAGTTTATTTTCCATTTTTAGAATAAAATTTGTTCAATTTTAAGATACTACTTGTAATAAAAAAAAAACACACAATGGCTATATAATATGAATGAAAATACTCTTAATGTAGCATACTCCTCTTTGTACATATGTATACTACTTAAAGACTTACAGCTAACTCTATACACTATAAGTAAAGTAACCAAAAGTCCTGTTCAAAATTTCTCAAGATATTTTCTATGAAATGTTTGCTTTGGACAAAATTTTATAAATGCTGTCTCAGAAATCATATTCTCAGCAAATAAATCTGGAAAACTGCAAAAAGGGAACAGCTATGTCAGAACTTTTAATACACAATATGCTCTTAGAATCTCTGGGGATATGTTGTATACAGTTACTCTAAAACACATCTGAACATAAACCAATTTTATTGAACATCTGGCTATTCTTTCACATGTCAGTACTTCAAAGACTGTATTTTTAAAGTATTATTATTGTTAGGTTGAGCCAGATTGCCAGCACTCTCATACTAACAACTGTAATGACTTAACTTTGTTTACACATCTTGATTTATGAATGCCTAGAACATGGTTTCATACCGATTTCATATTTTAAAAAAAACAATTGTAAGATTGGTGATTTTTGGCTCATTCCAAATTATAATTAAGTTATGGTTCTGAGGATTCGATTTACCATTATTTTTCTGTACTATCGGGTGAATTGATATAGTTCCCTAAATGCAAATATTCTAACAATACTTTCCCCCTGAATTACAACTGGAAACTTTGAGATAAATAAACAGTGCAAAGAAGGCAGACTAGATTCAACTGGATCATTTTCACAGATTTAGTATTTTAATCTACTTTTTCATTTGAAAAGAAAGCTATGTGGTGACAGAAAATAAAAAATGACATTCCATAATTCTTCTATTCACATTTTCCCAGAACATGAAGGAAACAAAGTCACCTTGTCAAAAAGATTCAGCAGCTTATTAAAATATGTAGAAATCTGTGTATGCTGTTTTCTAAACATTTACCAAATCTGTGAGTGGAGCTGCATGCAAATGAGAAAGGCTGTCAGCACTGTTACAGTACAGGTGCAGGCTTCTAGGAACCCTGGCTACTCTAAAGGAACCAGCGCTCCATATTTTGTTGTAAGGAATTAGCCATACAAAATCATGTTTAGATTGTTTACTCTCTCCTTCCATGTTCATTATGTAGGGCCAGGATAATGCCAACATGATTTGTCTCAATTAGGGACTTTAACTCAACAATGAGAGCATTGTATGGTGCATGCTTTAAGCTGTCTTAGAGAACATCTCAGGGCCTATAGAGTTCCATGTGCTTTTCTCTGGGTAGCAGGTATCAATCACACTAACACACATGATAAGTAGCATCCCCTCACAAAAGGTTTATTTCTGATTGGGGGTTGGAGAATGGAGGGATATCATTGGGGAAGCACAGCCAGGATAAAAATGTTTTATATCTTGTGCTTTAGGAGGTAGAACCAAAAGGAAGGCTTGAACATCAGACTTACATAACAGAATTTAACACAGAAGCGTAAAATCTAAGTTAGAGAAGAAAATTCCAGTTATATAAATTGAATTGTTTTGAACCAGCTAACAAACATGTCTACCTTTAGATAGACTCTTATTTATGATGCTGAGGTTAAACAGTACGAATGTTGAATGTGTTGCTTTTCTACATGTTTCCCCAAATTTTCTTTGCTGCCCAACCATTAAGGTACATGAACATCAGATGAACAGAATGATTGTGGCTGTTCTTCCTGAGAGGCCAGTTTGTCTGGCCTCTAGTTTCTGCTATAAATAGATAATAAGCACCAAACCTAAAGGAATCAAGTACTATCATAGATCCACTTCCTTCTAGAGAGCTCTCAGCCTAATGCTTTCAACTTACTCTAAAGAGAGGATTTATAGGTCTTAGGGAGATGGCTTAGTTGATACCGTCCCACAATGTGATCTGATCCAGAGCATGCATGTGAAGGGCAGGCCTGGTGGCACAGCCTCAGGGCTGGAGAAGTGAAGACAGACAGATCCCCAGAGATCACTGGCCAGCCACTCTAGACAGTCAGTAAACAGTAGGTTCAGTGACAGACTCTATTTCAGAAAATAAAATGGAATGCAGTAGAGGAATGCATCTTACATCAGCTTCTGGTCTCTATACACATGCATATGTTTGTGCATGTACATATGCACAAAAAATACATAACCTACACAAAAAGGCATATGCACAGCAGACTTATCAATAAGTGAACAACCAGTAGAAAGGGCTCATAAGCAAGCATTTACCAAATGTGGAACCCGTGGGGAAAGTGTAGAGACCCGCTGAAGCTATTTCCACATCAAGTTTGCTCTCCCTAGACTGTCAGGAATTAAAAAAGAAGAAATTCATTAGAGTGTCATAAAGATGTTATGATTCACTACTATAAAGTATACTTCCCATATTTAAAAATTTACTGTTTCTGCCAATGATATTGCTTTTTAAGAAATAGTTTGTTAAGTGCATTTTGTGTTTATGGCACATTATTATGGAATGCATATTATAGACAATAAAATGGTCACTACTGAAGATGTTCTTTGTTATTAAAGGTACTCCAGAAATTATCACATTACAGTCCCTGAAGTTGTCCCATGACATGTCACATTTCAACAATATAAATTTTGAAATTTGTAAATTTCATTTACATTGTAAATGTAATTTGTAATCTGTAAGTTGCTGTTGCTACTTTGATCTAATTACATACAAAGGCAAGTTCTAGCTTCTGTACCTAGTAGGTACAGTGACTTAGTAGGTAATGAATAGTTTAAGAGATTAATTGTTTGAGTCATCAAATAATATAAACACAGCAAAAGCTAAACCTAGTATAATTCCTGAGTACTATGTCACTCTGGGTAAATTTAATCTGCTAGAAATTCAATATCCTGGTATTTAAGTAGGTAGAAACATTTTTTTCACCCTTAAGAATAAAGCAAAGCAGCATATGTTAATAGTTGAGCCCCTATTAATGATTCAACAAATGTGAAGTGCCGATTAATATTAACAGTATTAATCCTAACAGTCCAAATATTTAGCTCACTTCTCTCCCGACAAGGAATCTACAAATATTTACTTCACATAAATAGACCCATGCATTACAGTCTCCAAGAGTAGTGTGCACCTTTTCAGTAGCTTCAAAGAGTAGCTTTTTGTTCATTCTGGACTTTACCCATTATCCATCAAGACAGATCACTCATCCTGAACTGTCTTTCCATATTCCAAGCTCCATCCATTTCCATCTTCTGTGATAAATTCAGCAGAGTGGAAATTGAAGGGGGAAAGAGAAACACAGGCATTTTTGCAGCCATGTTGAGTTATCTACATCTGCAGGAGTGATGACCGTCTAATCATTAACTAGAAACTATGACAAATCATGAATTTAAAGGTCTATTTCAGCAATAAAGAAGCTGAGATCTCTCTAACACACAGAGAGAGATACATACACATTGTATATTAAAATCAATTCTGGCTTTATCTCAAATTTCTATTCCCATGGTCATTTTGCCCTTTCACTTTTATTAATTTCCTCTTCTGTCATTGGGTGTGTGTGTGTGTGTGTGTGTGTGTGTATACATGCATTCACCAAATATTCAGGAAACAATTATTGATTAACTAATTTGATACTAAAGACAGTCAAGTAACTTCTCTTGCCCTCACTATCTGTGCAATAGCAGTGCCTGGGGAAGGAGGCTGTAAATAAGAATTCAGTACACTCTGATTCCACTGTTTTCCCTGGCAAGGTCTGCTGTTCCCGTACTTACTTTGCATTACAAATAATCATATTAATTTAATAATAAATTATTAGAGCTGGATTCATATTATATGTATGTCCTGGAGTTTGGATAGTCAGAGTACCTGTAGCTCGTAAACATCAAAAAGGGTGTACATACCAGTTGCTAGCTTAAGGTTCCTATGGCTATGGAATATGGACAACTTTTAAGAGGAAAATGGACCTTCAGTGATGACATATTTAAGTGAATGGTTTGTCATGTGCACAGCTGGAAACATTTCATGAAAGGTCTTATCACTAGTGACTTTGAACAAAGTATTACTGCAAGGAAAAGTGTGAGAAGGGAAGGGCCATAAAGCAGCTGATAGGCCTGGGAGATTGAATGCATTCAGATTGCATTGGAGGGGACAAACAGAAGGTCCTTAGGGCCTCATGACTCCTACAAGGGTAAGAGCAAGCTTTGGATATATTCCTTAGCTGGGTAGAAAGAACATGGATCCTGAGTCAGGCCAAGAAGTACACTGCAATGGACTTTATTTATTATCAACACAAAATAAATCTTCTGACAAAATTACTACATGACTTTGATCATGAGTGAGCATATGGGATTTCTAAGAAGGCAAAATGTCAATGTCAGAGTGAGTTTAGGTAGGCTGTGAGCAGGGATAACATGGATTCTGATGGCACTCTGAGGAGTTCTGATCTATAAAGAGAATGCTTTGTAATTATATATCAACTACCTTAATATGTGTAGTGGTTCACATGAGAATGTCCCCCATAAGCTTCCATACTTTAATATTTTGTCCTCATGGCTTGGGAGATGTCTGGGCAAGCTTAGAAGGTGCAGCCTTGTTGGAAAATGTATGTCACTGGGGGGTTTTGGATGCTTAATATCCTGCTACTGTTGTTTCCTCTCTACGATTCATGCTTAAGGTCGAGTCCTTAGATTATACTTTAGCCATAATGCCTGCTGTTTGCTACCACAGTTACTCCATGACGTACTCCTATCCTTCTGGAGCCATAAGCCTAATTAAACTCTTGCTTCTATAAGTTGCCTCGTTTTATCATTGATTGTGATGTTTTGTGGTGTTTTATCACAGAAACAGAAAATTAATTAATAGACTATGGAATGCAGGTATATTTTTGTAAAGTTGATAATTGACATGTCAAATTGGAAGATTCCAATGCCCCAAAGTGTTCCTTTTAAATCAATTGAATTCTTGATGGCATAAAACAAAAGCACACTAGTTTGCTTGTGATTAGTAGAGATTGAAACATATTTATTCTGTCAACAGATACCTTTCATGTATTCCATTGGCCAGAGTTGTCTGAGTTGAGTGAGTGCAGTGTTAGACGAATATACAAACATGTGAAGTCACAGTAGCATATTGCAAGTTTGAAAAGTGGTACTGGACCTGTGCTCCTCACTGCCTGCCAATCAACTTGGCAAAGACTTCCAATATGCCATCTTTATTAATTTCTGATCTTATTTACACAAACAGGGAAACTTCAACCATTAAGAAACCACCAGGAAAATATCATTTTACACTGTGCTTTTAATCTCATATTTTTCACCACTTAACAAAAAAAAATACTATTCACTAGATTAACCAACAGTTTATGATAAGGACATACTGTTCTGGAGTACTTCATGACCAATTATTTTTCTTTGCAAGGCAAATTTTCAGTTGCTAAGGAACCAAATGTCACTGCCATGGCTATCTAGCAGAACCATATGTGTATAATGTCAGAATAATTATGAGATAACTACTGCAAAAAATGTAAATCATGGACATTAGAAGTAAGGTGAAATTAATTTGCTCACCTGATACAGGCATAGCATAAATTCTGAATGCCCCCCAACATACAGTGAATATTTATCTAAAAATGACCTTATATGTTAGTTTACCTTCTGCTCCTCTAGTCAATACAACTCCAGCCCATAGATGTTTAAAAAGATTGTTATTTAAGGAATAAAGGTACTTGTTTATACTTGTACTCAAAAGCAGATTCTCATCTATAAAATGAAACAAGGTAAATATCCTAAGAAACATAAATAGAATGTCCTTAGAAAAAACAGAAGGGACAATATTACATTTATCATATTCTCAGTCTCCTGTTCTGCAGGGGTATACAGATAACAACCAAATCACTAGGACTTAATACAGCACCATTTGAATGTTTTTTTTTAATTTACTCTTTTCTGAAAACCATGACTAATTATGAATAGAGTTAAAGCAAAGCTATTCTGTTTAATAATATTGTCACTATATCTGACCCTTAGAGAAACTATCTAGAGTATTGAACCTTAGAATGTCCATCTCTTAACTGTTTTCCTCCTTAACATGATCAGTATAATCTGCTATGTATCTGTATCACCATGTTATTTTGACTTAACATAATATGCAATTTGTTTATTATGTCCAGGTAACATGAAGCATTAGCTGCCAGCATCTTAGAGTTAGTGAAATGAAAGGTAAATGTAATCAGAAAACTGAATTCTACAGGGTCAATGTCATAGTTTTGGGCAGTCTTAGATTAAAAAGATGCTCTATAAGCATGTTTTTATTTGATCCTCTATTTCATTTTGCTCTATACTGTACATATCTATATAGCTCTAAAGCTTCTTGTGTTACTTTTATATTTCATGACACTTCAAAAATTGACTTCTTCACTGATTTAATGTAGTTTTTTTCAAGGCAGTATGCTTAAAAAGTGGTTCTGTAGTATTATTTATTTCTTTTGTAGTAGCATTTTTTAATGAGTCATGTTTTGCTTTTGTGGAAATGTTATTCATCTCCCAGGTTGACATCATCCCATAAAAGAAGTAATTAGCTTCAATCAGTTTCCAGTGAAAATAGCTATACATGGAGATGCACTAATTTTAATTGTCTTTGCCTAGCATTTTCTAGTGTACTGCTTTGACTGTTCTGTTAAAGCCCACATTCCACCCTCTGTTTAAATCTCTTTATTCACTATGTAGTTTTACAAAGCAACAGGAATCAGATCTGCTTAGCATGACCTACTTGTGTGGCTAATAAATTCTCCTCTGAATTTTCACAGATTTCTTTGTACTTAAGTTTCAAATCTCTGTACAGAGTCACTGGACATCTGTTGGTAAATTCTCCCTATGTCACTATCTCTCTTCAGCATTTCTGGCTTCTCTGTGAAGGCATTCTAATTATACATTCTCTTTTCTATCTATTTTGATTGACTGTTAAATTAGGTAGTCCAGTGATAAAACTAATCAAAAACATCACAAAAATTTAAAATGTAAGTTGATAATAAAGTATTCTCCAGGCCCAAAAGTTGTCAGTGCAGTTACATTAAAGAGATGTGCTTGTGGAGTAAGGAGGCCAAGCTCTGATGCCACTGACTTCTTTGAAATCCCAGATCTGCTCTGTGAACAAATGGGAATAATGAAGCTTCTGCATCCCTTCGCTCCTAGAGAATGACAATAGTGAGACCTATACCGATGTGCTGAGACGTAAAATATTTAGACAACATGGCTCAGAAACTTGTGTCACTCATGAAAGATAAAAAACATATCTTTATTCTTCTGCCTGCTCAGTGTTGAATCAAACGCCAAGAAGAAAATAAACCCCTGAAGGGCAGAGAACATTGTCCAGTAGAGGCAGGAGTATGAGGCTAATGCTTCTTTACTGTCAAGCCCATCTGCTTCTTTAGTGCCTGAGAATTGGTGAGAACTCCAGAAGCTTCCAAACTCTAAGAAACTTGAAATTGGCAATGAAAAATGATGTAGAAGGTAAAATGAAATATTTAAAAGAAATATTAATTCTGGTATGTGTTGGGTGAAATATAATCAAAGTACAAAAGAAACCACCTCATGTGGTTTTCATAGGACAATGACAAAATTGCGTACTAGGGGTTTATATCTGCAAGGATATATAATTATACACCAATTAAACATGGATGTTAGTGAATATGAAACAACTGAACTTTTAGGAAGATTTTTGGAAACTTGAGTGTAGATGTAGATTCTAGTTCAAAGTTGTTTATCCTTTTGCTATTTGACCAGTCCTTAGTTCTGGAGCCCTGGAGCTTTTGGGCCTCCTAGAATCTAAAAATAAGTTTAAGCTGCTAGCCCAGACCTAGAAGGCTTCAGTCTCAACCTCTGAGACCTACTGTTGACAGAGCTTACTCTGACTAGCTCCGCCTGAAGTCAGAGCTATACTGAACTCAACTGACTCTTCTGGTTTTACTCAACTCACTCACTGTTCTGGCTCCAAGCTGAGTGGTTCAGATACCTTCTGAGCCACTGACTGTTTCTGACCAAACACTTCTGACTCTGGTTGACGCCCACAATTTCTCTGGCTGAATTGCTCTGCTTAGCTTCAAACTGACTCACTCTTCCCATCTGATACTGACTTCTCCTGCAGAATTGCCTCTGTGTCTATGCCTCAGACCCCTCTCTTTGCTTCTGTGTCTTGCCTCTCTTGCAGCTGTCACTGCTCCATACTGTCTCAGTCAGTCTTTCTGCTTCTTTGCCTTACCCTCAGTCAGACTGCATCATTATCTGCGTGTCTTGTCCTCTCTCTGTCTCTCATCCTCTGTGTGCTCTCTGAGCTGAGAGTCTGCTTTTTCTACCACAAGAGTTGAGCATGTCCTCTTCCTCTGATTTGTCACTTTGCCTGTCCTTCACTCTGACTCATCTCAGATGTCACTTCCTGTTTGACACTGATTCATTCTGAGTTCTGCTTCTTCATATGTTTTCTGTTTCCCAAGTGCTGGGATTAAAGCCATGGACCACCACAGCCTTCCGAATACCAGAATTAAAGGTGTGCTACCACTGCTTTCTGAATACTGGGATTTGAGGTGTGTACCTACATTCTTTCTACTCTAGAGCAGCCTTGCTTCTGGATTAAAATATTTAAAATTACTCTACAGTTGAGAAATACGGTTAGCTGAGTATTTTGTTTACTTGAGCTATAATTTTGAGGAAATTTTCTCAGTTTTTTCTATGTATGAATATAATAAGAAAAAGGCTTTTAAGAGTGGAAAGCAATCTTGTGTGGAAGAAGATTATAAAACAACAACTATTCATTTTGCATTACAGTCTTCAGAGTATTATTTTTCTTTTAAATTATAAATGAATTAATTTGTAATGAAACTGTATAAAAGCACTAACACATGGATCATATTCTGTTATTCTTTAATATCTGCTTATTTATTACCTTACTAAATATCATTTGGTTGAGAAATCCTAAGTTAATTCAATTAAATTAAAACTGTATAGCAATATAAGAGGTATACAATTAATCACTCCTTAACTCAAATCCTAACATAGATTCTCAGGAAAAATAACATGTCAAGTGTCTCTCAGTAGATAATTTCCCTCTGAGTCATTGAAACACAGTAGTTATTAAACTTGATTTACGTCATCTTGAGGTTGTCTTCCAACTACAAAGCTATAAATTATTCAATGTGTGTGTGTGTCTGTGTGCAATGTTCATTGTGAAACAACATGTCTAGTACATGAGTATTGTTAAACAATAATGTTAAACCTGGTTCAACTGCAACACTTGATCCCCAGAATCTACCTCAGACATTGGTGACTTGATGTTTCTTACTCCCTGACCTATCTTTCTCTATCACAGAAAAGGAGAAGAAACACACAAAACATGAAAAGAAAGAAATTGGGTAAAGAAGCATCCATGTCTCCCATTAGTTTTGTGCTATTGGGTTGATAATTACAAAGTCTCTGATACCAAGACAATAGCAAGGCTACATTTTTTAAAAGAAGGTTTTTCTACTTGGCTAATTTCTTTGCAATAATACATTTGTAAAATAAAATATAGCCATTGCTTTCTTTTTAATACACTGTATAAATCAGTTCTCTCTCCTTTTCTGATGACTAGAGTCAATAATTGGTGCAAGAGTAGTTGAGACAAATTGAAGATTCCATGGCCATTACAATGACATGAGACACTGGGTTGAGTAACCTATCAGTGGTTAAAGAACTTCATTTTTAGAAAAGAGATGCTTTGATGTCAGCCTTGATTTTTGCTCATTTGCTGACTTCCCATAAAAGTAAGTTAAGAGTGCTGCCATGTGACTTCAAGGGTTTTATAGAATGACTGCTTTCTTTATAATTAATTAGCAAACCAAAGGTTAAAGCAGTTTTGTAGGGAGTTTCAGGAATCACGAGTCAGTGTGCATCCCGCTGTTTCTACTATCTCAGTCTTCTATCAGTCAATGACTTCTGCTTGACTAATATAACCCCTAAAATTACTGTATTCTTGAGCCTATGGCTAACTATGGTTCGTAGATGTGAAGACACCGATATGTCCCAACTTCAAGAGTTTGTCAAGAGATACTGGGACTTATTCTCCCAGAAAGCCTGAATGCTTGAGTTATAAATGAATTTGGACACAAGCTGTTATAAAAATTGCATGTTAGATGAAATAATAACAAGATTAAATCCCCATATACTATGTTTCAGGAAAGGGAAAATTGAAATAACCCTATTACCATATGTCTTATCAAAACCTGACAGTGTGAGGGGAGAAGGGGTTGAGAAAGAAGCAGAGAGAGAGTGGTAGCCAGGGAGAGGATAAAGAAGAGAGGCAGAATCAGGGAATAAACCCACACAAGCACTAGAGCCAGGAGTATTACCAAGCATTGAGCATACATGCCCCATTGCACCAGAACCAAAGCAAAGAAATTATAGCAAGTGCTTTGAACAAAATTCACTTTTCTGGAAAAACAAACAAAAAACAAAAAACTGGTCCATTACTGCAAGAAGCAAAACAAGGGAATTCTGTCTTCCTCAATAGTCCTTGCCTAGAAGAAGCAGTCAATGATCATGGAGACCCCTTTCTATCTCAAAACCAAAAGCTAAATTTGGAAAAAGAGAAGCAGTTATTTCTTAATTTTCACTGTTCACTAAAAAACAAATTAATTATGGTGATAATTCAAGGATAATCCCAACTCCCATAAGACATGTCAAAAGAAAATGAGGCAGGGCTGAAATTTGACAGCTGATTGGTTGCCTTTGTACTGCCAAGTCAAGATTGGAGGCTATGTGGGCAGTACAGAATGTTCACAAGACAAAAAGTCTAACTTGACTTCTTACAAACGTGTCCACAATACAGAATTACAACACAGTTTTGTAGATCTACCATGAGGGTTTGCAAAATACCTGATAGAAGGAAGAAGTTAGTCTCCCATGGTCCCTATATTTTTCCCAGTTTCTTGAGGTTCTATGTAAATTAATATGATCCAGCAATCCTCCTATTTCAAGAATGTGATTTTAAAATGCAGATGAATACAACAATGAAATATCATTTTTCATTTGTCGTGGTAAAGAGTAAAATGTTGATAAGAGCCAGCTTTATCAAGGTTGGGGAAAGTAGGCACCATTAAAGAATTTTTAGGATTTCAATTGTATATTCCTGACTCAGCAACTCCACCTCTAAGAATACACACTAATAATCATGTAAGTGTTCAAAGGCATAACACAAAGGTATTACTGGTAGTAATGAATAACTAAAAACCAAAGGGAGAAAGGACATCAACTGGAAACTAGAAACATGGAACACAATACAAAGATGTACTGGAAGGTCATTAAAATATTTGTGTATGCCTATAATTAGCTATATTAAAAAATCAGCAGTATGTTAGAAAATAAAAAGTTCAATCTATAAAATAAACACCCATGCAAAACATTCATTAAAAAAAGTCTTGAGGTATGAAGGCAGCTCAGTGCAATGATCTAGTACTTATAAAATCCAGTGAAAATCAGAAATAAACATACTCACGAATTTAAATAGGAAACTTTTATAAAATTATCAGAATTGATAAATAATAAAAGAATTACTATGCCTATGGCTAAATATACAGACTAAAGGTTCTCATAACTGCCAGTCATTCATAGCAATGATGTTCTTAACCAACTGATATAACTAAATGGTGATAACCATTCATTTAAACGATAAACTAAGCCTCTCAGAAGAACCCCCTTTCGAAAACCTGGTGTCATTGGTTCTATTAAGCATAGGCAAGGCTGAATGAACTCATCCCATTTGGCCAGTCCATGTCTAACCCCTCCTATTCCCACAACACACAGAGACACACACAAACACACACACACACACACACACACACACACACACACACACACACACAGAGTTACGGACAAAAAAACAAATCTGTTGTGGTAATGACAGCCCTGTATCAGAAATTTGGAATCACAAAAAAAGAAGATACATTTGTTCCCTCTTGATGCCTGTGTTGAAGAAGCATTCTGATAGCTCAGAAGATCATTTTTATTGGAGCACTGGAGGAGAGAGAGAAAAGGGGAACTATATCTAAAGAAAGAAAGGATCTGGGTTTTGGCTTTGTTTTCTTTTCATAGGCTATCTTACCTTGAAGAGCTGTACTTACTGCTTGTTTTCTAAAGAAATCATGAATTTGTTTTCATAGATTTGCTTTCATCTAAGCTGAGGTGACATGGCTTTTACTACTTATAAATCACTAATGTCTAGGGGGAAACCTCTAAAATGATCCCTCATTTTGATTCAGAGTGGGCTACATTTACTGCCTTACTTCTAATTAATGAGATGCAGTATAAATGACAGGCAGGAAGTAATAAAATCATTGATATTTTGTTATTTCCAATTTCGTCTCCCTCACACATTCACATATCTCAGCCATGTACAGTGAAGTCCAGGCTTTTTCCTGCTGGAAGGGCCATGGAGAATACTGGCCAAATGCTGGAGTATTGCCTTGTGGCAACCTACACCATCAAACATGTAAATAAGAACACCTGCAGGAGCAGTGATAGCTGCATATGACAGAATTCCATGCAAAGGTCCAACTATGCTAATGACTGAGCCTGAAACATCTAGCACAGAGGCCCCCAAATTCCCAATCAACATTAACCATGAAAAAATAAGTATTTGCAGTTTTCCTCATGAGTAATTTGACCCTCTTCAATAAATTACAAATACAGAATTTTATTAGCATATTTTCTATTCGCTGTGATAGAATAGATAAAATGTTATATAACTAGAAAGTTAGATATATATCATTGAAACTAATGGTAAAAGTCTAAAATCTAAGAGAACATTTGTAATTTATGCTCATGGAGTAAAATATCATAATAGAAATCTGAAAACATTTTGAACTATGATTTATTTTTAAGTAGAAAGATATATAAAATTTTACTTCCAAATTGTACGTGTAAGTGTGTGTGTTATAACATAAGGCTAATTTTAAAATATTTTTCAGATTAAGAGAAAAGTACTAATCTTAAAAAAAGTATCAATGAAATGTAAGTTATATATGTATCAAATTAAAAACAATAAACAAGTAAAGTACCCAACAATACCACATTTTGAACTCAATAATTTTTCATGAATATGCTAGATTTATTATTCTCAGACAACTCCAAGCTCTAAGATAATCTTCTATGGTAGACCTTCTTTGTCCATGTGTAAACCATATATAAATATCTAAATGTGGCTATATATATATATATACATATATATATATATATATATATATATATATATCACCTCATCATGATAGGTGTGTATGTGTGTGTATGTGTCTGTGTGTGTCTGTGTGTGTGTCCCTCTTCTTTTGCTTCTCAGGGGCTCCTAAAGAGGCTATTAAGAGCCATTAGATTAGTTTCATGGGCAGTGATTTTCAACATTCTTAATGCTGCAATCCTTTGAAACAGTTCCTCATGTTGTGGTGCTCCCCAATAATAAAACTATTTTTGTTATTACTTCATAACTGTAATTTTGCTACCCTTAAGAATTGTAGCATAAATCTTTGATATGCAGATGGTCTTAGGCACCCTGTGAAAGGGGTTGTTCCATTGTTGAAAGAGTCGAAACCCACAGGTTGAGAACCAATGTTCTAGGAGCAAAATAGAGAAAATCTAGAAGGGTGACATTAAAGAGATCTCACCTTTGAAACTGTAGCTAGTTTAAAGCACATAGTATACAAAGTAAAAATCATAGAATCATGGCAAATTTAAAATTATTTTCAATTTCTCGCAAACAAATCACTTGGGTGGGTTATGATCACTTGGGTGGGTTATGTTTTTTTGTTGGTTGATTTAAAAAGATGAGGTGTCCTCAGGTATATTGAAAGTATTTGCAAATCTAATAACAAAGAGTCTCAAGCTGTCAGAAACATAGCACAGGATTTTCAAATCACAGGAAATGCAGTACTTTACTAACTGTAAAAGTTTAAGCAAGTTAAGAATTCCCATACAATGATGAGCTAATTGATTTCTTCTAGAAGAAAATATCTACACAAAACAAAGGAAAGGTACTTTGAAAGTTTCAGGCTTAGAATAACAGGAGTCATGGGACAGAAGTGCACAGGAGTCCACAGTGTGGACGAGGCTCACTAGGAAAGAAGGACAGACCCAAGGGGAAGAGCATGCTGAAATAGCAAGGTCTAGTAGAAGAACATCCTGATGTGGAGCAAGATCAGATCTTTGCAAGCTCAAGCCGTATATATAGAATCAGCAAAAACTATGATATATGACAGAATAGCAGGGCAAATAATCGCCACCATGTTAGGAAAGTGTAATGCATAGGAGAGGGACAAAGAGAATATAAACGACTGATATACAGGATGACTTCATTTTTCCAATTTGTTTAGCTTCCAAGCTTAAGACTATTATTGAGGCTGTCATGATGCACACACACACACACATACACACACAAACACAAATACACACATAGAAACTATATTCATAACAGTATTTTTAATATTTCCATTAGAAACAAGTGCAGTGTTTAGAACATAGTATTTACTCCACCTGAGAATGTCAGGTCACGGCATCAAGTAATATTCAATCTCATAGTGTTTGACAGCAAAAAGTGTTTTCAAAGTTGAGACCTGCCTGAATCACAAATTAAAGGTGATCAAAATGTATATAGAAAGTGGGAGGAATCAGCCATCCTTCAAAAACTACTTGCGGAGGCTTTGCTTTGAAAGCTGAAATGCAAGCAATTACTAATGAAACCTAGGACTATTCTATAATTCAACTAAGACTGTTGCCACCCCATAGCCCCAGTGTTTGTATTCTGCCAGAATTTGTATAAAAAGCTACAGTCCTTTGGGGAAACTTTGACCTGGCTTGCCAAAATCCATAAAAATATTCTTATATTGACCCAGGAATTCCATCTTCTGTACTGTCCTTTAGTTAGACAGTCTCACAGTAGCATGACAGATGGATTCACAAAAACATTAAACCCAGCCATGTTTACCAATCAGCCATCATAACTGAGCCAAAAGTTTGGCTTGAAAAACAATAGTTCATGTAAAATAAGAAGATTTTTTGCCAACATTAAAATGGCACATAAAATATACAACATCTTTAAAATACGTGTGTAAAATATTATATGCGTAATCAGCATGTACCAGGCAACACAGACCACAAACTTTGCTTAAGAAAAACATGTATGCTTTCCTAAAGAAAAGGTTATAGATGATGGCTGAAAAGAGATATCCAGCACTCATTTTGCCCTCCACAAGATGGAATGAAAGCAGCAGGTGTATATTGGTACACCGGGGTGATGGTCATTGGAGAACATTGGAAATCATAGATGAAAAGCAGAAACACTGTGAAATCCAGAGGACAATAGTGTGGTAGGAGAAACCTCCTACCCAGATTCCACAGCAGGGGAAGCCACTGTCCCTTCTACAGGGATGAAAATGAACCTGTTGTCATGGATGCTGGCAGTGTTAACTTGGAGCCTAGACAAAGGAGCAAAGCACAAGCAGTAGTTAACATAGAATTCAACAAAAAGTGATCAAAGTGCAGAGAATAAATGTCAGTGCAGTGTTTAGCCACAAATGGGACATGTATCACAACCTTAAGGTTAAGAGACCATGGTGGAAAGATTGCAAGAGCCAGAGGTTAGGAAAGAGGAGAATGAAACAGTGTTTTCTGGAAGTGACAGCACCACTGTATACATGAGTTCACAGCAGTGGTAGCTGCCTACACAACTCTGCACACCATCAAGCCAGTCAATACTCTTGTGTGGAGTGAGGAGGGACTCCTAATTCACCAATCCTGAGGATATATTGATTCACTGATAGTTTATGGCTTCTTGGGGAGGCAGAGTCAGTTTACTTTAAGGGTGAGACCCATGGTAGGTCAACCATGCTCCTTTGGATGGGTGTACGCCTATGAGTATATGGGCAGCACAAACTGGACTTGATAAGGTAACGAAAGAAAGAAGAAAAAGCTGAGAGGAAGTGGGAAGTGAAGGCAGACCTGAGAAGGGGTAGAGGGAGAAGTCTGGGACAAATGATTAAAATTTGTATGAAATTCCAAAGAATTTATAAAATAAATAAGAATAAAAATAAAGAAAAATAAATTTAAAAGAATAAATATCAATCAATAATACTATATTTGGAGCAGCAAGATGGCTTAGTGGGTACGGGTACATACCACCAAGTCTGATGACCTCAATTCAATCCTGGAACTTACATGGTAGAAGAAGAGAACAAACTGCCACAATTTTCCTCTCATTCTCACATGTGCCCTGTGGCACATATGAACCATTGTTGGGGCCCAGGTTAAAAACCGCAGGAGGCCTTTTTATTAAATGAACTTGGCGCAGTGGCAGCTTGGGACAGGCGCGGCGGCTTGGGGCGGGCGCCTTGCATGGGTGGGAGATGTGGGCAAGAGGCGAGAGGGCAAGAGAGAGAGAGAGACCCCCTTCCAGGGCTTTTATTGGGGTCCCCCGGAGCCCTGGTCTTGAGCTATTTTGATTGGTTCCTCAACCTCGTCGGTCAGGTGTGGGGGTAGCCACCTGCACCTGAGACGCAATGGTGCCTGGGTATTCTGGGGAAGAAAGAATCCCTGCTGAGTGGTGGGGAGAAGCTGCTAATAACTACTAACTTAGGGGAATTTTCTGGGTTTTATATTTCTTAAATCTTTGCAATAAACCTGGGTTGCTTTATTGCAATTTACTTCTGGGTAGCATGGCTGTGTTCCATTCCAGCCCACAGTAGCCAGCTCAGGGATAGATTTTGCTATTACTATTGGCTTATACAGATCTTATTATTGATGAGAGAACATATGCCACCGTACAGTGAAGACAAAAATGGGGCAAGGCAGTTAGGGAGTTCCAGTTCCCGGCAGTGAATTCGCTTCAGGAAACTTGTCAAGCTAAAGCATTTCAGACGTGGGTAACCTAGGCCCCAACAAACCATAACATATGTGATTGTATACAGTTAGATAGATAGATAGATAGATAGATAGATAGATAGATAGATAGATAGATAGACAGGTAGATAGATAGATAGGTGCTAACCTTTCATTCACAAAGTATTATGTACCAAACCAGGTTTCTTTTTAAATGAAAAAATAAGGTTAGCCCTAGATAATCAAGGTTATGCCTAGATAATTAAGAAGTGGTTGGAATTGATGATATTAAACCAGTCTTACAAAAGATCATTAAAGAAATCCTGCATCCAGTAGTAGATGAAACATAACTATCATCATAATAGCATCATGTCAAAGCTCAAATCCCACTAGAAGAGTAAGTACACAAAAGATATGCTAAAGATCAAATAGCATCAATGCAATGAGACATCAAACCACAAGGAAAAATAAGAGCAAATAAGACAAGTGAAGAGTAGTCAAAACAAATAGAAGAAAATCCACAATTTAAGAGACTAATTTGTCAAATTTATCAATTCAAAATGATTCTTAGACTCTTCATAACCTCTCTTTTGTAATGATGCCTAAGCCTTGGAAAAAGATATCTGATATAAATGTCTTGTTTAGGGCTGAGCACACTACAATATCTTATTCTCCACACCTTGGCAAGCAGCGAGTCCTTATGTTAATCACCATCTACTGCAATTAGAAGCTTCTCAGATAAGGGTTGAAAGATGCACTAATCTGTAAGCATAAGCATAAGATATTAGAATTTGGTTTGATATAAAAGATTGTAATATAATCCCTAAAATCTGTATGTCAACAGACTTCAATAGTTAATGAAACAATACTAAGAGTTGGCAAATGGGAAGGTATAAAAGCAAAAAGCTTCAGATCATTGAAAGAAATAACTGAGTGAGTAAGGAACAGTATATAGAATGGAAAGAAGTCTTTCAGCATTGCTGCTGATAGAGTTAATATCTAGGGTAAAGAATTAAAAAGATGTACCAAAAAACTTCTCACAAACAATGCAATCAATAAACAAACAGATGAAATAAACAGACAGTTCTCAAGGGTTGAAGTACAAATAGCCAATAAAAAAAAATTGTAAAAAAAAAGTGTTAAGTATCTTTGGCCTTCAAGGAGATGCAAATTAAAACTGCACTGAGAGTCTATTTCACCAGTCAGAATGGCTGTCATAGAAAACAAATAATAAATGCTGGCAAGAATGTAGAAGGAGAAGTTATCTTTATATGTTGCTAGAGTATAAATTAGCCTTATCACTATGGAAACCACTATGGAGGTTCCTCATAAAAGGAAACATAGAAATACCATAAGACTCACCTATATCATTCTGCAAATATTCCCAAAGGAACTCTAGGACATGGAACATGTTCCTTTGGGATACGTGCATTCTAGTGTTTATTGCAACAGTATTCCAAATATACAAGTTATAGAATCAGCTTCAGTGTCAGTCAACATATGACTATTAAAGAAAATATGGAAATACACATTCAGTGGAGCCTTATTTCACTATAAAGAATGAAATTATATTGTGTGCAGGAAAAATAATACAAATGGAAAACAATACACCATACTAAGTCAGTCCCTACTTTCTTTTGTAGATCCTAATTTCATTTAGGCACATACATTCACATAGAGAAATATATGGCATGAAGTAAAGGTGAAACTATCTGGGGAGAGGAATATTATTGGGAAGGGGAGAGGAGGAAAGGAAGCTAAATGTTCAAAGTTCATGATCTGTTTGAAGAAAAGTATCTTTCTAAATATTATAACTATATAAAATTAAATATCCATGAATAATAATTTTGAATAACTGAAAAGAATTACTTATTAAAGTAGCATGATATACCATCAACACACAAAAATCAGTAGTTTTTTTTTTTCCTCTCAAATAATAAGTTTTCTGAAAAGGATTTAGGAAAACAATCCCAGCCACAGTTGTGAACAAAGAGTAACAAAGCAGCTAGAAATAATAGCCAGAAATAACAGCTAGAAATAATAGCTAGAAATAAGCCCAACTAAAGCAATGAAAAATTTCTACCCCAAAATTACAAAGCTAGACAAAGAAAATAAACATAACACCAAAAGGTAAAAAGACTTTACATGTTGATGGACAAAAAAATTTAATATTAGCAAAATTTCCATATTACCCAAAGCAATCCGGAGATTAAAGGCAATTCCCAGGACTTGACTGATGGCATTTTCCAAGAACTACAAAAAACAATAAGGAAAATCCTAGGGATTCAAATAAGACCCTGAATTGCAGATAGATAGATGATAAATAGATAGATAGATAGATAGATAGATAGATAGATAGATAGATAGATAGATACATGCATACATACATACATACATACATACATACATACATACTTTATGAAAAAAGACCAAATCTGGAAGGTTGGGGTCACAAACCTGGGGTTCAAAGTCCACTGCAAAGCCTTACTAGCCAAAGTTGCATAGGAACAGGAAGTCAGAAATGAGAAAGGGGAACAGAGAAGAGTAAAGGACACTGGATAAAGGACTGGGGTTGAAGGGGAGAGTGAAGGAGGACAGGGAAGGTGGTGATGGGAAGGAAAAAAGAGAGAGGGAAAGAATGTGACCACTGGGATAATGTCATTGTTTTAGTTTTGATTTCCTGTTTCAATGAAAAAATGATCTGACAAAATTGAAGCAGAAACTGAATACTAGTTCATGGTTAACGATCATTTTTATACAGCCCTATACCACCTGGACAGTCATGGTACATCTCAAACTGGTCTAGCCCCTCCAATATAAATCTATAATCAAGGCAACAACAAGCCAATCTAATTGGGGCAATCCCCCAAACTGAGACGCCCTCAGATAATTCTGTGTTGAAATGATAGTTTTATGACTCTTACTAGGATAGTAGACAACCTAGAAACAAGCCCATACTTCTATAGCCAGCTAACTAATAAGAAAGATGCCAAAAAACAAATGAGAGCTAGGACAATCTAATCAACAAATAATGCTGGTAAAACTGGAAATTACATACAAGAGACTAAAACTTGGCTTCAATTTATTTTAATCCTGCACACAACTCATTCTGAAATACATGGTAGACCATATTGTCAGTTCTGAAATTCTAAATTGCTAGAGGAAATATTTCAAGACTCTGGCAAAGGCAATTGTTTTGTAGATAGAATTCCCAACACAGAGAAAACAGAAGCCCAAACTGGCAAATGGGATTATATTAAACTATGGAGATGACTGCATTAAGTGGGGAGATTATCCACAGAGTGAAAGAAAAACCTGCAGGGTGTAATAAAATACTGCAAACAATTCCTCTTATAAAAGGCTTACATGCAGAGTATATAAAGAGCTCAGAAAACAACTTTAGCCAAAGTGATCCCTCTTAATAATTGGCAAAGTACCCAAATGACTAAACTGAAAAAATACAAATGATTAATAAAAAAAAAAGCTGAGTCTTCTCAGCTATCATGAAAATGCAACAAGACACAACAGAACCAGTGTAGAGTGGCTATTAACAAAAATGTAAGAAAACAGCACACACCAGCAAGGATGCAAAGATAAAAGGGATGGATACACAGCATTGTTAGTAATAAAGTAAATTAATACAGCCATTATGGAAAACAGTATGGTTTCCTCATAAGCCTAAAAATAGAACTGCTATATGATTCAACTACCTCACTCCTGGGTATTCATCCAAAGGAAATTAAGTCAGCATAAAAAGAATGATGTCTGCATAGCCATTTATGTGGGCATTATTCATAATACCTTCCCATCTACAGCTGTAAATATAAAGAAAGCATGGAATGTATGCATAATGAAGTATAATCAAGCAATGACCAAGAGTAAATCCTACCATTTGTAGCAAAATAAATGGAACTAGAGAATGTCATTCAGAAAAATAAGTCATTGAGTACAGAAAGGTAAGTATCTCATGTTCACCTTCAGATGTGTGAGGAGGAGGAAGAGGAAGCCATTGTCTCTTCACAAAAAAAAAAGTGATGATTTTGAACTAGCATGTGTATCTGGGAAAGGTATTGCATACACAGAAGAAGGGTACCTGGATGTAATCAACATGTGATATATGTGTCCATGAGGATGTAACAGTGAACCTCACTAATGTGTGCAATTGGTATATTAATAAAATACATATAGCAAAAGGCATGATAAAGAGAAATTCCAAAACACTGACAAACATTTCTATATAGTGTGTTTTTAAGTAACTGTGTTTTTCTTCACTGAGTTTTCCTTTCAAGGAAAACTTTTAAAAAATATCCAAAATAATTTATTTTTAATCCTTTTAACTAAGTGTATGGATATGTGGTGAGTGAAGGTGCCCATGGATACCAACAGCTGTGGGTGGTTGTAGCCTCCTGACATGGGTGCTGGGTATGGAATGTGGGTCCTCTGGGAGAGCAGTAAGTGCTCTGACCAGCTGAACAATCTTTCCAGCCCCAAATTAATCAAAATCTTAACTAATTCATAAACTAATGAAATTAAAACATCCAATGTTTTAAAATTCAGACTATAAAAGCACTCAAAAACTGAAGCCTTAATTCCACCTGAGTGTGTTGTTAAATGCCAACTTCAAAAATGATCCCCATAAATAAACACTGGGAACCGTTACCTGTCCTGAGAGAATTCACCAAGCTTGGTAAAGAAAATTTCATTTTCTTCTGCTTGATGAAATAGTTTTTCACATATAATCCACTAAAAAACACATGTGGAAGAAAGCAGAGCTCCTGATTTTCATAGTTTCGCTACTTTCCTCTATCTTTGCTTTGTGTTTCTACTTTAAAATAACAGAAACACTGTTGGCATGCCCTTATTCCATGCTTAATGCTCTTTGTAGTAAATACTATTTTAAAGAAAAATCTTCTCTGTTATATTCTTTTTTCTGAGACTTATTAATGATGAACATGAGAAGTCTTAAAATTTAGGTGAATATATATGCATATATAGAGAAATATACATAAACATTTATTACATAAATACATACATGCATACACATATATACATACATACATACATACATACATACATACATATTCTTGCTGGTCATTTGAAATGATACAGATGCAAAAATAACATGAGCACATTTGCTGACTGAGACCACAAACCCTACACATAAATGGCTTCATTTCATACTTAAGGAAATTATTCCTCAAGTGTGATTATTTTTTTCCTCATAAGTCTGTCCCAGGGGCTGTGGATGTGGCTCACTGGGTCTCGGGACTGCTGAGTAAATGTAAGGATTTGAATTGAAATCCATAACACCCACAAGAAAACCTAGGCAGAGTCATGTGCTTGTAACCCACTGCTGTTAGGGACAGAGACAAGAGACAGGATACAGGAGCTTGGCTAGCCACTGGTCTAATACCTAGTTCAAGGAGACATCTATGTCAAAGCAGCAAGACAGAGAGTGATAACGTAGCACATCTGACATCCTCCTCTAGCTTCCTGTGTGTGAGGGTAAGAGACCAAAACATGTGAGCACAAGTACCATATTTACACCATACATACACTCACATGTAAACAAATGTGTAAGTACACATGTACACACACAAGCACACACACATGTACCCCACCATTACTTCTTATCAGGGATTTGAAATGCCAATAATAATATAAAAATTATCTGTTAGAATTAACAAAAATATCATGGAACCTACCTAATTCATGCTTCATGCCTTCATAGATTATAATTCTCAACTTTGGCATTACATTGATATTCTGGACCCACTCTGCTTAAAATCCTAGGACAAATGAACATTTCTGGTCTCCTCTTCTAAGACAATGCACATGCAGACACGCATTCATCCTGAGTGAGATATTTTATATTCTAGAGCACTATGTTCCTAGCACCTTAGTGGAGTTGTACTGCACTTTACTGGGTGATCCATGTGACAGAAGGAGCTTTCATTTGGAAGATGCACTCAGCCTGTCCTTTCTATTAGAAGAGGTACAAATAAAGCAATGTTTTTCCTATAAAGACATCTAACTTGCTCTGTCTCTATACATTTGTTGCCTCCAGTCCAGGTCTGTCATTGTGGTCCTAAATCTGGAATCACCACTGTTAATGCTTTATTCCTTTGTATATACAACTGATGAGGTCCTTCCATTAGTTTGGGTAAATACACCTGTGCTCATCCCTCTCCTCACACTTTCTCCTCTTTAATTGATGGCTTATATTTCTTTTCATTTCTGTATCTTATCTCAACTTTCCTACTTTCATGCAAAAGTGAAATATAATCTGGAAATACCAGAGCATCCCTTTACATATCTTCTACCTGTTTTCTCTGTGTCCCTCATCCTCCGTCTTCTTTCCCTGCCCTCAAAATCCAAACCTCCATCTCAAATCTTACTTTTCTGTTATCTGTTTGTAGAATATAGGCTCCAAGTCTCTGTTTTACAAAGCCAATCTTTGTGTGCATTTTTTACATGCATGGATATGAAATTACAGCTCTAACCTTTAATATACATGTGGGTTATAAAGAGTTACTCAGTATTTAATCTGCAAGGTGCATACTGTGATTTAATATTTCACATGAGAAATGTGAAGAAAAAATATTACGATATTATGCTAAAGCCTACTGAGAACATTCAGAATGCTAAGGAAGAGTCATAATTCTTCTCATTTAGGAATTCATTTGGAACTTATAATTCATTCAGAATTTATAAATCATGTGGAAAATACCTTGATGGGGTCTTTGAATTAAAAATAGTGATGGCCATAGGGCATAGGCTACAAAATGAAGATAAACAAAATGTAAATTAAGATTCTCTGGCTAGCAGGTTTGGAGTGGAGAGAAGAGAGCAATGGGGATGAGGAGGCTACTTCTTGGGTATTTTGAATAAATTGTTGGGAACAAACACAGGACTCACAACAAAGTCCTGAACTGATTGGCCCATTTATCATAGATTGACAAAGCATCATAATCCTGCTTTCTAGAATATCCAATTTAAAGAAGGGAAATGTAGCCATGCGAGGAATATATCCCACAGCTTTCCTGTTTTATACATCCATCCCTTAGCCTATCTTAACTACAGAGAAATTTTTTAAAAAAATAAAAGCTATACCTTAAAACAGACATCTCTACTAAAACATAAGCAGAGAGTCTCTCGCTTACTATGCCATGACCACCCTTCAGATCTTTGCCCCCGCAGCCTGCTAATCAGTGATCTGCTATTGACTATTAACAGCAAATGTATTTTTTCAGCTTCTCAGGTAAAGTACATCATTTTGTTCTTTATTCCTGACTTTGGTTATTTGTTGGCAAATCTTACATTTGACATTTCAAATTATAACCTTGTTCCAGCTATTTCCATTATCCTGAGCCACCATCATCCCTTACTTGGTTCAAGCAATAGCCCAGCAACACAGTCTTGGGTCCCAAAAGGATCAACTTTCAAAAGATAAACCACCATGGAAGTTAGATATTTAACATTATTCTCTAAAAAACAAGTAAAGAAAATAGTATTTAGGCCTCTTTCTGTCTCTTCTCTGCATAGCTAATGAAAGCATTCGCTTTTAACTGAATGAATTTATGATGTTCAATCCTTCAATAATATTTCTTCAAAGACTATAGCTCTTGCAATCATCCCTCAACCTTTCTGTGGCCTGCTATCAGACTCCTACCATGAATTACAACTACTCTCTGCCCTCCTCAACTAGGCCAACCATTTTGACTTCTACCCTTTGATGAGGAATGACAGCCTACTACAATACGACATTTATGTTCTCTCTTCTTCTCAAACAGGTCTCCTGTAAGGTATCTCTACACAGCAATATTTAAAATAGCAAATGCAATATTTAAAATAGCAAGTCTCTCTTTCCCTGAAATGATCAGTCTCTGTTCATTTTTCTCCAGCACACATTGTACTTATTTTTCTGAGATTTTGTAGGTGTCACAACACCAGGAATGACTAGAATTCCAACTGTTTCGTACACTCTTGTATCCTCTGCAATGATCAATGTCTATAACCTGGTGGGTGCTTAACAAATTTCTGTTGGCTGAGTCAAATGCATGCATGAATGAAAATACAAATAAATTAATTAGCACAAAATATAAGGTTTTGGGTGCAAAAGGTAGATCTGCCAAAGCACAAAAAGTAAAAACTCATGAATGTCAACTAAGCGTCTTTCATGTTACTTAATTCAATCAACATACTGTGTCATTCAAATCGCTAGCATGTATTAAATTATGAAGAGAGAAAAAACTAAACTCACTTCACTAAGTGATTCTAGAGATTCGCTGTAAAAAGGAAAACATTCACTCATATGGTGGGCATAAAAATGAAATGCTTAAGTTGCTAAATAAAAATAAAATTCTGAAACATAGGAGAGAAACATTAAAGTGTGTGTTAAAGACAAGGTAGGATGTGCATCTCTTATGGAAAGAGAGCATTAGGAATGAGACAATACAACAAAGCAGCTTTGTTAATAAACTTAACCTTACACTTTCAGCAAATCCTGGGTTGAATGAGGATATACATGACGTTATGTATACCTTATTTTATAAAATCACAAGAGCAAAAGTTTCTGTAGAAGCAATAATTTGTATATGAAAGACTAAGGAGACTTAAAAAGATTTTTAAAAAAAAGAAGCTAAGCCACACAAATCTGGCTAGGCCCTGCTCCAGCTCTGGAAAGAAGCATTATGTGGAGTATTCGGGAAGCATTGTATTCAAGATTTACTAGACTGAACCATCATAAACTACTTGTAAATTACTTTCGTGGGCAGTGATGTATCCTTTAGCTCCAAGCCACTGACTATTCTGGGTTTCCAATATGCTTTGATGCTTAGATAAACTAGTCCAATGAAAGAGCTCCTCTGCTTCAACTTTTCACCTACGGGAAAGACATCAGACATTGACATCAACACCTGGTCCACATGTATCTTGTGATTTTTGATGAGATTCGAGAAAGTCCTTCCTTTCAAATCCTTATACTCAAGCCTCCTTCCTCTTTGCTCACTCTACTATCCCTGTAAACTTTTAGTGCTTTATTTGGTCTTTGTGGAATCTTGGTCTAGGGGTTCAAATATTGTGTAGAGAGTACTTATCAGTGGAATTCCATTAATATTTCTAAACATTATTCTTCAAGAATAAGACAATGCAAAGCCTATTTGCCTGGGTTGGGGAAAATGAAAAGAGGAAAGAAAGAAACAGAGGGAGCAGATGCTAAACCTGACTTTCTAAAGCACTGTTTAGAAATTACTTCCTCAGGTATATTACCTGTATTCATCATGATTTGGACTGAGAGAAGCCTTTTGTCAGGTATGCATGGTTACATAGGCTCTTGCAGTTTCACAGGATTCCTATCAGTCTCCCCTACAAACATCAGGAAAGGTGCTTCACAGGAACTATATAGAGTCCTCTACAAAAGTTTTAAGTATATGAGTCTATGAGCTTACAATGAATCCATGCAACATTTATATGCCCCTTACATAAAGAAAAATTAACAAGAAGTTTTACATTGACTATGCAGGCAAATTATTCATAATGAAGGTAAGTTTTAGAAATTACAAAATTTCTACTAATAATGCCTCAAGACAAGTAAGAGTTTCCTTGGTGTAATCCTATGGGATGCTTTGGAGAAGTAACACTGATAGAATTTAAACTCGTTGGAGGTAATGTGTTCTCTTAATGTTCTAAGCACCATATTGATTAGGCAGAATACATTTAGAATAACAATGACACACCATGTGATTCTTTGAAATATAAATACTTAATAATCTCTAGCCGCAGCAACAATAGAAGTACTTTTGCTTAATAGAAAGATAAGAAGAAAGACCTCCAGATATTTCCCTGTTGCAGCTGCCTCTCTGGATACAGATATAATTTGCTATGTACTCTTTTAATTGAAAAGAGATAAAGTGGGCTTTGGGGTAATTAGTTTCTCTGTATTATCATAATCAACAAAGTTTTTTTTTTAAGTCTTAATGTAAAAAGGAGATTTTGCATGGTAGAAGGATGTAGTATTGATTCCCAGCAGAATTTCTAGCTCTAGGAAGAAGCAATTTGGGTTTGTGTAGTTGGAAATAGATTTACAAAGATGAATACCTTTCATTTTGCATATCACTTTTGCTTAATTTCACAAAGCATAAGAGATAACAGGTTTGTGTTTTTACAACAGGGGAAGCACCAAGTGACAGGCCAGCTGTTATTTAGAAAGTTTGGGCTCTGGTAATCACTCATGGTCAAAAGATTTTTTTTTTCTTTTAGGTAGGGACTTGATTTGGGCATTCACAAATTTTCAATTAACTTCAGATTTCTCTTCATCAATAAAGTTAGGAACTCTGGTTTCACTGTGAGGGTTTTTGCTTCATATGTGAGTGTGTGAGTCCTGGGTCCTCTTCCTTTGTAAACAGGAAGTTTGTGTGGATAATTTACTTACAGTCTGTGAGTTTCTGAGTGGGAAATATTACATCTTGGCCTGAATTTTAGGGACTCATAATAAAATTTTCATTCAATCACATCTAAATGAGAAACAATTATATTTTCATTCCAGCCTATTTAATTATCAAATAGCTTTCTATCTAAATTTAAAGAGGACACTGATAGCCAAATCCAATGAATACTTCATTTTTTGTTACTTTGAAAGGGTAGCAGGGCTTGATCTCTTGTCCATTTGTGTGTGTGTGTGTGTGTGTGTGTGTGTGTGTCTACATGTGGATGTGTGAGTAGAAGGAAAGTGAACTAGTATCTCTAAACAGAAGATTTCTATGCAAGAAAGATCAACTGCAGCATGAAATTCATTACAAAAGTTAAGAAAAACAATTATTTAACAACCTCTTTTGCTTAATGAAGAAAAGAACATTTTATTGTATTTTTATCACAAAATGAAAATCAAAAGAAAACAAATGCCTGGAAGAGAAAGTGAATTAGAATTTAAAAATCTAAACAAACTACATAATCACTCTATGGTCTCATAATCTTAGTTCATAAGTATTAACATAAAATCTAAAGATTTTCTTCTAATCTGATATGTGTAGTTAATGAAACATCTGATCATATCATCCAGGAGAGCCATCCCAGGCAAGTAGCTTCAGTCTTGGAGTCTATTCAAATGTTTTTCCTGGAACAGGATTTAACATTTGCTGAAATGCAAAGAAGTGTTTTCTCAGGATATTTAATCACTTCAGAGCACTTAGCCAGAGTGGATACCTTTGAAAATTATACAGTGATACAAATACAAGTTTGACTTGCTCTCTCTACCTCTGTCTCTCTGTGTGTGTCTCTATCTCTCTCTGTCTCTCTGACTTTCTCTGTATATCTCTCTGTCTGTCTCTGTCTCTATCTCTGTCTCTCTCTATCTCTGTTTGTCTCTCTCTCATTTTATATGTGTGCATGTTCCTGCATGAAAGTCATAGGACAATCTTTCAGGAATCAATTTTCTCCTTCTATGATATAGGGTCTGAGGACTGAACTAAAGTTTTCAGGCTTAGCAGTGAGTGTCTTTACCTAGTAAGAAGCCTTAGCAGCCAAAAGATTAGATTTCAAACTAAATATCAAATAAAAGATAAGATGCAAGAAGAATTTACATAAAGAGGGAAGAAAATAATTTTTAAGTGAATAGGAACACAAAGTCAAGGATGAAAGTTGACAAGAAGACTTATGACAGGAACACACAGTAAGCAGATTTGTGTACAGGTTGACTGCAGAGTGATACATGGTCTTTTAGTGAGAATCATATAAAGTTTGCTACTTGTATGAACTCTGAAACAAATTTAAATGAATAACCAGAAGGAAGGAATTCTATTGTTTTTACTAGTCTCACACCATAGTTATGACACATTAAACCTGTAGTTTAATTAAACAATTAAAATTGAGAGGCCTTAGTTCTGCCCACACTCTGAGTTATAGCACCAAATTTGCCTTCTGGTGATAAGCTGGGAAAACCTAATCATAAATTACTGGTTCTTTCGGCCACATAATACTGTCATCTTCCTTTTGCAAATTTCATGTACCAAATTTTACATTTTTTTTCCATTTTTAAAGTAATGATTTATGATCCTATGAAAGACTTTCACATCAATAAACATTTTGTATATTTGCTAGGAAGCGATTCATTTCAAAAGGCTAAAAAACTAACCTTTTAATGAAATGAAAGTGAAATGTTAAAAAATACTAAGTTTTTCTTCAAAACTCATACTCCTAAACATTAAAATAATGTTAAATGTACTATAAAAATGCCCATGCAATATTTCATGAAGAATTATTATGTGATATAAATCACCTTAGCATATAATCTAAAGCAATTGATTGAACAATAAATTCAATATGATTAACAAATAAAAAATAGCTTTATCTGAACAAAAGAGCTTCATATTTTCCTCAGATACACAACTCTGTATTTAAAGAAGACCACATGTTAACAGCTCTAAGTTTTGTGAAGCTTACTAAAAGGGATAACTTGGAAGAGATTATTTTTATTTCTACAGAGAGCAAACTCAAGATTCTAATTTTTTTCATTAAGTCTAATATAAGCTTCAGTTAAAATCAATTGTGATACAGACTCATATATCTGAAACATATGTATCTGAAATAGAGAATCCAGCATGTCATATAGAAGTCACTTCATGTAAGGAAAGGGCCCTCTAACAGCGGGCAATGGATAAGAAAAGAGATGTCAAGGCACTATATGCAATGAAATATATCCTCCAAGGAGCAGAGAAAGCCTGATCTCAACTGGTACTCAATTAACCAGTGATTCAGCAATTTCCCTAGTCCAGTAGCATCCCATGGTGCAATACCTTATTTTATCGTACCTAAAAACCTCCATAAAATTGGTGACTATTTGATAAGGAAAAGTAAAGACATTTAATATTAAAGTAGAAAGCATCATAGCAAAGCTCATTCAAAGAAACAATAGAAGAGATTTGGAAAATGTTGACAGTCTTATAAGCTGATTTATTCAGAAAAATAGACTTGTAAAGTCAGTATTCAGAGCAAGACAAAGGTCTAGCGCGTGTGATGTGAGCATCAGCTTTCTAAATTTAAGGTAAGGTCTCACACAATATATCATTTTGTTGTCTACAAAGAGGAGATGAGGCATCTTCCCCTGTGAGTCATCAGCCTGTCCCATTGTTCCCCAAGACACTGTAATAGCATTCTTTACGAACTGCTCAGGTGTAGAGGTCCTGTCTCCTGTGTACATACTTATGGGAGAGGTGAAGCTCGTTATGTATTTAAGTCCTTAAGTTCAGCTTCCCACTGTATCTGGCACAGTTTGGAGTGTCTCCACTTACCATGATCGCCTTCAGGCCTTGTGCTTGAGACATGGCCTTCTCCCATGCTCCACACAACAACTCCCTTCTGCATTCTCCCCCACAAAATCCAGCACGTTTATCTTCAAAATGAGGAGTCTAGGGGATCTCTTTAGCTTACCAGAGAACATGTCTTAAGCACATCTCTTTTGTCGTACCCCTTCAGGGCATCCTCTGCAACCACTTCAACACGTAATGACTTGAGCTGATGACCAGGAAAACCACATTAATTTTAATGTTCAAGTGAGGAAATGACAGAAAGGAGAGGAAAACTGAGGAAGTGATATAAATTTTTAAGAAACTATATATTATATACTTGAATATAAAAATAACTCTACATCTAAGAAGCAGTATGTGTTCTTAAGTGAAAAATATCAGTGCTGGACTTGGTATGGTCATATTGGAAAATATAGGAAAGCAATTTAAGTTGACTTTGACGTTTGACTACAATATGGTACCTTCTACATGCTATCATTCTTATGCATGATACTGGTAAACTGTAAATTAGATCTATGGGCATGAAAATAGAAAGATTCAATTTGTATTATTTTGCTAGGAACAAGAATTTAAGAAAAAAACTTAAAATAATAAACCCCAGTTGTCTCGAAATATATTTTAATACCCTTGAGATATAAGGCATAAATTATAGCAATTGGTCTATTAAGATATTTTTGATTACTAATGATGAAAGAAATCTCTGCATTAAACCTCTTTCTCTAACTCATTCACTGCAAGTGAAAATTTAATTCAGAAAAAAAAAGGGGTGGGAGAAAAAAATCTGAGATTTTTGTGTGCCTCTATTACTATTCCACAGAATGTCACCATTTTGAAATCTTATAAGCAATTGCCCCAAAGCAAACACTAAAGAGTTCTCATGATTTCAAGATGCTCTTATAACTATAAGCCAAGAAACCAAAAATGACAAGTAATTTTCATTGTTTCAGGAATGTGAACAGCCTGCAATTCAAGCTGGGAAATACATTATTCCATGTCTTAAATGACTCAAAGTGTGTACACAGCTATTGCTTTGTGAAGTAATTTATGACTGAGGGAGAAAATGAGTAGTGTTTTGGTGTCACCCTAAGGGGAAAAACAAAGTGACAGCCTCAACAGCATAATTCTGCAATTTAATCAGAGGAGAACGACAAGAAAGCAAGTAGGAGTGGTGAAATAAAAACAGGTTTGGAAAGCACCTAACAGGATCATTAGCAAGGGCAAGCAGAGGAACCTTGTCAAACAGCATGAAACAAGGTCAAAAGAAAACCTAAGCGAGGTGTATCCTATACAGTAGGCTGACAGCTTCAGAACAGCTGGGCTGTTGGAGACCAGATCCAATGGGCAGGCATTGGTATTCCCACCCTCATTTAGCAGTGGGCTGGCTAGTTTTCATACATTTTTCACAAGGCATAAAGCAATTCCCCTTTCCATATCTCTATTATTCTTCCTATGAGTAGTCTAGTCTTTAAACAAACCATTTCTAAAAAGACTACCCTAATCATGATCACAAGGAGAATACATTATTTTCTGGAACAACAGAACTGAAATCATGCTGTCACTAAAAGAAGGGTATGTTGCACAGAGTCTCCCAATACTATCCAAGTGGTTCTAATGTGAAGAAAGCTATTGTTAACATAGGCACATCAAAAAATAAAAAAGGAGAACTCCGTTTTAGCTCTGACACCAGCTATTGCAGATATGTAAAGCTATTGTAGGAATTTCAATTATACATGTTGATGTCCCGACCTGATAAGCCCTTTATGGAATATTATTTTCAGTATTACATGCTTTGAAGTTCAGAAATGTGCTGAATGTAATATTTAGTCTGAAAATTGTCCTCCATCAGCTCTTTTATTTCTTTGCTGTTTTATGTAAATTCAGTCAAATAAAAGCAATATTAACTCTAATCTAGGGATAAGAGTGATTGCACACTTAAGAGAAATGCAAATAATAAGTTTAAAAAGAACAAAACAGGACACAACATATAACCTACATCTAGTATTAATCTAAATGATATAAAATTATACACAATTATACACAAAGAGATATGTTCATACTCATACAACGCTGTTGTATAATTTCTTCTATGACTTATGACTTTAACATAATGACTTCTTAAGATTAACATAATTAATATTGAATGTTATTTGGCAAGTAGTCAACAAATGGGACCAAACTTTATTAATTTTAATGGAAGAATTACCACAATCTCATTTCAATCCAAAACTCCCATTTTGTATACCTACACGTGCACAAATCAATATTGCCATTGAATAGTGAAGACTTATATATGTGATAAATAATAATTTTAAATATTTACTACACAAAATAGAACACGTTATTACATCATTCTCTTCATTCTGTGCCTTACACGTCAATATTTATCCATCTTAATTATAATTATTTTTCATTCAATAATAATTAAGATTGTAAATATGACATAAAGACCTAAAGGCTAAAATAAAAGCTATACAAGAGCTTAGATTAGTAAAATTGTATCTGTGTTCACAAAAGCAACTAACGTCTTTCTACCAAAAAAAAGTTATATTTAACAATTTATTGTCGATATAAGTTCATCAATAAATTTTGTTTTAGCTTTTAAACTGGCTATTGAAGATATGTATGTCTATTGTAGAAATCTCAACTATACTAGCATGTTAATATGTTGATGCAGGGTTTACTGCAGTTCAAGCTGACCTTGAACTCATATAGCTGAGGATTTCATGAACTTCTGATCCTCTGCTGCTTCCACCTATAGAATGCTGGGATTATAGGCATGTCTACCACACCCAGTTTATGAGGTACTAGGGATAAAGTCCAGGGTTTCCCTCACAACAAGGCAAGAACTCTAGCAATGGAGCTGCATTTTTAGGATATTTTCGCACTGTGGATTCTATTGTTAAACTCAGCCTAAGGCAATAATGTTGAAACATCACATTTTCATATGTTATAGTAAAATTTTTGATAGGTTGTGAAAATATTCAAAAAATGGATAATACTCAATAATTACTTAGGTAAAAATAGTATTAACTAGTTTATATATGAGGTCAATATCCACACATGTGTGTTTGTTTGTTTGAGTATATCCTCTTAACTCCAGAAAGTAAAAAAAATGAGCAAAAATCTTAAAGATATAAGAAGAAAAATCAAAGAAAATTGGTTCTAGTTCCCATTCTCTTGATACTTCATTTTAATGTTTCTATTGTTTCAAATTCCAAATTTTGTCTTTCTAATACTGCTCATTCCAACAAATTCTGAAGGAGAATATGGGAGGACGACACACCCCCTTAATTAGCCATTCTGAATGCACTCCTTAAGAAGCAAAATAAAATCATTTTTGTCATCTAAAATTAATGGAACAACTAATGTCTCAACATAGGACCCTCTTTCTTGACATTTTATCCACCATCAAATATAATAAGTGTATATATGTATTATATGTATTTAATAGTTCACAGATAAGTTTATCCAAGTTTAGACAATATACTAAGTTTCTTTTTGTTGTTGCTGTTACTCATAATTCTATCAGCAATAGTGATCACTAAATAGCATAGTTAAAGTCAGAACTGTTCTTAATGCTGAAATTAGAAACATTTTGATTAGCATAATACAAATTAGAAATATTTGAGAGAAATAGGTTAGTTACACTTGTCTGGAGACTCTTGACTCTTGTATGGGAAGGGTATCCAGTGTGAATTACTACCTATGCCCATAGAAGGATCTCAACCACGTCTTGAGGATTAATAAGAACAATGAACCTTGCTCATTCTGTTGTGTTTAACTGATTAAAGAACACACTGAAATAGAAATGAGAAATTGGCATTATGAAATACAATATACCACATAATGAAAAACTCAGAGTCACCTCTGATTTCATGAAGATTTTTGGATTATTAGTTATTATAAGCTGTAACTTTAGATATGAACGTCAAGTGGACAGAGATTAATCCAAAAATAGTCCTATAGCATATTCATTAGGTTGCAATTTAGGAAATAACAAATAATTATTAACAGTCACTTATTTCTTTGTCATCTACATTTCTTAAGAAATCTTGGGATAAAATATGTATAAAAAGCTATCTTGTTTATTTTATTTCCTTGGAATTTTTATTCTAAAGAAATGAGATCTTACTGGATACTTAAACACAAGACAGAAATTAGTCAGTCACCACATATACTACACACACACACACACACACACATTTATCTTGCACTACAATAACATATTTCAATTAAATCGTGCTATATTTTGTGGTAAACTGTCTTAAAATTTTTGATCCTCTGTAGCATGTTTGCTTATAAAAGAGAATTATAATTCTAAAATCTTCATCATTTCATGAAAAAATGACACAGTAATTTGTTTTATATGCTTTTGTTATAAAGACTTTAGGCAGAAATTGAGAACCTACTTTCATGAAACCTAATAATCTAGAAAATCCAATTATATTAAAAAGTAAGCAAATATCCAAGCCAAAAAACCAGCCATTTCTACTTAGTATTAGATACAATAAAACAGGTATATCTGTATCTCCCCCAAACACATAGCATCCCATTTTTAAAATTAAAAAAAAATTCTTTAGTAAAGTAATCCAGTTTAGAGAGCTGGACTGAGCCTGAACAACACAGTTACTCTTCATTTCTTGCCCCTTTTCTGAGCTCTGTGGTCCTGTTCCAGGTCTAGAATGGCTGCCTCATCCCCCCTTCCATCCACTCACCTTGGGTCTCTGGCACTCTGATCAGTAGATTCATGGGAGTCAGCAGAAGGAGCCTGTAGGAGGAGTGGGAGCCCAGTGGCTGCCTCTTCACCCACCACCTTTCTGCTTTGGTTCTAGAAGCCGCAGTCATGTGTCCAGTCTTCTCCAGGTTTTGGTAATGATGGGTAATGTTGATTCTTCCTCTTCCTTTCAGCCTTGAAATGGTTTCCAGCTGTTTCTAATCTTTGTCTGTTTCAACATTCCTTGTTGATTCCCTTTAAATAGTCCCTTTGCTAAGATCTCATCAAAATTCTAGCTAAGTGTGCCATCTGTTTCCTGCCTAGCCCCTGAGCATCAAGTGAAAACTAAAATTGGGAGAGTCAAAGGGCATTTTTTTGTAAAATGCCCTTTAAAAACAAGCAACCCTTTATTCCCAGGAGTATGCAAAAGTCACCCAGCACCTCATAGTAGGCAGTATGATCACAATGGGATTTAATTAAGGACTAGGTGTACCTCATAATTCTCTGAAACAAAGTTCTGCATTCAAGAACTACAGTTCAAGCACTTCTAACTACAGTTAGGAGAGAGAAATCATAATCAATGCTGGGCTTGAAGTCCTTTGAAGGATATTTGCTTTTTTAGAAAAATTTACCAGGTTCATTAAATAATAATAATAATCATCATCATCATCATCATCAATAAAAATTAGGACGCTGTCACACTATCTAATTTTAATTATATGTAGGCTCCTACTTTTTTAAGGTATTCACTTTAAAGTATTTATTTATAAATACTCACTTTAAATAGATCACTTTTATTATTAATTTATATGCATTTGTTTATATCCATATATATGAATGTATTTACAAGCATTCTTTGCTGATATGCAAACCTATATGGTGTTTCTATATACCTACCTCTAGATGGACAAGTCCTTTGGTAAAACATCTTTGCTTTTGTGAGATAGATAGATGATAGATAGAAAGATAGAGATAGACAATTATCTATTGCCTCTCAAAGGACAGCAAGTATTGAAGAGTGGAAAAGAGGAAGGGGAAGATAAGTGTAATACAGGTGGCAGAAAAGACCCAAACTTGTATTGTTCATGCTGCACACGACATCCTAAAGACTAGGTCTCACATTTCTCATTGCTTCTGCCAGTACAATCCTCCATTGAAGCTATGTTCGTCATGACATAGTTGGCGTGTAAATTATTTTAAAAAGTTAGAATTCCAGTTCCTTAGTCACATGAGCCCCATTTCATTGGCTACTGGATGTCATCCTGGAAAACACAAGCTAGATCTCCTTTGACCATTGCAGCAAGTGCTATGGGACGAAACTGCTTCCAACAATCTGGTGATCACATCAAAGTGTAATTGCAGGCTCAGCTATATGTACTGTTGTTACTTAGGATGCAATGAAATAACCAGTCCTTCAGCTCTGTAAGTTGGTAAATAATTACAATAATTTCTATATAAAATGCATGCTTAATGAATAAATTTTAAAAGTATAATTTTCTTTTTAGCTTCTCATTCAGAGATAAGATTCCAAAATATTAACTTAAGCAACAGAGAAGTAAAATTCTTTTCTACATAATAGTCTGCAGAGAAATAATTTGGTTGGCATGAGATATCTTTGTAATTGTTTTTGTCAGATTCAAACCAGTCTGGTTTAGGATGCATACACCAACAATAGGGAGGAATCAGAGAAAGAGGTGGCATATGTTAATCTTAGTCACATATTTCCATAACAGCTAATATCCTGTTGTTCAGAACAACATGGTATTAATAATCCTGGCAGCAAAAATGGATGAAAAATGTATTCTTTATCGGAGAAAAAAATATTGGAAAAAACTTAGTTACTTTTTACATAGTAATGGAATTTATGCTTCAATTTTTGACCATTTAATTTTCAAGCTCATTTACACTATTTAAATGAATAAGCATGCAGAATTAAGAGAACTACAATGGTTGCCTTGAAATTTGTAGATGTTTGGGGATTTTCAGATTGATGTCTTAAATTGCATAAGCTGCTTAAGGAAATATAATGAATCATATTAAAAGAATCCATTACAATAGTTGATTAAATTTAATGTGATATTCAAGTAAAGATTAAATAGGAAAAATCTCCAGATCAAATATATAACATGTTTTTTTTAAACCCTATGGTCCCTAGAGAGTTGTTATTGACAATAACTGAAATTCACCTACTAACGATTTATTTAAACATCAAGAGTGATTAGAATGTGTTAATTGACTAAAAGAAAGGCTGACTTTATTAATTTGATAATTAAAGTATTTACTTAGAAAATTGATTTTTGGGTCCTGGAGAGATGGCACAGGGCATAAGATGCTGCTCTTCCAGAGGTCTGGGGTTTGTTTTTAGCACCCACCTGGTGGCTCACTACCATCTCTAATTCCAACTCCAGGGAATCCCACTCCATCTTCTGGCCTTCTCAGGCATTGCATTTTTGTGGTACACAGACATACATTCAGGAAAAACACTCAGATTTTAAAAAATTGAAATAAATCTTTTTTAAAATGGAAAATAAAAATTTGATGCTTGATTTAGATTGCAAAATGGAAAGATACAGTGATTCATTTAATAGATATAAAATGTACTACAAATTTATAAGCTTTAACATTTGGCTAATCTGTTTCCTGCTATACATTGGGTGAATATTTAGACAACATTTAGATGCTACCATTTATTTACTCATTTATTTATTCATTTATTTATTTTTTTTAGTGTCTTCACCTTCTCTTGCTCTTCTACATCTTCCAAGTGTTAATTATTTGGCTTTAGTTACATGAAATATCTCACAAGCCCAGTCTTAATTATCTTGGGAACTGGTTTACACAGAGAAATTCCTTTCAAGTTTCAATTTGGAGCTCTGGTTGTGAGTTTAATTCTTTTATTCAAAAATCACTTCCTTAGCTAATAGCTTGTACCAGGCATTGGGTCCAAGGAAATTCTGTCAACCTATGAGTTGTATCTAGAATGTCCCTCAAAATAAAACTGTAAGCCTGGCACTGCTGTGAGGTAATACAGACTTTAGTAGATGGGGACTAGGAGGAGTCCTGACTTACCTGGGAGCATGCTTTCCTAAAAGAATCATGGGAATCTAGGCTCACGCTCTCTCATTTCTCAGCCACTATGAGGGGACGGCTGTGTCCCACCAAGCATTATGTATAAAATCAATAAGGAATTCAAGCGTGATTAAATTCCCTTTTAAGTCTATAACAGTAAAAAATAACAAATTCACATACTATACAATAATTTTTTCCAGTAAGTTAAAATATTCTAAGATTATTTGACTCCAGCATACCTCTCCAAAGTAATGTATTAATCTGAATATTTAATGAAGCAGAGTCTATACAATTTCAACAAAATAAACCAAGAAGAGTTGATTCAAGAAAGTGAGCACCACTAGGAATGTTGCACACCCACTTTTCTATCCCTGTATTAGTTCCTAGGCATCTCCTACAGAAAGACTGGCTGGTACAGATGTATTGTCTAGAATATTTTTGAATGTTCTTCTTGATGTACCTATAGATCTAAATTAGCTAGATATGAACACAGAATGACTAGATGACAATTTAAGAAATACAATTACTTTCACAGTAGAAAAATTTTGTCTTTTCTTTCTCCCACTTGGTAGTCACAAAATATGTGGGGCTCACTTTGCTTTGTTTTACTCATCAGTGTGACTCATTTAGCATTCCCTACAAAGAACAGCTTTAAATACTGGAAACATTCTTCAAGTAAAAGTCCTGTTGTTCTTGTTTTAAGAAACAGATAAGGATCATTTGTACTTAACAGAATTTATTTGCATATAAACAATTAAAGTGCTAAAGTTTTCCAATCTGCTGTTTTTTTCACATGAATAGTAACCATATCTCTGTGATGTTCCTTGTGTTCTGTAACTTCCTGTAGGATATGCATTGTCATAATACACCATGAAGTGTCAATTTGAAAAGCCAGGAAGAAGACATGAATAAAAGAAGCCCTAAATGATGTAGTAGTATTTATCTTTCATTAAAAGAGCCCCACTATAATGTCTATTTTCCATTCATTAAAATAACCATGAGCGAACATGAAAATCATGAATGGATCTCTCAGAGAATGGGTAACAGCACAGCACATAACAGAGAATATTCAAATAATAGGTAGTTGAAAGAGGCTTAAGGAGTTGTCATTGCTTTTCATTAATTTAAACCAACCAGTATCCCTCCAAGTTAGCAATAAGAACTCTATATGTGCTTATTGCATTTGAAGAAGAAGTAAACCTGGGAAGTCAATATTGTGAGGGAGCAACTAGAATTAGGAGTATTGAGTTTGATGAGGGCCTAAGCACTGGCTTTTATCTATCCATCTATCTATCATCTATCTATCTATCATCTATCTATCATCTATCTATCTATCATCTATCTATCTATCATCTATCTATCTATCTATCTATCTATCTATCTATCTATCTATCATCCATCTATCTCACAAAAGCAAAGATGTTTTACCAAAGGACTTGTGACTTGCTGAGACAAAGAAAATCCTCCTTCAAACTGCTTATTCTCATTTTTTGTAAGGAAGACTTCCTCTCCAAAAGATTGATTGACACTCACATCATCATAGCCAAAGCATCCATTATAAACTCTCAGTGTGTGGTTTTCTTATTAGAATACCATATGAGGACCTGATGAAGTTTCCCCAGAGAAACCTCTCACCAACTTCAGAATGTTCTTCATGTCATCTCCACGTTGCCTTTCAGTGACCTGTGCCCCACATTCTTGTTCATACTAACCTAGTTTCAAAGATCTGCCTGCTCACTTACATACTTTCCTGCAGTCCCTGCCACTCTTGTCAAACACGCGGGAACAGCCTGGGTAATCGTCCCACTCACCTCTGCACAGGCCAAGCCCTTTTACTGCATTTCTATATGAAATCCCCTCTATGCATTCACTTTCTACTCTATCACACTGTCATCAGGAAAGCTCTTGCTCCTTTGCTTATCTATTTCACTGCTTCAGCTTGCTAAGGTCACAAGCAATTCCAACAGCAGAGTGTCCTCACCTTTCCAGAAGAGTCCATGTGTTTTGGTGGAATGAAAGAACAATTAACTCCCTTCACTCAATTATTCATCAACTCAATATGCTCTATAGTAGGCATCTAGTGTGGATTACACAAAACTCAGAAAAGACAGGGTAAGCAAGATGGGAGTTCCAGCTCTGAATTGATCGCACCATCAGAGAAATAGACAAGACAAAGATATGCAACTGGTTACAACAAGACTATTGAGAAAGAGGGCAAAGCTAATCCCAAACATACAGTCCATTTAGCCTGAAAAAGTATATATATATATATATATATATATATATATATATATATATTAATCAAGTACTTTGCAGATAGCCTCAAAGCCATCAATTATCTTGCATAGAATCTTGTTTAGAAGTGTGTATTTGTGTGTGTTGTGGGGTTGGGGGGAGATTGGTTTATAGCAATCATTTTTTTTCTGTTTATAGCAAAATTATCAAAAGGATTGACAATTTCAAAAAAGTCACTTTCAATAACAACACCATGAAAAATAGTGCTTAAAAAATCTATTTGTAGCATCTAATAACTAGAGCTTCTTCAATTCAACAGCAATTGAAAAAATGTATACAATTATTTATTTCAAGTCTTAAGTGATTTGAAGATAGTTTCTTTCATAATATAGAATACTATTATGAATTTACCCTACTGATCTAATCTAATTTCTATTGTTTTATTAATTAATTTAAATCAAGAATAAAACAAAACTTCCACATATAATTTAATACAGCAACAATTATATCAAGATGAATATTTTATAATAATACAGTGCATGTAAAAATTATAACTTAAAACATCCAGATTTATTGGTCCAGGGTAATTATGGCCATTAAACTTATCCGATAAATTATAGAAATATAAGATAAATTCATTGTACAAATATGAGAAATTCAAAACCGTATTGTTATCTAGTGCACAATGAATTTGTTTAATCTCTCAAAGAAAATACTTGGTATTCATTTCATATTCTGAAGTACAGCTAACCCAGGCTGGTAAACTAATCATAACAAATAATGTGGAAAGTATATTTGACCAAGTTGAATGTCACTGCTTAAGGGATTTAAACTCTACTCTAAACTTGTAAATGTAAATTGTGCTTATCCTTGAAACCAGCTTCAGTTAAGGTTTTTGAGGTTAAAATAAACAAAAACAGTATTATTGTGAGCCACACTTGCCAGAGTTCAAACTCTCATTAGACAATGCCTCTGTGACTTCACTATTGTCTTCAAACTATTTAACCAAGCATCCCATGAAGTAGGACATTTGCAATTCAGAGAAAACAGATAACATAGTATGTAAGCAAAAAGCATGCTTAGGAAGGGTCTCACAGGACTGTAGAAGTGAAGGTTCTAAACAGATAATGTCCTGAAACTAACAGTACTTGAAAAATGCTATTATATATAAAAATAGTAGTATAGTCTTATGTTTAAAAATTGTGACAGCAATGAAAAATTTCCATTTAATATGCAAAAAGTGATTATTAAATGATAAAGGTAAAAATACAACCCAGGAAAAGTTATTCTTTTATTTCCCCACATTCTAAGGCTGGTGTTTAAGAGCCCAATTGCTAGATTTGAAGTTCAGCTTGAGTTAGAGAGAGATTTGGGTGGACAAACTGGCTCAGTTCTCCCATAAGATAAGTAAGAGTAAAATTAGCAACAAAGAGCTGTGATGCTCATTAAATAATAATGTCTGTACCGCACTTAGAATTCTTTTATAGATATATAATGAAGGAATCTGTCATAAAGGAATTTGGTGAGTGTGCCCATCCTTATATCACTACGGTCTTTGCTCTGCCATCATAACCTCTAAAACAACAGCAGCCTTTAAAATAGTATCTGTTCACCTACTATTTCTTCATCCCTGTAGAAGCTGCTCCCAAATCCCTGTGACCGTTTAGAGAGTTGCCCGTGTGACATTCTCTCATACCTTTTGATGATCCCTTTTGTGAAGGTGAGACTTTATTACCTCAGCATTATGTTTTGGTAAGGAACATGGGATGAAGACTGAAAGGTGAATGCTAATTGATCTTTAAATACACCTGAAGGCTAAATCAGCATTGGAAATCTTGGCATATAACAGATTATTTTGTTTTAGTAAATCAAAGATGCTTGAGGAATATCTTGAAAACAGCCATAGCATTTACATATCCTTTAGTCAGAGTGACTAAGCATCTACTGAAAATTGTCTTTCCTCACTCGAGGAACTTTGCAACTTTGAAATCTGAATTTCCATGTTTCTCAATAATTGGAAGGGGAACCATTAAACACTAATCCAAATCTCGGCATCAGTGCTTAATGGTTACTGGTGCCATTGCCCAGCCAATCAACAGATTCAATACAAAATAAATCAGCTTCACAACCAGGAAGTGCTGTGATGCTTTCTTATTTGGGACTTGTATAGTTTCTAAAATTATCAATTCCATTCAAATCTTCTGCTCTCTTGCAGTTAACTTCAGAGAGAATTTTGAGCTGCTTTGAGGAAATTCTCCAGGGCTTTGTGTCCTTGTGGTCTGTCATTCCAAAAAAATAAAAATAGGCCGAACCAATTTGCTTTGTTTTGTTTTTCAGAACTAGATATGCAGAGGGAAAAGGGCTTTCCAAAGGAGTACTAAGATAAAATTCCCACATAAATAGATTTGCACTAAGTACTTGCTTTAAGTGGCATTAGAACTGGCACACTTTCCACTGCTAATGAAGCTTATTTAGTGACAACCACTAAAGTCCTGCTCCTTAAAATAGTATGTATGTAATGTGATCGTGGAAATGCGGGATATGGCTGTCTGAAACTTAAGCAAGCCCCTAACAGTACTTGCTGGGAGAGGCTGACATCCCTCAAGTTACTGCCTTCAGTAATACTGCATATCTTGAGTATCAATTTCTCTGTGTGACTAGAAAAAGACATTAGGATAACATTCACCAAAGATATTAGGGGGGAAAAAATGAAGTTTCAGAAATGTGGAAGAATGTTTGACCATGCCACTGAAAATACTTTATCCCAAATCAAGAATGTTAGTTCCACAATAGTCAAGATGATACTTTCATAACCATCACCCTTCACATTATTGACAAACTTAGACTGACTTTCTATTTGTTGAAAATCTATTCAAAACTGTCTGTATGCTAAATACTATTTTAAGGATTTATTGCATAAAATCATTTAATTCCTATAAAAAAATCTTACACAGAAAGTTTTTTGCAATGGTTCTTTCCAAATGGCAGAAATAATCATCTAAGGAGAGAGAAAAGTAGAATTACAGCATGGTATAATGCAATTATTTCTGTAGTGCCCATGAGCAGGAAGTGGCCGAGCAGAAATTTTGACCTCAGGTTTTCTGCTCATAGTGCCACATTCCTGTACCTTATTTTCTTAAAAATTTTATTGATTAAATATTTCTAGAATCTCACATGAAGCTTAGATTTTGTTAGCTAATTGATGGACAGTGAAAGTCTACAATAGTAAGTTTGTTTCAATAAAATTTACTGCTGGTGGCAACATGTTACAATATGAAATCTGAAATGTTACTTAAGCAAAGGAAAACAACCCAAGACCTATTTAGTTTTGGTATCTATAACCAGTAAGGGAATTCATTTTAAGACGAAATGTAGGCTTGGCATATCAATATGTGCCTTAATACCAGCATTCAAGTAACAGAGGAAGGCAAGTCTTTGTGACTTCCAAACAAGACTGGTCTATATAGCATATACCAGACAAGCGAGATTTACATAGTAAGACCCTGTCTCCAAAAATACAAAATAAAATTAAGCTGTTGCTATGATTTTCCAAATTGTTAATTTTCAACATGTCCCTGTGGTAGCATTATACGAGCTGAAAAACTGGGCCAAACTTCCCAGTGGTGTTCTTCTACTATATAACTAAACACTATGGCTTGGCACCGTATGTATTTCTCTACTTGGAAGATGAGATAAAGCTATTTTCACTTTGCCTACAATAAAATCAGGGCCATTAACATTTAATGCTTTCTTTGTTGACCCTTATGTGGAAATATTCATCTTAAGCAGGATTTTAAACAAGCATAGCTATTTAGGCTTAAATATTTATGCTCAGCAGATAATTAGTATTTCATCCCTGGTGGTTAATGCTTGGAAGTGTCCCCATACCTTCTGTCTAAATACACACACACACACACACACCACTGAACTCCCTTGGACACATTTAGACTCAGCATGAAAGTCAAGTAAGTCCCAGGCTGTTGTGGAATGCTGTTTTCCAAGCATAACATGGCCATTATCTCCTTAGACTCTCAACACCACTGAGAGCTGTGATTACCTGAGGAAGAACTCTACAACATAGTGGCCACTAACTTTCTGTCATGAAGGTGGGAAAGTGCTCATGAGACCAAGTCCCAAGGTGTTTACGACAGTCGAACAATGTAAGGAAAGGGTTTCATGAGGCCTTTCTGCATCCCTCTGGTTTATAAAAGTTTAGAGATAGTTGAGGATTATTAGAGGAAAGGGCTGGGTGGTGGTGGCACATGCCTTTAATCTCAGCACTCGGGAGGCAGAGGCAGGTGGATCTCAGTGAGTACAAGGACAGCCTGGTCTACAGAGTGAGTTAAAGGACGGCCAAGAGGTACAACAGAGAAACCCTTTCTGGAATGAAAGATTATCCTGGATAATCCTAGCACATCCAAAGTAATCACAGAGTTCTTAAAAGATAAACAAGACAATTAGAAAGAGTATTCGATTCAAAGGGGAAAGGATCTAAAGATGGAAGCAGAGGAGAGAGAAAGAATGAGGAACAGGGGAGAGACTGATTGGTTGATAGGTTGATGATTGGTTGATTGATTGAACACTGTCTTTATTGGTAGAAAGGGGGCAGAAATGCTAAACAGCCTTTGAAGGATGAAAAAGGCAAAGAATATATTCTTCTTGAGAGACTCAGAGGAAATTTGTGGTCATGATGAGAATTGATTATAGCCAAGTGAAACCCATTGTGGACTTACAACCTCTGATACTATAAGATAATAAATTTGTAGATAATAATTTGGTACTTGCAAGCAGTAAGTTTGTGATGTGTTTCAACCACAAAAGGAAAATACTATATATGGAAAGTATCTCTAGCTTATGACATAGATTCATAACAAATACAAGAGGAAATCTTGAAAACGGCTCATCTTTTACTTTAGAATAAAGTTCCTACCTTCCTTTCCTACGTATCTGTGTCAGTCTAATAAACTGTCACTATGGAATGAGGCCCATAGATCATGGATCAGTTTCTCTTGGCAAAAGAACCACAGATGACATCTATATTCTGAGAAATTAAATAAAACTGCTACTCCCCTCATCATTTTCTGTGTACCCAGACATTTTCCCAGGAAAATATGTACCCCTGCTAGACCACTTATTATCTTGACAATGACCTGCACAGTCTGTGATCACTTCTACAGTGTCAGGTAATTGATGTATCTGAATATTTATTCACCTTCTAACTACAAAATGCTTTGTGCTGACTGGGGAAGCAAATAGTAGTTTTGCCTATAGTCTCAGCCCTTGACACACTACTCTGTTGGTGAAGTCTTTGCTGAACTATGCCTCCTTTTGTCTACTGCAACCTTCCCTGCTGTTATTGGCCTCCTCTTTGACAATGATAAAATATAGCATTATATTTTTACCGCTTTGGTGACAAGATTGTATGCCTGGTTAGAGCTCAAATCCTGTCATCGTGTCAACACAGTTGAAGTTCCTCTGTAACACAATTAAACAACTTTCTGAAAGATTATTCTGAAGTGCGAGTTCCAGCACAACATTGAACCTATGGCTACAGCCCACTTTTCACCTCAAAGAGTTTACCTCCCACCTGTTGAGGTGAATGTAAACAAGTCATTTGAATGCTGTAATTGTCATAAGACAATGCAAGTATATGTATTCTTTTATACAATCATGATAGATTTTATTTAATTAGGCATACTTTTATTTTCTCAATGCCAGAACTTGTAAATGCCTTGCTACAAAAAACAACGACTGTATTTTAATCTTTTTGTTTTTCAAGAAAGTTTTCTCTGTTGTAACTCTGGCTGTTCTGGAACTCAGTCTGTAGACCAGACTGGCCTCAAACTCACAGAGATCTACCTACTTCTGCCTCCTGAGTGCTGGGATTAGAGCTGTGTATTACCACCACCCACCACCCGGCTAAATTCAATTTATTTTCGTAAGAGGATATATTTAGTTTAAATTGATGTTTGAAATTTTTTTATTATATTCATTTTACTCACGAGATGCTCCAAATGCTTTTCAAATATTTATAGAGAAGAACTCTAAAAGTTACTTTAAAAATAATTTATTACTTAATATTAATCCATTTTAAGTACTTAGGCTCTAAGAATACATCACACAGCATTATGAAAGTAGGAGAAGGAAGCATTGTGCATCAAAATTCCCTATTGCAGTTGTACATGCTTTTCTTCCAATAAGCTTGGAGTAACTGTGTATGTGAAGGCTAGACGACATGAAACATCATCTTGCAAGTGAGTACGAATGCAATACCCTTGGCCCCTGCACGTACCCAAATGTTATAAATTGAAGATTTTATAGAAAATTATTAATAATTGTTAATAATAATAATTAACTATAATATACAATAAAGCATACGAAAATTTAGTAGCTACTAATAACTAAACTTCTTTTCCTCCTAATTGTGTGGGTCACAGATTGTCTTTTTTCTAGTGTTGCTGGGGCTTACCCCTGTAGCTTCATTTACGTGCCAAATAATAACACAGAATAATGGCCAGAGTTGCCATTGGACGGCGACTAAAGCATATCAGTGTTACTGCATCTCCACATGGCCTCCTATATTCTAGTAGGATAAGGTGGGCTTTTACATAGTGGTGAGAGAGCAGTTTCTCAAAAATGGAAAAAGGAAAAGACTTTGAAGTCTCTGAGAACAGACTCAGACTGAGACAATCGTAGTCAAAGTGAGTCACAAGACACACCTAGATTTATGGGTACTCAAGCTTCTACAGCTACATTTGTCTGAGCTACCCAGTGTTTCATTCTCTCATGATGATGTTACTTTTGAACAGTCCTGTTCTGAAAACTATTTTGGGAAGACAGGAAACAAAGCCCAAATTAAGCACTAATGGCAAGACTACATGAATGAATCAAATCAGTTTTATATTTTCTCCACAATGGATATGAATAGTATCTAATAATGAAAGAAATGTATATACTTCCTTCATAAGGGGAAGGCTTTCATTGCAGAATGTGGCAAGGTAAACATTAAATAATTGACAATATTTTGCAACCCAAACTGAGGTATAATTTTGTGAAAATAAGAATATGGTATTGAAAACAGTGTCATTTTCACAGATAGAAACCTCAGCCATAAATCACATAAACCAAAGCAGAAAAGAAATTTGTTATAACACAGTAATTACTTCATGGGACCTAGTAAATATGCTGGTGGGGTGAGCTTGATAAGCAGACATCAACCAAAAATGTCATGTTTCCAAGGTTCACAGAACCTTGGTGCTCACCTCACCCCACCGCTAGATCCAGAAGCACCTGCCTCAAAAGAAAAGGGTGACACAATTGTAGCAATTTACAATGACTGTTTTTTTAATAAGAATAATACTGTACAACATTTCAATTGCTGACTTTCAGTTAGTGAATCTGTTCTCCACAGGAGATCTTAAATATATGTATGTATAGATGCTGTTATGTACATATGAATATATTTACATAGATAATTCAGAAATGTAATTCTAAATATGAATACAGGTTGAAGCGCTGGAGTGTGTCAGATTTCAGATTTCTTTCAAATTTTTGCATGTGTATAACGAGAAGTATGAGGGTAAGGACCTAAGCCTAATCCTGAAATTGATTCATTTTTATTATACAGCTTATACACTTAATCTGAAATAATTTATATAATACATTAAAATGTTAATCATTTGTACAAGCCAAGCCAAATTTTCAAGCATTGAATCATAAGGAAATGTCACTTGTGATATATGTTGGTGTTCAAAAAATTTGGAATATAAGAAACCAAGTTTTGGAGTTTTAAGTAAATGATATTCAACCTATAATGGTGTGTGTGTGTGTGTGTGTATGTGTGTGTGTGTGTGTGTGTGTCTATGTGTGTGTGTCTATGTGTGTGTGTCTATGTGTGTGTGTTTGTGTACGTAATAGAAAATGAACTAGAAAACAGTTATGTATAACACAAATACAAATATTTTAATGTAGACTAAACTAATATTTAATAAGAAACTTACCAAGATGGAAGGGTCAAAGTTTTATCTTATTTGAATTTTTATTTTTTATTTTTTACATAATGAAAATAGATTATTTTCTCATACAATATACCCAAATTATAGTTTCTGCTCTCGCCATTCCTCTCAGTTCCTCTTCACCTCCCCTCTGGATCCACTCCCTTTCTGTCTCTCATTAGAAAAGAACAGGTTTCTTAGAGATAAGAACTAAATATGACAAAATAAAACATAATTAGATGAAACAAAAGCTATCATATCGAAGTGGGACACAGCAACAACCCAACAGGAGGAAAAGAATCCCAAGAGCAGGCATAAGAGTCCAAGACCCACTCCTTCTCACAGTCACGAGCCCCATAAAAACACTAAGCTAATAGCTATAATATATACACAGCTGACCTAGTGAAGACCCATGTTGGCCCTGTGCTTGCTGCTTCAGTCTCTCTGAAGGGCCTTGTTCTCTGTCTCCTCTGTCTCTTACACTCCTATTCTGTGGGGTTCCCTGAGCTCTGAGGGGAGGGATTTGATGGAGTCCTCTCATTTAGACTCTTGTATGTAATGTCTGGCTGTGAGTCTCTGCACCTCTTCCCATCTACTGCCAGAGGAAACCTTTCTGATGAAGACTGGATAGAACACTGAATACAGCAAAATATCATTAAAATATCATTATTGATACTTTTTTGTTTAGTTTTACCCTAAGTGCCTGAGCTATCTACTCTCTAGTTCTGATTCTTGGTTATCCAAGCAGTGTTAGGCATGGGCTCCCTCTCAAGAAGTTGAACTATAAAGGAGAATTCCATTATATATTTCATTCTAAACTCATCTCAACAAGAAAAGGGAAACCTCAGATGAAAAGCTTCCTATAGTTTGGAGCTGGAAAGATGCTTCAGCAGTTAAAAGAATATTTTCTGCTCCTCTAGACAATTCAAGTTTAATTCTGGGAACCCACATGGTGGCTCACAACCCCCTGTATAATTCTAGGTCCCAAAATCTGACTCCCTCTACTGGCGTTCATGAGCAACAGGCGTACACACAGTTCATAAAACATACATGTGGCTGAAAGATTCATACATAATAAAGACAATTTTTAAAAAGAAAATCTCTTATACTTTTTATGTATAATAAATATATACATTAACTTCAACAAGACATTTCTAGATTATCAGTCTGATGAGATACCATTGAAAGTTTAATATAGGATTTTTTTAAGTCACATTAATCTGAATTCTTTCTTGTTTGAGCAACCTTATGAAAATAATTTATTGTTTTGTATTTTAAAAGTATTCAAGTTAAAGTACAGCAAGAGGAAGTAGAAAAGCACCCATTAGATGTAACTAATGTATTATGCGGAAGGAACTGTCTTAATATGCATTAGTAACAACAATGACAAAAGGTTCTACATTAGTGAATACACTGTGAGACTGTGCTGTATCACTGTGTTAATTCAGTATAGTTGACAGGAGCAACTAGAGGTTGTATCTCAATATGCCATGTGACTCATATTTTATACCTCATGTGCCTTCTTGTCAACAAATCAGTCTAGAGTTATGTATGGATATAAAGAAAAAGTACAGGTTTGTGGGCAATCAGTCCAAGATGAAATTTACATTTTGTATAATGTAGCATAACAAGTAACTCATGATATCTTCAATACATTCTAATATCTGAGTTATTTGTTTAAAAGTTGCATCACAGATTCCCTTTATTAAAACTAGGTACTGATGGTTTTTAAGGATTTTTTTAAAATAAAATTATTATCTAGAAATATTACTCAAGGTTCTTGAATGTGGACAGATCTTGGAGTGATTTTTTTTTCTTGCATCATTCATTCATTCATTCATTAATTTGTTCTTTCTTCATTAATTTAACAGCTTAAGTGATTTCCAGTTGTAGCCACATTATTACTACTTCTTAATGTGCTTCTTAAATACTTCTATCATGTCAGTGATAACAAGAAGCAAAAAACCTGAAGCTCATTTCACTCCTACCTTGCTGCAATTCCCTCAACCATTAAAGTAATTTAATCCCCATTAAATGCAGAAGTTATTTCTGTCTAATGTTTAATTTTTTAATCTTTTAAATTTGTGTAATAAAGTTGAACAACACCGTTATATATGAGATGGGAATGATCCATGTGTTCTCAAAATCTTTGTCACTCTGCAATACTCTGGAGTCGTAACTAATAATGACTTCCAGCCAGGAGGGAAAGCATAGAGGAAATTATGGATTGCATTTAGAATTTAGAAATCTTATTAATAAATAGTCTTTATAAACAGGAAATGAACCAGCTGATGCCCCTCTCCAGGCAAGAAAATACAAATCTAATTTGCTAAGATCTGTCAATAATATTGAAGTAGAAATCATCAGTCATTACCATATACTGTCTCCTAAACCACTATTGAAAAATAATGACAAGGATAACTTTGCTATACCTTATAAAACATATGGAATTTGTGATTCTTGGTTCAATTAGGTGAAAATGACAAATACTTGTAAATACATCAATTTAATCTCTAGCTAATCTCAGCATGATGAAAATACAAATGTCAATTAGAACGTAAGTGGGAAGCTTCGTGGTGAAATGATACCTCTCTTGTGGTCTCTATTTGCTTTTCTATATTTAAGGAAATTATTTAATAAAAGATTCAACTGTAGAAATATATGTCTCTTCATCTAAGATAAACCATCTGGGTCAACACATGACTTTTTTTTAAGTTTAAGTACTAAATCTTCTGAAGGTGCAAATGCTGATTTATATCTATATCTTTGGGATTGTTAAGGTTCCAGGATTTAAATAAATTAGTTCTTACTCCTGGGTCTAAAATTTTGAAAAATTCAGTTAGAACCTCGTTAGAATCTGTAAGGGTTTCTGCTCTGCAGCTTTCCACCTCCTTTTAATGCCAGAAACCCCCTACAGGGTATCAGAAGGGATGTGTCACCTCAGCTGTGAGCATTACAAAGTTGGAAAAGGGCTGAGTTTCAGAAAGTCTAATACCAGATACTATATACTTCCCAGAAAATGTCAGGGGGTGACATGGAGAGCCTGATGGTATAATGTGAGAAAAATCCCTTCAGATCCAGGCTGTCCTAGTTGCCTCTTCAAACACATTACTGATGTATGTACTCACTCATTTGCTCCTTTACATCATGTCAAAGGGAGAAGTCTAAGTGGTTAGAGAGCAGAATGGATCAGAAATGAAGTTCTCTTCAAAAGTTCCTTAAGTTCCTATAGAAACAACCTATATCCTTCAGAAATGAGAGAAATCTCAGTGTAGCTGGGATGCATATCCACATCTGGTTGACTCCAAATTCCTCCTATAAGTTACATTCTACTTCAGGCCCATTCTAAACACATATATAACATGATAGGAGCCATAATAAAAATTACAAGGTAAATACACATTTGTAAATTTCTAAATATGGTGTTGTAGAAATTTCTAGATATTATTTTCCTTTTGAGTTTCTATTGTCAACAACAAATTTAGCATCTCCACTTCCAAAATATTCCCAATTAAATCCACCTCATTATTATGTATGGGCCAGTGGAGGTGGCCTTGATGAAGGTGTATTTGGCTAGATGAACATATGCATGTATCTAAGCTTGTGTGTGGAGGCCAGAGGGGAACTGTCCATGTCATTCCTTAAGTGCTTTCTAGAACCTTTCTGTTTGAGACAAGGTCTCTTATTGGCCTGGATTTTTTTCAGATAGGCTACCTGAGCAGTGAGTTTTCCATTTCACCATCCCTGAAATCTCAAATGCATAGCGTCATACCCAGAGGTTTACTGGGATTCTGGGGATATAAACATTAGTCCTCAAACTTGTGAGGTAATGTAGCAACTGAATCGTTTCCTCAGTTCTAGGTCCACTTTAAAGATAATGGCTCAAACTGTCCAACAAACAGCTGCCCGTGATTCAAGATTTCTTCATATTTATCATCTACAATTTCAATTACTTCTCACAACAACCCAGCAAGCTACAAGAAATAGCAAGATCATTTCTGGGTGAAAAAAAAAATGTTCTTAGAGAAATGTAACTTGCCAAAAGACACATAGTTGGAACCCAAGCCTAACCCCCCTCTAAGTCACCCAAGTTCCTCTCTTCGCTTTTGTATCTAGGCCTTCTTCCAGGAGTTACTCAGAGGTTCCTAAATGAACTAAATATCCTTTTTGAGCTCATAGGGAAGATATGCCCAACTATTACAGTAACTGAAAAAGAAGCACATATTGTAACCCATAAAAACCTGTATTTCTTTTTTTTTACTTTTTAAAACATACTTTAAAATCCATATACAGTGGGAACATTTACCCTGCAGAGTCACTTTCATTATCTGTCCCCAAATCTCCTACTTTCTTCAGTAGCCAAGAGTTATGAACAACATGTCAAGGCAACTGAGTCCCTCTATTTGCACGTATTATGCTTTGAAGGAGTTTATTCATAAGTGTAGATGCATTACTTCTCTTTATGCATAATTAAAATCATTAGGAATTTTCTTATTCCCCAGGCTCAACAATTCCTGATGCCACTGATGCCCACCTTAACACCAGAAACATGATACAACAACATTAAAATGCAATAACAATGCCACAATCCACAATCATGGCTAAACCCTTAAAGCAGAGGAAAATTCCAAAGACTCTTTCATTTATTATTTACCTAAGAAAATAGCAATCTTGATTAAAATCTTTCTATAGCCAGATATTTTTATATATTCATGAGTTCTAGGACTTGATAATATCATTTAAAGGTAAAATTAAAATAATTTGAACAAGGTCACAGTACTAATAAAGTAAATGCAAAGGCATAAATTCAACTCATGGCTACCTCCATTGCGCACACACACACACACACACACACACACAGATTTTCCTGCCTGTGCTATTCTGCCTTATTTCACTTTTCTGGAAATGTTTACTCCATCCCATGCTCTGAATATTGGCTCACTCTAAGTATTTTAATCAAGGTTCAAGTAAATGTACGTTGTGAAAGTTTCAAGACATTCTTTTGCCTTTTATCTCTGTTGTCACAGGGGAAAACAAAATCTATGGTGATGGGACTTTTATTTGGCTTCTCAATTATACCAATGTCAAGCTTGAGTGTACAAATGCCTTGATGGAACTGCAGTTGCATAATGCACGTTGTTATTAGTCTCAGAACAAATAAAATACACTGGGTTGATGTAAAACAAGAGTTTGGCTTTATAGATTTAACTATAGAGTAAGAGGCACATTGATTCTTCATGCAAATGCCACAGGCTACTTTAACCTAAATTGCTTTTGGTTTCACTAACTCAAGTGATTTTTTAATAGGGGAATTTGATCTCTGCATATGTCATATAGCTATTTTATCAAGCATTGGAAACAGTACAAATACAAGATGTAATGATTGAAATGTTGAGATTTTGTAGGGCAACTATCAGGAAAGTCATAAAATAAGTATAATCTGGCTGAAATATTACATGTAGTACATGCATTAGGATATCTAATTCTCTTTTCCATCTAAAGAAATAGCCAAGAAATCACAATGATTTAAAAACAAACAAAAGCAACATAACTACAATTTTATAATGATTTGACATAAGAACAGAACTCAAATATTTACTTCATATACAAATTTTGTCTCAAAACTAAAGCTTTTCATAGTTACTAAAACCCTTTGGGCATGTAATTAACTGCTCTTCAATGAATATATTTGTCATTTTACTGTTGCTTATCTTTGTATTTATCATACATGAGAAAGAAAATATAGTGACCAGAATTACTAATTTTTCAAATCATGACCACTCAAAGCAATTGTCTATACAGACATTTAAACTGCTTTGTTTCCAATCACCCTACCTCTTTTGTTCCTCAAGATTATTAGAGAAAAGCTTGAAGAGGCTGCAACTCATGGTTAGAACATTTATTCAGCACATTCAAAGCTCATATTCAATCTCTAGAATAGCAACAATAACAAGTTCCGGAAGAAATTTCAAAGGTAGTAAATACCAGGTTTACCATATTAATATCTTATAATTGGGTGGAATTCAACTACCAGGTAGAGTTCATAACCTATGAATTTTAAAAAAACAAAAGGGAAAGATAATTTTAGAGATTCAAAATAGAAGGCTTTTCAAAAGTGAAAAGTAAAAGTCACCTTATTGGCTGACTTGGGAGTGAGCAGTAGGAAGGGGATTCTGGGAAGGGTGCCAACAAAGGCATCAGCATTTTAGGAAAGTGGTGACTGATCCAATTAAGCTGGAGCAGAGGGTCCTTTTGTGAAGAGAAATTAGAATAGGATGGTAGCTTGCTTTTACATCAGGGAGCATCTAATAAGTGACTAAAGAGATTTCTTTCCAATATAAAAGTCAGCTAAAATTTTATTTATGATGGCATAATTAGAGTGGCAATTTAGAAATATGTGTTTGCCTTTAGAGTGCAGGAAGAATAAGAATTAGCATGAAAGCTAGGAGGAAGATATCAGTTAATAAGTTTCTACAAAAAGACAAATATCTAATAAGGACTTGAGGCAAAGTAGTTAGCAGAAAACAAAAAGAAAGTTTAAATGAACGTGATACTGCCAAGAAAGAATTGAGAGGAACTACAAGAGTGAAGGGACACAGAGATTAAGGGGGCAGACAGAATCAAAGACTCCTGCTGTTTTTGAGCCTTTAAGAAGTGACAGTGTGGAAACCACTAAACACATTATTCAAGAAAGAAAGTGGTGGGTGACCTTCCTGTGCCTTAATTCGGTTTGCTGGTATCCTATTGAGAATTTTCATATCTATGACCATCAGGGATATTTATCTGTAGTTTTATTTGGGTTTTTGTTGTTGTGTCTTTACCTGGTATGGTTATTATTGCTAACTTCATAGGAGGAGTTTGGGGGTACTCCTTCTGTTTCTATCTTTAATTATTTTTAAAAACTACTGGTTCCATATCTTTAAAAGTCTGATATAATTCTGCTGTAAATCCACCTGAGCATGGGATTTTTTTTTTTTTAATTTGGAAGGCTTATTGTTAATGTTTCAATCTCCTTATTTATAAAGATTCTGTTTAGGTTGTTGATAACATCAAAGTAACTCAGCTGACTCTAAAATTCATCCATTTCTTCTGGATTTTCCAACTTAATGGAGTATATATTTTTAAAGTACTCTCCTATGATATTCTGAATTTCTTTGGTGTCTGTTATAATGTTTCTTTGTTTATTCCTTAGTCTGTTGATTGGGGTCATCTTTTTCTTTCTCTTGGTTTGTTGAGCAAAGAGTCTATCTAGTTTGTCTTCTCTACGAACTACCTCTTAGATACATTGTTTCTATGTACTGTTTGATTTGTCACTGTTTCATGAGTTTCTGTTCTGATTTTTATTATTTCTTTCTGTCTAATGAATTTAGGTTTGGTTTGTTTCTATTTTTCTAAACTCTTGAGTTGTATCGTTAAGTCATTTATTTGTGTTCTTTCTGATTTTTAAAAGAGGCAATTACAGCCAAAAAAAAAAAGAATGGCATTATATGGATGCTTTTAAGGTACCCCAGGGTTCATGGGGTTTCAGTTTCATGGAATCACATGATTTTCTTACACCTCTCTTAAATTTTCTATGACCCAGTCATTATTCAGTAAGGAGTGATTTAATCTCCATGACTGTTTGCACTTACTAGATATTTGTTTGCTGGTAATTTCAAGTTTATTGCATAATTGTTAGAGAAGCTGATAAGATTTGTTTTGTGCCCCTGGATGTGGTCTATTTTAAAGATGCTTTTCTAGGCTTCTTAGAAGAAATGTATCATCTTTCATGTTTGTGTAGAATGTTTTGTAGATATCTACTAGGTCCATTTGTAGTAGGACATTACTCTGTTAGACCTTTGTGCCTGATTATTGAAGAAAGTGTGGTGCTGAAATTAGCTGATATTTTGGATTGTTGTTAATCTATTTTATTAATTATAGACTTCTTATGAAATTGAGTGTACCAGAGTTTGTTACACATGTGTTTAGTATTGCATTGCTCTCCTGTTTAATTCTTGTCAGATGCTAGGAAACCAATATTCATTTGCTTCTTGGTCCCATTTGCTTGTAATACTTTTCACATATTTTCACTTTAATATGGTGCCTATATTTAAAGGTAGGAAGAGTTGTCTACAGAAAACAGATGGATTTTTTTCTTAATCCATTCAACTAGCCTGTGTCTTTTGATTGGGGAGTTCAGACCATTAATAACTTAGTTATTACTGGAAGGTGTGTATTGATTATAGTCATTTTGTTCTATTTGTTTGTTTATTTGTTTGTATGATTGGTTGGAGGTTTGGTTTAGTTTGATTTGCATTTTGGTCACTGTTCATGTTCCTAGTCATGCTTTCTATATTTCATTAATTATAACTTTCTGTTGTTTTGCTACTTGTTTGTTTGTTGTTTTGTTTCTAATCTCTTGGTTGTATTTATACTCTCTTTAGTCTAAAGTATTGATTATAGTATTCTATTTAGGATTATTTTAGTGTACATGAATTTTTAGACTGAGTGCATCATGGAACAATTTCTTTGTATTTCAACTATTTCTGATAGTTTTTCTGGGTATAGTAGATTAGATTGGCAGTTGAGCTATTATAGAACTTTGTTTGAATTGCTTAAGGCACTTTTGGCTTTGACAACTTCCATTGAGAGATCAGCTGTTACTCTGATAACACCTTTCTGTTATTTCTGTTATTCTGACATTCCTATATATGTGACTTGTGTTTTTTTTTTCTCTTGCAACATTCATTACTTTTCCCTTGTTCTGTAAACTTAGCATTTGAATGTTGATATTCCCAGTGGAATCCACATGTAGAAGAATAAAATTAGACTCATATCTGTCACCCTATACAAAAATTGACTCCGAGTAGATCAAATAACTCAATTTAAAACCTGAAGTGATAAGACTTCTAGAAGAAACCATAGGTACGCTACAAAAGATACAAACAGGAAAGGACTTTCTGAATATGACTCTATTTGCCCAGAAATGAAGGCCAACTAATGACAACAACTGAAACCCAGGTTTAGGGAAAGAAACTGACTCAAAAGAATTTCCAGATATTGATAGAGCTAGATATCTAACACCCTCTTATGGCCTCTCTGATACATACACAAACACACACACACAGAGAGAGAGAGAGAGACAGAGACAGAGAGAGAGAGAGGGAGAGAAAGACAGAGAGAGAGGAGAGAGAAATTAGTAAATATCTAAATAAATTGCTCTAAGTCTTAAAGATATAAACAGGCAAAATTACAGAAGGTATATTTATATTCAAATTTTTATTTTTGGCCACCCAATAAATGTAGGACACTATTCATGCGCTAAAGGAAAAGATTGTCAGTCTCTTACTACAAAGGTGAGGTTTACATCCCCTTACCACAAGAAGTACATATGTATTGCCATTAGCTAATGAGAGTAACTTCTCCAAGCTAAATAAGTAATGTAATGATTGCATTACATACCTTTAGTATAATATTGGCTAATTTTTTAAAGAAACATCAGTTATTATCAGCTATAATGTATATAAGCAGTCTTTTCTTAAACTTATATTAAATCTTTTTTTTTTCTTTTTTTCCCCTGCACTGGAAGTTTTGAAAATTCAATGCTTATTGCCTGATATTTATGATCCTAAGAGGACAAACCTGAGCAAAGGGACAATAAAAACATTTTTATTTAGGCAAGTAAAAAGAATTTGAATCCTACCATCACTGAGGTGCTAAATTAACACTGAAACTGAACAAACTCTATTACTATTGATGTGCAATTGTAAGTACTCTAAATCCACAGCCCAAAGCACCATAGTTCAAATCACTGTGTAGATGCAGTAATCATTTCTGGATCTTTCTTCTCCTAGTACATCATCCTAGAACTCTCAGTGACTCTTTTTCTCTAGTGCAATATCCCACCATATAGCTGCATCTTTAGAACTCTGCCTTATGACATACTTCCTTAGCTTGATGATCTTATCCTCAAACTTAGTCTTTATTCTCTTTCTAATGGAGACTTTCTCTGTGCAGTCTTCTGAGGTCTTTCTCCAACAAATATTAACTTTGTAATCATACCCACAGATAAGAGTGGTCTTCACCCTTCATCAAGAATACTTCTTTGCAACAGAGATCACTACAGAAAAGCAAAACCAACCAAAATGCTGGGTTGTGGAGCTCAGTTCCAGTGGATACAAATACAAAACACACCCATACCTCAGGCTTAGATAACATTTTAGAAGAGAGGCCAGTATTATTATAGGAGCCAGAGGACCAGAGAGTCTGCTGTGAAATTTTACCTCCTAGTAATATCAAAAACTTCACCCACAAACTCTCATTAACATGATTGTTCTAATGTGAGATGAATAAGTATTATACTAATGAACATGCCTAAAAAGATGGACAAAAAGCAAGTGAGGTCTCAACCCTACACAAAGAACTATAGGCAACTAAGGAAAGCTATGAAGAGCAGAGGTGGTCCTCCCCAGGAGAGAGCACACTAATTTGTTGTCCAGTGCTAAATGATCAGTCCTGAAAACACACATAAGTAGTATTATGGACTAAAAAGATTATATTTTAGTGTGTGTGTGTGTGTGTGTGTGTGTGTGTGTGTGTGTGTAGTGTGTGTGTATATATATAAATACATACATACATATACATATATACATATATATATACATATATATGCAATAACAATTAGTAAAATATTGAAGGAGTGGGAGAGGTATATGGAATGGTTTGGAAGGAGGAAAGGGAAAGGAGAAACGTAGTAGTTAAATTATAATCTCAGAAACAAAAGGAAGGCTTTCAAACACTTGCCCAGTTCCATTATCTACACCTTTCAGTAACTTCATAGTTAAAATGGTCATTTTGAAGACAGAGCGCTTCATTTAGGGTTTTGCATTTTCACCATCAATTACATTTTTACATTTATCATTAAATGTTTCACTGAACATAACAAAAATTGGAGTATTAATTAATAAAATATGACAGAATTGACAATTTAAGTATATATTTAATATCAATTTTTGACCATTTAGAGCTATATAAAGAAAAAAAATTGAAGAATTCATTTAGGCAAACAAGTGCAATTGTCATTAAATATATTTTAAGTAACATCATTTAATTATAGATAACTTACACTTAACTTGGGTTAAATCAATGCAGTTCATAAGGTGTTAGCTATACTATTGCAACAAATGTAACTCAACCCCTAAAAGTATTTATTAGGTATAGTAGTAGATTTGGGTTCAAAAACCATTTATTCTAGGCAAACACAGTTTATTCTTTGTCTAATTAAATCATTGGCCCTACTCCTGAGCCCTGGAGCCCCGGAATCCTTGAGCGTTTTGTCTTCTTTACAATCTAGTCTGAATCCTTATACTGGAAGGCTTCTATCTTCATACAATCTAGAGCATTTAAACTGCTAGCCTGGACCTAGGGGGCTTCAGCCTTAGCCTTCCAAGACTCACTGATAACTGAGCCAGTCTTACATGAACCTTCTGAACTCTGACTCTTCTCATTCAACTGACTCTTCAGCATGTTTCTCAACTGACTGACTGACTCTTCTTACTGACCCTTCATCTGATTCACTCTGTCTACCGACTCTTCTTAACATATTCCGTTAACTGAAGGACTCTAACTCCTACGTAGCTAACTCTTCTTAACTGCTGAGAGCCTGCCTTTTCTCATGAGAGTTGAGCATGTCTTTACTTTGCTAACTCTTCCTTGATTAGTCACTTTGACTGCAATTCACTCTGACCCATCTCAGACCTCACTTCCTGTATGATATTGACTTCTGAATTCTGCATCCTGTGTCTACTTCCACTGGGTTTTTTCTAGGGATTAAAGGTGTGGGCCTCCACTACCCACTGAATACTGGATTAAATGTGTGTCTACATTCCATCCAGACCACATAGGCTTCTCAAAGTAATTCCTGGAATGTAAACCCTAGTTTTCACACAGGGCTATTCCTCTACACTTAGGTATCTTAATTTTGGCTTTAAGATATAAGCTAAAGATAAATTTTTTTCTTTCAGAAATTTCACAGACATGTGTGCATATGTTATAGAAAACTTCAGGTTTTTTTCCCTAGAAACATTTGAAAATATCCAAATAAAAATATTTCTTTTATATTTGTATAAAATGTATGATTTAGTATAATAATAATTATATAAAACTTTATTATAATTCCTCCCTGCTATGTTTCTATTAGCTCTCACAGTTAAAAATACAAATCTCAATTTCTAAGAAATCCCAAGTGTCATATTACTGCTTAAATTTATAAATTGCAAACAATGCAGGAATGGCTCCATTTGGATATAATTAATTTTCACATGATTACAGTAATAAAAGTGAGAAAAACATTACACTAACCCCATAAATTCCTCATTCCACAGGTCTTGAGAAAACAATGAACTCATAATTTATAATAATTGGAATTCTTTACTAAGGAGGAGAACATTTTTTAATTTCCCATGGTAACAAATATTTATTAAAAAAGAAAACTAGTAAAGAAGTACAGATTTGGATGCTTATTAACAATGTAAAAGTATTCTTTTGCAGAGTCAGCTATACTCACGCTCAGAATACAGTTTTAAAGTCACCTGCCTCTAGTGTGTTATTTGGAAGGATGACCATGTTTAATGCCACTAATTTCTAGAAGCCCTGGCATATTCACGTTAGCCTTTCATAATTTCTATTGTTTTCCTCCTATTGTTTTTTCTTTCTTATTTGAGAATTTCATACATGCTCTCAATGTGGTTTGATTTAAATTGATCCCCATCCCAACCTCTTCAATCACTCCCTTGTTTCCCCCACTCATTTTGCTTTCCTAACTTCATGTCTTCTCTCTTTTCTTTAAAAAGCCCCTGAGTCTACTGAGCATTGCTGTATGTACATGGATGTATGGCCATATACTGGAGCATGGATAGCCTTTCAGAGCCTTCATCCCTGAAGAAAACTTATCCTCCGGCAGCAGCTATTGATTGCCAATAGCTTCTATGCTAAGAGTGGGCCTTCATGAGCTCCTCCACCTTCCAAATTGGCACTGTACTGGTTTGATCTTATATAGGTCTTATGCATGCAGGGCTAGCAGCTGTGAGATCATTCCTACTAGAACACACCAAGTGATGACCAATCTTCTAATATATTATCTATTTTACATAAAAAAACTGGAGCATGAAATTGGAATTAAAATCATTCATTAAAGGGTAAATATGTGAACAATTTATCACAAAAGTAGTTACATCTTTTTCCTCAATTCAAGAATATTTGTTACAAAAAAAAACAGAATTATGATTTTAACTTTTTTTTCATAAAAGAACATGCAAAATAATAGTCTCAAAAGCATACACCTTTGTCAAGCCACTTGTTGTTTAAATCATTTCAAAAGCTGCTTTACAGGAGATTTCATAATCCCAATACCATTTCTGTCATTTAATGTTTTGGATGTTAGTATTTCACTGAGGTTTATTTGACTATTTTAATTTAAACTCATCCAGTTTTAATGTGTCTGTGGGTATAAATCATTTGAATAATGTCTAATATATTAGCTAATCAAAATTAAATTTGAAATCCAAAACCTCTGTGCAGCTTCTAATTGCTTCTTTGGTTTTGTCAGAACATTTTCTCATGCTAGACATGCACATCTTTCTATGCAATCTCACACTGGTTCCCTGCATGGTAAGGAGCTTACATTGTAATTTATCTTCCTACGGGAGGAATATTCCTTGTAGAGGTCATATTTAAGAAACATCAGACATGAATTTTGAACACGTTGACTTCACTTCCCCTTTCCAAGATAATTACCTATCCCGGCTGCTGAAGGAACAATTTTAAGGATATAATCTGGCAATCGGTCTTTAGAGATGTTGTAAGCAAATGAAAACAGCAAACTCAATAAGGAAGGAAGAGCAGGTGTTCCTTCAATTAGAAAGAAAAGAGAAGTTTCAGATAATGAGACTATGATGAAAACTAGTGGAGGATACAACATATAAAACAAAATGTTAAGCTTGATTCTCTTCCCACATGCTCATCTGCATGCTTCTTTAATTAAATGAGCAAGTTAGTTTGCATCTTTTAACATTCAATCTCAAAACAAATCCCTCTTTTCATCTTTAAGTAATGACAATGGAGATTGCTGAATATGTGAAACACTGTGAGAAATTAGTTTGCAGGTCTCTTAACTGAAGTGGATTGTAGCATCGTGTGGCTATCAAAGTTACAGCAAACATCATCTTTGCTCTTCAAATATTAATATGTGAATACTATGCATATATATCACACTATGTAGACTTAGTGAAAGTAGATCTGTATAGATTGCCTATACTTTGTTTTGTCCTCAAATGTATTGATTTGGTATCTCCAAGAAGAAAGTTTATTGATGCTTTAGGAAAAGTATGTTATCTGACTAAAATAATAATATTATTGCTGAAGTACTTATTATAGTACCTGTTATGCAAGTTTGCGGAGAAGCCTGTATTGCAGATTACTGTTTAAAGCGCCTGTACATGTGCGTTCACCTGTCTAATGACATCAGGACAGCCAAAGCAATGGATATGAGACTATTGATGAGATTGCCATGTTTTGTTCTGTTTTGTTTTAAGAAAAATGATGACTTCTTTTCTTCTAAGCAAATAGAAGCTATTGTAGTCTAAATAATAAAACTTTGATGAGTAATATAATGTGAACTAAAAGTATCACTACAGCAGTCTGACTGATATCTGTTAAATCCTGATCTATTTGAGGGTGAGAAGGGAGACATCTATCATCCATCAAAAGGCCATGTGTACCCTCACTGGTAATATATATAACTCATTTTTTAAATGAAAAAGTACTGAGTCATTTCTGTGTAAATTGAAAGACTGATGGAATAGTACAAAATGTAATCCAGCAATAGAAATGTTAATTTTCCTTCCTTCTACTTCAGTGCCAGGAGAGAATACTTGCTAGTGCTCCAAGTCTTCCTTCATCAATAGAGTACCTCTTCTATCCCCGATGATTCAGGAAAGACTAGCCTAATATAACAGCTTATCTCATGAATAGCACATCTACTGTCATATACATTGCTATTAACATTTGTCCAAAGCACTAATTCCATTCTGTTACTACAGTTGAAAGAAAGGGCATTTCCAGTTTAAAGAAAATGTACCTTTATCTAGTAAATTTTTTTATTCCAAAAAGATATTAAATATAAGAATAAAACATAGCACCCCATAAATTCTGTAAAAATATACTGAATTTCCAGAAAGTTATCAAAAGTATTATATGCATAGCTCTGCTCTTACTAACTCACCATTAAAAAGTAAATAGAAAAGATCTGGCTACATTCCTGTAATTCTATCTTCAGAATGTCAAGTACCATAAAACAAGCACGAGGACAAAATATGCTCATCTTAGTGGCAGCTGCAGTAGAAACAGAGATACAAGCCGGCAGAGTGACAGAACAAACAGGGAGAGAATAAAATCATGTCTCCTTGCACTGTTTCTTTTGTATCCTGCTATAATAAAGATAAAGAATGATTTTTGGCTACAGTTACAGCTAAGCATGGGATTGAGGAAAGAGAAATTAGAAGGGAAGGACTCCTACTGGCAAGCTCAGGGCGGTTTGGTTCAGGGGAAGGTAACACAGACTGATAGATTTGCCCACTTTTCAGACATCATGTCATTGTTTCTGTGTTTACATTTTCACAAAATCAGCAATAAGAAAAATTGATCGGTGCAGCAGCTGGCACTTTTACTACAAAGTAAAGACAGGAATTATATTACCTAAGTACCATTTTTGAAAATTTCAGTGATAATTTTCATTTGAGTTTCATAACCAGATGCAGGATTTAGCCATAACAAACTATCACCAGGAAAGGAGGACCTAGGTTCTTGTCTCAAACCCCAGGTTGGACCATGGGGCTAGGCTCACCGGGACCTCACCTTCTCTTTAATTTTTTTTTTCCGGCATTGTTTCCTATTGAGAGTTTTTAAATGATAACATATACAACATAATTTATCTGCTTTTGCAAATGAAAAGATAAAACTCTCCTAAATAATAATCTAGAGGCAAAGCAAGGAAGCAGCAATAAGGCTTAGGAAATAAGGGGTCTATGAATTGCTACATGTACAGCCCACAGACAACACTTTTTTTTTTATTTTCTGTTTATTTGTTTGTTTTTGAGATGGGGTTTCTCTATGTAACATCTCCAGCTGTCCTGAGGCAGGATCTTATTGTAGACCAGGCTGGCCTTGAACTCAGAGAGATCCACCTCATTCTGTCTCCCAAGTGCTGAGATTAAAGGGGTGTACTTCCACAGCCCAGCTTTTCAATATTTTGCCTTTATTTTTAATTTGGTAAATGTACACACAATAAATTCCATGAAGCTGGGAGCACATCCCCTGAGAGATGGAAACTGGAAGATAAGGAGGTCAAGCTTGTCCTTGGCTACAGGGTAAGTTCAAGGCCATCAGGGGCTGCATAAGATCCTGCCTCAAAAACTGATAAATAAATAAGCAAAAAACTTGAAAAATATAGCCCATTTGTCATGTCAAATCAATATATTTTAATAAAATTTGCTTTTCTACTCAGAGTTCTCTTTCTCTGTGGGTTGAGGAGACATTTATTTTTAGTGTGGAACTTTCCTTAAGTTACTTGTAAAAGACATCAAAATTTAAAATAACACAAAGAACCAATATTTCTGAACGAATTTTTATAAAAGAAAATAATAATTATTTGAGAGTTATATAAGGTAAAGCAGATTATGTATCCTATTAGAAATAAATAAAATACCGAGAATGTGAGACTAGTTGAGCACAAAAGTAGTTAAACTTGGTGAGATGTGAAATTAGATTTTAATGCATGCAAAACACATTCCAATGCATATTTTTAGGTGGAAGCTGATTGACTTTTCTCAGTGTTTAAAATTAAAAGCTGCCTTTAGGCAGTTAAGAACCTTTGGAGAGTATTTGATATTTCTAAGCTAAAGCACTTACGTTTAGTTCTACCATAGACCTGTACAAAGACCAAACAAAGTCTCATCCCAGGACAGATTTCAGTTTGAGTCATTTGCCAGTTCTGTCTCACATGGCAGGTTCATCCAATTCTCAGGTGAACCCACTTCCATTTACCATAAGAAATATTTTCACTTTTTCTAATGTCCTGTTCGTGTTTTACTCTTTTTCCTTTGCCCTCTTAAATTGCCATTAATGATAATAATAGAATAACAACCAATACATGACTGGATAGTTTTAGGCTAAGTATTGATGGCTGTACTCAATTACTATCCTATTATAGTCCCATAATCTACATGCAGAAGGTATAATTATTAATCTCAATTTACTGTTTGAAGGAAGTGACATTTGGAAATGTTAAGTATCTCATCAGAAGTCACACAGCTCACAAGGCGAGTTGGAAATGAACCCATGTATACATAGCTCTAAAACTGAGTGAAATGAGTCCTGTAATTGGCATCTCAAAAATTGTTAGATTTTTTTTTTTTTACTTTTATCCATTGATAGGTAGAAGACTATTACTTTTACTCTCAAGTTCTCGGTGAGTTACAATAGTAAATTAAAAAAAAAAATCTCTCTACTGAAATTACAATCTATTTAATAACCTTTTATTGAATGCTTATATAAGATACTATTTAATACAAGATACTTGTCTAGGTGGCTGAATATCAGCATAATATATAATAGTCCATTACTCACTACTGAAATTCACTTCTTTTCAGTGTTTAACGGTCTATGTATTTTACTCAGAGATCATATGTATGGATTATTATCATGATGTGCCTTTCCATAAATTTCACTCCTATGGATTTAAGACAGTTTGCTTTGATATATTCTTTAGAGACATGAAAGTATGTAATTTGAAGAAAATATAACTAACAATCTTGATTTTATAAGCTAGGTTAAATATAATATTAAACAGTTTAATGCACAAACTCTGATCCATCATGCACAGAGCTTCATCTGTAGATTCTGCTTTCACACACTATCATTTATTTCTTATTATTTACTTCTCCAGAAGAAGAAATGCCAAATTCAATATCATAGCCATCTGGGAAGGACATACTTTGCTTTTCATGACTGTCAGCCGTGATGAGATTTTATCTGGGGATGTAATGTCTTTATTTATATCACATTAAGTGTCTTATGCAATAGTGCCAGGATTATGAGGAGCCAGAGTTGGTGGCTGATTGTCATGAATGCTGAATAGTATCAACCTCATCTAAGTGAGTGTTGAATGAAACAGGAGGTTTAACTGGGAAGAAATCTGTGCAGGACACACCAACTATTTGCCTTACATATTTGCATTGATATCAGGATGAAACTGAGGGGAAGGTGCAGTAAGGTCGGCATTGGAAAGCAAGTTTCATTCAGAGGTAATTAACTCAACAAATATTCATCAAATGCATACTATTTTAAAAACGTTTTAGGTGCCAAGGATAAACAATTTTTCAAAGTGTAAAATTAATTTATGATAGTTTGAAAAAGTCTATATAAGCAGAAGCTATTTATCTGCTAATTGCGTGGCTATGCAACATCATTGAAACAAATGGATATAGACCTTAAGAAAATTTAAAGGGCAAATAACAAACAGGTATTTCAAAATCAAAAGGTATTTAGCAATCAAAATAATGAGAGTAATCACACAACTCAGTATCTGAACATATGTGAAATTGGTGTTTCCAAAGACATTTGGTAACAGATAAAAAAACATCAAATAGAGGAAATGAATATGATCAAAGTATATTATAAGCACATATGTAAATGTCACAATGAACCCCTTTGTATAGTTAATATACACTAAGAAAAATCAAATGTGTCAATTTTGTAGCTAAGTTTAGATTAATGGATATTGATATATATACAGCCCCACTCCAATCTTTCTGTTACCTAGTTCTCTTCCCTTAAGTGTAAGAATCTTCTTAGGCTTCTACCTGATTCTTCTACCAGAGTGGCTAACTGGAGCAAACAAGAGAGAATATAGAGACGTCAATGCTCCAGGATCATAGCAAGTAAAACAATGGCAATTTTCATTAAAACAGGTCAAGTCCTAAGCACTTTGTTTCTGAAGTACAAGGACATAACAACAGCAGAAGCTCTTAGAAAAAAATGAATTGTGTGTGTGTGTGTGTGTTAGTGTGTGTTTGTGTGTGCATAAATATATTAGAAACATTAATTTAAGACAGAAAAACAGTGTTTTCTACCAACAAGTTGATCATCACTGCTTTTCAACTTCAGTTGCAAATAACTATATATTAATAGGCACATAGTTTGAGAACACACCATTTAATCTAAAATAATTATGGAAATTTGAGTCAGCTGGGGAACCTGTTTTCTCCATGGAGTCAAGAGATTACAGATTCCTAACTATACCACATGAGATGCTTTCCAAACATGTGTTCCATAAACACATAGAGCATACCTTATGATACCTACAATTCTCCTAGCCTGTGGATAATATAAATTGAGTTGAACCCGATTACTTGTCTCTAACTCCAGAAAACAGAATCACAGTACCACCTCTAGAAAAGAATTTCTGTGAAGGCCATGCATTAGAAAATAATCCTAAATTTCATCTATGTAATGAAATCTTTGCAATAAGAAAATTCCTAGCCACCAAAAAAAAAAAAAAGTTTACAACATCTTAGCATATACCACTTCATGACTTGGACACAGAAATTCAAAGAGAAAAATTTTTCCACCTGCCCAAAGACAACATCTTGAATCATTATCAAATGGTAATAAGCTTCAAAAAGGCCTGGCTATACATAACTAATCATTACTCATTGGCAGTAGGTACCATTTATGCCTCATTTAACTCACATGTTGGACCAAGATAATAAAGATGGGGGGGTGTTTAAAAGAATAAGATTCTTTCCTACAATAAAATTTCCAATCTTGCACCAATTCTTGTCAAAATATGTCAGCAAGAAATTAAAAGACGTATTTTGCAGCAGTACCTTGCTGTTGTGTAGACTCACCAAGGAGGCAGGGAGGTGTTTTCATAGGTAGAAACTCTGCCAGACCTCAGCAGAGGGAACCACTGTCCTGGTCAGTGCCAACCTGGACAGTGGAACCCCTGTCTCAGCTCAGGTGCTTTCATTCATTCAGAACTCCTCAGGTGCAGATCATAAGCAATCAAACATCCCACACATATACGCCACAGAAATCCAGCACCTGCAAACAATTCAAAATGCCAAGACCTATGCATTCTTTTTTCCAACAATGCACAAAAACAATTATTTTAAACACAACTAAAAATAAACTTCCAAAACAGTATTTTATAATTTAAAAAGGAAATAAAATATAATTCATAAAAAGCAAGAAAATAAGATAAGTGTAATGGACAGGTTCAGGAAAAGTGAAAGAAAAAACAACTGTTAATGCTTTAAGGAAGTCAGAACTTATACAATTATTGACTGCTGGTTTTAATGCCATATTTAATAAGTCTTAGGATATAATGTGGGGCTGGAGAGATATCTCAGCAGTTAAGGGAATGGCTGCTTTTCCAGAGGATCAAAGTTTGATTCCCAGCACCTACATATGACTCACAACGGACTATAACTCCAATCTCAGAGGAATCTGCCACGTCTTGCCTCCGAAGTTGTAGGTGCATGGTATACATGTAAATATGCAGGCAAAACACCCATGCTCATAAAATTATTTTTAATGTTATTATCAAATGTATTAAATGTTATTATTATGGAACAGCTTTCTATCTAGCTATCTATCTATCTATCTATCTATCTATCATCCATCTATCTCAACTGACTTAAAAATATATTGTGCAATTTACAGTGTATGGGAATACAAAGGCAGAAAAAAATTGTCTCTTCTTCAGAAGAGTTATTGATCAATAAGGAGAATATCAGTTGCCAAAGAATTAGAAATGTGTTCCAGCAAGTACATAGGCAGTATTATAAGGCAGGGAGAGGAAATGCATGATCAAGAAGAAATGAATTATTTATTGAAATTTGGGGGTAGTGACATCAGGGCATAAGTAATGTCAATATTGTGCTGAGAATGCTGTATCATGTTGAAACATGGGGATCGAAATAACTAAGAAGCAGAGAATAAACAATAAAAATAAGCAGATAAGGAATAAACTATTGTTTTATTATTAAAATGTTGTGGAAGTTTATTTTTAGTTATGTACCAAATAATTGTTTCATGCAATGCTGGGTGAGAGGCTGCCTAGGTCTTGGAGTTTGGTATTGTCTGCAGGTGTTGGATTTCTCTGGGGGATGTTTAGTTGCTAATGATCTGCACCAGATGAGTTCTAAATCAATAAAAAACACCTGAGCTCAGATAGTCAGGGCTGCACTGTGGAGTATGGAACTGGATGTAAAGGTGGTTCCCTCTGCTGAGGTCTGGAAGAGTTTCCATGTATGATAATGCCTCCCTGTCTTCCTTGCTGAGAAGTGTACTACTTGTGTACTACTACAAAGGGCATACCAACATGGGGCATGACATCACACCAGCTAATCCAATGTAGAGATAAGGAAGAAAAAGAAACTCCAGACCTCATAGAGTCCAATAAAGTATAGAGATTAAGGTTTTAATTGAAGGCTCCTGAAGGAAGAGGAGAGAGAGAAAGGAAATCAGCCTCTATGAAGAGGAAAGGCTGTGAAATTAATAAGTAAATGAGGAAAAAAGCTCCAAGGTGAAAGCCACAGAATGGAGGCCCTTAGAAATAAAGAATTCATCTAGGAGCAGGAAAAAAACAAAGGTCTAACTGCTTTTCCTGATCACAAAGCTGACACTCCCTCCTGCCGCCGGTAGTAGTGTGCTGTTCCACAAATTGAGTTTTCTGATAGCTGTCTTGTATGTTTGTGAAGATCAAGTTGTTGTGTTTGAGATCTATGGAAGGAGCTGAATGTTTCCCCTTAATGGTGGTAAAATAGAACACCAAACTGCACAATGTGTCAACCAGCAATTCTTCCCACTGGCCCAGGACCACCCTGATGTTGTGGAAGAAGTAGCTTAGAACCAAAAGGCAGCTTACTTAAACTGACCAGTTATTTTCTTTCTCTGCAAATCTAACTAAGAGAAAGACAAACTGTCCAGATACTGGTGATGGTGATGAGAACTCGGTTTTCTAACAAACCAAACTCTATCTTAAAACCTGCAGTGTTTCCTAACAATACACAGAAGCTTTCTTCCAGAACTGGCCAAGGTTGTATCTCGTGCTGGTAGCCAAACGTGGTACTATAAGAGATGCTGGTTTTGAAGGTATAAATCCCTCAGTAGTGATTCTGACCCTGTTAATTAGTTTAATCTTATTTCTCATATATTACATTAGCTATAATGACCACCAGCACTGCCAGAGCTCCATACATGATTCTTGGGAGTGGTTATAGCAAATGAGGCCTGATGCTTTTTTAACAAATGCCGTGAATGAGAAAATAGACACCAAGTTATGATGAACTTCCTGATGAATTGGATGGGGATAAAGAAAAGTGATGGCTGTAGAGGCTTCTCAGAGATGATGCTTAAGCAAATGTTGAAACACAGCTAACTAGAGAGAGCTTTCTAGAAGATTGTGGAACTCTGTGGTAGAGACCAAGAAGATGCAGTGAGAGGTGAGAAATGAGTGTTCACTACTGGATGCTATCACCTCATGACTTTCCAGCATCTCAGATTACCTACCAACTTGGAACTAAACAAGGACAAACTCCCAGAAAACAGAGGTGTTAGAAAATGAACATGGAAGAAAGCTGTAAAAGAGTCTACAATTGACAGATAAGATAGCTAAGAATTCCTACTATTCATATACATTTGAAAATATTCCACTATCAAATCCTCAATAATGTAAACGCCAAGAAATTACAGCCATTAATTCTACAGTGGGTCACGGGTCTTTTAATATAAAATTTAAACATTAGATTATATAAATTGAGGAGCAGGGTAGAATATGGAAAAAAGTTCTTCTGGGATAAAAGCAATATTTATTCTGTTTTTGTGGTTACATTAAACCATTCTCTTTCAGGTAAAGTGTAAGCTACAATAAACATTTGTAATTTTTTCACTGACTTTTCACCTTATGATCTTGCTTGGTTTAAACTCTGATACTATTTATCAATAACTTAACAGGTACAGAAATGGCATTTCAATCTTTGAATTCTGGTTTACCTGTGTATGTTGGAAAAGAATTTTATAACACTGAATGATTACAGTTTATAAGTTCAGTAGATAAGTAACTCACTCACTAAGTATCAGAAAGTTCAGCCATATAAGACAAAAATCTTAGTCTAAGCATGCTTTCAAATGACATTACAATGGCAGAAGTCTATTAATATCAATGTAAAATTCAATATTTCTACTATATTATCTACAGATCTTTTCCATTACTCCTTCTGAAACTCAATTCAAGTATACCTAAATATGAAATGCTTCTTGGCCAAAATACTCACTACTTGTATTCAAATGTTAGACAGTCTAAAGTCAAGTGCATTTTACACTTATTCTAGTTCTATGTGCTATAGACTCAAATTGAGGCATATGCTACAAAACAGTATTTATAAAGATGAAGGCAGCTGCATATTATGACCTGACTTGGAAGTGTATGAAATATACTCAGCTCCACTGTCACACGCCAAAAAATATATTTTACTGATTCTGCTATGTGTTTCACATTCCATAATTATTAAATGCCCATAACTTCTTTCACAGGAATGATTTAATGAGGGTCTTATCAATAAAAGAAGTACATGAAACTGCTCAGTCTTTGAACCATGACTCACTCACATATGAACTTTGAGAAAGTTGATGAGATGAAATAAAAATCTAACTGCCTCTGTTGCCTAGAGCAATCAACGGATCAAAACATTGATTTTACAAAGTGGATTTGAAAACATTTAACAAAATGCTGAGTTAGATGGGTTTGTTTATTTTAACTTTTCCTCCAACAAATGTCTCCACCACAGATAAAAGTAAGGAGTATTAGAATTTCATAGATTTGGCAATGTATGTAATTATTCTTCACAAAGGCCAAATTTGAAAGCAACGAAAAGTGAGATGGTGACTAGTACTGGAATAAATTTGAATAAGAGAAGTCCCCCCAAATCAGTGTTAAGGATCCGACTGTCAGTTCGAGGGTGCTATGGAATGGGTTTTGCTTTCTGGCAAACAGGTTTCAAAGTCCCTGAGCTATTGAATAGTGAAATTGTGCATACGGCAAACCTGTACAGGCACAGCATTCCATTTCAAACTGCTTGCCCACAGTTTGTCACGTCTGACAAGTGAGAAAATTCACAGAGGGCCGAAGCCCTTTGCAGGAGATGTGTAAGGCTTTCATGACTGAAAGTCTTTCAAATTATGGAGTAACTACAAAAGAGACTGGTAATTTTAAGTATGTATACATTAGTTCACAGTAAATACTTATTTATGAAAAGATTTAAGACTAGAAAAACTGTATCATGTGCCAAATAGATTAAGATACAAGTAGTTGTTAGAACAGAATCACAAATACCCCTTTAGGGTACTTGGAAAGGATATTAAGGTCAGGTGGAAACACTATCAGTTTAGAACAAAGCGGGTTCTTAATGTAAATACCAGGCAGCTGCTTCAGAGAAGTGAATCTCATTTTGTTTTTAAGACTAGATTAAAATTTTCCATGCATCTCATGTCGAGGGAGAGGCAGAAAGCTCAAATACAATTCTATAAATCTTAAGGTAAGCAATCTATTTCTTTGGACTAGTTTTTCCCTCTGTTTGAGGTTTGAAAATGATGAGACGCACTAAGTACAGACTCCTAGAATCACAACGATAAAGTATTTTCCCATTCATGACTCTTTTTTTCTCATGTTATGCTTCATGAAATCAGATGTGGTTGTTTCAACTCAAGAAAGTTTCAAAGGCCATTTTTAAAGATATGAGGTATGTTTGTTTCTTGGACCATTCTATAAAAAGATGAGAGATTACCAACAAATGTGAAAATTAGAAAATGATCATGTGTGATCTAGTAATTGAGCATTATATGCCCTTAGCAGAGATGAATATAGTAAATTTGTGGCTTTTCATGGAGTTAAGGTTATAATTACTTGAGAAGGAACCCAGAATGTTTATGGCTAACACACATTATTAATTCCATTGAGGCAAAAACTTAGCAGGGTGCTTGCATGAGGATGAGCAACATTATAAGGTCTGATTGCCCACCCTACCAAAGCTCAGAACAGCCTCATCCTGTTGACTTCTTGCATAGAGCAGTCATACCATAGCAGTGACAGGCACTGTGCTGCTTTGAGGACAGCATCTTCAGAAGATTGCCAGTCTCCAGCTCTGACAGTGAAAGGGAAAGCATCTAAGACATGATGATTCTTCAATAGGAAAAGTGTGTTTATGGACTTAGTCACATCTGCTTGAACTAGAAATACTCAGACTCGAAAGGTTTAGGAACCGTCCTCAGAAAGCATATTAAATATGGATCTCTCTTATGAATATAAGAATAAAGAAATGCCTTTCTTGAGTAATATGCTACTGCACTTATATGAGTTTATACACATATGACATTTTTCACAATATTAGGGGAAATGTTAACAAAAAGTTAGGTCAAGTTAAACTCAAAAGTATTTTATATTCACATATTTAATTTTGTTAAATATCAATAATTTCTATTGAGATATTTAGCCTCATTGTGAATTAAATCATTTAGTGTTTATTATCAGAATTCTCTTTTATCATAAATCTTAGTTCATGGTAATTCACATTTATATACATGTGTATTAATTTTAAGAAAGGAACTGAAAGTACAAAAAGCTGAGGTAGAAAACTTTTGCTTTTAGTCAAGTTCAATTTATAGTTTTAACCAAACCAAAATTTGTAGTAAACTGAAAAGTAAAATAATGAAGAAAATATATAAAATCATACAAATTATATAGGATTTTTCAAAGTTGCATTAAGATTATTATCCTCCATTTATTAATTACCTATCACTTAAAAAAAATTTGAAATGAAGTCTCATGTAGCCTGGATGGCCTTAAATTCACTGAATAGCTTAGGATGACTTGAATTCCCAAGTCTCCTGTAACCACCCCAAACTGCTGGGATTATTGGCATGTACACACACCTAGGTTTCTGTCACTTACTATAGTGTCTTATTACCAAATACCAACCTAACGTAATTTAGCCCAAAGTTTAGGGATGAACATAAATTTTTTTAAGGCAAGCAATGTGAAAAGCTATTCTGTATTAAGAGTAAACACTGATCACAGCTCAAATGTCACAACTCACACTGGAAACAAGAATATCAGAGAAATCTTGTATTCCATGAGAAACGTCTTCTGTACATCTCTGGATTTTAAACTACATACGATAGCACAGAACTTGGAAACATAAGACATAGAATTGAGTCCTTATTTTCTTTTTATTCACCTTTTGATTATGAACACCTGATTTTTCTGAGCTACAATTTTGGCCCACAAAATGAAACTATGATATTCATCATATACACTGGCTTGATATTCAGATGAGAAATATTTGAAGAATGGAAATTTATCAGTTTGAAAAAGATTTTCTTTGAAGGAGATACAAAAATGTCATTTTCAAAATGTTCAGGTAGCCATAGACTCATAGGGCAGAGAACTAAGAGAACAGATGGCCATGAGGTTTCGGCTTCATGTTTTTCCATCTTACATTTCAGAAGTGTGTCTGGGGAACTGCAGGCTAAGAGCAAGCAGGATGGGAAATGGCCCCAACCAGAGGTACTTTCAATTCATTCATTAAATACTGGGGTTATTGTGAATGTATTTTTGAACAAATTATTCAACCATAGGTAAAAATTATTAAAACAGTCCAATAAAACTCAACTCCCAAACCTAGAAGTCTCTCTACACTGAAAATCTGAAATGTGTGAAGAGGTTTGAGGGTTGTGCCCACAGAGCTACCTCTAGCAAAGGACTGAGCCAAGATTTGAACTGTATCTCATTGTGTAAACAATCAATGCAACTTACACCACAAAACTGAACCACTGAAAGATTCCAAGGCTGCTAGATGCAAAGTGAGAGCCCCGGTGCCTTTGTATATCTCTAGATTCTACTATTTTAGCAGAGGCTGAATGTTTGAATTAACAGTTAAGTCTAAATTTTAGCCCTTCTTTCTCTGAGAGGCATTCTCATGGCTATCAGAGTCTTTGTGAGTAGAAACAGAACCATTTTACTTTTAAAGATTTTTTTTTATTTCATCTTCTCTTAGAAGCACCCTATATTACCTATTTAATACCACAAAAAATATGACCATGGCTTTCATAGCCAATCTACAAAAATTTATCTAGGTAGGAAAACCCCCAAGACATATGATACAATTTTTTAATATTTATAACATGAAGGGGTATGATGTTTTTCTAGGGAATACTCATCCTTACATTTGCTCATTCTTTGGTTAGCTTAGAATTTTTTACACAGTTTCATTGAAAATATAACATTACCCTATACTTTTAACATTCACCAAAAAGAGAATACAGCCAAAGAAAAACATATATGCTAGTAAATCTAGAATATTAAAATCTACCTCCTTTTTAATGAGGTAGCTTTGATTCTCAGAGTTTTAGAGGCTAAGATTCACATACCATGGGTAATTTTCAACTATTAAATTTATAAACTTTTATTCTGTTATATGAGCGTTTGCTCATTTGATCAGTCAAAATTTAAATGCCTGTACTCAAAGACATAGAAATCTGAACCAAAGCAAATGGCAATTTTTGTTTTAGTATCTTAAAGCTATAAGCCTGCTGAATTGCATTTTAGCCGAAATCCCAATACTGTATGAGAAAGAAGTAACTAAGTTTTATACAAAAGGAATGCCCCAAAAGACGCACACTGATTTATTGTCTTACAACATTAAGCCATCTTGCAGAGCTATGATTTTTGAGCCTATAAATCTTTAAATATTCTTTTTACTGCAACTTCAAAATTTGATATATCTTCAGTTGGTAAATTCTGGAGATCAGCAAAGCTGTAATAGCCAGTCAACTCTTGGACTCTGAGCTTTCTAATAACAGCAAATGACTGAAGGTTCTCATATCTATCTATACAACTCTTCAAAAGCAATTTCTTCCTAATTTGCTTTCCACCCATATCAAACATGTCTCCTCATTCAACCATAAATAATGTTTCACTCCTATTACTTAACGTTTATTTTACTTCAGTTTTGCTGCATATATATATATATATATATATATATATATATATATATATATATATATATTACTTCATGAAGTTTTGGAATATTATACATTGTGAAATGAGTTAATCATGATAACTAATATAAACTTACATATTATAATATGTTATATTTTACAAAATATAAACATAAGTTTTAAAAGTCTCACCATATAAAATGAGTTAGGAAACATATGAATTACCTTGGTCTTAAACACAAAATTTTAAAACATCGTGTTGTTTCCCATAAAGACTTACAATTATTATTTACTAATTAAAATAATATTAGCTTTAAAAACCAAATTTCATTACAACTAAATCTATGGCTAGTTCCTGTTATTATAATGTCGGAACTGGACCTAACTGGAAAGAAATTTTAACTCCCAAAGATGTGAAAGAAGTTAAAGCCACTGTTCACATATATGTTTCCCTATTCTTAACTAAAAAGTGTGAATATAAAAAGCAGGTTGCTAAAAATATGACATGTGTTGGAGAGTACTATTTTTCACTATGGAATGACTAACATAAAAAATACCACCTACTTACACTCTTGCAAAGCCTCCCACACTGCGGCAAGCTTCACTTTTCTGGGCTGAGTGTCTTATTGATGAAACAAAAGCATCATTTTTAGAATTCCTCTAAGTGCCAACTCTCTTATTTGATTGAATTGTAGACAAATGTACTATGGTATTTGTTACAGACTTCTGCATTTTGGAATGAACCACTTGTTTAAATATATGCAAGTTTTTGCTAGATAATCATTTCCTTCCCATATAGTACTTTCCTAATGGCCTAATTGTATCATTCTGGGAGGGTTTTGCATTGCCTATATAGGTCAAGTTTCAAGTTCTTAGCTAACAAAATTTAAATTTAAAGTGATAACATTAAGCAACTGTAGCCTGTCTTTATTACATTAACTCCAACAATTATATTATCCTTATTAAAATGTTGGTGTATGCAGAGCAGGATAAACTAAATAGTTTACCATTTAGTACCTTAGAAAAAAATTTTGAAAGTAGAAGCACATTTTCATGCTGCTCCAATGATAGAAAATTTTGTTTTAATTCTAACCAATTTTCTTTTTAAAGAAATTTTGAAAATAAATAAGTAAAAGCTTAAATTAAATTTTATTGTAAAAATGTACTATATGTAGTCTTTGAGGTTTCCATGTATCTAAGCAAAAATCAGATTATTCAAGAATGAGTTACTTGCATTTGAAAGTATAATTTCCAAGTGCCAATACAAGAAAATATAAGCTGTTCTTCTAAGACTCGATGCTCATATTCTTAACCATAATTTATTCATCCTCAATGTTTCATAATCACAAATTATCCCTATAGAGAACACATTTTAAAGTGTCCACTCTGGGCGTCAGTGGTAGTCTGTGGTCTGCTCTATGATGAAAGACGAGTTCTTTGAAAGAGGGAAACTATATACACAGCTCAGTACAAGCCAGAGTTAATACTTACATAGCAACTAGTCAGAGGCACTCAGTACCCTGTTACTACAGATATACCAGGGCTGAGGATGCTCTTTCTAATATCAATATTCATTAATTCCCGCATTCCCAAAGCAGCACCCCATATTCTGGGTTGTTTGATGTTGTCTCTTCTTTAAAACAAACACTGAGGCAAAATCCAGAGCAAAGTTTATACATTCAAAAAGAAACAGATCAAAGAGAAAAGAACAGACTGAAATTCTTTGGCTGGGAACTGGATTCCTTTTCCCAACCGTTCTGTTTCATCAGAGACTTCTCTGTAGAACAGAGGATGAAAATATTCTTGCCTTCATTAACAAGTTTCACACACACAACTATATCTCAATTATCAACCAAAATATCATTTAATATCCATGTTATATTTAGGATAATGATAGCAATTATTTCACATCTAAGTATTGAAGGTAATCTTATAGCATTTTAAGTTGGAGAAGAAAGCACTATTTACCACACAACATATAGTAAGTACCAATGCCCACACAAATGGCACTAATATATACACGTACATACATATTCTTATCAAATGTCATAAAGATGAAAGAGTTTACTCTGAAACAAAGATGATGAGTAACAACACAGTATCCCTTTCTTACAACCTGAGGTAGACAGCAGCATTTAATGATATGAATGATTTATAACTGAGCTAGACTGAACTATTATGATACATTTGTGTATTTATCTAATCCCCATAAACATCTTACAAAGTACTTGAAAGCATCATAAAAACTAAAGTTTATGTAGCTGTACCTTAATAAAAGGAACACTGAGATGGAGGGAAAAAATGTCAAAGCATCAGATAATGATCCCAAATAAGTGGCCCCAGCATTTTTATTTCTTTTCTAATATAAAGCCATTATAGAATAATTTGAACTGGAGTAATCTGAGAAACTCAAGCCAGTGGATGCTGCTGTAAGAAGGCATTCCAACATGTTATGTCATCATAGACCACATATCTTTCAGAGGTTAAGTATTTCAAAGGTGAGGTCAAAGCTGACAGCACCAACTTACTTCCCAAACTGGATATGCCAACTATTTCCTAGTAAGGCTCCCTTGCAGCTCTGACTCTCACACAAGTATGCCCCTGATACGACTTCTCAGCAGCCTCAATGAACTTTTCTGTCATTCCTTCATTTCTTCCCCTTCATCCTCAACACTATCTTTGTACCAAAGCCTTCTAGTCCTCTAACCGTGACTTCTCAGCCACAAAGTCTAGTACACAGTGACTGTGAGGACCACAAGTCAATGTGAAGTCGCATTAAGGTTAAGTTGGGGTCATTGATTAACTCCAGACAAAAGTTTCCACAGTGGGTATATTGCTTTTGTTCATTTAAACAACGTAGTTTCTGTGTGTTCAGGAATTCACAGATAGATACCTAAGAGGTATCATGGGAATTAATCAGCTCAAATCCTGTTGTTGTTGTTTTTCGTTTCTTGTAAAAAAAAAAAAAAAAAAGTTTACCTTTGTGCCATACCCTATTGTTAGCAAAAAATTAGCAATTACCCAGTTATAATACTCCATACTATACACATCATACTCCTGTGCTCTTTTTAAGTAAAGCCTACTTCCTCTCCCACGACACAAGGATGTTTGGGGACTGCAGCAAGGGATCTTTTCAAATACAAGGCAATGTGTCCTGTTTTGGTACAGTACAGAGGTAACAGGATGTTTCCATCCAGGACAAGGTCTATTGACTGTGACCTTGGCCAAAGCACAGGAACTTGTTTGCCAACTTTAATTGGAACATCAGATCTGCCTCTTCCCCACTCCGTGTCCTCCAAGGAACCCAGAAGCTTAGAGTGAAGCGTTATCTAAGGTGTCTTCCAGCAGTCCAGGCTCCCTGGGACTACAAGCACATTCAGGCACCAGAGGGCTCTACCAGCTTTTTTTCCTTCTATGCCTTGGGAATCACCAGGATTCAGGAGCACCCACTGGGGCTGGGCTTAGCAACTCTGGCGGAGAGCAGGCTGCAGGGGATTTCCCCGCCCTTAGCTCAGCTTATTCAACAAACCCATTTCCCTGACTCTACTCAGCAAAACAGTCCTGTTTCCCCAGCAGGGATAACTAAAAAGTCCTTACCTGAACAAAGTCTTTACATGCACACCTCTAGCAAAGACACCCCGAAGCAGAATGATGGTGTACAGAAAGACTGGAGGAAGAGTAGGGTGGATACATGGTTCTATATCTAATGCTCCAGCTTCTCTCTCTTTCAGCCTTATTGTCGACAAGTGAGCATGAGCGGGACATTTAAATTATTTTGCTATTTGTTGATTTTTAAGTTCTTTCTCTTTTTTTTTTTTTTTTTTATACCGGCCCTGCAGGCAGAGATACCCACCAGCGAAGTGGCAAATTGGTGGTTGGGGTGCTCTGGGGCAACTTCATGACTGGTAGGGTGAAGGTAAGAAGGGCTCTACACCGGGTGCAGCAGCAGACTGGGGAGGGTCTCGACCCGGGTGGCTGGGCGGGGGAGGGGCGCCCCGCCCCCTCCAGAGTCACTTCCACTCCCAGCTCCCCTTCCCCAGTTCCTCAGACCCCGCCAGGTTTCAAGATTAGCGCGTCCTGTCGGTGCAGTTGGTGGAGACAGGCCAGCAGGGGACCCCTCAATTATCTCCTCTCGCCCGATACCCCTTGGGTGATCACCACCAGTTCGCGCCCAAGGCAGTGGCCATCAAGGGGGAAATGCTGTGGGCAGCGATGGGAGCAAAGGGTCTCTACCTAGAGATGGCCACAAACACCTCTGTGCAGCGAATTTGCAAACGGAAACAGGCTGTCCCGGTGTCGCGCGGGGGCAGGAGCGGGGCGGGAGCGCGGCGGGCGGGGACAAGAGGCAAAGTGGCCGCGCATCTCCGACAACTTTGCCGGGAAAGCGGGCGAGCTCGAGGAGAGAATGGACAGCCTCCGCCTCGGCGGGCCAGCTCCGGGGCACCGAGGAGCCTCGGGTCCTGCAGCCCGGACGCCGCTCTCACCGGCGAAAGGAGCACCCGGTGGCCTCCAACCGGAGCAAAGACGCGGAGGGCAGGCAGCCCCGCGCGGAAGGGCGAGGGACCGCCGCCTGCGTGTCCGCGGCCCTGGGAGGGGCGCTGCGGCCGGGGACACCCCGCCCCAGATGCCCCCTCGCCGTCCCGCGGGACCGGCGACTACTCCAGCGACGCCGGGAAGCGGCGAGAAGAGCCCGGGATGCGAGCGCGGCGGAGCGGAAAGCCAGCGCTGCCACCGCCGCCGCCGCCGCAGGACCACGTACCTTGAGCTCCTGGATGTCCAGGTCGGTGGATCTGTCCATGGAGCAAAACTAAAGGAAGTGGAGAGGAACCGGCCAAGTTGCTCCCCGAACCGATCTAGTCTTTTAGTTTCCAGCTGAAACTCAGCTTTCTCCTCCTCCAAGCCCTGGCAGCTTCGCTCAGTCTCATTCTCCGTGGTCTCGCCGCCTCCACCGGTTAAAAATAATATAAATAAATAAATATTAATAGCAATTCACTTTGTTTTACTTCTTCAAAGATTTAGGGACAGGTGATCTTTACCGCGGTGCAACACAGCTCAGTCGGATCAGGCAGAAGAAGGGGGGGAAAAATTCCACTCTATTTCAGATTATTTCTTCTTCTGCAATAAGCTTAGAAACCAGCGAGTTGCTGCATCCCAAGAAAAAAATCTGCTTCCCTGGACAGCATCATGCGGCAAAATTCAAGCAAATGTGTTCAAACTGGAGAGAAGAGGATGTGATAAAAGCCTTCCTCCGTCAGGCATACTCTGGTAGCTAATTTAGCACGCTGTGAGTCCCACACATTAACAATCATCAATTTCCCTGGCAAGATAACCGAATCCCCGAAGTCCTGCATAGACTTAAAAAATGTCTTGCAGCTAAGAGGTATTCTCTCGGTGGGGAAAAGACGGTAATAAAGTCTGAAGGGACCGTTCTCCTTTGAAGGTTATGCTAAAAGAGTTGAGAGAATGAGAGGTGGCTCCCACAGAGAGAAAGGAGGGAGAGAAGGGAGAGGGAGACAGCAATTTTCCCCCGGCTTTGCTGTTTTACTGGCCTTCACCACCAGGTGACTGACTTCACTTCTCCCTTCCCACAGCCAGCATTAAGGGGATTTCTCTCATCTGTCAAAAAGCAACATTTCCTCTCCAGACAAATACAGTCACTGGGTCTTAAAGACTGCCCTCTGTCCGGAATCCACTAGGTGACAGGCATTTTAATTCGCTTATGCTGTTGGAGCTTCTTGCTTGGATAAGTGCTGAGAGACACAGGCTTGCATGGATCGTTTTCAGGCATCCAATTAGATCTCAGCTGTATCCAATTAGATCTTAGCTGTTCAAATGTCACGTTGCTTTTGGGGTTTGGCTTTAACCTTAAATTTTTTTTTTTAAATGATGAGAAGTAGGATTTTTAAAGATTTCTTTCCACGATGCATCTCATGATAATTTAAGTTTTCTGCTGGAAAACGGGTCTATGAAAATCATTCTAACAGGTCAATGCATTGTACTTGTAATCTGTAAATCTGGAGGAAGGGGCTCCTCTGTGTCTTTTACATATTTTAGTGTAAACACCTTGATTGATTTTAAGGGATTCAGTTTCTTTTTATTGTGGCATATGAAAATCTCAAATTTAAAAATGGTTTTCAGATTTCAAAAAAAGGAGCAATGTAAATTGTTGTGTTTCCATAAACATATCTTTCGGGGGAAAAATATTAGATGTGTCCCCATCTACTTTTCTGGCCTCCTTTTCTAACTTCATTTTCATACTTTTCCACTGCAAAGTTTCAGCCACCTGATCTACCAGTGCGAGTGTCATTTCTTCTTCTTTCAGCTAATACATGCTTCTGCGTCTCTGTCAGAACATGTCCTTCCTGCTCTGACTCTTTATGCCTACCATTCTCCTGCTTCAGTCTAATGTCTCTTCCTCAGAAAAGATTTTTCAGTGGGTGAAACTCCTGGATATTCTCTTCAGTTATCTTGGTATAGCAGAACTTCAAGTTATCATCATTGCATATATGCATTGATGATATGCATGATTGTGTGACTTCCTCAATAAACAATGCTTTTGAGGTATTTTCTGCATCGCTCTTATTTACCAATGTATATGGAGCCTAGCAGATGATAAGCATGCAAATATGCAGTAAGTAGGTAAATGTGTGTAAGAAGACGCTGACGTTGTAATTCTAATATCTAAAAACCATCATTTCTCCTTCCTCGCCTCATCCCCACTAACATTATATATGTGTGTGTGTGTATATATATCCATTCATATATATTTATATATACGTGCATGTATGTGTGTACTTTTTCTCCCCAGCTCCTTTGCAGCTAAGCCTGCAGACACATCTTTGTCATTAAGCATTCTGAGTTCTTATACCATTTTTGTTTCACAAGTTTATCAAAGCCATCGTCTTTGACTTCTGTCTATTGTATTCGGGGATAGCATCAAATAACTAATAGTACATAATTAGTGGGCTGAACATAAAGTTCTGAAAATAAATATTACATGTCCTGTTTATATAATTATCTTAAATAATATATAATGGAAAACTAATAAAGTTGCACATTGTCAGTACAAGAATTTATTCAAAATATAACTCCCCATCAAATAGTGGTGGTCAAATTCTAAAAACGAATAAAACAAGATCATGTGCATGAACGTATTTGCAAAGTGACACTAAAAGAGTTTTTAAATTTGTAATCATAATGTGTACCTACCTCAAAGAAGAATATATATATATATATAATATATATATATATTACATTATTCTATTATACTTATCAACAAAGATAGTTAAATTGAATGTTTAAAAACACATGTATGGTCATAGATAAGTATGTGTATGCATGAGCACATGTATAATAACTTCATTTTTAGTGAGTTTGAAATTCAAAACAAAAGTATGTCCAACATTTTGATGTTGGTCCAACCTTCATTTTAATGAGCTACAGAAACTATTGGTGACCTCTAAATTAGCTACATATTACATCTATTTGAATGTAGACATTCAATTAGACAAAGACTACTGAGTCTTAAAAGCTAACATGAATTTCCATATAAATTCACTAGAATGAATATTCATAAAACTCAAACAATGATACTTGATAAAGTGGGATGCTATTTGCTAAGATATATTTATACTACCTTTCATGGCAATCAAGACTTCATCTCACTTCATCTGAGCAATGACTGGATGAGGCAACAATCTGAAAACAGAATTGAATTGACACTTAAAACAGGCAAGAAAATAAGGAGGAAGTAAAATAAGATGTCATAAATCACAACTCCAAAAATAAAATAGCTACCAATGATGGTGAAGGGAAAATCACCCTGGTACATAACAGAATATCTGGCAACATTCAGTTTAGCAAAGATGTGCAATTCAAAGAAACTGCACAGTAATTACAATACCCAAGCAAGGAGAAAGCAGTGTGAAAACACCTGCAGGTCATGAGATCTTACACGTCAGGTTCACTCAACCATAGATACATTCATCAATGTCACCTTCAACCATAGATATTAAAGCAGATGTATACCTGCCATCATGAGCATCTTTAAATTACAGAAGAAGGCTACTTGTAAATCAATATGCTTTTTTGCAGTCAATAATATAATTCTTATTCATCTGTGGTATAAAAGCACTTACAGAGTTTTAAATTTTGTAAACCTTTATACTCCTTTCAGCAAATCCTCTTGCCAAATTTTCAATTTTATGCTTTTATTTGGATTTTCATGCTGCATTACATAGCAAGGCAATTTTATTTCCATGTTTTGATATTACTAAAAGGAGAAGCAATGCACCATGATTTATTAAAATACACTATTAAATAACTTGTTTTCATAGGTTTCTCATTTTAGGTGAGCTGATCATCACTATCATTCAAAATGCTTACCACAGAAGAGATTATTTTATTATGATGCTATTTTTCCATGAAGTTTTTTAAATTACATAATATAAATATGTACATATAAGGTCTTAGTTATCTTAATTTTGCATAAGTCACATAAGTACTAATATGTGGATTTAAGAGGAAATAAATTAAATAAGTTATTGATATTGTGATTTGGATAAAAATATCTTAACATATTTTCCCCAAAATTAAATCAATTTTGATTATAGCATAGATATATATTTTAATAGAAAACAATGCTAAAATTTAGCCTTCAATATAGATCTCATATTTCTCCTTTAAATTTCTTTCTCTATAGGAAGAAAATAAAATAGAATTAGTATCTCTGGTGCAAATAGAAAGCAAAGAATTTGAAATCAAAACAAAGCAAAGAATGGGGATAGTAATGATCCATCTGGAAGGCAAAATAAAGAAAGAATGTACAACCAAAACTACCGAAATATTTGAGACTAGAAAAACTTTTCTTTCCTCAAAAAAGTAATTGGCAAAAGTATCTTTGTAGTTAATGACTATAGACAACTACTCAACTAGATGATTTCAAAACACTTGACTCATGAGAGGGCTTATGCCTTGCATAGCAGAGCTTATATTACTCTATAAAGACAGCAGAATTTTTCTTTGAAAACTTACAAAGTGTGACGATTAATATTAGCAGACTTACAAATTTTTCAGAAAAGCCATTCTTATTGGAGCTAAGAATCATGAACATTGGTAATTAGAGTTTGCTATTTCAAAACAGACCTACCTCAAAAGGCAAAACTTGTAGAGCATAAGAAAGAGAAACATTACAAGTCTGCACACATTTGCAAGCTGGAGTCTTAAGGTCAAATTGCATGATAAGAATGGAATTATAATTAGTGACATATGAACAACAGTTAAGAATTTAACACAGTAGCAAAATAAAAACTGATGCTAGCCTATGTCAAAGAGCCTGATGTCAGAATTGTAAAAACACAAGGAAATGAAAAGAAATGTCTCAAAATGTTTATCAAAATCATTATTTGTTTTAATTGCTTTTTTTCTCTGGAAAAATCTATATGCCAAATAAAATGCATTACTAAATGATATATCTATTCTGAAATGAACAACCTTATCACCGCTCTCTAATAGTAACTGTACCAACATTGCTATTAGGAAAAAGGCCTTTTTACTCCATTACTCGTAATGTCTATATAATATGGGTTTTGTATTAAATATCAGTGCAATTCTTCTGTAAAAGTAACTTCTATAAACAAGATCAATATAAATTTTTAAAGAAAAATTTGAAACTAAGAGTGGTATATGGTAGTTAATCTTATTGGGAACTTGATGGGATTTAAAATCACCAATGAATCCCCTTAGCAGGGTGTCTAGATTAGGTTACTTTTGTATTGCTGTCATCAAAGCGCCATGATGAAAACAACTTACGAAAGAAAGCTTATTTAGGACTGACATTACCAAAGGTAATGTGCTAGCTGCCTGTTAATGATGATGATGTCATAGTTCTCCACTGCACATCCGACTGTAAGCCAAAATAAACCCTTTCTCCCCTAGTTAGCTTCTTCTCAGGTGCTACTGGAAATATAACTGGGACATGATATGTCCAGGAATCTTTTGAATCTTTTTTTTTATTATTATACCAAAGGAAACTAAGACTTAGGCTTTCCTCCAGTACATGCAGATGTGATGAACTAATGTATTATTAGAATCAATCAAACTAGTATTAACCAATAATGGTTCAAAGTATTTTTTCTGGCATCACATCACTGTGGTAAGAAATGGAGCAATGTGAGGGACAGGACCACCATATGAAAGGAGAAGAGGAAGAGTTAGTGAGTCTAATAGAGAGTCCAAGAAGCTAGAACAAACTGAACATGACATTGGCCGTGGACTGAGTTCACTTACAATAGACTAGGGTAAAATAAGAACCTGAAAGAAAATACTTAACTTGATGCAACTCTAAAATAGAATTCCCACCTCTAGTTTGAAAATTTTCCCATGGCAGGAATGACAACAGTTGCACACAACATGGGATTACTGTTTCTTTCTTGTTTATTGAGGTCTACCTGTGAACTAAAATTTATTTTCAACCAATCTGTTCATGTAGAAATTCTTTTCACTTTACTCCTGTGTTTGCCATGGCCAAAATAAAAATAGATTAACTGAATGAAATTATATTCAATAAATGAATTGGTTATGATGTATTTTAAATAATTGCCTAAATATAAAATTGAGTTACAATGAGCATGCTAAAACTAAATAATAACAATGGAATTTTGACTGAGGCCTTGTCAATTCTTTTTGGGGACTTTCTGAACCTTAACTTTACCAATACCTGTTGATAATCGATTACATACTGTCACTGATATATTTTGTTATCATGGATCTTTAGTAGCTTTGCAAATGTTCTTGAAGATTTCATTGTTTAGCCTTTGTTAAATATTCTTATTTTGCATAAAATTCTTTGAAACAGCCTAAGATTATGAAATCAACTATCTTAAAGCATAATATAACCCCATGTTGTTTAAGCAGTCACTAACTCAGTGATGATAACATTAACCAAAAGAGCTGAGAACAGCCACGTGGGCTTTATGCAGCTATCTGTTATTCAGGATCATGTGTCTTGCCAGAAAAACCACCCAACAGTTAAAATAAAACAAAAAATATAAACAGGAAAAAAAATACTTAATCTTTGGCTGTGGTTTCATGAGTTTCTAGGTCATTTTATACAGTACACATTTGTGGTTGCATGTTTTCAAGGTTTTCAATGCTTAATTATGCATGAAAGTTTTGTTACATAAACTGATACACTCTTGATATTGAACTGAAAATACCTTCCCACAAGTTGCAGTCTTACTAATAGTATGTGTCAGAATGATGAAAAGTTTCCTCAAAAGCCAGGAAGATCTTCTGTGCCCTAATTAAAAGTAAAGTACACCTTGGAAAAACATCTAGTCAGGAAGGTATCCCTTCCTCAAGGAAAGTTTAATAGAATCTCTACATATTGCAAAAAGTGCATGATCTAAATGCAGTGAGCTCTACCATTTATACTTCCCAATTTAGCCTGTTTACCTGGTGCATCTCAGAACACGTCTGTAAGAAAAAAAGGCAAATGTTGACGATTTTCAAAGGTGATGATTTTGGAAATGGAAGATGGAATTTCCAATACATAATTAGGCATATGAAAGTCTTTGGTCTAGAGAGTGTCACTAAATTTGCCTGTGATTAAATGCATTTGTTTTGATTTATAAAGCACATACAGATAAAGTACATGTATGTGATATATATAGAGACAGAATGACATATTTGTGTAGATTTTTCTTTCAATAATTTATTTTAGAAGCAGGCTTACTGTAGGGCCAGTTGTAGTTCATGTTATAAAACCACCTACATAATTCTTCTTTATTATACTGGTCTCTTCATATAATAATATTATAAGCTTAATTTTCTACCTGTTTTTTTCTGATATGGAAGCAATATATGAATTTTCTATATTTTCATTAAAAACTAATTTCACACAATTACATTTTTCAAGTACATTTTAAAATGGTTTATGCATGACTCACTTGTAAGACTGGAGAACTATTTTTAATTTCTTCCTCTATGGCCATGAATTTTTTAAAAAAATCTATCTACCTGTTCTTAGGTACTTTTATCTATCCTGACTATTACGTACATCATCAAAATTATTTCACACATAATGTTCCCATAGTTTGATATTCATCATATATTTTAAAATACTTTTCTGATAAAAAGAAAATGTACCTTTTATAGACAACTTCATGAGATTTCCTTTAAAAATAAGTAAGATATAACAATTTGACCTTATTATATTAAAACCATCAGGAACACTAATAAAAATAATTCTTTTTGCAAATATGTAATTTAATCCTTGATATTTACCCCAGGTATGTGAGGTAGGAGCAGAGGAGCCCCGAGCAATTACAATACAATCAGTAGCAGAAGAGAACAACGAAAACACAAAGGTAAGCTGTGGGTAACTATTAAAGACTTATATTACATGGCATAATCCACGGACAAATTGACAATAAAATCTGAACTTCTGCTTTAGGATTTCAGATACACAAAAAATATGTGCATAGGATTTTTATTCGGTCAAAATGCTTAACACAAGATGTGGTAGAAAAAGAAACAAACAGAAGTCAGGAAAATATCTTTCCATATCCAAAACATCATGATTAATTTACCCTTTCAAAACACAAAACTCTAACATAATTAGTCTCTATTAAGAGACCTAGAACTATTTTATATAGCCTTCATTAAACAGATTAATTCAAGTAAAATAATAAGCAAAGAACATTACCATCAGGCCTATTACTCTACACACTTAGTAAATTTTATTGTATTTTCCTTTGAAGCCACTCCCAGTGTTAAAACTCTATAACTGACTTCCTCACAGGTATTCAGCAAATGAAAATAAACCATTGATTAAGAGTTAATATCATTTTTAAGGGAATCATGTACTAGTTACCTTTCTTATTGCTGTTACAAAATGCCTGACAAAAGCAACTTCAGGAAGGAAAAATTTGTGTGATTCCTTAAAAGTCACAAAGATCTGTTTGTATCCCAATTAAAAGTAAAATACAATTTAGCAAAAACTTCCAAACAGAAAGGTCCCCCCGCAACACACACACATACACACACACACAAGGAGAGTCTAGTAGCTTACTTTCATATTATGAAACTTACTGGATCTCAAGGAAGTTAGCTCTAGCATTTATACTTCTGGTTTTGGTTTGTTTTCCTGGTGCATCTCAGAACAGACTTGTACAAGAAACATGCAAATTTGTTCACAAATCACAGCAGGGAAAGCGTGAGGTAGCTGGTCACATTGCATCTATGGTCAGGAAACTGAGAGAGCTGGGTGCTGATGATCAGCTCACTTTATCTTTTACTTATTCAATACAGGATGCCATCCTATTGGGTGATGCCAAGAACATTTGAGGAGGGTCTTCACAACCTTAGTTAAACATCTGGGAACACTGGTAAATACACCGAAATGAGTATCTCTTGGGTAATTCTAAATCTAGTCAAGTTGACAATGAAGATTAATCAATATAAATTTATGAGTATTTTTTCTTTTCTAAATTTCATACAATCTGACAGAAGCCATAAAGAAGATATGGTTAGAATTGGTAGAAAATATTTCAAGACATTTAGTTGGCAAAGATCTAGCTGTGTGTGTGTGTGTGTGTGTGTGTGTGTGTGTGTGTGTAAAACTGGTAGATAAGCAAATGGAGAGAGTGAGTAGAGTAAGAAAAAGGGAATGAGGAAAAGAAAGAGACCACAAAGAACTCAATGAAATGGGTTTAATGAGAAATACATGAAAATATATGAAAAGATGAAAAGCTAACATGTACATATCCATCTTTACCATTTCTCATGAATACTCTAATTCAAAATTATAAACTGTTGTATACTTCAACATGGACAAAATATTTAATTCTGACTATAGAAGGAGCTGAGAGATTATGGAGCCAGTAAAAAATTCCATAATGTTCCTTGGTACTATAAATTAAACAACACTGGAGAAATGGACCTGTTTCAAAAACGTGTACATGTACATATTCTACAGGACAGAAAGTCTATGTACAGGGATATTTCTGTGTCAGCCAACCTAGATACTGCTAGTTGGGCAGACAGCACTCAGTTTCTGACTATAGGAAACTATCATTTCCTGTTCACATTACAGACTTGTATGAGTTATTTGGGTAAGAGTTCTGTCTTAACAGCATTACTCCACCTACTGGTTCCTCTGGAGTCTCTCAACTTAACGTTCAGTCTCACAGGATAATGACTTAGAAAAATCAAGTTTCACAGGGTAGATACCAACTTAAACTTGGCCAAGAAGCTTGGCCTCAGTATGGGAACTGCCAGGAAGATGGTGTAGCTTTATGAAGAGGAAGGAAAGGAGATACTGAAGAGATTCAGCAGTCTCAACAACAACTACACCTTTTGACACAAGGAATTTCTTCCCCATTACCACTCAGAATTTACTACTTTCTGCCCACGGAAGAACAACCTATCTAATCATTTGTCTAGCTCAGTCCTTCCTATGACAAGACCACAGGTTCTTACTTATCTATGGCTTCTCATAATTCAGTCACCTATAAACTTAAAATCAAAATAAGCACCTTAGGAGGAGACCATTACTCAGTGGTAAAGCATTTGTTCCTTACACCTGCGGCGGTGAATTTGAAAACGGGATAAATAAAAAGTAAAGTCTTTCTCTCAACTCGCATATACAGATGTGCAAAAATTCTAAGACAACCATAAATTATGCTTATTAAGAAAAATAGATATGCCTGGCAGTGGTGGTGCAAGTCTTTAATCCCAGCACTCGGGAGGCAGAGGCAGTGATCTCTGTGATCTTTGTGAGTTCAAGGCCAGTCTGGACTACAGAGTAAGTTCCAGGATAGCCAGAGTTACAACCTTGTCTAAAAAAAATAAAGAATGAATGAAAGAAAGAAAGGAAGGAAGGAAGGAAGGAAGGAAGGAAGGAAGGAAGGAAGGAAGGAAGGAAGCAAGGAAGGAAGCAAGGAAGAAAGAAAGAAAGAAAGAAAGAAAGAAAGAAAGAAAGAAAGAAAGAAAGAAACTTAAAAGGCTATAGATTGCCACATTCATAACCCATACATAGCAAGCATGAGGGACTCCTTTAAAATGCTACAGACACCTATTCCTGGGAAGAGCCAGTATCCTTTGACAGAACCCTGATGCTATGAGAAGAATTCCATGGAGCAAGATTGTGACTTTCCAAATTTGTATTCTGTGGTCATTGATCTTCCACCTTGGCTTTATCTGAAATAAGACTTAGAAGAAGGGTAAATCTCCTTAAGGGCTGGGTAACTTCTCGCTAGTTAGCTTTGTGGTACATTAGTGCACTGGGATTGCTGTAGGAAGCCACAGCAGCCTGGATGACTTATACAACAAAAGTTTCTTAAAGTTCTAGAAGACAGGTGCCCAAGACTAAGGTATTCACAAGCTTGGTTTCTTCTTGGCATTCAAAAAACTACCTTCTGATTGCATTTTCCCATGCCTTTCTCTGTTTACATCCCAGGTGTCACATGATGTGTCCACTATTCTCTTGCTGTAGGAACACCAGTGATTTAAATTAGTGGCCACCTAGAAGCCTCCTATAAACTACCCAACTCTCTTCATGCTCTATGTCAAAAAGGAGAAATACAGTGAAGTACTACGAATTAGGATTTCAACGTACAGACTTTAGGAGGTCACAAGTCAATACATAATAGAAATCCAAAGTTTTTGTAGCTGTGACATCTAGTGGGAGAGGCAGTTTCATTGGTCACAACATTCTCTCAAATTATTAGTAGCCTCATGATCTATTTTGTTGTTTAATGCTAGGAGTAGGAAACCATATCAAATTTATCTTTAGAATTCCTAGATATGCTTTATTTCTATTCATATCCATCAAATATCCCCTTTGCTATACCAGTCAGTGTAAATATAGAGATAGAGATATTTTGTAAGTGAGGAGACAGCTGACAACCTGAGTTTTGTCACAAACATTATCTGTCTTACTAAAAAATACTTTTTAACTGGTTCTTTTCATGTGAAAACTTCTTAGAAATTTTTTATATTATATTTTATGGTATGTAAAAATAAATTAACATTTCTATGTAGATGGTATTCCAGATTTCTAGGCTGCTCCTATTTCTTTGTTCTCATTTCTCCTATGACTTCCTTTAGGAACCTAGTCAAATCAGATCACATACACAAGCCATGAGTGTTTTTGAATTGCTTTGAATTGAATTTGAATCTCTTTGAATTGCTTTCCTCTTGAAGTAAAAGTTCAGCAAGTGAGTAATCTGACCGGCATGTGACTAATGCCAATGGCTCTTCCAGATTGCTGCCATGATACATCAGCGTTCACTAACTTTACATCTCTCATAGTTGATATCTTGACATGAACAGCTGCTGAGCCAAAGTCATATCTTAGGTACTTCTGGGTAAGAAGGAGAGGAGAAAGCAAATTTTCGAAAATTTTTAGTAAAGATTTAAAAAATGACATATATTACTCCTTTTCATATTGCATTCACCATCAGAGGAGTAGAAAATGAAGAATTGGTATAGCACTATCTAAAAGATAATGTACATATGAGCAGATATGGAGATTTCTCCAAGGCAAGACCCTAGAGAGTCTTCCATATTTGATGATTGTACCAAAACATCCCAAGTATACATCAGCAGTGAAAGAGAAACATACATAAATACACATTGGATCTTATCATATACAGTTAATAATAAAAAAAGACATTAGTATGCTTAATTTTATTTATTAATGCAAACCTATTTTGCATAATTATCAATTAATTAAAGATTTGGAAGACTTATGCCTCTGGAACATTTCCTAATTTTATCCCTGAGCTTAGGATACTATATCATAAGTTCACTCTCCATTGATGGCCTCATTCAGAAACATTCATTAAGAACCTCTGACATCAAGGCCGTGAGTACTGTGGCCTGGACACAAAGATTGTGACCATTAACAAGAGACAGGTGTATTCAAAGTAAAAGCCTCTAATGGGAAAATTTCATTTCAGTTAAGCAACCCATTAGTTCAGAAACAGTGATTAAGATGAGCAAAACAAATTGTTCCAGACACTCCTTTTTAGACTACTGTGTGCTCCAGCTCACAAAAGCTCACAAGAACAATAAAGACATTGGCTTTGATACCAACTCATGGAATCACAAGATTTTTGCAGCCAGAATGAGGCTATATCTACAATAGGAACAATTCTTCAATATACAGAAGGAGCATCATGAGATTCAAGGTTAGACCCACAGTGATAGTCATTTTAGTACTAAAAATAGAGCCAATGGTATTAAGTCCTACTTCCCATACCAGGTATGTGAGGGGGGCTATTAATAACCATCTCCTTAAGTTACTACAATCCGTATAATAGTGGTACTATCTATCTCATAGGGTTATGTTCATGACACTGAAATGATATGATCCAGATAAAATTTTTAATAAATTATTAAAGCATAGTAGGTAGGCTTGCAATGAGAGCTAGCTATCATTATCATTTTAGCAATAGTAAATGGTATAATCCATGTAAAGAACAAAGGTAAATAGAACTTAAGTTCTGCTACAATGAAATATTATTAATATGCATTATATTACTTATCTTATTTATTTAAATCTTATGTTTCACGTATTTTCTGTATTGTTATTGCTATAGTATAATTAACACATTTCTTGCATTTACATAATTATACTGTACATAATATATATAAATAATAATTAAAGGTAATGTTTATAAATGGATTAAAATTCAGGAGTAGGAGATGATAAATGGATATGAATTTAGAAATAGGAGGGAGGAAAAGGAGGTTTTAAGGATCATGAAGACGAAGCCCTTGTTTTTGTATCCATCCTACCTGGGGAATAAAGTGAGAGTCTTAATATCAGCTAGGGTGTAATTCTCTGCCTCTGCTTCTTGAATACTTAACAGCTTTCACCTCAGTTTCTCCCCTATTTCCCCTGAGAATGACAGGGACATGCCTCACTAGTCCTCAGAGATGAGCTCCTGCATAATATCATGGTGTCTGTCATTTGCTCTGTGTGCATCTCTGCAGTGCCTTTGTGCCAATGTCAGAAGCCAGGCCTCCAGGGCCCTCCAACTGAATCACCACTGAGCTTCCCCAAGGTGCCTCCACTGCGCACAGCCTTTGCCAATGTCAGGGCTGTGTCTGCCAATGACTGCTAATGTCTGCACTGAGGCTGCCCATAGTCAAGAATGCTGATGCATCCAGGACACAGCAAAGGCTCAGAAGAGCAGCATGTGCCAGACCTTGCTTCATAATAAGGCCCAGTAGCCAGCAGACATTTGGATTCCCCAAGCATTTCTCTCATGTATCAAGTATTGCTGTTGTTTCTCTTGATTATGCTTCAGCATGTTGAACTAGGGGGGTTTGTGCCTCATAACTAAAAATACATTGGTGACTGTAACATGATACATTAGATAATTTTTAAATTATACGAATTAAGACAATAGTCTCATTTCTTAAAGGTGATAGCAATGTAATTACATGCTGCTGTGAGGAATTTACAAAAAGAAGCAACTGAGGGAATTACGACAAGATGAAGAGAATTCTTGTAGAGAAAAAAAATGGTAAGGACGTATCCATAGTTATTCTCAAATTTTATTTATTGATTCACATTCAAGAAAATAATAATGTGTTCATATGGAATATTCTTGCTCAGGGCATATTATCAATTAAACATTCAAAGAGAAAAATAACATCGCTAGCTTGTACATCTTTTATAATGGGCAACAGTGGCACTTTTTTAGTTCAGTTTAAACATTATGTTTTAACTTTTATTTCAGTAATTGAAAATTGCTTAATGAGTTTCCATAATGTAATTTTGCATTTTGACCAAAGGAAAACCATGGTTTCTAGGGCTGCATCTTGACTCCATGTGCAGACTCCACAACTGCAGTGACATCCTTCCCTCCCAGGTGACACTCAGGCACCCCACATGCTGTTAAGGGTTAATTCTTCCCTCTACTCCTGTTTTGGATTCTTTTACTTTTCGAAGCAAATTCTCTTACTCTACTGTATTTTTAAGTTTGCTACTGTTTCTGTAAGTTCATCGAATCTCCTTTCCTTTAAGCTACAAAACTTTTAGAACCTACAATTATTGTCCATCTTCCCTTCCCTTCACTGCCAAACTTTTGGAAGTAAGATAAAGTTACTTCCTCCATGTTATCCATTTCCTTTTCCTACTCAGTCTTTTACAATCTACCTTCTTCTCCAAGAGGAAAAGAAAAGCCAGTGGTGAATGAGATTACTCCCAGATCCAAGGGCTACTTTGAGGTTTTCCCTAATACATGCTTAAATGTTTTGGTAAATTAATCTTTGTATTACTTATCGGTAACTCTCTTTGCATAATCTCCATAACGTTGTTCTTATTCTTTCAATCTAGCTGGTGCTTCCCATTACTTTTGTAGAGTTGTTAACCTCCATCCTCTTTAAAATGGATTTTAAAAGATCACCACCTAATTCCATCTCAAAAATGCAAGTCTTCATTTGAAGTTAAACTTTCCTGCCATTTCTTACAAGACTTCATCTTTTAGCTTTAGGTTCCACTGGACAAAAGCAGCTCATATGTCTCTGTCAGCACCACATACAATTTCTCAAAATATAAGAACATTTCCTGCCTCCGACCCTGTGCCCAGGTAATTTATCCTTCCTGAGTTATTCTTGGGATAGATCACATGTATTTATTTTCAGTCTCCATCTATTTTTGAGTATCTACATTATATGAAAAAATATGCTGGCACCCAGGGATACAGTAATAATGGCTCTGTGTCCCTTTCATATGAATCAAGTTTCAATCTCTGAGACAAATATCACATTTGATATTTTAATACATTTGGTAATTTGATATTTGATACATTTAAATTTGTATTTGAATACATTTGAATACATTTCAAATAAGGAAGTGATAGTTCTGATTTGCGGCATCACAGGTTTCACACTGCCACTGCCTGGCCCTTTGCTCTGGGGTCTGTGGTGGCACAGTTCATCCTGACAAGAGCATGTGGTAGTGGAGGCTGCTCAACTCTTGGTGACTGGTAAGTTAAAGCCACAAATAGGAAGGGAACTAGTTCTCCAATAGTCCCTTCAATAAAATGCCCAGAATAGCATCACTTCCTTCCACTAGACCTCACCTCTTAAAGGTTCCAGGTCCTCCCAATAGCACCACAGGTGGATACTGAGCCTGCAATACATAAAACCTTAGGAGTATTCCAGTTCCAAACTATAGTGCATAGTGAAGGCTGAGTTTTATTTCACATCACAGTTCAGCAACCATTCCTTTAGAACTCTCTGGTAGCCTCCTTTTATGTTCTGCATCTGACGCATTTCCCCAAGCTGTCAAATCATACAGTTTGCCCTGTCCTTGCTACTTATAAATTATTTCATCCTCTATCTGTCTCCCACATATAACTAAAAATGTCTATAAATAGAAGATTTTACTGTATAAATATTAATTGATGGCTCATTAAAACAGATTCTTCCCAAATTAAATAACAAGGTAATATTGCACTATAGCAACAAAGATGACAAACAACTTGCATGGCTCAACTTTCTATATTGCAATCAGTTGCATTCATGACTGCAAATCTTTGTTCCCAAGTATTTCAAACACAGCTATTAAGCTTGGGTATATAAATTCTAAGTTGTTAGTTTTAGGTGAGTCTGGTCTTATTTGGCTCTTCAGTATGTATGCATGTCTTTGCAGACCTGTTGCTGCTGTTTTCTTTAACTTTTCTTCTTGAATGCCTAGTTTTATCCCAAACTTTATGACTCTTCTACTCATTTTTCTTTGTCTGCTTTCTGTGCTCAGGGTAATTTCTCTGGTCATATTGGTTTCTCTGCCTCTCTCTGAAAATCACATTTCAAGCATAACACTTTGCTGACATGCGGTAGTTTTGAAACTCACATTTATGTGTACAATTAAGATGAGTTTTTTCATATTTTATACCAAAAAATCCCAATTTCTGAACACACCATCAGTTTCATATATTCAGTAGACATAGAAGTTAATCAGTAGAGTCTTCCCTGAACATGACTTCTTTCTATACATTCCTAATCTCAAGTGAAATCATCATGTATGATTTCCCTTTATGCTTCACCATTCAAACAGTTGTCAAAACTTCTTGCCTTTTTCTGAGACATTTCTCCAGACATTATTCTTAGACCATTTCCACTACTAGTGACTCTACTTTGAGTAGGCAAAAACACTCTTCAGTCAATTCTCCTTCCTATTAGTTGTATTCGGTATCTGAATTAATCTGTTTATAAGATAATATATGACTTATTAACAAATATTTCCTTTACAGAAAGTCTGTGATATAGAATTGGCACATCATAAACAGTCATTCAAATTTTAATTTGTGTAGCATCTTTTATGTTGGTTGTGTTTTTCAAAACATAGAACCTAGAATAGGATATTTTATTATGGCAACATAAAATATCTTCATACCACAGTGGCATTAATTGATGTTGGATATGAAGTGATTTCAAAAGTACAATAGAAACTTTAGAGCAATCAGTTGGAGGGCTTGAAGAGGTGGGAATATAGTGTCATCAGGAAAAATGCTTATGGCACAAGAATCAGAAGCTGAGTTAGATTGCCAGTGTCTGCAAACACAACTGGTGTAGTAGTTACATATCTATAATCATGGTGCTAGAAAGGTATAGACAGGAACATTCTCTGGATCTCACTCACCGTCCAATCTATTGTGATTGCCAGTCTCTAGATTTAGTGAGAAATCCTGTCTCAAAAGGCAAGATGAACAGCTTTTCATCTCTTGTGGAATGGCAGGCTCAAGTTTGAACTCTCACATGCATCACACACACACAGAGTGAAATAGTTTAAAAGGCAGAAAATTTTACATGCCTAGAGGAGAGATAAAGACTTTATGCAAAAATAAACCATAGCAGTTAAATATGTCTCATTGAACAAGAAAGATTTTGAAAAAGGTAAAGCCAGAGGTCATCAAAAAGATTGCCAAAGGATTATGGGATGGAAATGATGGCCACTAAGAAATAGATGGGTGGGAGGAACACAGAAAACTTTAAGGGTTGATAAAAGTATTCTTGTATGACCCTGTATTGATGGATACATGTCAACACATATATGTGCAAACTCTTAGACCAGTAGTTCTCAACCTTCCTAATATGTGTCCCTTTATTACAGTTCCTCATGTTTTGGTGACCCCCAAGCATAAAATAAATTTTGTTGCTATCTCATAACTTTGGTTACTGAGCTGTGTCTCAGTTCCTAAGACCATCAGAAATATGAGTTTTGCTATGATTGTGACCCACAGGTTAAGAACCACTGCTTAAGACACTATGCCAACACCAATGATACCTCATGAGAATTATATGAAGTTTGTATGGTCACATTATATCAGTATAGGTTCATGAATTATCACAATGCCTCATTTTGGGGAAACGCGTATAACAAGTTAGCTATGCAGGTGTCACGGTAAGATCTTATAGGAAATAAAAGTACATTCCTCTCAATTTTACTACAAATTTACAGCTAATTATTAACAATACAATCAAAATACAGACAATTCAACAAAGACTAAATTTAAATTTATAATCAATGATGCATTTTATTTAAGAGAATTGAGTTTCAAAAATATAAAGAATCACAAATTATCATGAAACTTAAGGTTGACTAAAATATTTCTATAGTATGTACTAGATAGATGTAGAATTCAAAACTTGGGTAGTAGTTATAGACCTTAATAGAGGTCTATAGTCTGTCAAGTCACTGTACAGTAACATAATTGAATCTACAGTCATATTTTTCTCATAAAAACACATTGGGAAACAAGGAATAAAAAGAGTTGTATTTAATAAAAGCACACTAATGTTTAATAGAATGTACATTAATTTTATATTTATATATTCTGATTATTATTGTATAATCAAAAGATGAATTCATCTTAAATTTACAAACTAAACCAATTTATATGTCAACATTAATAATATTTTTACACAAACTCTGTAACTTTACAGATCTCTGTATCTGTATCAGTCAACTTTCCAGGCTTCCAGAAGTGCTCATTTCCTCATGACAAATTCACAGAGGAGTCTATAAACACCCCTAAATTTACAATCCCCCAAAGCTCAGAAAATGGCTCTTTCAGCTCTGAACAAGCTTGATATGAGAGTTGTAGAAAAAGTAGAAAAATAAATGATTATGATAGAAAACAACAAAAGAGAAGTTAGAAGTTTTTATTGTTGGTTCTATTACCAAAGGAGCTTGTGTTATGGTGTAACAAATTCCTTAAGTGCATAAAACAGTCCCTGGAAACAAATTGAGTGCTTTTCAAAGTGACGTTAACTCTTTCTTCTCACAGGAGTCCCATTTGTTGCCAGGAAACACAGACACAGGACAGTCTAGCTACACAGAAGTACTAAGGGACACATTGATGCTCACCATTAACTACCAACTTCCCATTACAGCATTTCTCTGAAACAGATCCCTGAATTTCCATGCTGACAACTTTTCCCATGTGAGGTATCTCCTTGCTCCTATACCACATTATTTTGGTTACATGAAAGGTTAGAAAGTTCAGCTCAGCAAGGTTCATTATGGCCAGAAAGACTTGTACTTAAGAAATAGGATAAAGTACTGAACAAACTGGCTAATTTATTCAAGAGATGAGAAGGTTGAAGGCAATTCTAAATAGTCCTAGATACCTAAGTATGATGTGTCAACGATATAGTGCGAAAGAATAGTAATTATCTGTTATTTCAAGTGAGGAAAGAAATTGAAGAGGAACCAGTATTTTAATAGTGACATGAAAGGTTTGCTTTAGGAATAAGAAAACTTTTCTTTCAAAAATGGTTAAAACTATCATATTTTCCATATATATATAATATATATATTCCATATATAATATATATATTCCACATATATAATATATATTCCATATATATAATATATATTCCATATATTATATATATATATATAATATATACCATATATGTATGGAAAATAATAAAAATTATATGCCACATAATTTTTGTTCATTGGTTTGTGATTTTTTTTTTTTTTGGATGATGTTAGGAACCAAAGCCAGGACCTTGTTCTTATCTGACAGGTGCTCTACCTCTGAGCTACTTCTCTAGCCACTGAATATATTTTACTTTAAGTATCATATCCAACAGATATTGCCCAACACACATGGGGTTGAGACTGACCTGACATGGGTGATGAGGAATGAAGAGATAACAGAAACACCTACAGAAAAGGGGGGGGCCAGTTGGGACATGCATTCAGATGCAGACACTACAGCAGCCCAGAATCTCAGAGCAGTTACTCTACACAGTGAGCAGGAGGAGGTGGATTTAGTATATAGAGCTGTATGAGGAGGCAAGATAGTTCAACTTCATAGGGAATCTCTGAAGGGGAGCAATCTCAGGTTGCAATCATCCCAGAAAAAGAAGAAGCTGCACTCATAAATCTTCACTCTGTGAGCATTTGTACTTGGACAAAGGGAAGCCATTCTACTGCATTCCACTGAGCCTGTCCCAGGAAAAGACTTGCCATTCCCTAGGGTCTAAGGCATTGTCATTCTTGACATGGTTATACTTATGTCAACAATACACATTGACTTAAGACTTTATCTGCTCTACACAGGATGTCCCACAAGTTAATGAATAATTTTCATATATAATATATATAATTTTGATGTGCAGTTAGTTATATTTAAGATGATCGTTGATCTTTGCTGGGTAAACAAATAGTACATTGTGCAATATCATATTTTACAACAAAGTAGTAAAAAGGTACAGAGGAAGTCTAAATACATATCTTAAATGAAAATAGCTAATATAAAAACTCTAGAAAACCTGGTCTCACAACTAGTTTGCATTCGGGAATACACAAGTTCAGTGGTTGCAGAATCTATTACAAAAAGGAGGTAGATAAGGGGACACAAGGTGTTTTTAAGACATGGAAACTATGTAGTTTAATTGTATATAATTCTTACATAAGTTCAGAAGAAGCTTTACTGAGGAATCTCAGCTGTGCATAATAACCACTGAAATAAAATAGTGCATAATAGATAAACTCTAAGCCAGACCCAGAGGAAGAGAGAACAAACAGCAAGGTGTACATTATTGAAAAATTATTTCATAAAGAGGTAAAGATACTAAAGGAACAAGTAAGATGTAGAAATGTGTTATTTAACAGTTTCAGTATCTCTTCTATGAGTTTCAAGAGAAGGGAGAAAATAGCATAGAAATTGTACTTGACAAGAACAGAAGCAAGAGTTTTCCAGATTGTAAAAAAAAAAAAGAAAGAAAGAAAGGAAGAAATGTCTTCTCAGATCAAATGTTTCCTCAAGGAACTGAGTGGCACATAAAGAGCAATGCAGACTTATCACAGAGCTGTGGACCTGCAAGTCATCAAAGACTACCTTTTGAATTTTTAAAATTTACCAGAGGGAAAAGACAGATTACCTACAAAGGATTTCAAATTAGCCTTAAGCTGACTTCTCAACAGCGATAATAAAAACTAAAAAATAATATAACAATATCTTCAAAATGCTGAGGGAAAAGAACACACTGTTGTTTGTCTAAAGAGTCTTTGTAGAACTCAGGCAAAATAAAGACATTTCAAGCACAAAAAAACCAAGTCGGACATTTTACAGCCCAAAGACCTTTATTCCATTGCAGCAATGTGGGCTGTAGATTGAGCCCTCAGTCTCCACAGGCTAAACACACGTTCTCCCATTAAGCCGCAACCACAGCACCCAAGTGCATCCTTGGTAGCATAGGCTTAGACAGATAATTAGAGACTAAAACCACATTAGTAAGTGAAAATATTGAAAAAGTAATATTGTAAAATTGAACAACATGTAATATTACAATTAGTTCTGTTTAATAGAACTAAAACTCTAGGAAGCAATATATATAAGAATGTCAAATGGAGATTGGGGCATCAAGAATTTCTTTTTGTTGATATGGAAGTAGGAAGAAGCATTAAGTAATTACAGATTTGTAATACTTGTATGATTAATTTAATACCAGTTAAACTGAAATTAATTACTAAAGAAATAGAGAGCGATATACAACAACTTCAAAATCAGTAGAAAGAGTAATATAAATACAGAAAGAGTTACTTCAACAGAAAACTAAGAAAGAGAGGGAATAATCCAAAGAAACCAAAACACATATCTTGGAAAAAATAAATACAAATGAATTAATAATCACAGGAAGCATCATGTACTTACGTTTTATCTCAGAAAATACAAGAGAAAATAAATGGAAATTCCTGCATTTTGTTTTCAAAATCATCTAAAAATTTGTTAGAAAATAAAATGCATAGAATGGGAATAAAGATTAACTAAGTAATTCTAATCAGAAGAAATATGATATGGTAATATTAACATTGGAAAATTAAAATTTAGGGTATAAGACCTTGTAACAGAACCATGCATGGTGGTTCACTTGTGTGAACAGAACCCTGGAAATAAAATAATAACATAGAAATGTAGAGTGATATGGTGAGACAGATGGTTAGTACTTTAAATTCATAACTTTCTATATTATGATGGTATTTATGGTGATATCCAGATAAGGAGAAGAATCTAGTCATATGAAGATTTAAGTCTGACATTACAGGGTAAAATGTAGAGAAAGCATAAAGGCTCCAAACTGGAGAAGCTGATGACAGACCAAATGACTGGATCATTCAAAATCGAAGAATGGTAAATAATAAAGTTCAGAGTAAGCAAAGAAGGAACCCACTATTCTCTGTAGGCCATGGTAAGAAATTTGAGTTTGGTTCAAAAGTAATAGAAACCTGAAAATGTGTCATAATTCAATTCTTAACATCATGAAAAGGGCTCTTAGCAGATGCAGAATATGTCAGTACCTTGACATGGATTTTCCAACTCAAAACTGCTATGTTTATCAAGATGTCCTTGTCTGATGGTTTAAATGAGAAATGTTTTTCACAAGCTCATGTATTTGAACATTTGGTCAATACCCTGTTTATGGAAACTTTAGGAGGTAGAACCTTGCTGAAGAAGGATGCCACTGGAGTGACTTTGAGGGTTGATGGCCTCACTACATTTCTGGTTCTTGCTCTGTGTGCAGACAAGATGTGAGCTTGGAGCTTCCTTCTGCTGCCTGGCCTGCTTCTGATGCCTCCCTGCCAATATGAGCTCTCCCTCTGCATATATAAGCCAAAATAAATTCTTTCTTCTGTGAGTTGTTTTTGCTCGTGGCATAATGCAACAGCAGAAAAGTAAATAGTACAATGCACCACTTGCATAAAAACATTTGATAGAAAATCAAGAACATAAAATATCTGAAGCATTCCAAACCTCTGATTTTGGGCGACAAACATGCATTTTTTTAACTTCTTAAAAGCTTATTTAGTCATTTTAAAAATTTCCCCTTTTTTCACACTAGCCTTTCAGTGTTCATTTTGTTCATTTATCTTCTTGTGAATAATTTGCTCATCAAAATCCCCATCTGAATACTGTGGCAGTTAAGGATGAAAACAAATTACTTAAGCAAAATCTTACTTACAATTTAACTCCGACCACAGAATATGATATCAAACCCAAGACTATACGTTTAGGCGTAAAGATTTTAGACAGAAATCCCTCATAATTCTTCTAAGTAGGCTTTTAATAAATCACATGGAAGTATTTGTTTTGACAGGTAATTTTCTAATCACATTTAAAATATACTCCGTTTTCACCTTTTCCTTTCAAATGGTGGGATATGAGTCACAGACTCAGTTCGCCTAATATTTTTCTCTTGATCAGACTGGAAGGTTAATTTTTAAACAACATAACCAACTTAATTTAAGTCTCTCAGAATTGAGCTCATGTGTACACAATCAATATTTCAATGATTTTAAACGGAGCACCATGTATATTTACTTAAATAAAGCATATACTAAGTATCATCAGTACAGAAAAATGAAAAAAATGAGAGATTTTAAGTATCTATTTGCAACAGATGTTTTATCTGGTTCTTACTAATAAAATCTATAATGTAAGGGATAGTTGGTCCAGCCCACCTTATAGATCCCAGACCAAGAACAAGCTACTATGCTACTGCCTAAGCTGACTGTCTGCATATTCTCTTGCAATACGTTCCATGGAGCCCTACCCTTTCAGAAAGTTTGGTAAAAGATATTTCCAATCAGTGTTGTATAATGGTTGATTTTGTGGTTTTGAACTGACCTCAAATATCAATATGCTAAAGACTTGGCTACAGCTTGTGCTTATCTTAGGCGGTGGTGTAACTTTGAAGTGGGGTTGCCTAACAGAAGGAAGATACATCATTGATGATGAGTCCTTGAAGCTGTAGCTAAGAAGATCCTGCCCCTCTTCCTATTCACTCTGCTTCTGGCATGCCAGGAAATGAACTAGATTTTCCCACTGAATGTTCCCTCCATGATATACTGTGCTGCCACAGACTCAAAGCAACAAGGCCAAATGACTGCAGCATGTATTTATGTGACAAAATAGATTTCACCTGATATGTTTATATAATCAAGCATTATGTCAGAGAGAGGAAAGATGAGGAACAAAGAACATGACAAAATCCTTCCCACTTTTTCCTTCCAAGTACCTCATCTCTTTTCCTATAATTCTAATTTGTGGTTCCGTAGGGACTATTTTTTTTTTACAGAGATTGCATATATACTATATCACTGTGTTTAAATTTTTTACTAATAACTAATACTATATCAAGTCATCTTCTCTATGTATGTTTATATTCTATCTCCTCAGACTTAAGCAGTGAATAGTGAACTCTGTAGGAAACAGACTCTTATCTTATTCAACACTATTTCATCATCACCAAGAACCATGAGTGGCAAGTAGAGTATTCTTGGGAAATAACTGAATAATTGATGGTTTCATGTGAGCTAATGCTCTGTAGTGTGTGATATGCATACCTATCAAGGCTTCTGAACAATGTTACAATAAATGAATCTGTTAATGGTTCATTAGAGAAAACAGACAGCTTTATCTCAAATATGCCAAAGTTCTTACTTGAAGCAAAGTTTCCAGGAAGAAAGCATCTTTTAAATACATCCTTATATAAGCTGCTTAGCAAATTACCCTTCCCTCTAGAAGTGAAACCTAATTTTTAGTAGTTTCCAGATTTACTTTTCTTAATGTTTTATGTTAGTCATACATTGATTACCAGAAGATATCACTCACCCACTGGAAAATTAAAAAAAAAACCAGACCTGGTCAGGTCTCTTCTAGAGACCCTTCAAGAACAATCTCAACCTGAGCCATTTACTGGCTTATAATGAGAAAAGTGGGTTGGGAAATAACCAGACATTAATGAAAACCTATTCAAAGTTTACATGGAACAGGAGGAAGATAATCTTCTTTAAGTCTAATTTAGACTAGGATAAAAGTATTTAATAACTGTCCATTACACTTCTACATTGTGCTTTAAAGTTATTCTAAATGACGAGGTTATGTCCTGTAATAAAATCCCTGTATGGGCAGCCATGTGGTGGTCATTTTCTGGTCTTTATGAGCTTTTACTTATGAAATTATTATTTAGAAAGTTTTACAGATCATCATATATTTGTCCAAAGAAAATTTATTGGGTAATTACAATCACAATATTTTAAAAGTCTGTAGTATTAACTAAAAACTAAGATGTATTTATTCATATGCTGTCTCATTTGATAACTATAATTTGAAATATTCCTAACAGTACTCCTTTTTATCTTTAAAGTTTAGAATTTGAATAACACACTTGTTAGATTACCCCTAACTTTATATATGCCACAAGTATTTGTTGTATATCATCCTAAGTGTAAGTCATTCTGGAATAAATAAAATAGGACTTTTATATGCAAGACAGTAACTCAAGAATCACACAATTAATTATTTCATGATTGTTGGAAATGCTTTCAACAAATAAATATTGGGAATTTCATCATGCTGCTGATCACTGTGACTATAATGTGGAAAGCTCCATTATGTATTTGAAGACTTGCTCCCAGCTGATAGTACTGTTTTGGGAAATCATGAAGCCTTAAAAACCATGTCCTAGCTAGTAGAAGTAGCGCTCTTTGAAGATGATATCTACTTCTGGTTCCAGACCACTCAGCTTTCTGGGTGGCTACTATGTGAACAAGATACATTGTAAGCTGCTGTCACCATGAATTAAAGCACTCTTATCTCCATCTTTTTCCCCATATGGTGGTTGTACCCTCAGAAACTGTGCACTCACTAAAATAAGACTTTAATCCCTTACATGATTTCAATAAGGCATTTTGTCACAGTGACAAGAAAAGTAACTAACAGAGTAAGTTAATATACAAAAATGTCCATTTTTACAGGTTAAGCATCCTCAGAAAGGTATTATGTAACTTTGAGAGTAGGAATTTGGAAATGAGATGATGTCTTAAAGAGGAGAAAGGAAGTATAAACATTTTAACAAGGAATAATACAATGTAAATTCCATGGTGGGATAACTCAGTCAAGCAAGTATGGCTGGACTGAAAAGGTATGGGAAATTTTGGAGGAATAGCCACTACAGACTAATCAAAATGAGGTAGGGTATGTTCAAATTATGTGAAAATCATCATACATTTTCTGTCGTATCAAAACCACAATGATGACTGTTCTTTAAGGTCCTTGATCTGTGTTGAGTAGAGTTTTAAATGTTTCATATTCTAAACATTACTAGAAAGTAGATCTTAGCACCATCTGCATTTTACACCTGAACACATAGAAGTGCAGATCCAGCTCTTTTTTTCTAATACCTTCTACTTACCCAGCCTCTGAGTCTTGGGGAAGCTATGAAGGCTTCAACCAGAAAATAAAGATACCTATCCTTTCAACTGCTTGACTACTCTTGCAATGGAGTCTCTGTATGCACATTTCTGATGTTCAAAGCATAACAAGAAATTCATAAGAAGCCATAGAAGATGCTGAGAATACACATGTTATTCTATTGTTATGGATCCTTAAAGAAGTGAAACAAATACCAAGATTAAAGGGGCAGTCTGAAAATGTAAAGTTTATACATAAAGAAACTGACAAAGAAACATTAGTGAAGAAGATATTTTAACAAGAATTGTACACAGGGGAAAACAGGAGGAAGACGGGTCATGCTCTTGTGACCATGTAATGATGTAAGTCTACAGTTCCATGGAGCCTACTGACTGTTACACATTCATAGCAGCCTCACAATGACTCAGTGACATATTCAGGACAGGCATTATTCTTATATAATGATGAACCACCCTCACCAAGCACACACCAGAGACAAAGCCTGGTTTTAAATATCAATTTTCTGACTCCACTCTGTGTCTGCTATTATGTAATATCTAACCAAGAAAAACAGAGAATATAAAATGTGTAAATACCAGTGCTATAGGTGAGAAATACTGTAAAATATTTGCAGAATTTGTCCATAAGCTACAAAATAAAGGAATGACATAATATCTATATCTCCAATGTTATAATGTTTATTTCTCTTCAAGTGATATATGCCTACAGTATCATTCTCAAAACTGTTGCTGAGTCCAAATTTAAGTCCCTCTCTTACATATGTGACCTCCTTTGCTATTTGTCTTAGCTTGTGTAAGAATTCAGATAATTATTAAGAACGGGTAATATTCTAAAAAGCTTTAAAGCTAAGTAAATGTATCAAGTTGCTAAGTCCAAATACTTGCTACTGTGTGTTTTTATGTTTCTACTGTTTAAAAGTAATGGGGAAAATTGAGAAATGTTGTACAGCTACAGGAACAGATATTTACAACATGGCATGACTATCACTTTCAAAGGAATGTTCAGCCATTTTTGAATTGTGGTTGTAAAGTGTGACTCTTGGATCAAATACCTATAAAATACAGGAAGTTGGTTGTTACCAACTTAGCCAGTATCAGTGTTAGGAAACTGGTGAGGGATGGAGTGACCGAGGGGGAGAATTAGAAAATTATTTTATATCTTGGTGTCTAGCATAGAGTTCCCAAGTTGACACATCCACTACCAAGTTGACAAACTTCAGTTTTGGTCACAAATTAGGATACCCCAGGGTTCTGATCCCTATGAATAAAGCAGAGGCTCTACATCACCCACTTAGACTTACAGCGCCTTTTAGCCCGCCTTCTTTTTTCCTTCATTAGTCCTAGGCATAAAGCCAACATAAGATTTATTTCTCACTGTGCCTGCTCTTTTCTACATTGTCTCACTGTTATTTATAGCCAGGAAAACTAATGCCTATACAAATGCTAAGATCCACTTAAACTCTTATTCACCTCGAATAATGGATGACCAAGGTATCTGATGGCTTCAGCCCACATTTCAAATGAAATTATGACAACTTACCGGCAATCATGCCAACTATTCTCAGATAACTATTTAGTGTCATTTTACTTTCCAACAGTTTTAACTCATTATTTCTCAGAAGGGTTCACAATACTGTGTTAGCATTTCCAGAAGTCTTTGCCCTGATCAGTTGTACTTCAATATGTTCAGCTGAAACAAAGAGAAAGGAATTTCAAGAGCAAATAAATATGTGAAATAATTTGCAGATACGGCCCCCTTAGAAATCAGTTATCCTTATTAACATCTAGGAGTTTTGTGTTTTAATTAATGCAGTAGAACATTTTTATGGTATTCCTTTCATGCACTCAGTGTATGAAGTCCATAATTCATCAGCCTAGTCAAGACACAAGAGTACAAGATGCTATCCACCACAGTGATTGAACCAATTGTTAGTTGCAATCCTTTGAAGTAGACTAGAGCCTCTGACATTGTACAGCTGGAGAAAATGAGGGCCAGAGAATGTTAGATTTTCAGTCAACGAGCTGAGAAATGATCAAGTTTGGACTTAGCAAATGAGATTTTCTTCTAGAGCCCCGTCTCTTAAAACGTATGCCTAAAGAGTCCTTCAAACAACAGCAACTGCAGATGTATTCTCTCTTCTGTAATTTCATACTTTCAATGGCATACATAAAGGAATTATATGAATGGAATTATATAAAATGGAATTATATAAGACTATGTATTAGTTTTATATATCATGTAATCTTCAGTGACCACCTTTTGCATTCTATATAACTACTGAGATTCACTCATGTCTACCCACTAATTATTTTTCACTGATCATCAATTATTTTAATTAATTATTAATTCACCCATTAATAGTTTATTCACTTTATTCCATTATGAGTGTGCTACATTCTGCTTATATTTCTTACAATTAAAGGACAATTACATTTACAATTTGAAGATCAGAGCAAAGTTGCAATAAAAATCCATATATACACTACATGTGGATAAAAGCACTTATTAGTCTTGAGTGAATCTATAGAAATTGAATTGCTAGGTAATAAAGTAAATGTTGGCTTAATGTGCCTACTTTATAAAAGGCCATGAGGTAGCTGGAGAGATGGCTCAGCAGTTCAGAGCATTTTCTATTTCTCCAGAGAACCGAAGTTTGATTTTCAACACCCATGAGGCACCTCACAGCTATCTGTAAGTCCAGTTCCAGGTAATCTCATTCAGCTTCTGGCTTCTGTGGGTACCAAGCATGAACACAGTGCATAGGCACACATGTAGACAAATCTCCCATACATATATAATAAAAGCATAAATAAATGAATGATCTATCATGCTGTTTTTTTTCCTAGAGTGTGTCTTATGTCACGTTCCCACCCTAAGTCATGAATGTGTTGGTCTATCATAGTCTAACTAACTTTCCATATGGTCTGTACTTTTATTTTAGCTGTTCCTAAACACATATTGGATTTCCATCATGGTCTTAATTTTAATATGTTCTGCTAAAATGTTTATAATTTATTCTAGTACTTAGATATAATAATCATTCTGAAACTATTATGGTTTAGGACAAGAAGAACCAAGTCAAGCAACCAAAGGAAGCAGGTGTTTCTACTGATACTCAGTCCTTCTATGTCCTTGCAGAATTTTCGTCATCTAGTTCTGATTATTACTGCAAAGCGAATTATAGCTTCTATTTTACTTTGTATTTTTTTAACTTTGGGATTAGGGGCATTGCTAGGTATGAACACTGTATCTTCTTATGAACTCATTGTTCTATTCTTAAATGATCTTTCTCTTCATCTCTCCTTAATTTTCCATAGTCTAATTTGTATGGCACTAACATCACTACTACAGCATTCTTTTTCTGTTTGCTTACTCCTGTTTATTCATACATCAAATCATTCGAAATAAGTTCATTGAGTCACAAAGTTTTTATTTCAAAATACTTTTAATTCTTAAATGCAAGTCATATACATTAATATGATTATTGATATTAGTCAATTTAAAATCTATCATTTTATTATTTTGTTTTTTCTTCTTCATCAATGTCTTCTGTTTGTGATAGATATTGGAATATTTCATGCTATTTCATTTTAATTTACTGTGTTATGGAATTTATCTTTATTTACTGTTTTTAAAGATTACCTTGGGGAATGTAACATATACTTACCACATTATAAAGTTTACAAAGTTAGTATTTTCTCACTTCAAGTAAATGTACAAAATTTATCAAAATATAGATCCTTAATCTTCTACTTTTTTATTCTGTAGCTACCGTACATTAGCTACATTTACATTACAGCTGATGTTATAATTTTGTTGTCAACTCTCATATACATTATAAAGAATTCATAAGAGTAGTATATTACATATACTCTCCATATATATACTTTCCCCATTACTTTTCTTAGATCCATTTACCCCTTAACTTAATGTCCTTTCTTTTTTTTAACTGACCAAATCCAGTTAGCTAAAGACACCACACACTGGTCACAGGATGAGAAGAAAGCAAGTGATATTGACTAGGACACTCCCTCCCTACTGGCTGGATTTCATTGTACTGGGATGCACTAATCACAATATTAGGGTAAAAAATGTCAAAAGTCTTACGCAGCTATGAACCCTGCAAGTTAAACTAACTGGCATAGCGACATACATGTTATAGTGATATAACCATTAAAAGACAACCAACTACTTTCTGGTTTAATCTGCTTCTTCAGAATAGTTCTCTTAACAACTATTATGAAGTTAGTCCACTGGAAATGAGTTTTCTTAGTTATCTTTCATCTGAAAATACCTTTATTTCAGTTTCATTCTTGAATAAAAGTAAATTTTCACTGGCAATAAGGTTATTGGCTAAATGCTTTTGCTTTGAATTGTTTTGTTTGGCTTCAGAAAAATCAAATTTTGTCCCTGTGGTTTCTGATAAGAAATGTGCAACCATTAAAATTTTTATTTCTCGACTTGTATTATGTTGTTTTATTCTCTCTGCTTTTGGTAGTTTGATTTTGATTTCTGTAAACGTGTAATCCTTTGGAATCACACACATCATTTAGGATTTGCTGAGCTCCTCAAACATACAAATTTATCTTTCCAAAAGCCTGAGATACTTTCTTCATTATTTTTCCAATGACTGATTCATCTTAAGTTTGATTTCTGTTGGTTTGTGTGTATATGAGGCATGGTTTCAGTTCCTCTTCTGATACTCCAGTGACACAAGTATTAAGAGCTTTGAATATTATGTCCCAGGTGCCTTAGGCTTTGTTTACTAAAAATCTTTCTCATTGATGTTCAGATTAGATATTTTTAATTTTTTATACAAGTTCACTATTATTTAATAACAACTCCCTTAAGACTTTCCAATGAGGATTTTAATTCTACAACATTTGGTTCTAAAATTTCCATTCTATTATTTCTTGTTTCTTCTAATATTTTGTTTGTTTTTGCTGAGACTGTCATTCAATGCATTTTGTTTCTCTTTATTGAAACAGTGAGTGTGTGTGTGTGTGTGTGTGTGTGTGTGTTTCTAAGGATTGAGCCCAGGTTTTGGCTATCCTATACAATCACTTAACCAGTGATCTGCATCAGCAGGACAAAACTGTTTTAAATAGGACTATAAAAACTTGTCACATAGTTCCAGCTTCTACTTTTTTATTCACATGTTGAAATCTTAACACATCATATGGGAGGTCAAACTTTTGGGAAATAATAGTAGATAGGTCAGGAGAGTGGGGCTTCTAAGAGAAGGCTGATACTCTTGAACAAACAAGATAGGAGACATGTTCTGTTGCCACCTCTCTGAATTTTTTCATGATAAGGGAAATCAGGGAGAAGATGGTTATCTTTAAGTCAGGAAGAAAGACCTCACTGGATATGTACATATGGCTTTGTCCTTCCACATCAATATTAATAACAAATAATGAAAAATTTGAAAGAAAGATAACAATGTAGGGTATATGGGTGGGTTTGAATGAAGGAGAGAGAGAAAGGAAGAATGGTGTGCTTATATTATAATCTGAGAAAATTAAAGAAAAAAATTAAAAACAACACAAAGCACGCTCTAAAGACTTGCCTATGCGTCCATCTCAATTGAAGTCCCTTCTTCTCAGATGATCCTAGCTTGTGTAGAGTTGGAAAAAAAACTGGACAGCCTGTTAGAGTTTTAGCTTCTTTTTTTGTGTCTAGTGAAGAAAACAATATTTTGTCAATTCAGGTTACAGAGGTAGATAAGTAATGTAGATAAATGTTGCTTATGTTAGTATTAATTAATATGGGACATGTGATATGTTATTGGAAGTACCTGCTTCAGGGAAAGGCTTCAACAATCAATATTAAGTTCCTTTACTAATACATGTGAATAAATTGCAAACCATTATACTTGCTTATCCAAAGGGATTTTCCAATAAACTTTTGTCCTAAATTCATAGCTCTTCCTTATTAATATTAATCTTAAAAATGATTGATTTATACTGAGCCTTTTTGTGTCATTCCCCCATCGTTATGTTTTGGAGTAAGATCAAAATTGTTTTCAAAAGAAAATGAATATTGGTCAAGAAAACTTGCCACATGCTTCATTTTCTCTCAACAAGTAATCTATGTAGGACTTGTATTTCTCTTTAATAAGCATTTCAAAAATTAGTTAGACTCATTTAAATTTTTCCAGTGTCTCCTTAGAATCTCATTATATTCACATTTTTAAAGTAATTTAAAGATTAGAAGACTCTGGAGTCGAGAGTCAAACTATATTCCATTGTGAATGATTAAAATTATGACTTTCTAGATTTCAATGTTCTAATAAAAGAGTATAATTAGTTATTTGTTGAATAAGTCTCTGCAGAAAGTAGAAAATCATGGTATCTGCCCCTAAGTATTATTAGTGAAGAGAATCTTGCCTTATATTCAACAGAAAAATTACACTAATTTTGTAGTTAAAGGAACTATATGGAGAGATCTTTCTCCTAAATTGCCTATTCATTTGGTCATGATAGAGGTTTATTTAGTCTCATCTCTCTGTCATATACTATATTAAGTAGGATTTAAGTGATACCATAATGAAAATAATACTTTCTTTCAAAGGGCTTATAATATGGCCCTTTAGGAAATAATGAATACCAGTAAGAATCTTAGGCAGGGAAAAAGTTTAAGTGTGGGGCTGTGAGTGTCTCTAAGATGCTGTTAAAACCTGTGTAAGGCCTCTCCTCAGGGTTTAGTGCTCTCCACCATGGAGGTACTCTTGACACCATCCTACCAACCATCGAGAATTCCTGTTATGGTGAGTCACTATCATGGAGATGGAGATCTGAACTACTGACTTTTTAAGGTAACACAATAGGTAGGAGAGTTCTGAGAAACAAAATGGCATTGATAACCAGAACTCAAATTAAGGTACACTATGCCTTCAAATACATTTGATAAATGAGGCCATGAGACAGTTACCTGTCAAATCTGGCTGTGAAATACCACTCTGAAGCCTTGTCTTCATTGAGAAGTCCTGCTTTCCATTGCACTGTTTAATTTAATCTTTTCAGTTTGTCACTTTCATTCAGGATTTGGTATCTTATGTTAAGGGACTCAGTAATTTTCCATGATTTTATAATTGCCCTCCTAGATTATTGCTTTGTTAACTGTTTGAATATCTCCAATTTCCCCACTTTCTCTAAGTAAGAGATGATTCTATCATAAGAGGCAATCACATTGAGTTTCAGAAGTCAGGAAACATTTCCTATGAAGGGGTGTTTTTGTTTTTAATTCCAACAGGAAGAAACAGAATAAAAAATAACTGTAGAAAGAAAATAGTGCAGGACATTAATAAAGAAGTTTGGAAAATGCAGAAAGTATTAGGGATTCAGTGAGTGCTGTGATTTGAGTTTAGAGTAAGAGTAAAAATAAGGTAAGACTACCTAAGCTCTGCGAGTAAAAATGTGATCATTGCTGGATTTATATAATTTGATTATCTATGCAATGGAGGGCCTGTGTGTCTAACAGCCACAGAGGTGTCCTGTAAGTTTCAGGAGCTACAGAGTTGTCTGGTTTCTGGGAGACAAAGTAAGGAAGCTAAAGGATTTCTAATCTAACAGAGATGCTAGCATGATATGGACAATGAAGATAATGACAGCTAAAATAACCTTGACAGAGAAAATTGCACAAGTTTATGGAAAGGTAAAACATAAAGATGGGGAAAGTAAGAGGAGTACATACAATAAAGAAAAACTTTTGAAACAAGTGAGAAAAATCGGTTCTAGAAGAGAAGGAAGCTAATGGTGGAAATCAAATATAAAAGTGGTCATTCTGTGCTTGGATGAATAAGAACAAAACGCTAGCGATTTCAGAGTCAGAGCAGAATCGGCAACCAAGGACTCATTAATATTCTGGGCCAGTAATTATAATTACAAGAGGTATAAAGGTAGCAATACAGTACAGGGAGCAAGTCTGAACTGCTTCCCTGAAGTCATGCCCAATAAAGAAAGGAAGAAAGAAATGGGTATTCGAGAATTCTTGTTTTAAGATAAGATTTAAGTACTGAAATTTTAATTAAAGATGGCAGATCACATGCAAGATGATTAGAGAATAATTTAACAATATCATGTCTGTGTCAGTTGCTGAAAAAAAAAGAAAGAAAGGGATACAAATGTAAAACATATTGGTTACAACTGGCTGAAGGGGAGAACACCAAAACAATGGGGAGTTTGAAAGAAAGACATGACAAAGTATGAGGATCTCGGTAAAATGTCAACTGAAGCAAACAGAAACATGATCAGCATCTTCCAATAATGAGTGGACAAGTAATAACGAGGACGCTTGAAAATAGAACCTGTTTGTGCAAAAGGGGTTATGGTTAGCAAACTTAATAATCAAGGAGTCATAGTAAAAAGTGCCTAAGATGGAAAGGGTCCCCATCTCAAATCTCTTAGTTGTAGTTAGTTGTAGTGGATGTTCCAAGACACTTTTATATTTATCAATCTTGACAAAGAATATTGAAATAAAGTGATCAAAGTTATCTAAACTCCAAGACTACGCAGAGAAAATATGCAGTCCTGACAGATACTGCAGTGGTACCTACCAGAATAGGTAAGGAAGGAAAAAAGATGTCATAGCAGACTGTGGTGAAGAATGAAGAGTTTAAATTAGTGAGCATAAAAATTGATAGTTTGAGCTGGGCTGTGGTGGCACATGCCTTTAATCCCAGCACATGAGAGGCAGAGGCAGGTGGGTCTCTGGGAGTTCAAGGTCAGCTTGATATATAGAGTGAGTTGCAGGACAGCAAGAGTTACAACAGAGAAACCCTGTCTCAAAAAACAAACAAAAAAAACCCAAAACAAACAAACAAAAAAAACTTAATAGTTTGGGGGCTGGAGAGATGGTACAGTTGTTAAGAGCACTGGCTGCTCTTCCAGAGGACTCAGGTTCAATTTCCAGCACCTACATGGCAGCTGGCAACTGTCTATAACACCTGTTCCAGGGATCTGACACCCTCACAGAGACACATTTGCAGGCAAAACACCAGTGTACATAAAATAAAAATAAACAAAAGTATTTTTTAAAAAATTAATAGGTTGATCCAGGCATGGTAGCTTGTAAATGTAATCCTAGAATTAGGATACCTAAGGCAGAAGGGCTATAACTAGTTCCAGAATGAGTTGTGTACTGCATAGTGATATAGTGATACCTTATCTCAAAAAAAAAAAAAAAGCTTAATGAGCTGATACCAAAAGATGAGATTTATGAACTTATCCTTTTAGACCTTAGGTCATGGCATGGTACTGTTGGGCAAAAGATGTAGGATCTTTTCTCATTCTGTAGGCAGCCAGCATCCAGTTACCTAGGGAGTGGTGCTTACCCAGTAAACACTGGAGTGATACAACACATGGTCTTAGACTCTATACCCTTTTTGCACACATTTACTCTAGATAATATCCAGCACCAAGACTTTACATATCAGCTCCTTATACATTGTCCCTCAAGCTATTTCTCTTGTTGTTTTGTAATTTCTTACCTGAGTTACTTACATATTCAGCTATACTGGCATCTCCAGTGGTTCACGTTTCTAAACTTTTACTCAGTGAAGCCTTTTAATTCCAATAAACAGAGCAACTCTCTGCAAGCTGCTCATCCAAGGACTTAGGAGTCACTCTTGCTACTTCCTTCCACCCCTATATCAATATTTTAGCCATCTGCAAGTTTATATACTCCTCCTTGTACCTATTTTGAGAGTTTGCTACTCCACACACACTCCTACCGTTACCTACCATGTGGACCAGAGTAATAGATACAGTTCTTGGTATTTTGACTTTTGCTATCACCACAATGAGTCAGATTCACACAGCAGCCACAGTAATCATTCCAAAGTTCAAACTGGAATTTATTTCTGCTTAGAGTGAAATTCACAAACATGTTGGAAAGAAAGCAAAGAACAACAAGATGGAGGCCACGATGAGCCAGAGGTCCAAATGGCACACTCTCAGGGGAGTGTTTCCGACTACCACGCCCCACTTTCCATAGTTCTATGGTCTTGCAGTATTTTTTTCAAAATTTTAATCTTGTCATTGGTTAAAACTCTTGGTATGTGCTTCACTAATATCCTGAGTACTTCTGAATCATCACTAAATCAAGATTAGTCATCACAGACCTTATAAATCCATGCCCTTGAGGCAGAAAGTTGGCTGAACAGTTCAGAGCATTTGCTGCTCTTGCCGAAAGCCAGGTTTTGATTCCCAGAACTTATATGGCAGCTTACAACCATTTGTAGCTCCAGTCTCAGGGAATCTGACATCCTCTTCTATTTTCCATGGGTACCAGGCATATATGTGGTGCACATACATACATATGCAAGCAAAATATTCATACACACAAACAAGAACATAAATCTAAAAAAATATATATATAAATCTCTGCCCCTTTACACATTGATTTATTTTCCTGTCTTACACATTCTAGATATAAAGTTTGTTTGCCTTCCATCACTGTAGCCCTAGCACCCAAAACATTGGCTGGTGTTTAGAAAGCCACTCTAAATAAATAAGTGGCTTATTTACTAAAATAAATGAAGTTGAATTTATCACTATAGATCACTTACATTCAGTATAGTAGTAAAGAAATTAAAAAGTGTATATTCTCAAATCAGTCCTTATTTTTTTCTCAATTAGTGTACCAAGGGGGATAGTGCCACCCTCTTCAGAATCAATTCAAATAACAATGCAGCTTTGTCCTCCAGTGATCTCTCATTAATCTCTGATCTACTCACAGATGTTCCTTTGAAGACCATTCAGCTCCTTAAACCCATGGCTAGCACATTCACTATTAAGCACTGTAGTTCTTCACATGTGGGATACACAATTAACATAAGAGTGATACTTAGTATTTATCAGTATGTATATTTATTCTCCAATTATCTCTCATTTCTCCACTCCTCTTGGGGAGGTAAGTAACTACAGTTTCCAACTAAAATATTATAGAATGAAAGCCTTAGCATTAATTACTTAGATAAATATTTCTTAAATAGACTGGAATGCTACCAGGAGATGGACCATCACATAGTGATCGTGTATCTAGAAAGCCACTCTTGGCTCTGTATATTCAAGATGGGAGAAGCAGAAGTAAATGAAACAGATCAAATTTCCACAAGAAGGACTCTTATTGGGAAGGAGAAATTGTTGTCTTTCTACCCGGATTGTCCTGCCTTTTTTTCCTAAACATCTGCAGCACTCTGGGGCTTCAGTAGAGCAGAAGGCTCATAAATGACGTGGCTAGACTGATACCCCGAATATTTAAATCAGTCACAGGAACAAACTGCAGGATTGTATGCTTTAGAAATTTATTTTTAAATCATCTTTTTCTTCTGAGGGTTTCTATTGACAAAGGAAATGGAGTTGGGAGTTGGAAAAATTGCCTACATAGTCTTACATAATGCTTCTTTGAAAGTTGCCTTGGGGAGAGAGTTAAATCTGTTTTACCATATCGTTAAAAATTGTCAGAATTATCAATTATTGAAAGTTATCATCATTATACTCCTACTTGTATTCTTCATACAGGAGGAATTTAATCTGTAATGTTCATTAGCTCGTGTGTCATTTTTGCTGCCAGCTCTCTATCCCATGACCTTTGCTACCATAGCAATCAAGCCACCTCTGTGAAAAGTAATGTCAAGATGTCACAGACATCTGCACAAGTTACTATCAACAGATGGAGTGCTAAGGAGAAGACACAGAGCATGGTGATATAAAAGTTGCAAAAACTACGGGCTCCTTTAAGAGTAAGAAAACAGTCACAGCAATGAACATATCATGTCACATTATTTGTATTACTGAACAATCTTGTCAGTATTCATACAAGCATTTCTTAGAGGCTATGAATGTTTGTTTCTAAAATGAAAGTGTAGCAGACAATACTTCCAAAGCATCCATTGTTCATTTATCATCAGTGTCTCTAGGTTCCTGTAGTTTGTCTTGCCAAACATTTCTACTAATAGTATGAGAGCATTCAGTTACATTTTCTAGTCTTATCTGTCTTTCTTCTTCAGTAGAATAAATTGTAAACAAATCAACCTTAGTTAATAAATTTATGAAGATTTTGTTGACATCCTAACAAGAAAATCCACAACTTATTTCCCCATATAATAAAAAAAATTTTACATATCATCAAACATTTACCATGGTCAGAGGTCTTTTAGTATGCATTCAAAGGGTAGGCTTGCATCTATATTAGGGTAGTAATTATGGAAAACAGCACATATATTCATTTTATACATATAAAGCCAGGCATGGTGGCTTATACCTGAAATATAAGTAGTCATGAGGATGGGGCATGAGGACTGCCAGGAGTTGTGGGCTATAAAAGTAAGTTAGGACTATCCTGATCTACAAAAAGGAAAAAAACAAGAAATACAATATGAACCCAGAATTGTCACAAGTCAGCGTATATCCAAAGGAAATAAGATTATTATATAGAAAAGGCATCTGTAATCTCGTTTATGACAATGCTACTCATGACAGCAAGAAATAAATTGACATAAGTGTCCATCAAAGGAATAGCTTGTTTTTTGTTTTGTTTTGTTTTGCTTTGCTTTGCTTTGTCTTGTTTTTAGTGGCCTATATATTCAATATAAGACTTTTCAGTCACAAAAAAATAGAATACTATTTTATTGGTTTTTTAACTAAGTGAAATAAACCAAACATAAAAAAAATACTACATAATCTTACTCATGCATGGAATCTAAAAAAGTTGATTTCATAGAAGTTGGTTGCCAGAGGTCAAAAGGACTAAGAGAAAGGATTGGAGAAATTTTAAACAGGGACTGATTTACCCTCGAATTGGAGACATAAATTCTGTTGTTTTGTCACACAACAGAGTGACAGAGATGAAGATGAAGATGAAGTACCATATATTTCAAAAAGCTAGAAATAAAGAACTTTGAATATGTGTACAAGGAAATAATAATTTCATGAAGAAACAGACACACATACCTCTTTTGAACATTATACAATGTATACATGTATCAAAATATCACATAGTGACCCAGAAATACATACTATTAAAAAATTTTTAAATGAATTCTTAATGTTGGTCTCTTACAAATTCCAAAGTGCTTTAAGTTTTATGTAAAGAAAGTAATGTTATTTGCTAAGATGAGCCAATTACATAAATTAATGTCCAAGAAGCCTTGAATAAAACTCAAGATTTTTAACATTTATTTTTACTTATTCTTTGAGATTTTCACAACTGTATACAGTGTATTTTGATCACATACATTGCATTTCCCCTGAAAATTCTCTGAAACTCCTTCACCGCACTTCCTCCCAAATCCATACCCTCTTTGGCCCACTGAGGCCAGTTACCTCTTCTAACATATGCAAGGGTGTATATCCATTCACAAGAGTGTAAGCCACTAGGAGACACATCAGTGAATAATATTGTTTCTTCCCCCTCTAGAAGCCAACAATTGCATGCCACTTTTCAGCTGGGATGAGGCTTCAGGACCCCTCCACTTGCCATGCTGGAACTTTTACTGGCTTGATCTTTTTCAGGTCTCATGCAGACAACCACAGTCACTGTGAGTTTAACATCATACCCAGCTCTAAACCCTGTGATGTAAAATAAAAATGCACCTGGCAAGACATGTCAATGGGTGAAGTAGTAACATGACTGTTAGGAAAGTGACCAATTGCCTACTTATTGGATTACAGAGAGAGAGAGAGAGAGAGAGAGAGAGAGAGAGAGAGAGAATAGAATAAATGTTTATTTTTAAACCGAGTCTCTTTTCTCTAGAAGTCATCAACTGTCAATGCCAACTCTTAGTTGAGGGTAGGAGCTCATGAGCCCCTTCCTGCTTTCTGTTGGACTCCTTCCTGGCTTGATTTTGTACAGACAACCACAGGCGTACAGAAGTCCTGTCATATCTAGAAGATGCTATTTTGCTCTGGTCCTCCCAATCTCTGGTTCTTATAATCTTTCTTAAATTATCCCTAAGCATTGGTAGGAAGAAGGCCCATTGCAGCTGAATATTCTACCAACATTTATTGTCTGCAATTTGGTCATCTTTGAGTTTCTGTGTTAACCACTGGCCACTACTCAAATAAACTCTGATGACATCTGAGAGGTGCATTAATCTATGGGTATAGAGATATGAATTTAGAAGCCAATTTGAGACTAAGTCCATTTAGCACATTAATAATAATAGGAACCTATGAGTTCATGAACCACGGGTTCTTGACCATGTTTTCTGTACCAGGCATGAGTTTCCTCCTGTGAAATGAGCCTTAAATCCAACCAGAAATTGTTTCCCCTAGTAGGCTGACCAAGCTCCAGTTGCTGATACCACAGCCCTGAGTATATAGGCAACATAAGATGGACTTCGTAGGTTCAAACAAGTATATGAAGGGATGGGGAACTAATGAAGATCTGGGGAAAGTTATGGGGGGTAATGAGTAATGAATATAATCAAAATACATTAGATGATATTCTCAAAAAATAATTTACATTTTATTATAAAAAGGAAAGCATTAAAATACAAAAATTATATATGTGTCCAGTGTATATTATAGAGTAATAATGCAAAAAGAAAAAAAGAAATTCTCAATAAATTGCTTCTATCTACAGTCTACAATTCTGAAAAGCTGCACAACCTGGGTACTGAATATGAAGCAACTTTACCTTTCTAGCTATGTCACAACCTTGGGATTATTCTCCTTTCCACTGAGTACTAGATTTCCTTAAGAACAGAATAATCTGGTTCTTAATTTTTAACTTATTTTAGTTATAAAGACATGAACTCCTTCACTTAAAAACTGGAACCTGTTTACTCTCCCTTATATTTTTCTTTGTCTACCCTCTCTACATAAACTTTTCAATGTAAAGATTCATCTGGGTTAAGAGCACTCATTCTCCTTTTGAGGGCTTTGAAGGTTAAGTTGTCTGCCCTGATTTAGTTCATATTAATAAGCTCATTGAGGACCAACAGAAATTTCAAAAATAACATTGTTCATCCAGGGACAAATTTCAGTCAGCTCTCCAGATACTACTAAACCCATGAAAGACTCAAACACACTTGCTTGCTGGCTCTCTCTGGGTATCCCCATACTTAATGTTTTGAAGGACTTATACTGCCATCATCTACATTTTTCCCCTGCAAGATGCCGGGCTCTGGTTTACCACCTGAGGCCTGTGGTGGTATACAGGATACATAGTCCCCCTACTTTGGAGTAGAGAAGCTCCAGAGAGCTGTTTCCTCAACTTTGACATCTATCATTTCTATAGTATCTGGAAGCAAACAGGCAGCTGGAAGCCTAACCAAATGGTTATGTGAGGTGGCTGGTTTTATGTCAACTTGACACAAGCTAGAGTTACCCAAAAGGAGGGAGCCTCAATTGAGAAAATGCCTCCATAAGATCCAGCTGTACAGCATTTTCTTAATTGGTGATTGATGCGGGAGAGCTCAGCTCCTTGTAGGGGGTACCATTCCTGAGCTGGTGGTCATGGGTTCTATAAGAAAGCAGGCTGACAAAACCATGAGAAGAAAGCTAATAAACTCCTCTGTATCTTCTGCATCCAGGTTCCTGCCCTGCTTGGATTCCTGCCCCAACTTCGATCAGTGATGGACTGTTATTTGGAGGTGTAAGCTGAAATAAACCCATTCCTCCACAAGTTGCTTTGGTCATGGTGCTTCATCACAATAGTAACCCTAACTAGAACAATACACAAATGAGAAGATTTAGCAGCTCTATTCTCTTAACATTAAAGAAGACAGCACAGTGAGTTCATTCTCTATTATCCCCAGGACCATGAGGTCATGGGCCTTCCTCATAAAACTGTTCATCCACATCCACTCCGGTCCATGTTTGCCCAGATGGCAAAGTCTACTATGCTACTATTCCACCAAATTCTCTTTCTCCTATGACAGAAAACAGGAGTCTTGAGTGAGAAAGGAATTCTCTTTCAATTAAGAACAAGAGAATTTAGAAATTGTGTTCTCAAAAGTTCTGAAATCTTGGGGCTGTTTTGGAAAGCCTTGATTAAAAAAAAAATTACTTTATGTTCTATCTTATGTTATACGCAGTCCTTGATTTTTTTTCCATAAAGTTGACCATAATTTAGTAATCACACTCAGTTTCAAGAAAGCAGATACCCCATTTACACACTGAGCATTTTCATAACAATAGTGTTATCAAAAGTAATAGAAGCCAAGAAGTAAGATAACAATGATCTCTAAAGAACACATAAATGCTATAAAATACATATATTTAAGACCACATTTAGAAAAAAACCATGAGTTAAAATGGACAAAGTTAATGGTTTACTATCTTTAAAAATTAAAAGTACATTATTTAAGAATTAGCTGAAAATGGAATTTGTGTAAATTTTAAACCTGTCCTAACAAAGCAGAGAATTAATGTCATTGTCTAGATATTCCAGTAAATCACTGACTTCCTCTTTATACTATGAATTCACTCATAAAACATGGTTTATCCACATAATTTCTTTCAGCTGTACATTATTGCACTTGCTATATTTGTGACTCTTATTGGATCCTATTCCTTTCTACTTTTCAGAGAAGAAAATAGGCTGTTAAAAGGGTACATTATTATTAAGATGATGTTTTTATTAAATTAGAAAATTTATGAAGTTCATTTTTCTACTAAATTAACAAAGTAATAAAAAAAACTAGCTCCACATTATTAAAAAAACAACCATGGAATATTTCTATAAAGCTTTCTTTAACAAGCCATTGTTAAGTAGAATCAAAATACTATCTAAAACTCCAATACAGAGCTAAATAATAGAATGTATTTTATAAAGCTCTAAACAAATATATACATTATGCTGTTATTGTGCAGCTGGTAATAATACGAGTTGTAGTATGTATAAAGCAAATTTTAAAATAGTAACGTCTTTGATAAATGGCTTTCCTTAAGTATCCACTTACTAAGCATTAATACTATTTCATTTATGCTTCTTTCTATATACAGATTCCGTCTCTGGGATGTAAGATAGGAAACGCTCCAATCAAGGGAATTCTTTTCTTGAAGAAGGCAAAAAATCTCAGATGCCAGAATATTGAGGCTGACCAGGCCACAAATGCAGTTTTGACACACTTGGGGATTAAGAGTAGAAACTCAGAAGGTCTTAATTCTGTATTTTTCAATCACACTAAGAAATATGTGTGAGATAAACAGACATTATCTATTCAGAACTTAACAACTAACCATGAGGGCAATATAAAGTTAGAGACACAGTTAAGATTGCCATGGATTTGGGAGAAAAGAAATGTGGAGGAAGGAGCTGTGGGGAAGGTGGAAAATTATGTGATCAAACTTTAATTTTTAAAAATAAAAACTATTATAAGAAACATAAATTAGAGACACCATGAAGAACAAGATTTGTGCATGTGTTGTGCCAAATGCACAAGAAGCTTCTAGTGTGTCTGCCCTGCATACCTATCTTTAAATATGGAATTTTTTAAAAAATTTTATCACGTTCCTGAAAGTAATTTCATGTTAATCTAAATATTACCATATATTTTGTCTAATGAAGAGGTTGCAATAAATAGTCATTTTTATATGCAGATTCACAGAGACAGAACAGTTAAGGAAATACTTTGACTATATGAAGTCTCTTTGAGTGGGATTGTATACTCAGTTATAAAGTTTCCCAAAAACAATCAGAAAATGTGTTGGAAGTGCCTCAAGAATTCATAGCAAATATTTGGCACAGAATAAATATTTATTGAGCAAACAGAATATGTGAGCAAATAAATGAGCAGACTCTATGTGCTGATGGGGATTGTGATATACTGTCTTCAGTGAGGCATTCAGTGCCAGGATTTGGGGCCGTATAACTGACAAATTTTACTTTGTACCAAAGTGTTCTTACACTATTTTAGCACCAACTTTGTCTTGATTTCATTTCCAAAAGCACTGTAGCCAATTCAAGGGGTGAAAATATACACACTGATCAATTCTAAAGGGTGTATTTCAGGATCAGAACAGTTTCAGAGCAGGGTTTTCAAAAATATTTTTCAACACTGGCAAAATCAATTTTCACATTGGAGATAGCAAGTGAAAACACACTGATGTCTCCTTTCTTAGTATAAACCTTACATATAGTTTAAGAGATAATTTTTTAAAAAATGACTACATTGATAAACTGCCGAAGACCACAAATTATGAGAAATAGCTAAAACACTAAAAGCAAAGAAAAACAAAGTTGAGGGAAAAAATATCCAGGTATACAAGAGAAAGGTCAGAAAGTGCATCCAAAAAAGGTCAAAGCAATTCCAGAGAGGCACAGCAGTGGCAGACAGCAATAAGGCTGGGTAAATCTGAGCACCTCAGCAAGGTAGCTAAGCTACTTCGACCCACACTGCTTTGCCTTGTCAGCCTGGCTCTAAACAGTGCCTAATTGCCTTGTCTAGCTGCTGTTTTCTGAGATCCAAGGATAGGGTTGCAAACTGTATTCTAAATGAATGGATAAAGCAATGCATGTTTAAACCAGAAAACATTTGAACACTGTCAATTGTGTCAGTTTAGTCAAATAAATTTATCTGGTGGAATTAGCTTATTGGTTTTGTCTACCATCCATCAACCTATCCACCTATCTAAATATCTATATCTGTATGTATGTACAACTGACTACATGTACTGAGATCTCCAGAAGCCCTCACAGCCAGAAAACCTTGGAACATCAAGGCATCATAGACATGGTACTGCTCCCCAAGTAGTTTCTGATTTGCCATTGAAAAGATGCCCCTTGGTTACTCCCCTGCCACCTGCCCTAAGTCAAGGGTGGCCATGCTCTGAATCATATCTGGCGTGCCTCAGATTTTTTTGTATGCTGAAAACCTGTGAACTTTCAGCAGAAACATCCATTACTGTGCTGGTGTTCAGCATTAAGAGCAATATAAGGACATGATCTTCAGAGCAAGAGAAAAATCTGTCACAGATGTAAGGAGCACATGCCTTGGGGAAAAACTCCCTGAGTAGCTCATCAGGAAGCCCCAGGCAAGACACAGAATGTCCTTCGACTCATCTCTGACTATAAAATAGGGAATATTCTAACTCACATCTCTTGGGGTTTGTGGGGATGCTTCAACTAATATGTGTAAAGCTCCTAAAATAATCCCTGACAATGTTTAATGAATGACAGCTATTGTTAACTAAAATTAATTCCAATAAAAATAGCAGAAATTTTTCAAACGTTTTTCACTCATTCTTTTCTGTTAGATCAAGTGCCTCCCCTCACCATTTTTTGCTGTTTCCACTAATGAAGGGAGACTCCCAAAATGCATCATAGCCTGCATACCACACCATCCAATAGGATTACAGATACATCGAGAAAGCACCCTACTTCTGTGCTTCTATTGCTAGTCTCTAAAGTAGAACAAAAAGACTTTTTTTTTTTCCTGAAAGTAGGCAACACTCTGGTTACCCATCACTAAGCCCAAAGTTACCTAACATTCTCATTTGTAAATTCTGAGATTCTAGAAAATAGCAAAAGGAGAGGACCTTGTAAAATTGTAGGACGAAAATGGTGTAACATTTTCTTTGCTAGGTTGACCTACATCTCCTGCTATTGCTGGTTATTTCCAATTCCCAGAGTCGTTCTAAACAGACTGACTGACAGCATCATGGGCTTTCAGAACACAAAGGGCAAAATGACTTGTGTTCATTGAGAGTGCCTCTCCCAGTTGTTCGAGACTGTGTAAAAAGTACTCATCTCCTGCTTTACCGCCCGTCCATCACGGTGTAGCTCAGTCTGGATGCTTTCACTTCTAAAAGAATACCCCTGTCACAGCTTTCAGAGATTTTTACAAAAGGTAATGAGGTTATGTAACTGATTTTATGAAAAGCTGAAGACCTGGGTAGAATGGCTTAGCCAATAAACATGAATTCTCAATTCCCAGGGAATAATCATACTCTTTAGACACATTCTTTTCAAAACAAAGAAGATAGTGTGTTTTGAGCCATTAAGAGAATTTAGAAACCTTTCTAAATTCCTCCTATAAAAATCATTTTAGATTTACTTCTCCATCATTGAGTAAAATAACAGTTGTTGGAAAGATAAAATATTGTCACTTTTGTAAATAAAAAAAATCCTCACAGAAATTGCAATAGTGGAAAGACATTTGACTGATAGGAGACGGTGTCTGATGCTGCATTGTTTTGTGGATCTCGCTCAATACTGGAACTTTGTCAGGGATAAACGTTCTCCAAGTCATCCTGACATACACCTAGCTTTCCATGTACGGTTCTTCTCTATATTCTAAACACAGTAAGTATTTGCCTTCCAGCACCACTCCCAGGCATACTGCACAATATCTGTCCTGTCTGAGTTGGTTTTCCTGTGTTTTCCCTAGTCCTAGTTTAGGAACAAATCCCATTCTGTGCCTGGTGCAGTGAAATAAATGGACCTCCTTCTAAAGATCTCAGATTCCATCCCTCCTGCTCACTGGATAACCCCCAATGAGCTACTCTGAAAGAAGCTGACTTTTACTTAACCTTCAATGGAAACCCTGTAAGATTTCTCAGAAAATGACGGCAATGACCTTTATATTTGATTGGAATGAGACAACACTGGATTTTCCCAAAGAACAAATGATCCCAAAAGGTACTAACACTTCTATTGAGTAAAGACACTTTGCCATACCTCCAAGGGCTCATGTCACAGACTATTTGATAACGCCCCTTCACTTCTTAATAACACATGTTGTGCTGATTACATCCCAGAAAAAAGAACCTCACAGCCAGCAAGCAACAGCGAGCAAACACAGTCTTCACTGCCTTAAACCTAAAGAAACTTTTGTTTTCTACAAATGCACTCGGTTATAAATGTAGAAGTTTAGTGAACACTATCTTGTAATTTGGGTTCTGATAAAACATGCATAACACTTAGCACTGTGATCGTTTCCAGACCTTCTGTTCAGTGGTATGAAGCACACTTCTATCATTTGCACTGCTGCCTTCAGAACTCTTTCCATCATGTAAAACTGAAGGTCTACAATCACTCAACAATGCTGTGGTCCACTCACTCCTCACGCCCAACAACCACTGTTGCTTAAGATTTTGTACCTGTTGCTGAACCCACTCCCGGGACACTTGTGGGCAGGGATGAGCTGGCACAGAATCGATGACCCAGATTCCAGGAGTCGGGTAAATAGGAAAAGCAGACTCGGTTATTCCAGGAAGAGGGTGCCCTTTTAAACCCTCGTCCAGCATCCCATTGGCTCCTGGATTGCAGGCTGCTGTTATGGCTCTTTCCCATTGGCTTGTGTCTCACTACGTCATCTGTCTCTGGGCCCCTAGGTAGGTTTTCAGGTCGGCTCAAACAGGGAGGCTTAACTGCACATGCGTCAAGGCCACATTATCCCCAGGCATGCCCAGGCATGTTCCAGGCCAGCCTTAAGAGGAAACTCCACCATGGTCGCGAGCGAATTCTTATCAGGCGGGTAGAAGCCTCAGATGCGGTATTGGTTCCACAAAGGATTTTTATTCTATGCTTATCTCACACATTCACTCACACAGTCACGCCATTTCCTCTCCTAGTCTGGCCTCAGACGCAGGCAAGCCTCACGATCTGTCTGGCAGCACTGTGTGGTCCACAGCCGACGTCCTCTTTCTGGTTCAGCAAGACTGGAACACTGGTCCTGTGGTCTGCGACTAGCTTTCAGTTAGCAGGATGCAGCCTTGGTTGGTCCCCAGAACAGCAGCATCTCCGGAGGCACTCGAGAGTGGTGCACTGAGCGAGGCCAGACTAGGATTTTTAAGCTAAATTCAGCCAATTACACTGTGGGCGCATGGGCATGGTCACTTTTATCAGTACTGTCCAGATGTGCACACAGGCACTGGGGTACCTCAGGGTGTGTCCAGTGCCCGCTCTCTGGACTTTAATATTGCTTACTCACATTTGGCTTTTCAATATTACTTATCATCACATTTTACATTATTATGCTGCTACATTATTCTTATCCATTACATTCCATTACAATTATTCTTATTCACTACAACCACGTGTGTGCCATGTGTGCTTGCTGTCTGGCAAGTCACAGGCGCTGTTCCTACCACAAACCATGCACTCCACACTCCAGACAACTCCTGTCTGCATGATTCAAAAGACTCTAAGGACCTAAGTAAAAATCACATGATATGTGTTTTGCTTGTAGCCTTACTGTTGTTTGGCCTGTGTGACTAGCTTGTTTAATTTAGAACAATGTCTCCATGTTTCATCTACATGAAAATAACTGTCAAATTATTGTACAAACCATGTACAAATCTCTCTTTCAGACTCCTCTCTCAGTTCCTTTGGGTACACACCAGGAAGAGGAGGTTCTGGATTATGTGATAAGTGTTTTAATATGTTCAGGAAAGATCATTGTGTTTTTTGTAGCAGTTCCTCATCCACATTGTTTCTATCTCTCCATGTCCCCCTTACCACTTGTTACTCTGTGTGTGTGTGTGTGTGTGTGTGTGTGTGTGTGTCTCCATGTCCTCCTCATCACTTGTTACTGTGTATGTGTGTGTCTCCATGTCCCCCTTACCACTTATTACTCTGTGTGTGTGTGTGTGTATGTGTGTAGGTGTGTGTCGACTGTAGATATCCTAACAGCCCAGGCTTGCATCTCGTTGTGCTATTGATTTGCATTTCCCTAATGATTGGTGCCATCAAACATCTTTGTTTTGTTTATTGACCACTTGTTTGTCTGTTTTTTAACCATTTTTCTCTCTACTTTGGTGAAATGTCTAGATATTGTTTCAGGATTTTTCATGAGATCTGTATATTACCTTCATAACACAAATAATTTTCAAATATTATATCCTGTTGCATTGATTGCCTTTTAACTCTGTTGATAGTGACTAGACTCATTATCAACAAGTAAAACAAAAACACCATGTAATTATTCCTTATAACAATTGGTAATGGGATAGATTCATTCTATACTTTAGCAGTCAATCTGTCAACATTGTTCTTTGATTACTGATTGCTGATTAATTGAACCACCCTAATTGAGATTTACCAATGTTGGGGACTCTGTCCTGCTGGGAATTTTTGTGTTGCTCCAGTACTGCCCAGACTTCCCATCCTAAAGAGCAACTCATGCCGTATCCCAAGTCTATTATCTCACTACTTAATAAAACTCCCTATCTATGGAACCAGAGAGAAGTAAGAAATTATCTGCAATTCCTGAGATCCAGAATCGATGAGGTATGTGACCTCTAATTCTCATGGAAGTTGTGAGGATTCAGAGTGAGGAAGGATTCCTGTCAAAAGCAGAAGAGCTTATGTGTAAATGAATACCACAGAATACAACATCTACGTGCTATCCTTGAAAGCTGAGGGTTCAGGGGCTGACATTTGGACTGGTGAATTCTTCTATACCGCTCACTATATACCTGAGTATCACTTGACATTAGGAGAATTGTTCTCTTCTCACACAGCCTAAGGCAGTAGTTCTCAACCTTCCTAATGTTGTAATCCTTTAATATAGTTCCTCATGTTGTGGTAACCACCAATCATACATTTATTTTTGCTGCTTCTTCATAATTGCAATTTTGCTACTGTTATGAATTATAATATAAATATCTGTTATATAGACAGTCTTAGGTCTTTACCTGCTGAGCCATCTTTCTAGCACCCATTATATTTAATATAAATACATACAAAGTATAGACACAGTATGTAACTAAATTATAATAAAATTCTACAATTTAATATAATTGGAAATATGAATTTTATGCTAATGATACATAATAAAATGGTTATATTACAAAAGATAAAAAGTTATGATTGTCTTTTATGCTTATATAACAGTATCTAGTTTAACTTCTTCATGTGCTAAACTGTCTTCATTCACAAAGATTCATGATCTTAACACTGGGCCTCAAATTATAGTTGTAATCCAGTCCTTATACAAGGGAGTAGCATCAGTCCATGGGGTGATGGATGGATCAGTTGATTATGACCTTGAAAGTAGACACTGCTTACTTCATGAAAATGGAGGCAGTTTGGCTCCAAGGACAGTCCTCTACAATACCTTGATAAATGGTACTCCTTGCATCCCAGTTCAGGTAGTTAACATGACTCAAATGAATTAAATCAGGGTTTTAAAGATTAAAACTTACCTGAAAACTAATAAGCAAAGCAAAGTAAGAAAATCTTCTTAATGTGGACACTTTAGAACTCCAACCTTAAGAAAGTAACTTATAAAATATAAAATAGAGGGCAATAAGTATGCCTTTGTTTAATTTATCTTGCCTAAATATCTTATATATCTTATATTCCTAGAACCCATTTTCTTAAATTATTCTCTATTAGTCGGAGGTATCTAGTATTTTCAAAATGTTTTCCTACTTTTAATACTAGGCATAGTTGCTCTAATATGAAATGCTAAAATTTATAATTAAAGTAATTTTTAAACTATGCTTCTGCTACTAACATTTTTTTCCTAGAAGTTATGTTAACAATGTCTACCTCCTCCCACTAAGATCCCCATAACAGTTTACACTCAGGAACCAATTAATTTATTGGGCTTACTTCCAGAGCATGGGTAAATGGTTACTGACAGGAGTATGTGTGACACTTGCACTGGAAAGTCTCCCCTCGCATGAACGATAGCTTCATCACAGCTCCATAGATAGATTCCCTAGTTTTTCTTAGCCTGCATATACTCTAGGCCTTTCCTGAGACCATGTATAATTAGGGTAAATTTGCATACAAATGGTTGGAACAAGTGACTGGATACACAAGTGATGATCTAATGACCTTCCAGCCTCCTCCTTCTAGGAGAGAGCATTGAAAGTCAGCAGCCTGATGAATGGATTAATTTAACACGATCTTGGAAGTGGGCACTGCTGATTTCATAGAGATGGTAGGAGTGAAACTCTGAGGATAGAGCTGGACAACACCTTGATAAATGGTACTTAAAGAATTCCAGTTCAAATAGCTAATGAGTAAAATGAATCAAAACAGGGCCTTAAAGGTTAAAAGCACACCTGAAACCTAACATGAAATGCAAAATTATCCTCATTACTACTCCATTTGATATCCAAAGTTTGCCCATTCTTAAATCAAAAAGGAAATTTTAAGTAACTCAAACAACAAATGATACTTTATTATAGATTTCCACAATCTTAGTATAATCGTCTAATCAATTAAGGTCTCCGTACTCAATATTATTATAATTATTGATTCTATTCACTAAAAAGCAGTAAGTTTTGCTTTCACAGGTTGGCTAACATGTGCCCAGTGTCTATTCTAAGCTGCCCCTCAGATTAAGTTTACTTCACCTCAGAAGAACATAAAATCAGACTTTCCAAGGTATCTTGCAGTTTCTCAGACAAGATCATAACATCTTCCTTACTCTAAGAGCATGATGCAACACAGTATGATAACATATTCATCTGAGATGATCCATTTGTCACATTTATTACTGACTATCACACCACATCTACAACTTTTAGTCCTTTCTTAAGTTCCAGTAACAAAATGTAGCAGTAACTGTTTCTATTACTTCACTCAAAAGAACAATTTCACGACAAAGTAATTCTTTTCTTATACTTCCTGGAGTCTGTGGACCATTTATCATGGTAATTCTTGGCTCCAGGGTTTCTAATGCAAAATATTTCCCCTCTTTGTCTCCTGTACAACTGTATAATCAACTGACAATTGTCCTTTGAGTTATAAAAGCAGAGCTCTAGAACTTCAGCATGAGTATGAAGTTGTTATGATTTCAGTCCTTATGTTTTTCCACATCAAGACTAAAGCTTAGCTCCTGCCATGATGGCCTACAAAAGTAGAGGACTTTTGGGAAGTGACTGAATCATCATAGACCTTTCCTCATGAATAAGCTTTCAGCCTTTTAAAGACAGGCTTCAGAGATCTATATGGCCTTCTCTTCCTTTCCATTATGTGAGGACACAGCATGCATGCCCTCTGGACGATAGAGCCACAAGCTATGATCTTACAAGCAGAGTCAGCCACTACTAACTACCAAGATTTTCAGTACTTGAACTTGGACATCTTTGCCTCCAGAACTGTGAGAAATAAGTTTCTACTATTTAATAAGTTTTCCAGCCTAAGGTTTTTAGAGAAACATGACTGGACCAAAATGTAAAGCTTCCTGTAACAGGCTGGAATAAAGCCTGAGTCACCTGGTATATTCCACCTGCTAGAAGAGCTTGACTTCCCTTGAGCAAGTCCAGGGTGCTAAAACTACTCACCTTTTCCCTCAGATGCTTTGACTTTCTAGAAAGTACTTTGTGAGTAAAGAGCAATGGCAATTCATAGACTATAAGGATAAAACCAGTTTGTATAATAGCATTTTCTGAAATGCTATTTTGTATTCCTTAACCAAAAATAGCTACAATAAATGATGAGGTCAGAGAAATGACAGAGGTGCCAAGAATTTATGCAGTTGCCTTAGTACTAGGTAACCTGGTCATCAAGCTGTACTATATCCATATTTACTTAAACCATTAAGCTGCCAAGAATTTATTCTTTAGGAAAAAAATACACCAAAATGAAAGACATAAGACATAGAAGTTAGGTACATGGCACCAGGTGTTCTGAGAATAATACAAGGCCTTGTCAGAATACTCCTTATTTCCTACAGAGTTCCAGAAATCACTACCTGTAACCAGACACGTATTTCATTTCTTGGAATATGCAAACATGGGTTTTAGTAATAGGCATTGCAAAGCCATTTCATGTTCCCCAATACCTCCTTGAAAGACAAAATCATGGTTTCCATATAATCGTTTCAAACTTGAGTCTAACAAGTCAACCCTTTAAGCTCTCTCTCTTATCCCTAAGACATGAATCTATACATATTCCTAGAACACTTCTATACTTTAACTTTTTGAAGCCCTCAATTGTCTCCCTCATTCAGCCAGTTTTCTTTATAATTCTTGCCCTAATGAAACAGTTGGAGTAAACTATCTCTCAACAGGTATACTTTCCTTTTCTCTGAGTGACTCTTTTAAGAACTCTGTGAAAATAACAAAAATTTGAAATTATTAGTCATCCTTAATATTAACTACTCCCTATCCTCATTTTATTCAAGGTAAACATATCCTTTCAAATATCAGATGTACCACCATACCTTCATTCTCAGATAATGAACAATATTTTCTTTCACACACAAAAAAATAATATCCAGCATCAAGTAGGAAATTTCACACCTTTCTGACCACAATGTAAATATTGGCTTGCACTATCAGATCTGAGACTCTCACCAACCCCCCCCCCCAGCAAAGAAAACTTGAAGGATATTTCACTGTTTTACATTATAATCAAATTGCTTAAAACTCAAATTTCAAAACTTCTCAGAAGGAAAAGCCAAGTGCCATATGAGAAACAGTACTAATTGAACACAGATTCTCATTAGAAAAAATGCCAAAAAGTAAGAGTACAGCATCTTGAAAGTACTAAAAGAAAGAAAATATAACCTAGAATCCTCAGCCCAGTGAAAATGCAGTCCTAAAATAAAGTTGCAAGGAAGATATTTTCAGACACACAAAAGCCTAAAGGATTCATCACCTGCAGACAGTGCCATAAGAAATGTTCAAGGAAGCCCTTCAGATACACAAGAAAACCAGATTTAAAAAAAAAAAGAAAAAGAAAAAGAAAAGAAAAACACCTAGAAAAGGAACCAAGAGCCCAGCGCAGCCCTATTTAAATGATGATTTTTTTTTTTTTAAGCTACAAGTCTTGGATATGATCAGGTACGTTTAAGGCAATGGCTATAGACAACAAAGTGTATTATAAAATAAGAGAAAATTTATTTGGAAATTGATTAATTTCCGCATAACAGAAACATACTGAATAGTTTGGATTGTCTATTGCAACAGAGTTTCATAACTTCCCTCACAATGTGAGCTTGTTAAAGAATTGTCTCCGAGGATCACACTGATAAAAAAGAAAAAAAAAAGAGGACTCAATGTTATTTTGCAAGGTCACTGTAAAAAGTATGCTTTTGCTTTCCTCCATGAAGAGTATTTCTTACAGAAACAAACTTACAAAAAACTCTTGCACTGCTTGGCTCTTTAATGCTAGGATATACTCAAATTATTATCATGAGCTTTAATGACAAAAGGCAAGAATACATTATTAAGCAAATCAAAACACGCTCTGACCGTTACATTTCAATGATGTGATTTCAGAACACATGATAAAGAACCACAGCTCTTATAGCCATTTGGAAGAATGAAGGCATCCTAAAGAGACATTTGTGTCTTTTGGCTATCAGACTACTGCAGCAATGTCTTCCACTAAAGTGTAATTTCTACATACAGAGTTGGTAACTTGGTCAGACCTCCTTGTAGGATAATTTGGCCCCCAGATGATGATGGTGGGCTGAGTCACACTTGGACTCAAATTTGCTTTCTATTTAAACCTATGTCTCACATTATGATTGCAAACATGGACTTGAGGTGGACAATTGGAGTCTTTGTCTCTCTTCCCCATGTATTGAGAGTGAATAATTCTTCTGATTCTGCTTTTTACTATTAAACTGTCTTTTTTAAATTTAAGACTTTTTTGAGAATTTCATACATGAGTACTCTGTTTACATCATTTCCACCCCATCTGGAGCTTTTCCCTTTCCAACTCCTCCCATGTATATCCCCAACCCTCTCTCAAATTATAGACCTCCTCTTCACTAAGGATTATTGTTACATATATACATGTACATATATACAAACTTTAATTGTTATATTTAGGGAAATAAGATGTCAGGGCCCAGTGACTCTATTTTACAAGAATAAGCAGTATAAAACTGTGAAAAAGTCTAAACATTCACATAAACTAAATGAGGAAATAGAAAAAAAAGTAAAACATAAAAATTAATATCAAGAAAGAAAAATAGTATACAGAAAATCATATTTATAAAAGAACATGATGTTATAGACAAAAAATAATCAACAGTCTTAGAAATTTAACATAACATTGCTTTAAAATCAATGAAATAGTTAAATAATAGCATACACTTGCCCCAAATGGATAATTGAGGAATAATGTGATATCACACTAGCATGAATATATGAAAAAAACAAATTGGTTTGTATCCAGCTGGAAATTGCCTAGCCGTTTGAAGGTGGCAGATGAGTTGTGACTTATGAACGCCTAATAAAACTGTTCACCACCCTCCAAGCAAACTTGATGAAAGGGTATATCCACTCCACTGAGACTAGTGTTTCCAGTTTCTGCCTAAAGGGAATGCTATTTTCAATTGAGAAAATGAAAAGCAGCTTGTGCCATGGGAAAGAACTTTAGGACAGAGACACTCACAGTCTGTTCTCTGGGCAACACTGGATTTACTGGAGACCTCCTTCCCCAGGTGCTAGCAAAGACATCACTGACTCCATTCAGGGACAATCTTCAGGAGCCAGGATCACATGAGGTGAGGCCTCTGTTCTCACCTAGGCACAGCCCAGCAAGTCTTTTCATTGGTTCCCCCATTTTTGCTATGTCAGGGTCTTCATTACTACTCCTTCATGCTCTAGGTTGAAGGTGAATGATAAAACTGTCTGGTACTAAATGAAACACCAAGCAATGGGAGAATTCTCCTTTAAGACAGTAACACAGAATTTTCATTTTTCTCCTCTCCTTGTGAAATAATTCCAAAGTGATCACGTAGTGGAAGTTATTATTTTTAGAATCCTGCACCATTCCATTTCCTTTTCCTTTGTATTTTGTCAAAGATCAGATGGATCTTTAAGTTACATTTGGGTCTTGTTCGTGGGATGGTCCTTCTCCCGTAGTCTCCAGAACAACTTGTAGGCAATACATTACATTTGACTTTACTCTAAAAAATAAAAATAAAAATAAAACCTTTATAAAGTATCCTAAAATTTCTTATTGGTATTTTTTAAAAAGTCAAACAAATCCTTTTGCCTTGTACCTGCTTATTTTTCTCTCCACAATGAAACTTCTTGTAATCTTCATGTTTTATCTTCGATCTCTCCTCTGTCCTCTCAAATCCAACTTTTGTCTAATCGATCACATCAAACTGATCTCATGGAAGACATCACTGGTGTCTCTGTAACCATCTCTTCTGGGTGTTTCCCTCCTTCCATGTCTTTGAACTCTGAGCATTGAGCAAACTGTTTAGTTCTCTTCCTTCAGGAGACACATTTTCTGATGAACTTCTACATTCTTCACTAATTAGTCATTTAATTTCAATTTTAATTTATTTAATTTATTTTAATTTAATTTAATTTAATTTCAATTAAATTTCATTTAATTTCAATTTTAAGTGTAGCAGTGTCTTTTCTTAGTAATTCATTAAATACCTGTTATTTCGGGAACTTTCCGCACAGTGAAATTGGTGTAAACCACAAGTAAGTTGTAACAATATTTGTAGGAAGCAATAACAAATCAGTATAAATGGAAACTTTCTTTTTGTGAGATGGCATTTGGTAAAATAGGTTGCGATTAACCTAATGTGTTTTCTTTTAGTGGAAAGATGAGTGAACAGTGTTCCTCTTTCCTTTGAAAACCTTGTCCTTGGTCTTTCCTTGGGATTTCATGATGGGCCCCTTCTTCCCTCCAAGTCAGCTTTGAATAGGTACTTTGAGTATGAGTCTGGATTTTCAGAGTTTTACTTAATTGGTACAGTGACTAAAATTTGTTTTGTCCAACATTGAACTCATCTTTTCTTGCTTATCTGTGCACTGGAAGAAAGTCGTAGCATTATAGATCACACAGTTTAGTGCTTTCACTATAAATCTCTAAATTTTCTCTATTTGGATCTTACTGATGATCATTAACCAGACCAGTGCAGTCTCTCAGACTGGAACCCATACACATAATTCTTCTTCTTCTGGAACACGTTTCTAATCTTCTTTTCTGGAAAACCATCACTAAGTCTTTCATTTCTATCAAAAATAAGAAACTGGACAAGAGGGTCTAGCTAAATCCTGTACTGTGTTCAAATTTGGAGATTCTTGGTGTTTCTGATCATGTGGATGGACTCACTTCCTTGCTGTGACTTATTCAGTGGCCTGTGCTGTTGAGGAACATTTTAAACATATCTCCAAATATTGTATTCACTGATGACTGTGTGTGTGCACCTGTACCGTTAAAGATACACCCTGTGTCAGCAGCCTGAGGTTCTGGTAGGATGTGTGATTTCTTTAATTGTAAAAAGTAAAAGGATGCAGCTTCCTGTTGTCCCTAAAACTGCCTTCTCTTTGAATGCTTCCGATGCCTATCCAAAGGCTCTAAACAGAGTAGTTTGAAGCTGCACTTTCAGATTTACATGTTAAAACAAAGTATATGTGGAGTAAGTTTAGAGGCACTCTAAACTAAGGCAACAGTGGGGGTGAATCACTCTTATTGGGCTTTGAGCTCCCCCACAGTAATGTTGACATAGCTCCTCGTGGACTAAAGGGCTGTAGAATGAGTCAAGCTATAAGATTTCTATCATCATGCAAATAGACCTTTGGGTGAGAAAGGAGAAGCTTTGATTTAATAAAACTCCTGAGGGTGGGGCATTCAACATTGGCAGTTGAAGATTGCACTTGCCATGGTATATCATTTCCTTTGCTGAGGTCTTAAAGACTTGTATCTATGAAAATATCTCCTTGTTTTTATTAAACCCTTGTTGGATTAATTACATGCAACACTGTGCTCATTATTACATTATGAAGAGTAGTACTCTGTTATGTGAGTTGGGATATCAAAAGGCTGGTTTCAAGTGTAATGCTCTCTCAAATAACATATATTGAATTGTAATTATGTACTTTGGTTAACTATACAAAAATAACTGTTTTTGTAACTTCTACCTATGTTATGAATTGAATAAAATCCAATTAAATGAGAATTGTACAAGAATACATGATAGTTCAATAAGCTATACAGATGGCTCTTCCAAAATACAACTTCATTTCTCTCAAAAATATAGTTCTTATGAATTCCAACATTTACAATAAAAGATATGCTAATTTTAGGAAATGATGACATACTGGAGAAAGGAAGAAGAAAGAAAGAAGGAATGGAGAAAGTGGAAGATCACGAGAAAGGAAGGAAGGTAGAGAAGGAAGGAAGGAGAAAAGAATGGAAGGACAAAGAAAAGGAGAGAGGGAGGCAAACATCAAGAGACAACTAACTGAAACTGCAACATCTGAAATCTGAAATTTCAGCTGATGGCTCACATATAAGGGAATACTTAAATGGTTATTATGATTTTTTTATTTCCTTCAACTTACTTTTAGTGTTATGCACTTTCAAAACGATCCGCTTTCTGGGTGATGTGAAAAACACTTAATCAAACAAAAACCTGGCCCTTTCATATGTAAGATTCCATGCCAAGAATGAAGGCACATGACTAAAATTCTAACACTCAAGAAATTGAGACAGGACAGTGGGTTCAATAGCAGGTCATATGGCAAAACTCTGAAAAAAAGAAGGTATCATATGTGAATGGCTTTGGCTTTTCATTGTGGATTAACAGATTAATAAGCACGAAAATTCCAGTGTTCTCTTATAAACTTATTTTAGTTATGTGAATTCTCCCAAACATCATCTACCTATTAAACATCATAAGCCTACTAATTTTTAATATCTCATAATCTATACTCAAATAGTGCATATACATTTGTCAATACAAAAGAGTCATTTGTAAAATCAGTTAGAGTCATCCACACTTTTCTCACAGCTACTCAAGGGCTACAATGACAAGATCACTTGAGCTTGGGAGTCTAAGGCATCCTGGGAAACACAATGAGACTGTTACAAATAAACAAACAAGCAAACAAGGCAAAGGTACAAAATGTTTACCATCTTCTAGGAGCCCCTTTTTCTGCTGCATATCTCACTGCCAGTCTTAAGCCTTTATAAAAGTCTCTTTAAATATTCATACACCGTTCCAGCACTCCAGAGGATTATTATTCACATTATCTAAATACTATCATCTTTCCTTAAGTATAAAAATGCATGTTTTTCTTCAAACAAGGAGAAAATAAGCAGGTATTAAAGAAATGAGGTATATTTCAAAAAAAGCTCTCCTCTGCCTTCAGCAGACTCGTCAATTCAGTAGATGATACTCAATCATCTTTTGTATTTCTATTACTCGAAAATGGACTTTTACCTATTCAGAGTTTCAATATGTTCTTGTTTTTGGTATTTGACTATAAAAGTGTATAAACTGACTTTCAAATACATTTTTTCAAAAGTAGTTGATTGATGAGATACACTATTATCCTACCCTCTTCTTACTTTCAAATATATGAATGGATTATATATGTATATATTCATTCATATATAATATATGATGACACAAATATAAATATAGACATAAAATTATTTGTGTCTTTAAACTATTTTCTTCATTTGTAAATGTTAGAAAAACACTGCATAATCAGATGTAGTCAATTCCTTTAACAATTAGTTTATAGAACTTATACTTTGAACCTACGGACTTCTTAAAAGTTAAAAGGACTTTTAGTTGTTTTGTGAAAATTAATGAGAGGATTAATTCTTTACTCTGAAATTAATATACCAAGATTCACAAAGTAATACAATTTAGCCTCAGTAATGCTGAAATTAATTTTAAAATAACAGGAGTAAGAAATTAATTTCTTCCAAAATAATGCCTTAAAACTAAATGTTTTAAAACTTTTAAAATTTTAAAACTAAGTAAAAGTAAGTATCAGTATTATATTGAATGTTTGAAAAAAGTAACTATCCCATATTGAGAACCCATCTAGTAAATAATTGACATTTAACAAACCTCACCCCACCTAACGTCTGAACCATGGAATACATTTTTTTTTTTAATTTTATAGAGAAAATTTATTGGCTTCCATTCATCATTCTACACTCTGAGGAAAAAAATATTCTTGTCTCCATTTGTACTTTAGAGCCATCAAATCATCCTCCAATTTCTCTTTTCCAAAAAAAATAATAAAAAAAACACACCATGCCAATTCTACTCTACTGGTTGCATTCGTTGAATTTTAATCACCTTTTTGGAGCTCAACTCAAAACTATAAGACATAGCATCTGAGAAGATTAGAGCAAAGAGATAAGAACTTAATCTAAACTGTGTATAGATGAAACCTCATCCACAGCAAGCTTCTCATTGTCCTTTTCATTGTAAAATCTAAGATAATAAAAAGAACATCTATAAGATTTAAATTCAATGTTACCATTTTACTGTACCCAACTCTTATGCTAGTTTGTTAGTTTTTTAATATTTATTTTATTATTTTTAATTTTGTGTATGGGTGTATGTCTGTGTTAGTGTGTTCTGATAAGTCCTTATACCTGAGCATACCAAGGCATCAACTCATTCTGGAGCTGTAGTTGTAGGAAGTTGTGAGTTGCCTGAGGTGCTAAAATTTGAACTTGGGTCCTAAACAAGAGCACTAAGTACTCTTAACCACTGAGCCATCTTTCCAGTCATTATGGGAGTTTCTTAACTATAATTCGTTCGCTGTGGGTTTGGTCCTTGTCTTATGATTCAAAACTTTTTATACTATAAAATACTATATTATGTATACTATACTATAGTATAGTATACATACTATACTATATTGCTTGGTTAATGATGTTCCCCTCTAACCATCTTATTTCTATATTGTAAATCCTCCTCTGAACATTTAACACATTTTCTATGATTAGTTATATTTTATTGTGTGTCTATGTTTGCAAAGGCTTATTCTATCCATATGTAAACTCTCCATATTCTAGTCACTTGCCAACTCACTATTCTTCACAAAAATGGCTAAACTGTATAGTTAATATAGTCAGAGCCCTAGATTCTATGGGAACCAAAAGAGATAAACCATGTCCCAAATGAGTAGGAATAGAAAAACAGCAAACCACAATAAGAGATGATGGTGTTGGGAATCAGTGTAAACAAGCTCCCAAGTCAAGGATCCCTTGATGCCTTCTTTTTAAAGGTTATTCATTTTTAAGCATAATTCAATATAGAGCAGAATATTAAACTTGAAATTTCCAAGGGAAAATTGTTATTCTCCTATTCTGTGAATTTTTCTCATATCTGAGCAGCTATCCAGAATGAAAATAAAAATTATTGAATTGGACAAATCCCTTGTACCACTGTTGAAACTGCAACACATTTACTATCTACTGATAGTCGAGGGTATCATCTACAATTGTGCTACTTTTATGAGCAACAAAACTACCAATCATGTACGTTCTTAGCTCACATCTACTTTACAGCTGTGTGCAACATTATTATTCAGAACTTTACTTTCCAATCTCAAGGGGCTCAAAACCCACCTTCGTGAGTATAGAGTGAGTCATGAGTAAATATATTAGCATATTAAATCTTCTGTGAAGTCTGGTGTATAGTCCAATCACAAGCACATGCAAAAGATATCTTATAATGGAGTCAAAGCAAAAATGTATTCAATTAACACATTTAAGAACAATATAAAAAGTATTTTGTCCAGAACTATAATTCTTCATTAAGGGTACTTGACTATATATTTCAGATTTATTTGAAATTGAAATAATTCAATTTCACAAGAGACATTAAAATGTCAAATAATTTATGTGAAAGTACCTTATATGTGTGTATTATAGTAGCAGGAAACCTGTGGGATTTTTCCTGAACCCTGAACATTATTCTAGATACACATTAGTCCAGAGCATCAGTGAAGGCAAGACTTGTTACTGGCAATATACATTTAAGAATTATGTCATAAAATGCCCAATATTCAATACAGTAGTATTTAAAGAACATAACTATCTGTTAACTCTAATTGTTAATATCTTAGACTATGATATTAGCCTATGGGATAGCTAGCCTAAGGGCTATCATAAAGTAGCATTGTATTTACCACAATAAAATGTAGAGTGGGAATCTCTGTCGTCTTCTCTCAGTAAATGACACACTAACAGGAACACAACACAGGTCAAAAAAGTTGCATTGCATTAGCAATTCGACCAAAGAGCAGATGCATGTTGATGAAGTCTTACTGTAATGGGAATAAAGAAGCAATGTTTTTAGTGCAGCATTAAAAGTCAACACTTAGCAAAATTTAAATTTCAATTTCTTAGAAAGTGAATGAGTATTTTAGAACAAATTAAAATTCAGGATATTAAAATAAACAACTAAGAAACTGGATTAACAAATGATAAAGCCATTTAATACATACCTATTTTATTGTTGAGTAGAAAGCCTTATGTAAGAAGTCAATTTCATATACCTTCCCAATGTTGAATATTAATTATACTATTTGTTTAAAGGGAACGTTGCCAATTTGGGAGGGTTGGAGAACAAAAGAAATAAAACAGTAAAGTACAAGTGACCTAATAGGGAAAATGGGGATCAAATTATGTAGGGCGACAGAGATCAATACAAAGGAAAGACAAAAGAGAGTAAAATAACAGTAAGGATATCTGAAAGTCATAAGGAATCATACCATAAACTATCTATCTACAAATAGTTATAATATTTGGAAGTTTATATATGAATATACATATGTGATTTAAACAAACTTTCAAATCAAAGCCGACAAACGCTCCTTCAAAGAGCCAAAAAGATGACCTAACAAAAACCCCAACACCACACATGAAAAACCCTCTTTTTAGTTTTTGATCATGATTGTCCAAGAGACCCCCAAAACATTACAAACATTACAGGCTATTGCCACTGCCCTTAGCTGTACCCAGCATTGGAAGGTAAATCCCTATTGCTGAAAATACCATGAACTTCAGACACCTTTCCCAGGAGCCCTTAACTGGAATTGATCTGCAAACCTCGTCCCTGGGGACTATCTTTCCTGGAACCAGAAGGTGCCATGTAATCTTCCAAAGGAGATAACTAGTTCTACCTAGTTTTGACTCCTATGAATTTCAAAAATAGCCAGCATGTCAAGATAACTGTAAGGGTACTGTAAGGTACCTTTCTGGTAACCAACAGCTTTCTAACTGGACTACAACCTGCTCATCAAGAGGGAAACCGCGCCTGCTATTGGAAACCCAGCTAACTACTCAATGGAAGTGAAGTAAAGTATCTTAGAGGAGAACCTAAAACTATTGCTTTATAAACCAACATAATCCCTAACTACATTCTAAATATTTGTCTTTACACCCATAGACAGATAAGTGTAGTCCTCAGCCCTCGGCAAGAAAACTTCTATTTGTAGCAAGCAAAAAATCGTTACAGAAACTACAAGCAATCAAAATCCAGAGTTGTACAGCCCAGTCCCAATGGATATATGTACAATACAACTCCCACACCTGAGTCTAAAGGATCATTTCGGAAGAGGGAGTGAAAATATTCTAAAAGCCAGAGAAACAAGGAGCTTGCTGTGAGATATGTCTCCTACAAGAGTCAGAAGCTAAGCCTGTGAAGTCTCACAAACATGACTGTCTAAACATGAGCTGAACAATAACAATAATAAATATTCTACAGCAAACAGGGGAAATTCCAAGAGATTTTGGCCATACACAAACACTATAAGCCACTGCGAATATTGGGAGCAAGAGAAACAGTCTTCTCCAGGAAGTAGCACAGAAATTGGTTATCCGATACCAAATCATCAGCCTTAAAAATATATATGCAAGAGCATTACACCAATTGAACGGGTTATATTTATGTATATATATATATATATGAAATACAAATTAAGGAAAAATAAGCCATGAATTTGGAAGAGAACAAGGAGGGGGATATGAAAGATTTGAAGGGAGGAAAGAGAAGGGTGAAACGTAATTATATTATAATTCAAATAATAAAAGGAATATTTTTTTAAAAAATAAAAAAAGACAAAAGAAATTAATCTTTCTTTTTGATAGTGTCACTCTAACCAGGATGGTTTCAAACTCAAGATTCAACCGTCTCAGTTTCTAGACTGCTGAGATTATAGGGATGTGTCACTACAACTGGATTTAAATAACAATCTTAATGAGAAAACACAGAAAGAAAAAATGTGAAACATCAAAGTTTAAAATGTGTCTTCATTTGCTTTCTCTCTGATTTTTTGCACTGTTTGGTGTTTTCCTAGTCTCTTTATTTTACTGAATAAACCAGTAGAGTTTCTCTGGTGTACACTGATTAGAACTCACTTTCCACACAGCTGCCAGAAGTAACTCAGGTCAAGTCTTGACAAATTGGAAGCCTACATACTAACATGCTATCTGGAACTTCCTTTTCTCATACCGTATCCCTGACAAGAAGATTTTAGCTCTAATGCCACTTGCTTCTCTTTTGGATAATATGTAGAATATTCTATCGCAGAGCCTTAAAACTGGTGTTTCTCCCTCCTGGCATCGTCTTCCCTTAGATAACTGCTTGGTTACACATCCTTTCCTCCATCAAGACTTGGCTTAAATCTCCTCATCTAATGAAACTCACTGTGGTCTTACTCCTTGGTACCACCTGCCTTTGTAGCCACAGGTAAATCTCAGCCTAGATGGTTGACCTTTATGGGCCTGCTCAACATTTTCTTATATCCACATGTTCATCTTTACTAACCTTAAGAGTGTATCTGTTTATTTCTTGCCTATCTTCCCTCTCAACTTAAATATAAGTTCAAAGCTTTTATCTGTTACCTTCTTTGTTACATAATACATTGCTAGTAGAGTTCTGAGACCATAGTAGATGCTCAGAAAATACTTACTGATAATATAAATCATCGTGGAAAGCTTACAACACTGAAGGGTAAATAGCAAGAAAGACAAAAGAAAGAACAACTAAGAAAGAAAGCAAGTGATAGTGAATTAAGAGGGAAAGGGAAAGGCTTTGAATTAGAACAGAGCTGTAATGTTATAATAAGGAAAAGACAGGAGAGGCTGAAATGAAAAACATATGGATACATTGTAAAATGACCTTCTGACGACCACCTTTCCTGACAGTGTCACACTTCTAAACAGTATGTGCATCACTGTCTTCACTCCGAATCCACATCTGCGACTGGGGCATTGACTTTATACTGAACTGCTAAGGTTGGAGGGTCATAGTAAATTACAATAGGATGACTGTATTGTGTTAACCATGTTAACCCACTAATGCGGATGTGGATAAAGAGAATTATGCCTTCCACCAGCCTCAACATTCCCTTTCGTTAATTGATTATGTTCTGGATAAGTCATAAATATCACAGTTACACAGAAGCTCAGAGTGTGAAGAAATGATAGAGGTTATCTAATCCAATCCCCAGGCTGGTAATTCAATCCCTTCAACACACTATCTCGGGAAACAGCCTATTCTCTATTCAGACATGTCAGCTCTTTCATGCTTTGAGAAAGCCTATCTGTTACTCCAGCGCCCTTATATGTGGGGCCTAGTTCTGCCCTGAGGCATAGTGGACAAGAGGGACTACTGTTTTCTCAAAGAAAAAATATTCTCTTATTTGACAACATCTCCTGTTTTGGCTTTAAGTCTCTTCCTTTTCATGGTGGAATGTTTTCCATAATTCAAAGACTTCTCAACTTCCCGAAAGACATTTTTCAAGCTTTTTGTTTTCAAGATCATCCCTAAGGTTCATACACAGAACCTGAGACTACTTTCCAATTATTACTGAGCTGTGTCCAATTGAGTGAGCAAGATAATCTTTCATCTTATTTCACTTCTTTTAATTTGTGCAGAAATTCATTAGCATATGTGGCAATTACAACATTCAAGCAAATAAGATATTCTTCAGCAAACATTCAGAAATTGTAGTCACAAGAGCATTCTAAATTTCACTGAAACATATGTATTTTATGTCATATACATCATATAATGTCCATCGGATTATGCTAATCCTAGAAGACATGGTACCCAGGGGAATCAATGGCTCAGCAGTTAAGGATACTGGGAACATTTGATGCTTTTCTAGGAAATCTGGTTTCTTAGCACCCACATAGCAGGTCACAACAGTTTGTAACTCCAATTCCCTGGATCCAGCACCATATACCGGTATCTTTGGGCACTGCAAACATGTGGCAAAATACTCACACACATAGAAATAAACATCAAAAAACAAATGGTGTATTGATAAAATAGGTTTAGGTAAGACTAAGTTGATTATAATTATATAGATGATTTTTACATAACAAACTTTTTCTTAATTAATTTATTTGAAGTGTGAAGACCCACCTTTAATCTGAATCTTTTGAGGTGAGAAGCTCCACCTTTAGTATGGGTCACACCTTCTGGTGGTAGGTTATATAAAGGACACAGAAGAAGGAAGGTTTTGCTCTTTGCTTACTTGTCCCGGCTCTCACTAGCAAGCCCATCCCTGTGCTGGCATTAGATCCTTCTTCCATGGGATTCCAGTCTGTGAGACATCCAGCCTCATGACTGACCCACTCCTGGATTCTTTCACTTTCCACTGATTGACAGCCATTATTGGATTAGCTGGATCACACAGCCAAGAAGCCACTCTATATGCTCTTTCTATATATACATGAAGATTTATCCTTCCAGTTATCTTCCTCTAGAGAACTATGACTAATATACTTTATCTCCCTATATGTGGCCTTGAATTCAAATGAAGTTTGAACTCTTAAGTGAAAAAGGTTTTAATATTTCTAACCAAGTATTACTTTCATAACCCAAACCAAAAAGTTGACATATAGACCAATTTTTAAAGAAATTAATTATTAGCCTTATGAATATTCAGGATATAATTATATAATATGATTATTCTATATATTATATAATGTTTATCCAATAGTAATATATAATCACTTTGTATATGCATACTTTTATATATAAAGAAAAATATGGATTGTATGAAAAAAAGGCCCTAAACTCACATTTGACTAAAGGTATAATTATTTTCACTCTACTTCTTGACAGTTATACTAGAAACTTAGCAATAAGTTCATAAAATGGTGGTCTAAATTTAGTCTTCTGTGCATAATGTATGCCTGGAATTTACATCATCTTTATTTTCTGTACAGTTCTTTATATGTTCATATGCACTTGATTAACTTTAAATGACATTGCTTAGGCAATTAGGGCAATTGCATTGCCCTGGTCCTATTAAAATGAATTCCCTCATGGAAGATAAAGGAGATGCCCAATTCCTTGTTAACTCTCCTCACAAGTTTGCATAATTTTTGCTGGGTTCACAAAGGTCCTGACAGGATGGCTAATTGGATCCTCCCAAACAGTTAAACACAGTGACAATTTCTTAAGTTGCAGAATTTAGAATGGGAAAGGCTTAGAAAAGCCATCGAGTTTGACCTTCCACATAATGGTAAGTCCTTGTTCAGAATTCAAACATTTAAACATGGAGATTATTTTTCTTGAGCTTAAAGGTATGTTTTATTGATTAAAAATATGTTTAATTTTTCATCTCTTCTTTGTTATATGTAGCCAAAAATTAACTGGGGCTATGTAAAAATCATTTCTTTAAATCAAAATCCAAATGGAATTAAGAACTAAAAAGTGCACTTATCCATAGATGAAAAAGATGTTGAATCTTTAATAACTTTAGTATTTTCTTTATTTAAGAAAATACAGGTAAATACACACACACACACACACACACACATATACATATACATATATACAAACATAATAAATAGTACATAGATAGATTCATGAGTAGACAGACAGACAGGAAAAGAGATGGTAAACAATGGTGTTTAATTTCTTTCATTTTTATCTTAGTCATTCCAGGCTGCCTTAGGTTGGGTCATTTAAACAGAAGAAATTTATTTTTCATTAATTCCACCCAAGACCATTGCAGAAATGAAGTAGTAACCTTCCACCAGCCTCTACCTCTTAAAAAGTCACACCACCTGTAAAGTGACTACACTGAAAACCAAGTTCCCAAGGTATAAATATTTAGGGTACACTGTCTCTGGGTTGTGACAGGTATAAAAATAACTCAATTCAATTATCATAAAATAATCTTTTCAGCAGATAATACTGGTAATGCAGCTATCCGCATGCAAGGAAGTAGAGATTTTCTGTTCATCCAGACCGGTAGCGCTGACCTGTGGTAATCTCAGCTACTTGAGAAACTGAGGAGGAGAGCTAAGGGGGTTGGGGGGAAAGAGGAGAAAGGGAAAAGGAAATGATGGGGAGGAGGAGAGGAATAGGAAGAGAGAAAAAGAGAGAATGGAGGAAAGGAGGAGAAAAGAAGGGACGCAAAGAGGATAGGGCGGAGAGGGAGGAAGACAAGCAAATGAAGAGAAGGAAGAGAAGGGAAAGTAAATAAAGAAGGTAGGAGACAGGAAAGAAGCAAAAAGACCAAGTATTCACTAAAATAGGAAGAAACGGACACTGCTGAGCCTGTGGCTGAGAGGTAAAATGAAGTGGGTGCTATAGAAAATAGTCTGGCCATGACCAAAAGAATAGGCACACAACCGCACTGTCCAGCAATGATCTTCATATTTACAAACAGAAGTGCGATATTTCTTATATTAAATAGAATATAAGAATTCAGTAACATGAAGGTCAAAGCATATTTTTATGCTATGTAAAGATATTAACACATGTTAAAGCATTCTTTATCTAAAGACAAAGTGCGATGTCTACAAAATGCAAATCTATGATTTCTTAGCAGAGATCCTTCAGAACTATCCACAGGTGGCAAAAGCTTATATTCCCTGTGCCTGGGAGGTTTCAAGTTTAAAGCCAGCTTAGACCATAAAGACAGTTCTGGACCAGCCAGGAAACGGTAAGACCCTGTCACATAAAGAGGACAAACAAAAAGCACAAAAGAATATCGTCATTGTTAGGGCTAAGGAGGCTTCTTCCATGCTCCCACAGCAGACAGGCACTCGTACACTAGCTGTCTGCCAGTGACCCAGAGAAAGCATCTTACAATACCCTGGGAACACTGAGTTTTCTTCCTTTGATCTAACATTTTTTGAAGAATGTCTTTCATATCCAGGCCCCCTGACACGTACACTACACTTTGATTTCTTTTGCTTCTATTCCCACTACTACCATACTGCAGCATCCAGCAGCTATCTTGCCCCCCTGACTCTGTCTCTGTTGTTTGCTCCCCTTTATAAAAGGAAGCTCAGACTGATGGAACTACCAGTCCAGGGACAGCAAGATACCATAGCAAGTAACGGGACTTGCATCCACATTATGAAAAAAGAGAACTGAATCTCTTAAGTTGTCCTCTAACCAGTCCAAACACCACACACACACACAAACACACACACATACACACACACATACACACACACACACACACACACACACACACAAAAGTTGTGCCAATTCCTGTGTCATAAACATAACACTAGAAGTGCTTTTCCTGTTTTTCCACAGTGGTGTGAGACATATTTTCTGCAATTTTCATTCATATTGTCAATGGACTGATTGCAGATCTTCTGAATCTAAATGAAGTAAAAATTTTAAATTACAGCTACTTAAAGCAACTAAAAAATTATTTCCTCGATTGACCAATTTCTCTCTCTCTCTCTCTCTCTCTCTCCCTCCCTCCCCCCCCTCTGTGTTTTGGTTTTCAAGACAGGGTTTTCATGTTGTAACTCTGGCTGTCCTAGAACTCACTCTATAGACCAGGCTGGCCTCAAACTCACAGAGATCTGCCTGCCTCCGCCTCCTGAATGCTGGGATTAAAGGCTTGTGCAACCATCAACCATTATGACATTTTTAAGCCATGGTTCCAAGATATATTTGTTTTAGCTTTTGTGTGTGCATGGCATGTGCAAATGTGAATGTGTGTGTGTGTGTGTGTGTGTGTGTTTTGAGTCAGAGTCTCTCATCTTGACTTTGAACTTACTACATAGCTGAGCTTAACTCCTGATTCTCCTGCCTCTTCCTAAAAGGTGCTTAGATTACAAGCATGCAGCCCCATGCCTGGCTTAGAAACATAAATTAATGCAACACTTAGCTCTTAACACATATGTGTACTCATGTGTGCCAGAGGGTGGGGTATATGCCCTCTTTTACTCTAAGATTCCAATTACTTATCTGATCACATCCTGAAGTTCTGCACCTAGAAGTTATTTTACAAAATATTGCAATAGTATTTAGTAGCTTAAAAATGAACTTTCAGGGTAATATTACAAAGCACTTCTTCCCTTTGACATAGAACAGAATTCTTAACTTTAGATAAATTTACTACAACTTCAGTCCAAGATGTCCTTAATTGTGAACCTAACCCTTCATACATACTCTAACATTAATCTTGATCAAATTTTAGAATTTCATAGAGCATAATGATATGACTTATTGTTCCAGCCCTAGACACATCTATAGAAAAACTAATCTCTATTATTACTATGCCAAGACAACGAGAATAAACTAGAGAGTCTTGGGTGACCCACAATTTGCCACCTGGTCATTTATCACATCTGGAACAGGTTCTTTTTGAGTTAAACAGTGGCAATTTCTATTACAACTTGTCTTCCCAGAATAATGGTGGCAACAAATGGAAATTTCAGTGCAGAACTTCACTTGCTTTTATCTCATATTTTATTATATAAATGCAAATGTTGTACTGACCAACATAATAGATGCCTATGAGCTTGCAATACTTTACTAAGAAAATATTTACCTAGGAGTTCTAAGGGCACAATTTGCAATTAAAATCACCAAGCAAATACATTATTCCTTATTAGAGAGGCCTGCAAATGGATGGAAATTCACTGTGTGCCATACCCACTCTCATGTATAAGAACAAATCCCATAAGTAAATCTGGGCTCAGGCTACTCAAATGCTCCATGGGGTTATGTTGATAGCAGGCTTGTTCATAGCAAGGCTTTTTTTAAAAGTAATTGTTTTCAATGAAGGACTATTTTTTTAAAATTGCACTGAAGAAGGGTCATTTGTGAGGTAATTATTCCAGGAAAAAATGAGTGTTTTCCATTTGAGGTTTGGGAAAGTTTGTACTATTCTTTTTTATTACTATTTTTTTTAAAAAAAAAGAGACAAAAAACAAAAAACCAGGTACGTTGTCCTTCCCAGCACAGGAAAAATCTGCTCATGTGGGAAAAGAGAGTGGAAACTCCCGGCCACTAATTACAATGCTCTCTGAATTGATATGATTACACAGAGTACTCAGAGTGCTGTGTCATTTTTTTCAAGGCTGACAGTGTTATTCAGCTAGATCACTACACAAGCCTGCCTACATCTGGAGTCTGGCTGACTTGTCTGCTTCGTCTGTCTATAAAAGCTCAGCCATCACGTATGCCATGCAGTCTTCCGTTTTTATTTTTCACATTTTGACTTATCTGTTCATTTCGCGTAGCTATGACTTTCATAAAGTGCTTCATTTAAGTTTGATTGCATCATGTACCTTATTCACACATGTTTTCCCACTCTGCTTCCCACTAAGACCCTTCCTGTACCCAGTCTCAGTTGTCCTTCCATATCACGTATGCATCTATGTGTGCGTGTACCTCTGAGCATAAGTTTTTTTTTTATGTGTTTATATAAAATATGTAATCCACAAATGAAAGGAAGCATACCATATTTGCTTTTCTGATTTTGGTTCAGCTCAACTTACGTATCTCTAGGTACTTGACCACCTCATAAGCATGATGAGAGTGTGAAGATTACAGAATAAAATCAACAAGAATTCAGACATACTATGTGCATCTGTGTCACACTCCGCAGTTATGGAATTAGAAACTTGTACGAGTCTGAAGTTGATACTGTATGGGGATATTTCTGCCATACTCTAGAACTTCATCCCATGTGCAGAGACAGCTCTGAGCTCAGAAGCATCACTTCTGGCCTCTCTCTGACATTTGAAACATTGTTCCAGGGATGCTGCTTATCACAGTGTTGTCAGAACGTTCTCCACAACGTAAGGGATGCTACCAGACTTGAAGCACTCAGCCAGGGCTATTATGTGAAGTTTTATAATTGATGTTCAGGGTTTGAAAATCTCTTGTTATGCCAAGATCAGTCTTCTAATTTGCCTCAAATAATAACTGCAGTAGAGCATCCTAAAGACCTTTGCACTTCTACTTTATCAAATGGTTTGGAATAAATAGTATAAACAGGGAGGAATTTACTAAAACTTCTAGAGACTATAATTGAAATGTTTTTAAGTTATCGTTCAAAGTAATGGGTTTCATTGTAATATTAGCATGCACCTGCCATGATCCTTTGCACTTATTTTTCCCACCTACCCACTTAACCTCCCCATCCCTCCTACCGAATCTTACTGGTCCCTTTCTGCCCCTGCAATTGTGTCCCCTTCAGCTGTTATGCCACATGCATCCCATCACCTTCTTTTAACCCACGAAAGATATCTACCTACTCTGTCATAGTCTCCTTTCTACTTTCACACCCTGACCCACACACACAAATGAAATCTATCATCGACCAATCATCTAGCTAGCAAGCTACCATCTATTTATATGAAATATATATATATATATATATATATATATATATATATATATATATATATATATTTAATGCAGCTCCTGTAATTGCAAAAAAAGTACACCATTTGTTTGAATCTGGTTTATTTTGCTTAAAATGATGATCTCTGGTTCCATCTGTTTCCTTAAAGATGACATAACTTCATTCTTCTTCACATCTAAATAAAATTCCACTGTGTTCATGGACCACACATTCTTTATCCATTCACCTGTACATAAAGGCTGCTTCAATTTCTTAGCTGTTGCAAATAGTGTATTAGTCAGCAAGGACATAGCAGGTTGACTTAGGATCCTTTTGGGAATATAACAAAAGGTTTTATATTTACATGATGTGGTAGTTCTGCTTTTAGTTTGCTGGGGAATATCCAAACTATTTTTTCACACTTGCTACAACAGTTTCCATTGTTATACTCAGTGAATAAGGGTTTCTCTTTTTTCTCAAATGTTCACCAGCATTTATTGACATTTATTTTCTCAATGAAACCATTCTGACAGGCCTAAGATAGAAGCTCAAAGCAATTTCTTTTGATGGTTAAGGATGTTGGAACTTTTTACAAACGGTTCTCCTCTTTGAGAACTGTCTGTTCAGATTCTTAGCCCATCTATTGATTGAGTGATTAGATCTTGGGCTTTAATTTTCATTTTTTATAGATGCTAATATTAGTTCTCTGTCATACTTATCATTAAGGAAGGTTTTTCTCGCATTTCACAGCTGTCTCTTCTTCCCTCTAATGATTGCTTCCTTTGTTGTGCAGGGTTTCTTAGTTTCTTGTAATCTCACATTTCAATTCCTAAGTCAAAGCCTGCAGTTCTTGAATGGGGATGATTTGCTGTCCTCCTGCCACCCCCCAATGCTATAATTCACAATGACTGCCTAGTGATGGGGAGGCATAGCTGGGCAGGAAGCAGCTTTCCCATGCATTCCTTTTCTTGGATGTTCTTATCAAGATGCTTTCTGCCAAAACCTTAGACACTGGGGAAGGGTGAAAAGTATATGAAATAATGGGAAAATGTAAGAAGCACTTGACGATATGGGCGCTCAATTGTGTATAAAATCTCACATTGTAATAATATTAAGCCACCAATTCTAATGGTCTCAAGTTCATAGATGAGGAATACTTCCCTTCTCTGTTTCTGTAAAGTGTCAGCATGTCTAGAATGTGAACAGTAATGAATTTTGGTTCCTATGATCCTGTGTATTGGCTGAACTACACATAGTTGCTTTTCTCTCATTAGTTTCTTTTTTTGACTCCTAAGTTCTCATTCACTCATTCAACTTCACTTCATTCATATCCCTGATTCCTCAGAAAGATGACTAGAACCATTAGGACAGAAAAGGTCTCTGCCTCACTCAGAGAAATTGCTCTTCTTAAGCGGTGACTCTGGGATCAGAGAGAGAGAGAATAGAAACCACCAGAACTTTTAACTCCTAGTCTCAGAATCCTCATTGCAACTACTCTGCCACCATATTTTAACTAGAGCAAGCCACAAGACAGGCTTGGATTTAAAGAGGAATGTCCCTCTTCTGGATGGGATAAGTGGCATTATGCAAAGGGATAATAGGTACTGTTGGCATGCCCCTTTCAAAGATCTATTACAAGGAAAGAAAAAACTCAGAGGGGAAAATAATGCATCCAAAAGCAAACAGACAAAAAGTGACAAGTCTTTCTGATACCAAAGTATCATGCCTTCCAGATTGTAAAGACAATTCTTTCAACTGCACTGGTAGTTGCTAAGCCATGCTCAGTTTGTAGTTTCCTCACGGCCCACGCTGAAGCTGTTCTACTCCTACCTGTGCGGTGGCAAATTATTGGCTATGGTTTCCTTTGAAGGGTGTGTTTAGAGGCTAAACAAACTTACAAAACAGCATCCTGCACTGCATTCTCCCACTTGAGATGAAAGCTGAAACCATGCTTCTAAGCATCTGTTCATCACATAAATATAGGGCAGTGGAGGTGAGAGATGGCTTAGAAGTTAGGGGTGCATACTGCTCTTAGAGAAGATGCAAGTTCATGTTTGTCTCACAACCACCTGTAATTTCAGGTAGAGGGAATTTAATATTGCCTCCTTCTCCTCTCCATAAACAGCAGCCGACACATATACCCGCCCACACACATCCACGTGTTCACTTAGTTAAAATTTAAATATAAATAAAGGCTTTTTTATTAAAAGTGAGTCAGTGAAATTGAGATCATGAAATAAAAGGCTAGAGGATCCCTCCTTTAATCCCAAGGACTTGTGTTACTATCTACCTCAGTAGGTACATTACAAAACTTCCTTGATCACTGTCATTCCGAATTTTTGAAACAAGCTCGTGCTGTGTACCCTAGGCTGCCTTGGACCCACGGCAATTCTCCAGCCTCAGATCCCTGAGTGCTGAGATTATAAGAGTGTCCACCCTTCACACTGCCATACAAGATCTTGAGAAATATTCAGACAACTTTCCCAGCAAAATTTTCCATTTAAAAAAAAAGTTGATTTTAAATCACAGTGTAAGATAATTCCCTGCAGATTTAAATTTCTAAACCACATTCCGTTAGCACTTCCTATGCTTCCAGATTATTTTATCTTCTGTCAGTTATTTGGTGGGGATCTGTCAAAAATGTGCTGTCCATAGGGAAGAGAAGATGGAGTCCAGAGACGTGGCCCAGCAGTTAAGAGTGCATATTGCTCTTGCAGAAGTCACCAGATCAGCACCCTACATTGCATCTTTTACTTGAGGAGCTGGAAGGAGTAGCCCTGGTCCTAAGTATCTGTTCATCCATAAAAATGGGTCAGTGGAGAATGAAGAGCTGGCTCAGTGGGACAGCTAACAACTGACTGTAACTCCAGGTGCAGGGGATCGGATTCCCTGTTCTGGCCTCCTAGGGGATCTTGCACACACACACACACACACACACACACACACACACACACACACTTAAAAATATATCAAAATAAGATATTTCACGTAAAGAACAGAAAGTGATTTGACTGGATAAAGAGTAACAATTTATATGGAAAATAATTGAATAACTTCCTACTTGACATACTAAATCTCAGTTACTGTTCTAACGTCCTTATATGACACTCAAGATACAGCTGCCATTGCCTCGAATATTATTTTATGGAAATAAATGAGACAAATTGAGAATATTGTGTATGGATTCGCTACTTTTATTAATAGTTTCATTTAAATAAAGAAGATAAAACATTTTTAGAGACAAATTCTCCTTGCACTTATTTTGCCTACTTATCAAGCTAAAAGTAGCCAAATAAGATTTTAAAAATAAAATGTCTTCTCTCTCTTTTTATGTAATCTGAAGGATGCGTATCATGAGGGAACTTACAGAAAAAGAAGCTTAGTTGAAATTTTGAGTGGGTGGCGTATCGTTGAGGAGGATATTTTACTGTGGATAAGGGAACTTGGGATCACAACAGCAAAGCTAGGAAGAATATTAAAATTGTCTGATTTTTTTTCCCTCATTTAAGCTCAGAGCGTCTTCCTGCTGCATACCCGAGTCGAGTCGGAAGCAATCCTGCATAGCTCAGCTCAGTGTTCAGCCATGCTGCCCAGCCCCCACTGTGGCTTACTCTCCCCTTCCCGTTGCTCTTCTCACTTAAACATGAACTTGAATTTCACAGGAGAAAGAAGGCTGAAGCACAATATAAGATAATTTGGGCATGTAGGGAGGCATACTTATCCTAAATCAAGCCTTAATAACTGACTTAACATGGCCAACCCTAATCTTAAGTGGGTACTATGTCATTTACAAGCTGTCATGTTTTAGAATTTTCTTTAGTTCTCTAAGACATGATAGAACACCATAATTTTACCCCTAAGCCTGTCAACGCATCCCAATTCTGATTTGAAGACTTTAACATAACAAATGAATTGGATTGTGAGTAGGTTTGAAACAATTTTCTTGTATTTGATTGCATTATAGTGTGCCTAGCAACCTATATGTAGAACATTAGTAAAGTCTGCTCAGACAACAGGCTCAGATTTTTTCTTGCCATGACTTTCACATACATTATTCTCAGCAGCTTACACAGCTTTATATATTCCTCTGCTACAGTATACGAACAAGATTATACAATGAAGCTAATGTGACATACTTATATAGAATTCTAAATTAACCTGCCCAAAACTTTAAGGAGTTATTTACAGAGTGAAGATATAGTTCAGTCATACAGCACAAAATCCTGCACTGATCTTCAACAATGAAGGAAGAGGAGGAGAAATGAGAGGAGATGTAGGTGAAGGAAGAGTAAGTTGAGGACAAGAAGAGAGAGACTGACTTTTCTTATTTCAAAACTGTGCCTTATGTGGTCCAGATACATAAGTAAATAAAAGACAGTTTGAAGTCTAATGTAGTATTTTTTCAATGAACTTAAGAAAAATGTACTGGGTATAAATAATATCTCATTCACATGATTAACTGAACACATGACCAATATCGTTTTTGCTAATCAGATTATGCATTCTTTACTGATTTCTGTTTCACTGCAGAATAAAGAAGAGATGAGACAAAGAAAATCCAGAAATAACAGTTTTAGTGTTGCTAAAGATGAAAGTCTGAAATAATTGTCTTTTCTGGTGGAATGCATTCATTAACTTCAGAGAATGGAAAGCAAAACACTTAGCCATGTGTGAGGATGAGGGAAACAATGCTTTGTAGAAAAACAAAAAGGTCATCAGCTCAGCTCCAGCACTGGTTAAGGAGGCTGTTGAGCTCAACCTCCCTGTGGAGAGAAACTAGAAAACCATAACACGATCTACAAGCACACTGGGTGAGAGGAAAGAAACCTGGAAACCAAAACCAGCATTTGCAGCAGCTTTCTCTCCAGATGCTGCTGTCAAATCTAGAGCAGGTACTGAGACTAAGAAACAGACTTGGGGCAGGGAGGGGGTGGGGAAGGGGGGGAAGGGGGAGGGGGGGAACCTAACGGAAATACAGGTAAAAAACTGGATTTCAGAGATTCCAGGAATGAATGGCTCCAGTTAACACAAGGTAGAATTTGAAGAAGGTATAGAAATTAAATAAGCAAAACTAAAACCTAAGATATTTTATCTTGGTTTTACTGTTATTGTTTGTTTTGTTTGCTTAGTGCTCAAAATAATGGTTTTATGACATTTTCATCCATATAGATCTTGGTAACTTAACTTGCTTATATTCACCTAGCAGTGCTCTCCCCTGTCCCTTCCCCCACTGATTACCTTCTTCTCAACAAAAGTCCCCTTCCTGCTTTTTTGGGGACGATGATGATAGGATGATGATAGATGGATTGATTGGTAGATAGATAGATAGATAGATAGATAGATAGATAGATAGATAGATGATAGATAGAAAGATAGGTTGATAGATAGCTATAGATAATTAAGAAAGCTTTTTCATTCATTATTATTATTTCTGTGAAGAGACACCACGACCAAGGCAACTCTTATAAAAGAATACCTTTAATGGGGCCATGTTTACAGTTTCAGGAGTTTAGTCCATTATCATCATGGAGGTGAGCATGGCACTGGTGCGGTAACTGAGAGCTACATCCTGATCCTCAGCTTGAGAAACCGACACTGGGCTTGGCATGGCACGGCTTCCACCGATGGAACTGGGACATCAATCCAGACACAAAACCTTTAACTTATAACATATCCTGCCTGCAGTAACTGCTAGGGCAATGGAAGCGCAAAACCCCGTGCCAAGGAAGGGAGCCAGTGCCTGACACTACAGGGCTGGCCAGGAACCGAGACTGGAGAGCCGGGAGAAGATTCCTAATGATATTATGCTATGTTCATAGATCCTAGCCTTTCCTCATCAGAGAGACTTCCATCAGTAGCTGATGGGAGCAGATTCAGAGGCCCAGGGCTAAACATGGTGAGATCAGGTAAATCGGATGAAGAGGGATTGAAAGAACCAAGGGGTCAAGGATTACAAACCCCACGGAATCAATTTAGGGGCTCACAGAGACTGAAGCTGCAGTCACGAAGCCTGCATGGTCCTCTGGGTACATTTGGAGGGAGGATCTCTGACCCTTTTACCTGCCCTTGGGAACTTTTTCACTCCTGCTGGGATCCCTCATCCAGCCTTGATGTAGGGGCTTGTGCCAGGCCTTGTTCCATCTTCTTATGCCCATTTCAAGTGGTAACCCTGAGAGTCCTGCTCTGTTCTGAGGGGAAGCAGGAGGGGTTGATCTGGAGGAGAGGGGAGCTGGAAGGAGTGGAGGAGTAGCGGGAGGGAGGCAGAGGTATTATACAAGAGAAGAAAACCTAAAGTAGTAAAAACATTGAATGAGTGTCAGATAATATTTCAAACAAACAGAAGTCTGACAGAAATTTTCACAACACTCATCATTAAACTAGTGTAGTAAATGTTCTCAAAGAGAAGAAAGCCACAGGTAAATACAAAGGTGTAGAAACAGATAAACATCAAGAGGAAAAGCCTATTTAGATAAATTTAAGTATGTTACAACTGTGTATATTAATAATAATTTCCCATGAGATTTAAATATTTGCACATATACATGTGTGTACTTATAGACATATAAACATAAAATAAGAATAAAATAACATGAAAAAGTAATGGGGTTGTCCAAATATTAAAATGGCTGTTAAGGCAATAAATCAGTACTAGTTTAAAAACATATTATATAATAAAAGAATTAGTTTTAAATACATAAAAATAATATTATTGCTAGTATATAAAGCAAATCACCAATTGACTAGCACAGTAAACACTTCCACTACAATAATTTTAGCATATGACAGATAGGAAATTTGAACTAAATAATTAACAAATGTAACTGTAGTGACATATAGAAAACTCCAATAATTATCTGCATATATATTTATATATATGATTTTTTACTTAGCATGTATACATGAATCATTTGAATAATAATTAATTAGAAAGTCTCAACAGTTTCAAACAGAATTTCAAAATGGAAGCATAACACTATATGGACTGTATTCTATTGGCACACTGTAATGAAAGTAGAGTCAGTATCCATCTATATAAATAATATATTAAAGAGTTTACTTACAAAGAACATGTGTCTACATAAAAATTATAATTGAAACTTGAAAATATTTTAACTACATAAGCTTATTCTTCAGCTTATTTCTTGAAGTTAATGCACCATTAATACCAACACAGAGAAGAACAGTAAAAGGAAGAAAATTATTCATTAATCTTCCTCAAGAATGTCAATCCAAAAATCCTTAACAAAATATGAGCAAAAAGAACCAATAGTATTACACATAAAAGAAAATTAAAAATATAAAAGAATAATGCATCATGTTCAAGTTATGTTTACTTTCATCCTGTACAATTGGTTTTTCATTTTTTAATTATCTTATTTAGCATAATAAAATTTAGCAAAATAAAATAAAAATTAGCATAATAAAAGAGTACAAAATCATGTCGCTGTACCAATAAATACAGCAGAAGCCCTTAGCACCAACAGGATTTCCTTGTGATGAGCACACTTTGCAAACTAGAAATAGATAGGAATTTCCTCTATTTTATGAAAATTATTCATAAAATTGAAAGTAATTATGCTTCAAGATGAAATGATAATTTACTAATATTTTCTACTAACAGCAATGAACAAATCTAACATGTGTTAATATAAATAGTTAGGGAAAAATTCCAATGAAATATTTGCATGTCATCACCAATAAAAACTAGAGGACATTACATAAAAAACAATTGAAGAGACCATTATAAATAAAGGAACATATCTAATGAAGGTTGGAATATTCAAGATTATCAATATACCCACTGACTCATTCAATACAAAGATTGAATTTAAACATCTGAAAGAGTTTTAGTATTCTGCCATTCAAATCAAAATGTTAACGCTTAAGTCAAGCACTCTTGAAAAAGAACACTGCTCAAAAAATTTCGTCTATCTATTTTACTATTTTATTTTAAAACTCTTCTAATTAAGACAATGGAGGAATTGCTTTGTCTAGGCAAATCAATATGTATCAGGTCCTAGGCTAAACCCACAGCATACAGGATAGATGCAATGACAGCTATCAGTGAAAGAGAACAGAAGCATTTGTTTTCTAACACAGAAACAGTCACCTGGCAAAGGCTACTCTACAGAATATGTACAGTAGTACATGAGGAAAGAACAGTCTTTCTACATGCCTTATCTTCCACAATATGCCACAATCCTTTGTCATATGGAGTAAAGATTCAAATATTAAATATGAGACAATAAATATTTCATGAAAAAAAATCCACATGGTGTTAAAGTAAACAAAGATTTTTTTTTACATAATATCAAAATGGCAGTAAGTTGTATTGAAAATAAAAAGAACAAAAGAGTCTATGAAATCAAAATTCTGCTGAGATAAAATCACTAGGCAAGTAGAAAAAATGATACATACTTTATTTATTTTAAAATATTTTTTCTGTAATACAGTAAAGAATATGACATATAAAAAGCTGATAATCCATTAGAATATTAGCAAAATATATGAATGGTTACTTCATGAAGAATTTTAAGAAGCTAGAGAGTAAAACAAAAATTTTGTTCTGCTCCAGTAGTAATAAGTGACAAGAGAATAAAACCAAAAGGAGGCACTGAAAGTAAAATGTTGAAGGCACAAACGTTGAAGAAGAGTATAGCGTCTCAGAAACTCAAACATTACTAGGAGGGTCAATTAGTACTTCATTTAGGACATTATTAAATGATCTCATTTGGGGATTGAAACACAATATGTAACTCTATTCACCAAATACATGCAAAGGGTAGTAGCAAGACTGTTAAAAAATATAATTAAGAAAAAAACTATCAATAGTTTTCAGGATATATTTTATTATACACAAACAATAAAATATTATCTATCAATTTAAAATTTTTAAATCAATTGCTACACTCAACAATTGGAAAGTATTTCACAATCCAGAAACAAAAGAGCACACATGAGGTAATTAAGTTTATTAAAAGAGCAAAGACACAAGTATGTGCTATCAAAAGAGAAAATAGTAACTAATCATAAAAGAGACTGGAAAAGGGTCATTCTTGTGACATTCCCTTTTTAAAACCGTGTAGTAATAATATACACAGAACACAAAAATCTCATCAAAAGGACTGAAAACACATACTCACAAACCATGATTCATTACAACCCTAAGGTATGAAAGACATAAACACCCAAGACTGTATGGTACCTAAGTATATGCTGCAATAGAGAAGACAGAGAAGCATCTCGTATCCAATCAAGGGTTTCCCAGAGGCTCAGCAAATAACAATGCTTGCTACACTGCACAATCTTGTAGACCTGAGTTTGATTCTCAGAATTCACATAAAGGTGGAAAGAGACAATCAGGTCCACAGAATTCCCCTCTGACCTCCATATGTGTGGATACACACATATACACCAAACACACAAAACGAAAGTAATAAAACTTAATAAGTTAAAATTTGTTCTAGATCATCCAGACAAAATAGAATACATAGTGCTGACACTGATGAAAGATTAAAATGTAATCAAGCAAAACTTCTACAGTGTTAAAAGTCACAGTGATGGTGCTAATGTGAAGAACGATTAGTAAGGAACATGGGTGGGTCATCACAGCTTCTTCAAGGAACAGTCATATTCTGTATTTGTGTTCCGTATCTTACCTGGTGCTAACGCATATCTATTCATTTATCACAGCTCACTGAGATGCACTTTTAAGATATGTGCACTTTTCTGTGTGTGCATTGTGCTTCAATATTTTTAATGATGACTAAAATTGGACACTTGGAAAAATGTAAAGAGGAGAGGCAGTACATGGAGGCTTCAACCTAATGCTTTGAAAACCCAGTAAAGGAGAGCACAGAGAGATCAGAAGAAAGAAAATAAAAAGTGTTAGGAAAAGAGATGACCTCCCTGTGAGGACGGAAGGTATATAGGGAAATCTATGCAAAAGCGGACTTCATTTATCAGAAGAAATCAAAGGAGTTTAAAAAGACTCATCACTAACACGCATTTTAAAGTGCTTGGATATGACTTGCTAATCGGTCAGCTGTGAAATCTGCTCTAAAGAATCGCTTTGTTGTTTTGTGAAAACTGAAGAATACGTCCTGCTCATCCGTTTAGAGACCAACTGTATTTGAGGGGTCAAATCCCTAACAGAGGACAAAACCTAAGAGCTGCTAGAAAGTGCTATGTGCCCCTGTCAGGTGTATATGTTAGAGCCATAACCATTGGAAAGACTGGATCTGAGTAAGGAAGTAATGAAAATTAAATGAGGTTTTTAAGTTGTGTCTCTGAACCAGTATGATCATGAGGCCTTAGAGAGTTCACCATCTCTACAAATCTTGCTAGAAATCTGTAAATCAAGGAAACAGCTCATCAGAGACTGAATTGGCTAGACTTTGACCCCAGACATACCAGCCTCTAAAGTTATATGAAATGAATTTGTGTTGTTAGGTCTGTGTTATTGTGTCATGGAAGCTCACACATTTTAGTAGAGATTTGGGTGCCCAAATGTGAAATAGTACTGAACAAATCTCTAATCCTGCAGAAATGGCTATGATATTGGGTAATGGGTAGAAGTATGAATAAAAATGACTGCAGTTAAGCCACATTGACCATGAGACCTTTTGGAGCTATTTGGAAGAACACTGTGTTTCCAGTTGCATATGTAAGAGAAACTGGAGTCTTTTATTCAGACATGAAGGAAATTTTGATATAAGTAAATCTAAATTGTCTAAGTATAATACCTATCTGAAATGTAGGTTTCATTTAGTCAAGTATAGAAAATTTTCCTTGTAATTTCAAATCATGTGGTATGTGTTTGTTTATAGTGATTGTTTCTTTTTTTTTTTTTGTAGTTGTCTCTTTCCTTTTCTTTTTCTTTTTTTTTTTTTTTTCTTTTTAGAAACAGTCTCATACCATAGCTCAGGCTGGCCTGGTGTAGCCTAGGCTTACCTCCAGCTCACAGCAATCTTCCTACATTGGTGTGTGAGACACTTTTCTTGTTGCTATGACAAAACATATTAAGGACTATAGATTTATTTTGGGTTATAGTTCAAGAGTGCATTCCATCGTGATGGAGAAGCCACAGCAGCAGAGGCTTGAGATAGCTATGGTACTGAGTCCACAGTCAGGAAGCCTATTTGGTAAACGGACATCCGTGAATGGGTTTAGGTAGCTTGAGTAGCTTTATTGGAAAGTAATGTGGCTTAACTTGTTTTGTCACAAGCAAAAAAAAAAAGTTTAATAAAATGTTCAACAAGTTACGTTTTTACACAAACAATATAAATGATGACAAGCCCTAACCCTTTTTAATGAGACATTTCATTAAGTTCAATGTATGGAAGTGTTTTCATATATCTGACAGTGTTTCTATACTTTGTTTTTCTTACTCTGTCAGAGAGCTGATGAGAACAAAACTTGGAAAGTTTCAGTGACTTTTCAATGTCTCTTTATCTTTGCAGAAAGAAAACCTAAAGAAACATGAGATTTTTCTGTGCTGGGTGTACTCTAAGATTTTCCTGAGAGATTTGCATATACAGCTCATTTTATCTATTTCATCTTATGATCTGCCACATGATTACATAATTTTACACACTAGAGGCTAGTCTGCTGTTCAAGGTGTCTAAGGATCCTATCAACCCCGGAATCTCCCATATTCTTCCTCCTACTTTCCCTGTCAAATGATCAAGTTCTCTTTTTTTTTTTTATTTTCTCTAACGTGTACTTGATCTCTGTGCCCCTTTTTTATCCTTTCCTTCTGGTTAGGTTTTAGCTTTATTTCAACTGCTGTGCTGCCATGGCTGCCTAAAAGGCCTCTCCTAGCAGATCTTCATCAGAAGATGAAGCCAATCACTAAAAAACACTGATGCCATATTTTATTCAATGTATAAGCTGGAGCTGGCAAGGTGCAACATGTGTGCAATGCCAGCAGGAAGCACAGGCAGCAGCATCAGGGGCTTAAGAAATCTGAGCTCCATAGGCAGTTCAGGACTCCCTACAGGAGGCCCTGAAACAAACAGACATCAAGCAAACAATAAAAATAAATAACAATAGATAAAGGATATAAATATAAACAATAAGACAAATAAATCAAAAACATTGTTTCTTTTCTTATAACCCTCTCAACTCAAATCCAAGCCTTAAATGTGACCAACACAGACTTCCATGATTCTGATGACTTTGGAAAGATGGCCTTAATAAAGCAAAAACATGCTGCCTAGCCTGCCTTTTACAGTCACTATGTACAGCCTTTCTTGTGGTGTTTTGGGTGTTTAGATCATGCCTATCTTCCTTTTAGATTTTTACTCTGCATAGAAAAATGATCGTATTTCTGATTTTAATAAAATGCTTCTATTTATTTCTATAGAATTTTTATAGCTTCTTTCTTATACACAGCCCTGTACTCACCAACTGCACTAAAGTATTGTTTGAAACCTCCTATGTATAATTAAAAACTCATGTTCTATAGAAATGTAGATTTAGGAATGTAAAATAATGACTCATTGTGATTATGCTTTCACAAATCTGTCATTTTTTATTAGGAATTCTTCTGGGTTCAGTAAATTTAGGTCTTTGACAACCTTATGACAACCCACATAAAAATGTCAGTAACTCATAAAATTAGAAAATCATTAGTTCCTTTACACAAAGAGAAATCCAAGTTACTTGAGCTTTCTGTAATTATGGAAAAATTGTGTGAATTTTCTTGAAACATGGAACATGTCTCTGATTTTCTCAGATATTTTTAAAATTATAATTATCTTCATAGCCCAAACCACAGATAGAATTGAAAAGTTGACTTTTGGAGATGAGGAGTCATAGGTCTTCTAACTTCTATGGCCACAAACTTTTAAGAAATCTTATGTTGTGGAAGTTTATTTTTAGTTATGTACAAAATAATTGTTTTGTTCACTGTTCGGTGAGGGCTGCCTAGGTCTTGGCATTTTGTATTGTCTGCAGGTGTTGGATTTCTGTAGGGGATGTTTGATTGCTTATGATCTGCACTTGAAGAGTTCTGCATCAGTAAAAATACCTGAGCTCAGATGCTTAGGGCTCAACTATCCAGTATGGTAAGGGCCAGGATGGTGGTTCACTCTGCTGAGGTCTGGCAGGGTATGCACATATGAAAACTGCCTCCTTGTCTTCTATAATAAACAGCCACTATAAGTGAACACACTACAAGTGGCACACAACGTGGGGCCCAAAGTCATGCTCATCCAACGCAGAGACAGAAAGAACAAGAAAGAAAGCCCAGACCTCACAGAGTCCCAGACCTCACAGAGTCCAGTAAAGTACACTCAGGACAGCTACTAGAGAACAGAAATTATATACATAAAAAAATAATGAGTCTTGTGAAGGAAGGGGAGCATGAAGAAGGAAATAAGCCTCTATAAAGAGAAAATTGTAAAAAGAAAGAGGACTCCAAAGTGAGAGCCACAGAATAGAAGCCTTTAGAGAAAGACACTTTCATGATAAAAGCAAGTAATTCGGCTGGGAGCAGGGAAAAAGCAAGGTTTAACGGCTTTTGCTGATCATGGAGCTGACGCTCCCTCCCGTAGCTGGTGTTAGCTCCCTGTTTCACAAACTGAGTTTTCTGAGTTTTTTGTTTGTGTTTGAAGCTCAAGATCTTGCATTTGAGATCTATGGGAGGGGTTGTATGTTTCCCCTTAGTGGTAGTAAAAAAGAGTGACAAACCACAAGAATATTTCAATAACAGATTCCTTCCACTAGCCCAGGAACCCCTGCGATTGTGGAAACCTCTGCTTAGAGCCGAAAAGCCTTAGTTAAACTGAACAGCTTTGTTGTTGTTGTTGTTGTTGTCATTTTGTTGTTTTTCTTCAAACCTGCCTACAAGCTATCCAGATACTGGCGACGGTAATGAGAACTCCTACCACGAAGGAAGCCTTCCTGCAGACAAGGACGAGTTGTTTTTCCTGCACACTACACTCTATCTTAAAATCTGAAAAATCTTTTCCCAGGGTCAGCACACAGAAGCTGTCTTCTAGAACTGGCCTTAGTTGTATCTCATGCTGGTAGCCGAACTTGGTACTGTAAGAGTCACCCAGGTGGGACTGGTATTGAAGGCAAAAAGGGGTCATGGAGATCAGCTGAGGCTTGGCACTGTGAGAGGCCAGGAGAGGCCATAGGTAAAGGTGCAGCCTAAGTAGCAGTTGAAGACCCAGATATAAGGAGTCATGTAAAGAAGTTGAGGATTGGCACCATGAAAAGAGCATAGGAGAGACTATCGGTGAAAGTGCAGCCCAGTTGCAGCAAGGAACCCCAGTGTTCTGAAGATACCAGTTCCATATGATGATCACCAAGAATAGCAGCAGCAGTAGAATGGAGCCAGCCAGAGCCAGAGCCTGGAGGACAAGCTGTGTGTGCTGCAGAGATCAGAGCCAGAGAAGTGACAGGAGCCCTGTGGAGGAGCCCAGAAGATTGTGAGTGAATTCCAGATAATTGGACATTGATAATGTTATTTTGTTGTCTAAAGACATTGTGAAAAGCTTGATAGATGGTTTGTTATCATTTGCATTAGAAGTCCCATAATTGTTCCTTTAGAAAATTGTTTTTGCTGGTGTAGTGTTAAATTATGTTGTAAAGGTACAGCATTTTTTTTATACAGAAAAGGGAAAATGTGCACTTTTATTTTTAGTCACGTACAAAATAATTGTTTTGTGTACTGTTGGGTGAGGGACTGCCTAGATCTTGGCATTTTGTATGTCTGCAGGTGTTGGATTTCTGTGGGGGATGTTTGATTGCTTATGATCCACACCTGAGGAGTTGTGAATCAATTAAAACACCTGAGGTGAGATGGTCAGGGTTCCACTATCTAGTATGGTGCTGGCCTAGATGGTGGTTCCCTCTTTTGTATGTATGCACATACAAAAATTGCCTCCTTGTCTTCTGTGCTGAGCTGCCACTGCAAGTTAACTACTACTTCTTAGGGTGGGAAAGTTCTAGAGTCTACAAGTGAACTAATATAAACATACTTACCATTACAAGTCTGTATATACTTAAAGATGTTTGAAAGCAAATTTGTTTTTTAAATGTGCAAATCCAGAACCTATGTTATTTATATATGCTAAAAATTTGTATTTACATAGCACTAAATTAATTTGTGATATAAATTCTAGAAACCCAAAACAATGTTCAATAGTTATTACAGATATATACAAGTAATTTGTAAATCATAGCTCCAAATATTTAGATTTTAGTATATAACAAAGTAACCAGAGAAACCATAAAAGCAGAAATGAGGTCACATGGAACTCTTGAGAGGGGGAATAGTAGACATGGGTGCTACAAAGGGAGAATAGGGAAATACAGGGGTGGGGCTTAACTGAGAATTGGGGGAAGGTGATAGAAAGGAGGTGAGGATGTTTCAGAAAGCCATAGGATTTGTTGGCTTTGTAGCTGACGTAATTATAGGTGCAAAAATCAAAGAATAGACTTTTAAACTAATAGGCAGAATGGGGCAAAGCTAAGTAAACCAACTTTCAAAGAATTTAAATGCAAAAAAACACGTCTCACTTCACAGGAGATAATCTAATCAGGGCTTTTTATTTTTTCTCACTGCAACCTTGTGATCTCCTGGTTGATATCCCTTTATCTGCAAAGAAGGAGTACTTCACAGGGCTGTAAAACAGTGGTCCATAGGACTGGACTATTTCTTTCTTTTTCATGTGTTAGTTAACAAATAATGAAGAAGATTAAAATAAAACCATGATTAGCATGAAGAAATAGACTTTTTTATCCACACTGGAAGAAAAACTGAACCTATGTAATTCCTGTGGCTCCCCTGGGAGACTTTCTAATTTTGCCGTGCCCATTGAGTAAAAATTTCTACCAACCACAAAAATTTCTACCAACCGCAAACACGTCCACCAAAGCTCTCATCTTAAAAAAAAAAAAAATACATACATCTACTCAATGTGTATGTGTGGCAAGGTTTGGAGTTCTGAGGACAACTTTCAGGAGTTATTTCTCTCCTACCATGTTCTCTCTGACCATATAGAATATAGCAAGTCAACTCTGATTGTCAGGCACCACAGAAAATGACTTTTTCTGCTGAACATTCTGCTGCTCCTCAAACTCATATCATTTAAAAACAAACATTTCAGGAATTCTGAAAAAGCTTAATAGCTAGCTTCGGTTCTATTTAAAGGAATATGAGTGGAGTCTATTAGGCTTATACTTCCCTAACACTGTTTATCATGAAAGAAAGTCAGTATAGGAACTCAAACCAAGCAGGAACCCAGAAGCAGGAGCTGATGAATGGGCCATGGAGGGGAGTTAATTATTGGCTTGCTCATCATGGCTTGCTCAGCCTGCTTTCTTATAAAACCTGGGACTACTAACCCAGGGATAGTACACCTATAATGGGCTAGACCCTCCTTTCACCAATCATTAATTAAGAAAATGGCCTACAACCAGATCATTAGGGCATCTTCTCAATTGAGGTTCCCTTGCTTCAAAAAAAAAAAAAAAAAAAAAAAAACTCTAGTTTTTATCAAGTTGACATAAAATCAGCCAGCACAAAAGCTGTCTCCAACAATACAAACTTAACGTACAACAGCAGACACCAGTCTCAAAAAAAAGATCCACAAGTAGAAGACCTAAGGGTAGTAACTGCTAAAACTCTTAACAAACTGAATTATGTATTCAAATATATAATTCATCTTGTTCCTGGTAAAAGGAAGTAAATTCCCCTGGAAATGTAAACATTTGACAAATATCTTGGGATACAGTGACTGTCTTTATTCTACTCAACATATGCTCCCAGCATGCCTCATCACTTTCAGGAAAAGAGTTGAAGTTTGGTATCAGCACAGCTTGAGCATAAAAACACATTCAAAAAATATATTCATTAAATAAAACCAAAAATATGATTAAATATACTGTAGTAAGGTCCTCGTGAATATATAAGATGAATTTGACTAGAATGGGTGTAGAATAATGGCTTCATAATGGGGAATTTATTGAAAGGACTCTGTTTAATATGTCAAGAAAATCTTAGCCTAAACTAATGCATTTTTGGTATCTGCTTAGAAATGTCAATGGATGATGATAGTGAAAAATGTCAAAATTAGAATATTGCTTTGACAGATCTCCGAGAAAGCAACCAAAAGTCTCAGAAAGTTGGCAAACTTAGATTGCACTTCTGTACGGAACTGCAGAGTTCATTCCAACCAATGTGATCCAAGGGATGTCTTAGTGGACATTGAACAAAGAAACTCATACTGAAAAAATAAACACCTGCCTCTATGACAAGCCTGCTGATGGGGAATCTCTGTAGTTGCCCATAGGACATAGTTTCAATACACTGGGCTCCCTAGTACCTATGGAGGGCTAGCATCCAAGAATACAGACATTGATGGGTACCATCAGAAGTTAATATATTTTTATTAGCTATTTTTAAATCATCTGCAACACACACAAGTACGAAAATATTAGATATTTTAGGGAATTAAATTGGGACAGCCCTATGTTCAATGCAAAAGAATGAAACTGCCATGAATACAGTGAATGAATGAAACTGACATGACATAAACTTTATGAGAAGGGACCAAATAATTTAAGTTAATGCAGAACCATAAACCTCTAAGAAGGAAACATCTGTCCTCATGGTTAGACATTGGCTTTGCAAAATACATGAAACAGACTAACAATCCAAGATTAAATCCAGAAACCCATGAAAAGTGGAAGGACAGGAAATGATTTCACAAAGTGGTCCAAATGCATGAGATCATGAACATGTACACATAAAAACAATGATTTAAATAAAAACACCAAAAAATTGGTAAGTTGTATGTCATCAAAATTATAAACTTTCCATTCTTCAAAAAAATAATATCATGGAGTTAAAATAAGGCTCAAGGAATGGGCAGATACATTTGAAAATCAAGTATCAGATGAGAAATTGTCTCCTAAAAAATAAGGATCTTTTATAACTCATTATTAAAAATATAAACAATAAAATTTGAAAATGGGCAAAGACTAAATAGTCAGACCCCCCCAAGCCTGTGGACTGTGATGGTTCAAATGGTTGTGACTCTTGAAAAGATAACCAGTATTATTAGTCATTAGAGATAAACAACCAAATTCACAGAAGAGGACATTTGACACCAAGGGATGTAAGAATTCAAAAGTATATGATAAGATTCCCTTAGAAGTGTATATAATAATTTGAGCCTTCATATTCCTGGTAGAAACATGAAGTGGCTCAGTCATTTTGGAGAAGATCTTGGCAGTTCCTCTTAAAGTATTAAGTAGAGGTTTATAATTTAATAATAATAATTTGTAATTCTACTTCCAGGTAGATCTACAATAGACTAAAAAGCCAAAATATGGAACTAAATCAAGTTCTATCAAATCATGAATAAAATAAATCTATCTTATCTGTACAGTGTAACATTATTCACCCATGAAACAACCAAGTATATACAAACACTATGACATTGATTGGCCCTTGAAAACAATATCTTAAGTAAAAGAAAAGAATCAGAAAATGACATTCTATACAATGTCTGTTAGACATTTCTGTTGGATGTTATAAGGCAGATAAATCCACAGAGGTGAAAAATACACTAATTATCAGGGGATTGAGGTAGGAAAGAGATACATACTATGAGGAACAAATTCTATGGATAAACAACTTTCAGAAAGAGTGATGAAAATGTTCTGAAATTGGAGCTTTTGGTGGTTATCTAATTCCAAGGTGTAAATTTGAATAGAATGAATTTCTTAATATGTGAATTATAGATCAAGAAATCTGTTGTTTGAAACATAATAACAAAATCTAGTCAATATCTGAATAGATATATCTAACATGGACATAGATCTCTATAAATGGAATTTGAAAAAAAGCATAATAGTGCAGAGCATCATCTCAACCCTCCCCCACCAACATGAACATCTTATGTGACCTAAGCACCATTGGTGATCAGGCCACCAATGTTGGTAGGGTAGTGTTAATTAAACTACATACTTATTCAAATTTTGAGTTCCTACCACTATTATCCTTGTTTCTGTTCTAAGATTCAATCTGGTAACAAGGAACCAGACAACAGCCTATTGTATCTCCTTCATCTTTTAAAGCATTTGCAACTCAGAGATTAAGGATTATACAATTCTTTGAGATAAGAAGAGAGGAAGGTCAAGCGGGAAGAAAAGGAGGAATGGAGAAAGAATAAAGCTTTCAGAGTGAAAGAGAACAGACGTTTTATATTCAGAGCACAACATGCTATGAATTTGAGTGTAGTTCGCAAATGTAGATAACCAAAATATACGGATGTTTCTTAACTTTGATTAAACCTAACTAAAAATGTTTCATAGTTCACACCTCATCAGTCTATTAAGAAAACACAATACCAGTTATGCTGTCATCCTGTACTCCACCCCATTTCCAGAGGATTCCCTCATGAGTACTATTACATTTCACTGTTCCAGTCCAAATGGTCTCCCAGCCACTGGGCACACATTGGTATCTATCATCCTTAGGGCCTTAGATCCTAGAGGTTGCTGGGGAGTCTGAGTCTAGGATGCAGTTTCCCAAGATACAGCACTGCCAGCTTCCTGGTCTGTTCCTTAAATGTTTACAGGGAATAGGGAGAAATTCTTAGCTCTTGTAACAGCACAGGGAAATTTCTTTCATTCCCAAGCCTATCCTAAAGGTATTGCTGTCTTAATCTTTTAGTAAATTTGTTTTGCAAATGATATCCTCTGTTAGCCCTACACAAATGTCCCAAGGCAAAAAGTACAACTTTCTTACTGAAAGAAGGGAAATGAAGCAGAAGAAACACAAATCATGCTAATAAATATATAATTTATCTTGTTCTACAGAAAAAAAAATATAGGCAATTTACTGGTAAATGCTGACTGGGGAGCTCTGAAATGTTAAACAAGTATCTTTAACCCAGACTTGAGGTGGTCAAGACTAACATTTGGAAAGACTAACATTTAAGTTGAAATCTTGGAGGTAAATTAATCATTAGGCAGGGAAGGAAGAGTGGGGCAGGGATGCTGCTGGACAAGGCCCTTTTGGAAACTGTAAGGAATCTACACTCTGTACATCATGGCATCATACTGCGGGGAAAATCTGAGAGAATGAAGAGTTGAGTTGTTGTAGTTTATTTTTAATTATGTATAAAATAATTGTTTTGTGCACTGTTGAGTGAAGGGTTGCCTAGGTCTTGGTGTTTTGTATTTGTCTGCAGGTGTTGAGAAGATCACAGTTCCCATGTCTCATTGGAACTTGCTATTATTATTTAGCTAAATGGACATAGTATTAAACTGCCTGTAAATTCACATCTCTACCCATGCATTAGTACAGCCTTCAGGCCTCATCAGAGAAGTTTCTTTGGAGCATAGATGGTGTTCAATGCAGAAACTCACAGATTGTCAAAGTATAAAGAATTAGTGTCAGTGGAATGCTCAGCTACAAATAGGATATCTATATCTCACCCCCTCTCTAGGCTCAGGGGCCATTGCATAAAAGGGGGCAAAAGACTAAAAGAACAGGAGATCAAAGAAGACTAAGGCAAAGCCAAGTGTTCTTGACATGACCAGAATGCTACATTCATGAAGTCATAGCCACTGTGGTTGCCTGAACAGTCTCAAGACAGTCAACGGTCTAGCACAAAGAAGGGAAGAGATCATGAGCCCTTCGCCCTTAACTGAAATTTGTTGATATTCTATGTTTTTTCTTTGAAGGAGAGAGCAGTTTTCCTTAAGGTGTGGTCCTTGGTAAGTAGACCATACTCCAGTGGATGGGCAGCACAATTGGAGTTAATGGGTTATATAAAGAAAGAAACATGAACAGGGATTTGTAAGGAGGTGGGGAGGGATCTCAAAGGAGTTAGGAAAAGATGTTAAGGTAAAAATGATCAACATGCAGTGTGTGCATGAATAAAATTTTCAATTTATTAGTAAAAATGTTGCATGAAATAAGAAGAAGAGGGAGAGGCATGGAGAGTGCACAGAAAAGTTCTTGGGAGAACACAGTGGGAAGGTGAACATGTGGAGCCCAAAGAAGGGCCTATGGAAAAGCAAAGATGCTAACACACTGAACTTAGACAACCAGAATCCAGAACTCTGGGAGGATCAATGCATGCAGTATAATCGCAACATCTGTGGTATTCAGTTACAGAACCTTAGGAAACCAGTATTATACCATAGACAATCCATTCTCCTGATCCGGAACACATTAAAGAAAGAGGAGACTGGAAGAAAGGAAGGGATCAAGGGTAAGGAGGGATGAAGGAATGTGGAAAATGACTACTGATAAAACTTCCCTTCGGAGATCACAGTAAAGTCTACTTTACTGTCTCTTTCCCTAGAAGTTAAACTTTAATTTTTAGTTATTCTTGGTTTTCCAGTGGCCAGTGTTTCTTAAATGACCTTTATTAATATTTTAAAGGTTGTCCATTCTAACTGTATCGAAGCTAACCACGGTATACAGTTTGGGACTTGGCAAGTGTTTGAGTGACTTTGTTAAATTTGCTATGTGATATTTTTTAGTGAATTCACTAGAATAAAGTGATTTGATTTAAAATAATTTAAATTTAAAAGTTTAGGGTTTAAACAGGGAAATTCTAAGTCGAATTATTTAAATTACAACTTAGAAAATATTCAATCTATTATCTGGGATTCTTAGATTAGACTTTTCCAGATATAATTTAGCATGAAACTGGAATCACTTCCAAAAAAAAAAAAAAATTGAATGTTCTCAAATGAATAACTTAATGATGAGTACTAATGTCTTGGAAAAACAAGAGCCAAATTAACCTAAAAGTTATGCAAGGTAAGGCATGCAAAGGTAAGATTGGAGCTGAAATTAATGAAATAGAAATGAAAGAAAATACAAAGAATCAGTAAAATGGAAAGTTGGTTCTTGCAAAAAGTAAACAAGGTTGTTTAAATCCTCTATTCTAACAAATTGGAATATTTAAAAGAAACAGATGAATTTCTAAACGCATACAACATTTTAAAATTCAACCAAGATGAAATAAATAATTTAAACATCTCCATATTGAGCAACGAGATTGGAGCAGTAATAAAAAGTATCTGAACTTTAAAACTCAAAACACCAGATGGATTCACTGAAAAATTGTACTTGAACTTCAAGAACTAGTATCAATACTATTTAAATTATTCCACAAATAGAAATGGAAAAGAGGCTCACAACTCTACTGATGAAGTTATTATTACGACCCTGATAGCAAAACCATAAAAAGACACAACAAAAGTAAAAATTACAGAACAATTCCCCTCCTTTTACAATATATTTTGGTCATATTCATCTGCCCTTACTCCTGCCCCAACTTCTCTCAGATCAATGTCCACATCCCCACTCCCTCCCAACTTCCTGCCTTCTGCTGGTTGTGATTTCTTTTCTTTCTTTGACTTTTTATTTATTTTAATTTCATAATGTACAGACTTGTATTTGTGATGTCCATGTAATCCTAGGTGTAGAGCCATCAAAGGAGTTGTGATCTCTTTACCAGAGATCACACCCTTAAGGAAAACTGACCCTTCTTCCCAGAGAAACCATCAAATATCAACAGATTTCAATTAGGTGTAGGAAGCTCATGATCCCTTCTTTCATCCATGCTAGATGTTGAATGGCTTTATATTGGACAGGAAACCACAGCTGCTGTGAGTTCGTGTGCGCACCATTCTTATTGAGTTGAGAAAAACCAGTTTTGCTCTAGTCTTCCTTGACTTCTGGTTCTCATAAACTTTTTGACCCCTATTAATGCAATGGTACCTGAGCCTTGAAGAGTGGATGTGACAAAGAATCTAAAAAGGACTTGGTAATTTAGTTAGTAAGATCAACTGACAAATTGGTCCTCATGAAACTGGCTTCTCTGTATCAAAGGAAATGTTCAATTAAATGAAAAGGCAATACACAGAAGGGTAGAGAAATCTGTTCCAGGTATGCATATAACAGACAATTAGTATCTAAAATACACAAAGGAATCAAAGAACAAGCCATCAACAAAACAAACAGCCAAATTTAAAAATATATCATGGAACTGGACAAAAATCTCACAAAAGTGAAGATACAGGTGGCTAGGAAACATTTTTTAAAGTGTTCAACATCCTTAGTCATCGTGGAAATCTATGTTAAGACTCCACATTACTCTTGTCAGAATGGCCATCATTGGGAATACAAACAACAGAAAATAATGGAATGGGTGTCTGGATCAGGAAACCCTTACATACTGTTGATGGTAGTGTAAACCAGTGAAGCCAAAGGAAATCATTCTGGAAGTCTCACAACACTGGAAATACATCTACCACATGATCCAGCTGGTCAACACCTGGGCATGTATCCAAAGATATTATACATTACTAAAGAGATACTTGTACATCCATGTTCAAAATCACTCTATTCACAATAACTAGGAAATGGAATCGACCTATGTTGTGGGAGATTTTAGTTATGGATAATGTTCCGTAAGCTGTCCTTGAAGCAAGTAAAGGATTCACTGCCTACCAGTAAACAAAGGAGTGGCTATATGGCTCTCCACAAGAATGGGACATTCTTGAGCCTTAAGGCAGATGAAGGTTAGGCTCCATTGATTTGTATATTGGAAGGGTGAGTGGAGACAGAGAGAGGATTTGGAATAAAAAAGAACTAGGGCAAGGGCAGGGAAAAAGGACAGACAGACAGCAGAGAACGAGGAAGAAGAAGCTAGCAAGCAGGAGGAGAGCTATGAGGAGAGCATGGGTTGAGGAAGCGATGGAGTGAGCTCTCTGCCTAGCTGCCCTGGTATAGAATTCCCTGAGATTTGACATGGTTTGTGATTAATAAAGAGCATTGGAAATTTCAACTCTGGACTCTCCGTTAAGCACCATAACTTTATTTTAACAGACCTATATGCGTACCAACTGAGAAATGGATAATGAAAATATCATGCATATACACGGTGGAATGTTACTTAGTTCTAAAAAACTGAAATAAAATTTCCAGGAAAATGGATGGAACTATAAACATTATAGTGAGAGTCATTCCAGACCCCAAAAGACAAATGCTGCATGTTCTCTCTGATAGGGGTAACCTAGCTTCAAATCCTTTCCTTTTGTTGTTAACATGAAAAGCATATGAAAGCTAGGAAACTAGAAACAAGCTAAGTAGGTAGGGCACAATTAAGGAGCTGGACAGTAGAATATGTATGAAGTGAAAGTATGTGGGGTTTCCGGGGAGCAAATGGTTCAAAGGAGATGTTAGAATAATGTAGATAGAGCAATGAGGAGCAGGGTGAGAGCATAACTAAAATGAAGTGTGCACAAAGAAAGGTCATTGGAACATATGATCTTAAAATGCAAAACAAATATATGTACGTAAGTGTAAGAGAAAGCAAAACACATATAATATGAAAGAACAGAGGTGGAGGGATGCTGGGAGCTAAAGGTCTAAACTGTGTGGCAACATGGAAGTTTGGGAAAATGAGTCACAGGGTTGGGTTAACCAAAACTAAGGATGTATGAAGAAGCCCGTATGAAGTTTGTAAGCTAAAGAAAATTCAATTTGCAAAGGAGTTTGAACAGAAATGCCCACATTTCTTAAAATGTTGCTCCTAGAAGTCACATAAGTTATTAAATAAAAGCCTCAGTACCAGGCATGGGATACCTCCCAGTAAGAGTTTGATCAAAGAAGTCCCAGAGACATTCAAAACAACATAGGCTATTTTAGTTTTTCTTGGTGACCCACCATAACTAGATGGTAAGAACGAGTTGCTGAAGACACCAGACATTTTGTTTGCAAGAAACATAAATCCTGAATGACCATGTAACTCTCCAAGCTGACTAGCTTTCATAGTCCTGGAAGGTGCTGCTGGAAGAAAAAAAAAAAAAAAGACACCAATAGTCATTCCAAGAACAGACCCGCATGCTACAACACCAACCTATAGGAAAGATGTGCCAATTGGTATAATTGTGGCAAGACTGTTTTGGGGGTAATCAATCAAACCGTGTCCTGATCATATCTGGTATATATTCAAGTATCACAGCTAAGGAAGTCAAAGGCCCTAGGAACCTATTGGTGTTCTAAATTGTCTAAATTTCTAAATTGTCACATTGTAAAACTACCGTCTAAATATGTATGTTCATATCAGATGAACTTTCCACTCTTTGTCAGTAAAATTTCCTTTTCCAGCGATAGTAGCTAAATTCAGAAACTTATTACTGTTCAAAGTGCTGAGAGTAAGTAGCTGTGACTGTTCAGCCATAGGTGGGTTATCTGTTGACTGCAACCCTTCTCCCCCAGAGTTTAGGGAACATCAGTGAAAAGGAAGTAGAAAAATGAAATAAAGGAGTGCTGTGTAATGTCTTCTTGATGCGACATGGCCGTTGCACACATGACTCACAGAAGCTGTGATTACCCACACAATATCTGTAGAAAATCAAGTCAGTTAAAAATATCAGCCTGGAGGAAGGAGTTACCAAGGCCCCACCACTAGCTGAGGTAGTGAATAGATACCAATAGAAGGACAGCTACTTTTCTTTAGGTGTGGGATCACTGGTACGTCTCTCATGACCCAGTGAATAACATCACACACACACACACACACACACACACACACACACACACACACACACACACAAAATTGGCAGCACTAACTGAACTTGGGGAATTAAAAGAATTAATTTACAAAATTGAAGATAGCACTTTATTATGATTTTATTGACATGAACTTAGCTAGCCTCGACTTTTCTAAGATAATTCTCAAGTACAAAAATGCTGGGATCAGATGAACTGGGCTTTCTGATGGAGAGGCCACAGTGCACTGGAAGCTCAGCACATTGATTCTTTACAGTTGAACAGGGTGCTGGGGTTATTGCATACAGATAAACAAGGAGTTGAAGTTATTACATACAAAGGAACAGGGAGACAGGGTTATTTTATACAACTGAACAAGGAAGCAGGTTTAGTTAATAGGAATAGTCTCTGCAATGGAGCAAACTCCAAACATCTGGCAGGGAGAAAACTACTGTGGACATTTTATGGACACATTGAACATTCATTCTCAGACCCAAATAAGCCTCCCTCTGTCATCCCTCTGAGCCTCATCTGGAGAAGGCTTTGCCATTACCATGGGACTTGATATGGCTGTGCCTTTGTCAACAATACACAATACACTCAGTGTTTTACTCACCCTCTAGACCCTCTGTACTGGTGAGTTTGCAAGAGAATTGAACTTTAGCCTGTCATTTCTACACTTAGAGTTGGTCTTGGCCACACCTGCCCTCTCCTTGAGACTATAAGTCCACTTCTTGATTGAGGGAGAGTCAGATCAACTCAGTTTGGCATCAGCCTCAGTAGACAAGGCAATATTCTAACCTTTGGCAATGCAAGGTACAGGATGCCAATCACAGATGGTGGGACAAAGTAATAAATACAAATTTTTTCCCAATAACTCTATGAAATTCAAATAAGAGCTACTATTGGACAGATATGATCAGCCCCCCATCACCAGGCCTGCATGTGGCTGGAGCCTCTGGAATAACTCCATTGCCAGGGAAAGATACATGGTATCTTTTGTGACCAGCTGCGGCAATCCCCATCAAAATTACAACACAGTTATTCACAGAAATTGGAAAAAAAACAATCTCCCACTAATATATATAATTTTATGTTTCATGTAGCAATGAGAAAACTAGTTTTAAAAATAACTGTAGAATGGTAATAGATATAACTTTTTAAGATAAGGAAGTACTAGCTAATTAATCAATCAAACCAACCAGTAAAGTAGGCTCAGTTCCAGTGTCTTCTAGATACGGTAAAACACCAAACAATCCAGGGATGCCCAGGAATTAAAACCACCAATGGCTGCTTTTCTCACGCTTGCTGTGTACAAGTGGAGCATGTGCCAGAGGCACCACCATTAACTCAGGACAGCTTTCTTGACATTTAAATACCTGCTTATCACAGCAGTTTTCTGTTGTCTCTTCCTGCCTGATTGCAATGAACACCCTACATGAAACATTATGTGGGTGTTTTTTACAGACAGAATATGAAATGCCCTCAGTGGCTCTTAGAGTGAGGGTTTGGTGAGGAATTCATAGATGTTGTGGAAGTAACTAGATTTTGAGGGCACTAACCTAACTAATGTATTAATCTCTAAATGGATTCATGAAAGGATGGCCTTCTTGAGAAATGGTAAAAAGTAGTAGGTAGAGTCTAGTTGGAAAAGGTTGGTAACTAGGAGTGTATACTTGGGAGTTATATCTTGCCCTGACCTCCTCCTGGCCTTACTCAAATTGCCACTGGTCATGGCATGAGCTTTCTGCTCCACCACACCTTCCCCACCATGATGGACTAAAACTTGAAGCCATAAAGACTATTAAGTTTTCTTTCATTAAGTTGCTTATGTCCAATATTTTGTTTAACACAGTGTTCATTGTATCGAACGTTGACAAGGTGTTAAATTGAGGGCTTCAGGTGATAAATGGCAGACACGGTTTCTGAAAGGACTTCAGGTTATTAATGAAAAGCTCTGTCTTGACCCCAATACCATAACTAACCTTTGTATCACCCTCACTTTTACCCCTCACTGAAGGCCAGTTCACGTGGCAGAGAATTCTGGTCTGTTACAGTGATAATTATATGCATCAACTTGACTAGCGTACAGGGTACCTAAACTTTTGGTCAGACATTATCCTGAAAGTTTCTGTGAAAGTTTTGTATGGGATTGACACTTATATTGGTAGACTGGATAAAGCAGATATTCCTCCCTATATGGAAGGTAGGTTGATATCTTCTAATCAATTAGAGGAAAGAATGCAATAAAAGACTGGCTGTCACCTTTCCAGCTATAACAATTGTATTTTCCTTGCCTTTGGACTTGAAACATTAGCTCTTCTTTTTCTCAGACCTTCAGTCTAGAAGTAGAACTGTATTGTCAGCACTCCTGGGTCTCTATAATCATTTGAGTCAACTCCTAAGCCAACTAATTCCTTAGTCAGCTCACAAAAATGAATAGTGATTTTTTTTGTCTCTACACACACACACACACACACACACAGAGTTCACTACTGGTTCTGTTTCTCATATTGACTCAATTGCGGGGCCTCTGCTAGAAAGTTGTAATAAGAAGGATTTCATCACTGTGCAAAGTGATCTATCACTGAAAAGCTCTATTAAAAATAGCATTATTACAATATTATGTAATCCACTGCCCCAGAATGTTGTCCTATTGTTCCCGTGGTCTACCTAAGGCAATACAAGATAAGCCAACTCCTTCATCATGACAACTCTTAAACACCTCAGGAACAGAAACAATTGCTTTCCTTCAAGCTGAACACACCACCCGTTTTCTCAGGTAATAGTATGATACCAAGTTCTCTTTTTTATTTCCTTTCACCAAAGTCATTGTGTCTGTGGCTCTTTTTAAATACTGTTAGACTGAAATAAACACAACACTCATCTATAGTCTGGTTAGTAAAGAATGAAGAACTTTTCTTGTGGCTGAAGAATTCCAAGCCACTTTGGTCAAGTCAATGTGGAAGTTGTTTTTTTGTATACTTAGCCTCTGCTTGTCCCCCTTTGTGTGCATAAATATACTCAATATAACTAACTGCATGTTTTTCACAGATACAAACTTGTCTTAAGGTATTTGCTTCCCACAATCACACCTAATGATAAACTCTGGTCACCTGGCTTAGGCATCTCTTCCTACCTGCTAGCGATGCCTTGATGAACAAATAGTAATTGATAGGCTTTTGGAAACTTGCAGCATAGTTCAGATGCCCCTTACACAAGCACAAAATCCACCCACAAGTAATGTACACTAACTCTGGCTCTGATACTTTATTCAGAGGTGTTGAGCCTATATTTGCTATTCCAGACAATGCTGGCCTACAGAAGAGGTGCTGGCTCTCTCAACTCCTAGCACAGACAAATCCATCTGGCCAGTAATGCTTACTCTCAGAACCTAATAAGTATAACATTTTCCTACTCCCTTGGTCTGTACTGAATTGGAATGTTTAATTCCGCTTACAAGTAACAGTAAATATTTGTTAGTTGTGTAAAAATAAATTTTAGCTTGACTTCACAACAGCTAATCAAAATCTACTACTTTGAGGTCATCAATACAGTAAAATTATATTCCCTTTTGAAAAATGTATCATTTATGGGAATCACTTTTCATGTATCACCCACAGAAATGGGTAGTTTTTAGATACTTGGAAAAAGAGAAAATATACAGTAACTTATTTTTTAATAAAATTACTTTAGAATAGTTTTAAACCTACAAAAAAATGTAAAGTTAATGAAGAGATATTCCATAATCTCAGCACCTAGACTCCATTATTACTAATGTTCTACATTAGTATGGGGCATTTATGACAATCAGTAGTCCAATACCCGTACATCACTGTTTACACAGATTTCATTCTCTCTATTCCAGTAACTCATTCAAAGTGTCACATTCTATTAAGTCATTATCCATTCTCAGGCTCTTTTTTTTGCTGTGACAGTTTCTCAAATGTCTAGTGATTCTTGTGACAATGACAGTTTTTATAGCGGTCAAGCAATTTTGTGGAATGTCTACCAAGTATGATTTTCTTGGAGATTTTCCTTATAAATAGACAGGTCTTATTGGTATGGAGAAGGAAGATTAGAGAAAAAGTGACATTTTCCTTACAACACTTCAAAGGTATATGACCCATAGGACTTAGCATTAGTGGGACCACATAGCTGAGGGAGCATCTATGCGTAGCACTATTAATGAATGAGGATTTGGCTATGTTATTTCCACAGGAGTGTAATGTTTACATAAATTCTTTGTAATCTGTGCATGTGATATCTATCTATTATCCTTACATTTATTTATTTATTTATTCATTATTTAATTAAGCATGTTAGAGATATTTATTTTATAATTTAAGCTATAATCAAATGCTATGTATTGTCATTCATTGGCTCTACTTAAAGTGTATCAACTTTGGCCGCTGGGAGTTGTTTCTACTGCCTACAAGGACCCTTAGAGCTCCTCTCACTGGTCACTGTAATTGAGGACCACTTGAGGGCTAGTATGGAAATCTGATGCAAGAGAAACATTCTAGAATATATACATATATGAAGGTAATTTAAATAAAATTGCAAAATAATGGGGATACAAAGCCCCAACTGGCCATCTCTTGTCACCAATTGAAATTTCAAGTACTGAGATTGGGTTACATCTAATTGAGGTTTACCCCAAAGGAGTCCCATTGGAACCGACAAACAGCCCCATTGCTGAAGACAACACCAACAAACTCATTGAACATAAAGAAGTAGAGCTAGTGCCGACACGGAGCCTTCACCCTTATATGCTGGATATCTTTGGTACAGGGTAATATTCTTTCTACTTTTCTACCAAAGGAGAAATGTAAGCACCAACCCAGTCACAAACCTTTCTGTCTACAATAGACTCCTACCTGAATGATATGCTAGTGTAATAGTGGCACAATGCTTGTGGGAGTAATATCTGATAATGATAATGCATCTTGTGCATTTCCTAACACAGTCCAGAATCCGTCATTTCTCCAAAGTGTCCTAGTTGCTTTTAATTGAAAATTATATTGGAGAACAAGCTATTTGTGTTCGGTGAGCCCAATGCTCCTAAATTGCCATCCCTTCCAGGGCCTCTCAGCTGAAAGAGGAGAGAACTGTACATATGTATTAAGCCTGTGTGTGTGTGTGTGTGTGTGTGTGTGTGTGTGTGTGTGTGTGTTTACTCACATAAACAATCTAGTTATATAATATATATATATGCATATATTATATTAAGAGATTTCATTTAATTAAATGTAAGATTCGGGCAGACTCTATGAAACTATTATTTGTTATGTCAAAAGTCTCAAATGCTAGAAATCTTATATGGATCAAGCTAATGCACACAGAGAAGTACATGAAATATAAATACATAGTTCAGCAGGTCCCCACACAATCCTTGCCCGGTTAACAACAACAGCATGAGCAGCACCTGTGTCGTGTACTTCTCTCTAGAGACCTCAGCTCTCCCAAGGCTTATAACGATTACTGCTTTACTCACAGTACCTACATAATAAGCTTTAATGCCCAAGTTTACGTTTCAAAATTTATGAAACTTTCATGCTTTTGATTAAAGGAATAAACCACACATTCCCCTTGTGTCTTGAGCAACTTTCTATCACTGTGTAGCATTATCTGATTCATTTTCATATTTGCGTTTCAAAACTTAGACAATGAATGTGCAGCCATTTACCCATTTTACTCCTGACTGATATTTGATAATGTTGTTTCAGATTGAGAATGAAGAAGCAGTATAATTGTATTTTTTTCTCTCATTTTCAGTTTCCTGATATTGTGAAATTTCAAATTCATTGCTGTTTTTAAAGGACTGAGATTAGAACTACATCTGATTTAAATAATGTCTTAAAATACATAATCACCAAGAAACCTTCTGATTATAATGTGGCCTCTCAAGTAATTCTTCCTGCAGGGAGAAAAGTCTACGATCCAGTATGAGGACTGCTATTCAGTGACGGCTGAACTCCTCATTGTGAATTAAGCAAATTGGAATTATGTTTTCATACATCCATCTCTGGGGGTTGGTTAATGAGTCCATCTCAAAGACATGGATCTCCTTTTGGTGTGTTGATAAAATCAGGTAATGAATTCCAACTCATGAGCCTCTTGAGAAGCAAGCAGCAGGCTTCCAGAGACAGGCTAGAGACAGGTTCAGGATGCTTTTCTTCAACTGCGAAGCCATCAGACAAGACCCTACTCTTACCACTTGGACCTGGAGAACAACTAACTCGTTTGTCCCCACATCTGGGCAGTCCTACAGTTCAAAACAAGAATCCTCCCAGAGGTTCTAATACAGTTTTCAAATTATCTCTATTTTCCCTAATTTACTCCTTCTCTTACCTGTCCCAATTACATACTATTGTCTGTAACAGCATTTTGTTAATAGCACACAATTCAAAATATATCACTTTAAGAAAGCTACATTAATGGCTTAAAAACAGATAATTGTGTTTCTAAAAGGACAACGTGTGCTCTAAATGCCTCCAGAGGGGTTGTATTTAATTCACAGTAAAGTAGGTCAAACATTCTAAGATCAATTTCTAATCAAATAGCTACTCTGTACTTTTATAATATTTATTTTATAGCTCTTTCATTAATGTCATTCAATGTTTCTCCTCCCCTCCTGACCAAAAGGAAATTACATGACTTTTACATTAACCACAGCGTTTTTCATTTCTTGTATGGATTTGTGCTGTCAGAACAAATGTGAAAGCAATGTTCCTTTAAAATAAACTGTAAAGAGGCTTTCAGCTTAAACTTCAACACATGTAGTTTGATTATTTTTATAAGAAATTCTGGAAAATTGAAAAATAGGGATCTATTTCTTTATTTACCCTTTCTCATATAGGCTGTACAAATACAACCATTTACACGTGTAAACAAGGCTTTATGTTCGATATACTTGAAGCATTTAGTTAGGCTCTGGCATAGTTTTCTAGCCATGTTACAAAGCATACAATGTGTAAAAAGAAGCCTGAAAAAAATGGGCCCATTTGACTAGAGAAGAGCTGTCACTCACTGAACATCGCCATCTGCTGGTAACCGAGAACACTGCAGTCATTTATAGTGCTTTTAGCAAAGAGCTTACTTAGATTGGAAGAGGAAAAAAAGGGATAAGGATCCAATTAATTTGAAAATTATAAGGCCGCTGTGGTGGGACATGCTTTTAGTCCCAACAATTGGAAGACAGAGAAAGGCAGATCTCTGTGTTTCTGAGAGTTCGAAGCTAGCCTGGTTGGTCTATATACTGAGTTTCAGGACAGCCAGGACTATGGGGCGGGGCCGGCGGGGTGGGGGTTTATAAATGTATCAAATTAAATATATATTTTACAATTTTGTGTTACGTGATTAACTATTATCTCCAAATAATTCTATTTCATGGTCTTTTAAGAGAAAAAGAAAACTGTATCTTCTATGAAGATACACTCTTTCCATTTTTTTTTTTTTTTTTTTTTTTAGTCAACAAAAGGAGCTCAGAAATATTTAAGATCTATTTGTTGAGTTGTTCTATGAGGGAATGGCGTCACTACACCCAAGAAGACATTTTTGACATATTTTTTATAAAAGAAATAATTTCTCTAACATAAACTTGAATAGACAACATCAACCGAGTAAAAATGCCATCGGTTCATGCTATAGTGGCCAAAGGATTCATTCTGGAATAACTCTATAAATGTGAACATTCTAGAAATTCAAGTGGATGTCATGAATATACTACCATTATGAAATACCTTAAACGAGTGGGAAGCTTTTTATTTCAAATGATTGCAATGTCAATTGTAATTGTGTCCATACATAAAACATTTAAGACAGACTCAGAATTATGATTCCTACAAATTTATCAATTTGACACTATTACAAAATACGCTGTAAAATAGTGAACAAATTCCAACATGGGTAAAGTTTTTAAACTTTTTACACCTAGTGCTGTAAGGCCAGGGTTGATATATTTAAAAGTACCACAAATCCATAACTTTAGTTACTAACCTAGCACCTGACATGGGCACTCAGAATTTACTGAGTTATTTACACCTACCTTGAGCACATGCAAATAATTATATTTTGGAAAATATTTATATTATAGTTGAATGTATATTAAATGTATATCACAATTTTGTGTTACATAATTAACTATTATCTCCCAATAATTCTATTTCATGGTCTTCTAAGAGAAAAAAAAAAACTATCTTATTTTTTGAGTTGAATATATGAAGTTGAATATATGAAGTTACTAAAGTCATAAAATCTGTGAAGCTAAAATGTTCTGTTAAGGAACTGAAGAGGTTTTCAGAGGTTAAGAGCATCTGTTGCTTTTGCAGAAAACCTGGGTTCAGTGTCCAGCACCCACCAGGTCTTTCTTAACCATCTCTACCTCCAGGGCCAGGGGATTCAAGACCCTCTACTCATCTCCCCAAGCAGTAGGCACACATGTGGTGCATATACATGAATGGAGGCAGAACACTCATGCTCAGAAAATAAATGAATCTTTCTTGAAAATGCCATTAAATATGGAAGAAGGTGAGATAATATGTGTTAACTACAGAAATGATGTTACTTTCCCAGAAAAATATCACTTTTCAAAGAGATGTGATTGAAATTAAACTTGACAGTCTGATGAACATCGTGCAATTCTGAGATTTGAAATGGGGATTCTCATCTGTCTGCAGTCCACTAGTCAGCTCTGCATCCCACCAATGTGTCCTGTTGTGTCTCTGTGAGATATTTTAGCCTGGACCAAAGGACTCAAGTCCTATTTTATAGAATAATAGCTCCTTTTGTTCTTCTAGCTCTTTCTATCAGGAAGCAAATGTGTGCTAAAAGTGCCCTTCATACCTTCGGATGGGTGTTGGATAGGCACATTTTGAAGCAATAAATTATAATGAATTTTTATTTCTGAAATAAAGTACTTCATTTCTCATGCAAAGTAATTGTAGGCTAGGGAAATGTCACGCCTTTCCAAGGGTTATTCAATCACATGAACACTTTGGCAGTTTTGTCAACATAACTGCAGTGTTGTGTTGCCACGTGCTTCAAAGAGGCTTCTGATTTACTGGCCACTTTAAACACCAGTAGGACTGGACTGTTTCCCCCCTAGAATTCCTATGCTGAATCTCCAGTACCTCATAAAGTCACAACTTTATTTGAAGATAGTGCCTTCAAATTCAGGTCTTAGGGGTGAAGTACTAACTCAGAATAACAAGCTTCTTTCAAAAAGAAGGAATAACACCAGAAGTACTGGTTTCACTCATAAGATCGTGTGAGACTATGAACAGTTCATTTGCAAGCTATGGGAAGCGGTCTTAAGACATTGAACTTCTAGCCTTCAGAGCTATGAGAAGCAAATTTATTTTAGTTTCCTAGTACATTTTGCTTGAGTATTACTAAAAATTTACTCAGAGAGATTATCATTTCTTTAGGGTTTTTTGTTATACGAATGATTCTCATTGTGTGTGTGAGTTGAGAGAGAGAGGGGGATGGGATGGAAGTACATTCATTGCCTGGTTGAATTTCTATTGGACTTATAGAAAGATATTGATGTGATAGTATTCATTTGCATGATTTATATGTCTTTTATTAAAACCTGACAATAACTCACATTAATTTTACTACGACTTACTATAAATGAAGCCCATAAAGACTCAGGGATGTTTTTACAAAACTGTCATTAATGGTGAGGTGCATTATGCTCTCATAAAATGTGTCTGCTAGTGATTTGTTGTTCTGTTTCTTAGTAACTGAATGGCTTCTGAATGGCCAAATGATTAAGTAGAAGAAAAACAGGCTTTGTTAAAATGCAGCATAAGCTGAATTTGTTCTCCAGAGACGGTGTATTTATAGTGTCTTAGTTATTTAGAAGATGTGGATCAAACACTGCCAACCTAGGTCATGCTTCCAAAATTAACTTCAACCTTTTCAGGCCAGAGTTGGAAAAGCTATGACTGAAGTTATGTTTTAGTTTTCCCACCTCTTCTTCATGTTACCATGCTCGTGGTGAGCTTGAGCTCTCTAGGCAGAGGGAAAAGTGTTTGCCCTCAACATGAGATCTCCTCCCATGAGTATATGATATAATTCTGTGTGTCCTGAGGCAGCTCAGTAAATACCATGGAATTAGTATGCAAGTATTTTGAAAGTGACCTTCGTTTTCCTTTACCTAGAGAAGTCAATCAGTACAGATATAGTGAACCATGAGATCAACCAGTTTTATAACAAAACCAAATGTGGTGAGAAGTGGCAGTTGGGAGGAAGAAATGCTTCTAGAAAAAGTACAATTTTAGGGCTCTCATAACTGTATTGAATGTCTCCTTATTACAGTGTGCATATGCAGCTTAGAATCACATTTTACATTACATTGGTGACTTTTTTGTTTTGTATACTAGTGCAAATTTGTTAACTCTGCTACAACAATTGCTAGAAAAGGTCTACTGTCTTTATATGAGATAGTAACTGATTGGCAGTTTCAGAAGCCATGCTAAGGCATTCCTGCTGTGGTGTGGGATGGACAATTGTCTTTATTCTGATTCCATTTAAAAAAAAATCAGTCTTTTGTTGAAATAGAGACAAATAATATCTTCCCTTCAGGGAGAAAAAACAGCTAAACTGAGCATCAAACTAACAGAATAAAATTGACAAATGCTAAAGTATAAGCAGTCAACTCAGAAGTCCTGCAGAGCCATACTGTAAGAGCAAAAGTTACATTTTAAATCTTGGTTACTTTGTCTAAGATGTCTCTAAAAGAAAAACAGATAACCTCCTGGAATGCTAGGTGGGACTGTTCAGATTCCACCTAGTCTTGAATCTCCCTTGCCCAAGAACATTACCTCTTGGATTATTGGGTAGGGTGTGCTTAGATCCCAAGTTGACCCTACTGCATTGGATGTGCCTGGTTGCTTGTGGTGGGAGATAACCCAGACAGGAAGTATATCAAGGATAGATGCTTGCCACTGATTGGACCTGCTGGGAAGAAGTCTTATGGGTTCTACCTTTTAAGCAACTGTGCCACGTGATTTGGGGCCTTTCCCTGGGAGCTCTGGGAATAGCAAGTTTACTCCATGAGTACCTCAGAATGATCCTGGTCAGAGTCCATCTTCCTGACCAGTATTTAGTTAATTTAATTAAAACTTGCTTGCTTCTCATTTGGCTCAATTGTAGTGATCTTATTCTGGACTGGATTTGGGATTTTTAATACAAAAATGAAGCCCTTGTTAAGAGCAAATGGAGTAGTCAGGGGGCAATTAGCTTAGTTAACAGAAAGAAACTAGTTGACTAGATCTCAGAACACATCTTTCTTGAATTCTCCAGTTGTTATGGTCCCAGAATAAGTCACACACATACACAAAAACACAGGAGTCAACCAGAGATAGTTCAGTGGGTAAAAGGACTAGCCATACACACTGGAGAAACCCACAATGCGAGGACAAAATCAACTCCCAAGAATTGTTGTCTGGTCTCCACATGCACGCTTGTGGCCATGCACAAGCAGGTACACAGTAATACCGAATAAGATAAAAACTTTTTAATAGAGTCCCTTATGCACAGTGTAATAGCCTTGAATACTCTCTAAACAGAACTGTGCCAGCGAAACACTATGTGCAAACCAAGGCTTGAGGCACCTGGCCTAACGTACTTTTTATCTGTGTCGTTGTAAGCTGGGAATTCTCAGATGAAACATCACCTGCCTAGCTCCTCCATCGTGTCTTAGAACACATTTTTCTTGCCTGCTAATAGCTCGCTTTTAATAATATCCCAGTGAGAGTTCTCTACTGCTATTGCCTTTATACTAACCACCCTACTAAGAAAGAGTTCCGTGTTCAGAAATGCCCTTGGTCAAGTTCTACATTGGTATATTTCATCACAGTCAGGTCCCAAGCCCCCAGGGACAGATCGGAGTTGTCGCACTTCAGAAGCAAACCTCAGTGGCGCAGTTTCCACCTTTTGAAGTAGTCTCCTTCCCGAGTTCTCTCTGATACACATCTATGAAGTCAGAGTCCATTTCCCTTTTGATCACTAACATGGCAAGGGCTTTGCAAGGCTTTCTCCAGGTTGCCCTATATAATATCAGATTTGTGGGGAGTTCATTCTGCTTGGCTTCTGTCTGTTCAGTCATTGGCTCAACCAGTACTGTAGCTCTTATTATCTGCTAAACACCACAGTGAGACGTGGTCAAGGATTACATGTGGCATGGAGTCAGCCCTTAGAATGTATAATTCAGAATTTGGAAACGCATAAACAAGTGAAAGGAGAGGTGATTAAGTCTGCCTGCGGGACCCACATAATGCCTTTAAGGCTCCTTGACTCTGACTCTCCAGGTCTTAAAGGATAAAAGAGGTTTTTCAGAGATAATTCTGGATTTTCAAGGGAATGAGTGGCATAAAGGGAGGAGAGGGAAAAATCCATGTCAGTAAGAGGGATTGGCTTGTAGTGTGTCAGTTAGAACTGGGCTCAGCTGTAAAGGACATGAAAACAAACAGCAAAAGCAAACAGCAAATGATACATGTACGCTGTCGAGGGTTGGTACGGTGATTTTGAACCATGGTGTTCTTGGAAGATATAAATTCATCTGTTTGGAGGCTTTGCTTTAAATGAGTGCCATTATCAAGGTCAATCACAGTCTAACCAAAATGCATCTTGCAGACCCTGGAGTGGGTTTTCATCCTTGCTAGCACTAGCTTTAATATATGTCTCTGTCTCCAATCTCTCCTTTTATCCACCCCCCCCAATACTCCCTCACACACTAATAGTTGCATTTAAGACTTCATAATTATAAATATTTGCACCCCGTCCACAGTCTCAGTGCACCTGGCCTGCACCACTTACCTTTCCAGTATACTCCTAATGTACCACCAGTACTTCTAGACCCCTGATCTCAACACTTACTTAATTTCCTCCAAACTCCAGTAAACTCCTGCTCTTTGAAATCGCCAAGTTTTGTAGTCATCACTTGCACACACTGTCAATTTTCTCAGTTTCCCTAACAAACCCCATACCATGCTATGACACTGATGGTTTTAAGAGCTCCCTATCGGTCCATGTTTGGAACGCTGGCTCCCAAAGTCGTGGTTTTAAAAACAGGCATAACTTTTAGAAGTGAGGTCTAAACTGAGCTATAGGTCATCCTTGTACAGGATTAAGGTTCTCACAGAGAATTGTTACAAAATGCTGTTTCTTGCACAAGGCCCTTGCTGCTTTGCAAGGTGATACTCCCTTGGCAGCTGTTTCCATTGTAATATGATGTTGTTTGGCCCTCATCAGAGCTTAAAACATGGACAGCCAAATCTTGGTTCTTAAGCCACAAAAACTATGTGCTAAATAATGTAGCTTGTCTCCAGTATCAAACTGTAGTCATGAAAAGCTGATGAATACACTTGAATGTATTTAAATTCCCTACCTTCTCCTATGCCTGAACCTGAAGAGTTGCCTCAAAATAAAACAAACAAACAAACAAAAAACAGAACAACAACAAAAAAAAAAAAAAAACAAGGATCCATCACCGTCAAGTTTGGGAGCTTGGCAGCAAGCACTATATATGGAGGCAAGAAAGCTGAGATCTCACATCTGGAACCTCAAACAAAAAACCAGACAGAGCTGACAAAACAGTTCTTGAAACCTCAAACCCATCCCCAAGTGACACACTACCTCCAACAAGGCCATGCCTCCTAAACCTGCCAAAATAGTGTCACCAACTGTGAGCCAAGTATTTAGACGCCACAGAATATAGGAAGAATCTCATTCAAACACCACAACCACTTATTCCCAAGTTCATAGAGGCTTATTTTACTCCAGTATTTGGTACGCCCTCCAACCATCCATAGATATTTCTGGGCTATCAGCCTGTGGTTGCCACCCATCTACAGGAACTCAGCTACTCTCGACTCAGAACTGCTCTGTCTCCTGCACAGGCTGCTGCTTTCTCCTCCTCACCAGATCCTTTTCTCCTGGAAAGCCATTGTGCTTTCTTCCATTTTCACCAGCTTTTCCTTTGACCTCATCCATTTCCAGAAAGCGTTTTCTTGACCCCGGTTCCTTCATGAGCTATGGAGGCTGTCTCTCTGATGTTCTACGTTGCCACTCTATCTCCCCACTGTTCCTTGGTTATAGTAGGAACAGTGAAATATCAACATTGTTTTGGCAAGTCTAGAATTCTCTGCCATCTTCATCCTTTCAACAAGATGCAATTGTGCTTTCATTCACAGATTCTCAGGCATTCCCCACCTGTCTTACCTCCTTGCCTGACTATCCTGCTCAAAATTTTTTCTGTAGTGTTTCTCATCTTCCTAGATGCCATAGAATTTATTCATGTATTGTGATTATGTTTTATTGGCTATCCATCTCAACCAAAATGTAAGTTTCAAAAAGACAGAAACATTTTAAATTTACCGTACCTGGAATATTAGCAAGAATATGCTTGAAACTCAACAAATATTTGATCACACCAGCTTTCTATTTCCTGGTGTCCACATTAAAACCTTTGCCTATGTCACCTAGGACTATGGATTTCAAACGAATTAAGTCCAACTGGAGCCAACTTGAATAAAAATGCCTTTTTTAAAATTGCAGTTTCATTTTGATTTGGCATGGTTTATGGAACATGATGGTTTGCAGTAGTTCTGGCCTCTGATGACCCCACAGTCCTCCAATAAAGTCCAAAGGACTTGTTCTCTGTCACTCAATGCTTCCCTTCTCCCATTTGGCTCCAGATTTGGGTTGATACTCAAATGAGGTGATGGTCATAGAGGTGATGGACACAGACTGTGTTAGGTTGATGAGTTCTTTAGGTTCTAGAGATCATAATAAAGAAAAATTTTTACTTAGTTCCTAAACTAGTTATGTTCTGTCAACTGAATGGAAGAAAGGACCAGTTAGGCCAGGCCTACGCCTCAGGATCCTGGGTACCAGCCTGCAGGGTTGAGGGTTATTGCAAACACACTGGATTTCTGTGGATGGCACTGATGCTTACCAGTTCCTAGAAAGGGCAAGAAGTAAGTAACCTAAAATAGAATGTTGTACAGAGAAATGTATATTTAATCTACTACTAAAAAGATCTTGGATCTTACTTTGTGTTTGTAAGTTTATTTTTAAATTCATATAAGTTGATATATTTAAAACAAAGCAAAAAGTTAAAGCTTGGGAGATGGCCTAGGGAATACAGTGTTTGCCACACAAGTATGATAACAGGAGTCCAGATCTGTAAGAACCTGGTCAGTGGTTCTCCACCTTCCTAATGCTGTGACTCTTTAATACAGTGCCTCCTGTTGTGGTGACCCCCCCACCATAAAATTATTTTTGTAGTTACTTCATAACTGTAATTTTGCTATTGTTATCATCACAATGTAAATATCTGATATGCAGATGGTCTTAGGTGACCCCTATGAAAGGGTCATTTGACCCCCAAAGGGGTCATGACCTACCAGTTGACAACTGCTAGGCTAGATAAAAGCCCAGCCGATGCAGTGCCACCCATAACTCCAACAGCAGGAAGGAGAAAACAGGGATTTCTCAAGCACATTGCCTAGAATTTATGAATTTGAGGCTCCTAGAAAGCCTTGCATTAATGCTCTGAGAGTGATCATAAAGACACTCAACATCAACTTCAGGACTGCAAAATATGCATCTTCACACATGACAATATATACACATGTGCGTGTGACTCTTTCTGTCTCTGCTTCTCTCTCTCTCATTACTTAAATATTTTCTCACTAGCAATCCATTACATTGGAATTTTTACCAAGAATTTTTTAATCAATACATAAACAATACTTTAGTCACATTTTCTAGCAGTAAGAAACAAAACAAGCTAAATGTAGACATAAATTGAGCAGAAGATATGATTTCCCCGGTAAAGAAAAGTTACTTTAAGCAAACCCCTTTCAAATCCCTATTAACATTCTAGGATTCTCAAGTGTAATTAGGCTTGCAAAGATTTAATTTGCTGTAAAATCATACACTACGTGCAAAAGGCACTTTTCACTATGATATATGCCTTTTTCTACACGTATGTAGCCAATGTGTAAATAAGCACATCGATAAATAAGATAAAGCTTTAGAAAGGTAACAAGACAATAATGAGGTTTAAAATTACTTTAAGGAAGTGTATCTGACTTCAATAAGTTATAAAATTTAACTACGCTTCACGTATAATCATAATCTGATGCAGAGTACCATTACAACTTATTAAAACATCAAATAATCCAAAGAATTACAGCTTATCTTCTGATTAGGGATCATAAATATTTATAAGAGCATTGTTTACAACTGATGCCATGTTATTAATGTCCTCTGATCTATATGCATGCATGTATTATACACCCATTGCATTAGAAAACATTACTTACTTTTGCACGTGAATGTTTTATCTCCTATTAATCAAGGTGTGTTTTTAAAAACATTTCGAAAATTAATTCTTCCTTAAAATATATGCCATTATAATTATTAAAGATCATAACTTCTACTTACACAGTTGTTTCACTAATTATTATTTATGTATGACTCCAAGTAACTATAGCTTTAAATATTATCAAGTAGTTCACGTGTTCTTTAGGATAAATATAACTTAAGTAAAATGATTATGGGGTAAAAATCCAGTCATCAAATGGATATATCACACTTTATCTTGATAAATGCTTCTTTTGAACACTGCATGCCAATTTTTGTACATTGGAAAGGATATTTAAATAAAACTGACAACTGACTACCTGACACCTCTCGCAAATGACTTTTTAGTTCAACAAGATGAAGGACATCTGTCATACTTATCCCAGTACTTGAGAGGCTGAGGAGAGAAAATAATTAGAGGCAAGCCTGGATTACACAGGGTGACTCTGTCCAAAAAATTACTAGTCAACACTGTACTAGTAAAGTAAATTTCTTAAAAAAGACTTTATATGCTTTTGTCTGTTTGTGTGTAACTGTACATACACATGCCGGTGCACCCTGCAGAGGCCAGAGGAGGATGTTAGGTACCCTGGAGCTATAGGTGGTTGTGAGTGCCCTGACCTGACATGGGTCAGTCTTAAGGGGGGGGTAGTCTTGCTTGGGACTCTTAAAACTGTTGATTTTAAATACGTGGGATGATAAGATTTCTAGTCAGCTGTGTTTCAGCTCTTGTCTAGTTGATAGGATATCTTCTCTTTTTATTTCAACAATACAGTCAATATTCAGCAGTTTTGAAAGCTTCGAACAAGATAAAAGAAGAAGACTTTCCCACAGAAGTATAAAAATAAGGGCATGTTGTACTAGTTTAGAAAAAGTGCGACTATTAGAGATGCTCTGGATTGCCTTTCAGACAAGCCTGGCTCTAGCCCAGGCTATATGCTTCCTAGTCCTCCCAGTAGCCAGTCCCCAGGACAGAACTCAGCATGTGGAAGCATTCAGTTTACCAAATTAACATTTGAGTCAACTGCGAAAGGTGTGACTCCGTGGAACAGCACTTACCTAGCAGAGGTGAGGCCTGGGTTCAGTCCCTGGGACAGTCAATGCCCTCTTCCGGCCTCCGCGGACACTAGGCAGTCACAGCCATAAATGCAGGCAAAACACTCATACACCTAAAAGTAAAATTAAAAAGAATACTTTATATAAACAATAGTTTCTGGATTTCTAAATTATTTCGTTGTTAAGGCATCTTGGGAAATCATAGAGAGATTCCAAGACATTTGTTTGGGGTTAAATCATTTACAGGTAGCGTCTAGTCCGTGCCTTTGGAAATTCCTAAATGATGGACAGAGGATAAATGGTTGCTTCCTGTCTGTCCTCAGTCTGAAGTCCTGGCATGCCTCTCTAGACCTTTCCTTTAGTCTTTATCATTAATAAGAGCAGCATGGGCAGATCAGGGCGTCTGGAAGAAGGGAGTAACAGATATTTGTGTTCAGCTCACTTTCTCCATTTTGTACAGTACTGTGAGCCAAAATCTTTCTTTCTTTAAGTGGCTTTTGTCAGCGTATTTTATCACAGCAATAGGAAAAATAACCAAGATAGAACAAATACTGAGAACCAGACCACTGCTGTGTGCTGAACCTGTTCATGTGGTCCATAAGCCTTTGGAACTACCTGTGGGAGGAATGTGAAAGAGGTCGGACTTTGGGATAGAGAAGCTCTTGCAGCCCTTAATGGGCCATTCTCATGGAGATTTAAAAGACAAGATGCTGAGCAAAAAATGTGAAGTACTGGCCCTGGTCTCATGAGGTGTCAGAGTGGAACAAAGCTCCTATCAGGAACAGAATTAGGGGCCATTCATGTATATTTTGGCCAGGAATCTGGCTTTGTTCTTCCCATGTAAGAATTTCATCACAGTTGAATTTAAAGAGAATAAATTAAGATGTTTGGCAGAGGAAATTTCTCAGCATTCGGGCTGAGAAAGCAGCCGTAATTATTAAAGAGACAAAGAGAAACCTCCTGCCCAGCACAGGAACAATAGGAAAGGTTCTAGAAGGTAAAACCTCACCCACCAGAGTTTCCATCTTGGGAAGATTCAAATACACTTGAAGGGAATAAGTCAAAATAGAAGGTGTGCTCTGATTTTTGAAGTTAACTGCCAGGGAAGTGTTCCCTCAGGGTAAGCACACAGAAGCTGATCCAACTGCCGGCCAGATGACTTAAGCAGGCAGCAGAACCTGGCAGCACATCTACATGGTACTGCTTTTGTAGGTATAGGAGATGCAAGATTAAGGAGCTCATGGGGGTCATGGAGCCCTGCTGTGTAGTTTTAGAGAACAGCTGAGGATGGTCAATGTGTGGCAGGAAGCCCTTGGCCAAACCGGTTTACACACTCAGTTCCTGAATGAGGCTCTGTCTCAAAGAACCCAAAAGAATAAAATAAAAAATACATAAAATTCTTTTAAAAATTGATTTTACCTGCTGAGCCATCTTTCAAGTCCCTAAAACAAAGAATCTTGATATAATCCTTCAAGTTTTTTTTGTAGGTGCAGCCATAAAAACAGTATAGCCTGGAATATTTCCAGAACCAATAAATTAACAATCCATCACACTACTAAGTTTTTCAGATCATTTGTCCAACTGTACTTAATATATAATGGCTCAGAGATAGAACCTTAGCTTATACATTTTTTATAAAATTTAATCCACCTTATTTTTTTGTATTTATCTCTTAAGAAGATATCAATTAACCCTCTTCTACCTAGAAACAATCTTAGGTGCAATGGAAAAGTGTAAGAGTTATTAACATTTGCCCATTTAAATTTAAACCACTCTTTGGAAATTCTTAGTTGATATTAAATATGTATCTTTGGAAGTTACTAGATTTGAAAATAATTATATAAAGTTTAATTGCTTCAACTTTTCAAATTCAATGAATAATCAATCTCAAATATAAGATTCATCATTAACATCTTCTTATTTCACAAAGTCTGTTACTTGATCATTTTTTTATACATGTACTAAAAATAAAGGACTTATGTGGGCGGCTCTTGCGATACAAGCTTGGGCACCTGAATTCAATCTCAAGATCCCATGTAAATGTGGCAACAGAACCATTCCCACAAAGTTGTCCTCTGACCTCCAGATGTGCTTTGTAATACGTACACCCACACACACACACACACACACACACACACACACACACACTCACAATACATGCACACACACACACACACACACTAGCAGTTTTATTATTATTATTTTGAACATTTCAGGGTTTGTGACCACTTAAATTAGAAGGCACTGGTGTGTACAAAGATGAAGACATTACTTTAAAAACGTTAATCGGACCAGAAATGGTTGTACACACCTGCAATCGCAGCTTTGATGAGGCAAAGACAAGAGGAAATCAAGTTGTAAAGGCCAACCTGAGCTATACTGCAACACACACACACACACACACACACACACACACACACACAGGGGGGTGGGAGAGGGAGGGGGACTTTAAATTGTTACATGATGGAAAGCCTCTAAAAGAGGGGGAAAGGAACTGGAAAATTTCTCCAGTTGCTTTTCTGTTTTATTTTGGGGTTTTCACTTTTATCTCGTTGTCATTGGTTTATGGGCCTATGTACAGACTTTCTGAGTACAGACTTGGAGGAAGGAACTTTAGTCTAGAGTAGCAACATCTCCACCCATTATGACGAGTAAAAATAAACACAAACTTCTGGAAGATTGCTGAGTCATAAAAGCAGGAACTCTAGCATCAGTCACATGGACAGTATTTCCATGCAACTCTTCATTTGATGCAGAGACTGATAAACTATTGTTTTAATTTCAAGCTCTTTTAATTTTTTTAGAATTTCACACATTGGTATTGTACATCATTTCCACCCCCTCTAACTCCTCCCTTGCTCCCTGAATGTCTCTCAAATTCATTACTTCTTTAGTTATTGTTTATACATTTTACACATACACACACACACACACACACACACACACCACAAACAAACTGAGTTCATTTAGTATTGTTCACAGATGCTTATGTTTAGGGCTGGAATTTGGAACTCGATTCTCTTTTGATTCTCAAATTTTCTTCCTTTACTTTTGTACTTAGGATACAGTAGCCTGCCATACAGCATGTTGTAAAGAGAGCTTTGTTTGGTGAATGAGAACTGATAGAAGCTTAAGTCTCCATTCCATCACTTACTGCCTCGGTGGTTTAGATTCTTGGTTTTAGTCTCTTCCAATATCACGCGTGAATTAGAATGAACAGCAGGACACCCAGGTCTCCTTACATTTGCCAACAAAATAACTCTCCAGGTGTTAACCTAACAAAATATCTCAGAGTAACTTACGGACTAGAATTTATTTTCTCGTGGGTCTGATACCTTGAAGTCTAAGAGCAAAAGTCAACAAGTAGGTTTCATTCTAAGGCTAGGCTGGAAGATAGCCACATTCCCCCCTTTGTGCTTGCATGGTCTTCAGACTGCCTGGGTATTCTCTGCATCCTAATGTTTCATTGTATGAGGACACCAGTCATCTTCAATAAGAATCCATACATTGACCTCATTTAACCTTAATTGCCTTTAAAAAAAAAACACTTATCTTCAAAGACAGTCACATTCTGAGGTGTTAGGAATAAGGGTGTGGAGCTGACACCTTAGCCAGCTGCATGTATGTTAACTAAAATCACATTTGTGCAAGATTTAGCACAGAATATATAAATCAGCAAGAACATACTTAAAAAAAAAAAAATCAGTCCTCTTTTTTTTTTTCCTACTGGCCTAAACTTTCCATTGAAAAAGCAATGCTCTAAAATTCCCAAGTGAAACCTACATATTTGTGAAAATAAAGTAATGTAAACCACAAGGAAAAAGTAAGAGAAATGCTGCAATTAAGAGATGGCTTTGGAAGGAACAAATGTCATAGTCTGTAATGGCTGTAATGGCTGATCTTCATTGTCAGCTTGACTAGATCTAGAATCAGCTGGAAGAAGGGTGAGGGAGACAGCTGTGTCTCTGAAGGCCTTTCCAGAGAGGACTAACTGAGCTGGAGAAGATCCACTGCAGGTGTGTGGGATACCGATGCTGCCATAGGCTTCCCAGCTCATTTAATCTAGACGAAACATTCAAAGTGTGTGGGGGTGGGGAGGACATCATTTGACAGGCCAATGTGGATGGGAGACACTTATAAGGGCCCACCCCTACTTAAGACCTACAGGTAATTAATGGCTGTTAAAAGAGAATCAGTTTTCTCCAGGGTCGAACCCCCTAATAACTTATCTAATCCCAAATGTTCAGCCTTAAATGCATATACATATGAGCAATACTAAATTAACTCTGCAAATTAATTCTGCAGGCTGTATTTACACACACACACACACACACACACACACACACACACGCATGTAACAATAAGAATTAAAGAAGATGTCGTGAACTTGAAAGGGAATGGAGGGACACAGGGGGAGTTGGAGAGGTAGAAAGGGTTGAAATTATATAAGTACAGTACTCAGGAAGCTTTCAAAAATTTGCTTTAACTTTAATGTTTTTTTAAAAGAGAACATGATCAAAGGAAAAAGTGAGCAGAGGCCCACCATTCTCCTTCTTCTGTTTCCTGGGCCACCATGATGTGGTGAACTCTTCAACCATGTACTCCTCACCACAATTGACTGGACCCTCTGAAACTCGGAGCAAAATCAACAACCGTTCTGATTTTATGTAAGATATCAGAGGTATACTAGGACTGCTGCACATATAAACTCAGAAACTATGGAAGCACACACAGCACCTACACAGGATCTAGCCAGAGGTCCCACCCCTAGTCAAGAAGCTATCTGCAGCTGGCAAACGCAAAACTCGGTTAATCCAAAGGAGTGTCACCAGGTATATGGACCATACTCCAGGGCTGGCCCCATGTCCAAGAGTCACTGGCCAACACAAAAGGAACTTCATGGCTTTTGTTGCTGTTATTTTGTGGATTTATTTGTTTATTTGTTTGTTTGTTTTTGTTTTGTCTTACTGGTCTTTTGCTTATTTTGATTTAATTTTTGTGGGTTTTTTTTTGATTGGTTGTTTATTTTTCTGTTGTTCTTGTTTTTGTTTTTTGAAAGAGAGAAAAAGTAAATAAAGTTGAGTGAATAGGGAAATAGGAATGATCTAGGCGGCGTTGGGAGGGGAAACACTATCAAAATATATTGTCTGAAAATATTTCTTAAATTTAAAAAAAATTTATATTTTTAGTGAAACACCATAAAAAAGTTTTAGAGTGACAAAAAGCTAACTAATAACAATGAGAAAATGTGATAACCCTGAATGCACATGTCTCTTCTAACTGTAGCACATTCCTAAAAGCACTTTATAAAGCAAGCTGCTCCCTAGCAAAGTTGCAAACGTAACCTGTGACTGAGTCACAAGCCAGTTCGGGGGAAGGTGGTTGATTATATGCTCAAATTGGTCTAGATACTTCGAGCTGCCAGTAACCTGATAATCAGACATAAAGCAAAAATATGGTATCAAATATCTAAAACTCAGAATCTTTGGAAAGTAAGTAATACATCTACTCTCTGAAAGTTAAACACAATTTAACTATTACTTTAAGTGGCAACTTAAATACCAACTAATGAAGAGGGTTTTTTTTTAATTTGTCGTTATTGTACACTTCAATCTGTGTATGTGTGTGTGTGTACGTGTTTTAAACCTATTACTTAAATAACGTGAACAAAACTTGTTCCTCACATCTCACATTTCTGGATAAACTGAAACCGAGAGAAGCGCAGCAACATAGGAAAGTAGAACAACACAAGAAGGATTTGTTAAAATACAAACAAATTTGAAGTAACACTTCTCAAGGAAGAACTGTAGGTGAACGTGACCTGAAGATATCAAACATTTTTGCCTAATGGTTCATGTGATTTGGCATCCTGCTTATGAATGGGCTACATCACAAGCATCTACTACTTTATGGACCACTGTGTTTGGTTACACAGCCTTGGCGTTCCTGGATATCCTCTGATTCTAGGTATTCCCCACTCCACTGGTCTTTGCACTTTTCACACCTCTGTTCTAATTCACCACACTCAAAGTAGCATGCTGTAATGAGTTCTGTGATGAGCTCTCAAAAGCTAACATCTACATTTCTTTTCTTTTCTTGAGACAAGGTCACACCATGCAGCCCTGGCTGGTTTGGAGCATGTTATGGAGAGCACTGCCTGCCTCTGCCTCTGAGTGCTGAGATTAAAGGTATGAATCACCATGCTTGGTTATAGCAAGCTACTTTTGAGGAACCCTGGTCTGCACAGAGGCTGATTTCCATCTAACAACAAAGTGTCAATTGGTTGATGGAACTGCTAGATATTAAGTCTCCTTTGACCCTCCCTGTGAGCCAGACCTGCCTTTCCACACAGGAAGGGCAACATTAGGTTTACGTCATTTCTCTAATACAAATTAATGAGAAACTGAGAGAGTATAAAACCACAGAACTGGAAGAGTCTTTGAAGGTCACCACTCTGCTGCTCTTTTTTTAGAGGTGAAGCTACTAGCAGCCAGAGAGGTCAACTGTTACTGCCCCCTTCACTGTATGTGTATGTGTTTTTATGACTGCTGTCTTTGTGCCAGTGTGGCTTAACAGACCAAAGAGTGCTCAAATGTTCATCACAGTGCTGGACAAGAAATCGGCCATCGATTTACAGCCGCTGTCAGTATTTGCTGAGAGTTTGCTGTTTATCATTTCCGATAATGAAATTATAATATCTGGAAGCTTGCTGAGACTCCAGGTGATCATCCATGATAAGTCCTTTCTCTGGCTCCTCAGGCTCCTTGCCATTCATCTTCTTCTCTTCTTTTATGGTATTACACTTTCTTCATTACTGGTCAGCATTAATGTGAAGAAGCTCTTTTGAAATAAAAGGCAGATCGCAATAACCCAATTTTATAAATGAGATTGCAGAGGAGAATCCAATAAGCCCGGGTCCAAAAGAAAGCCAGCAATATAACTAGAATTAGAACCCAGAATATAAATCTAAGCCTGTAATCTCTTTTCCTATGCTATGAAATGCCTCACTTGTCTCAGCGTTTGATTTGGAGAGGGCAAAGGAAGGATTGCCCTATGTAGACTGATTCTGCAAAATTGATAACTTTTTGAAAGTACAAGGCAGCTTTTTATTCTCACTTTTTTTTTCATTAACTGCAATATGACAAAGCCTTAACTAGGTGCCATACAGCTTTCAGAGAAAGATAAAAGGGCACTCTCCTTTAAGAATTTACAATCTAATTGGGGAAATGACAAATGCCTGTGAAAAGATAACTGATGGCAAAAGACTATACATAATAAATGGCTGTGAATAATACAGGTGCAAATGTTGCCAGATATTAAAGGACCAAGATGATCTTGAACTTGGTAGACAGCAGAAGAGCCCAGAAGATGTAAGCAGAACCTTTACAAGTGGATCTCAACCTAACTAGGCAGAATTATTGTGGGTCTTATTTGTTTATTATTTATTTAACTTTCCTACATAAAAAGTTTGAAACACCCTTGTCACAGTGCAGTACCTGTTGGTCTCCTCTCTCAGTGTGGGAGCCTGCTCTATTTCTAACTCTAGAAAGATATCTCCAGTGTTTCTTCACTGTAGCTGGCCTGGCAATCAAAGCTCAGACCAAGTGCAGCTTTATTTGCTTGTATGCAAACCTGCCAGCAGAAGTCACCATCAAATCCCTGGAATGCTATGGTACTCCTTCACACCATATTTAGCGTAATTTATTTTAAACAAAGTAGCATTTACATATTCAAATATGTACTCTTCCCAGCAAAACCTAGGGAGCACCTGCATGTTTATGGCACAGTCTACCATTGCCTGAAACTTATCTGTCTTCCCTTTAGCTCCACTCTGAAAGTGTTCTTAGGGATAGTGTTTAAAGCAGATGAATGACATTTTCTTTTCCTATGTGTTTAACTGCTGGGAATTGAACCCAGGAACTTGTGCATGGTGCATTTAAGGCACCACTACTACTAAGCTATATTCTACCTGCCCTCCTTAATCAGTCATTGCTTAGCCCCTCCCTATACCCCAGCCTATTTTTTAAGAAAGCCTTCCTGTTATGCTTGCTACATAACCTAGATAGACCTTGAACTCACAATCCTCCTGCCTCTACCTTCCAAGCACTAAGATTATAGGTATGCACCACCGTATCTGGCCTATCATGACTTTAGGATTTTTAAGAGGCTATATTTCTGGGTTCTACCTTCATATTTTTTCAGGGGGTGTTGTTTAGTTTTTTGTTTGTTTGTTTTCGAGGTGGGGCCACTATGTAGGTTTGGCTGACATGAAATAACTACGGAGAACTTGCTGGCCTCCAACTCAAGAGATCCACTATTCTCTGCCTCCAAAGTGTTGGATTAAAGGTCTGTGCCACCACAGGTTCTACCTTTAAAATTTCAAGTACTGTAGCATAGAGAATCTGAGCCTTAAGAATGGATTTTCTCTAAGTCAGAAATTTGTGTGGTGCTCTAATACTGATATGACTTAAGAACGCTGTATTAAAGCAAATTACTTAGCTAAAGAGTATCCTTACCTAGCTCTCCAGCATTCATATCTCAATGTCAATTGTTGTGGTTATTCTTTATTAATTATTCTATAGACATACACCTCAGTGAAATATTTCTTTTGATTGGATTCTTACAGCTAAGGATGCACCTCAGTGGTAAGCACATTCTCAGCATGGACAAGGACCTGAGTTTAATGCCAACAAAATAATAATAATAATAAAGAATAAGAATAAAGTATAAAAGTTTTCTGTAAATGAATAAATTACAATATAACTTTTTAGTTTTTTAAAAATTGAGGTGCTTGCAGGGTATGGTGATATAGGCCATAGGTGATGTAATCCCAGCCCTCAGGGGACAGAGGCATGTAGATCTCTAAGTTCTAGGCTAGTTTGCTCTACAGAGTGAGTTTAAGGACAGCAAGGGATACTTAGAAAAAAAATGTCTTACAAAAACAAAATAAAACAAACAAACAAAAAACTCAACACCTCGGGAGCTGAACTTGATATGACTCAAGTAGATCACCATCTCAGACCTAAAGTTGTACTTTAGAGCTATCGTAATAAAAACAGTATGGTATTGGCAAAAACAAACAAACAAACAGACACATTGTCCAATGGAATAGAACTAATGTGCCAGACCATAAGTCCACACACTTATGGCCACCTGATTTTTGACAAATAGGTTAAAATGTACACTGGAGAAAAGACAGTGTCTTCAACAAATGGTACTGGTCAAATTGGATGGCTGTATATAGAACAATGAAAATAGATCCATAGGTATTACCATGTCCCAAACTCAACTTTAAATGGACCAAAACCTAAACATAAGATGGAATACCATGAATCTTAGAGCAGAGAAAGTGGAGAATTGGCTTGAACTCATTGGCACAGGAAAAGACTCTCTAAACACCATTAGCAAAAGCACAAGGCCAACAATTAATAAATGGAACCTCAAGAAACTTCTGCACAGCAAAAGGACATTCAGACAAAATGGCAATCTACAGAATGGGGAATGATTGTTATTAATTGTACATCTGATAGATAGTATCCAAGTTATATAAAGAATTAAAAAACTGAAGATAAACAAAACAAATGACCTAATTTTAAAAATAGGGTACATAGCTAAGTAGAGAGCTCTCAAATGATAAAAAACAAGTGCTTGACAAATATATTTTAAAATATTCAACATCCTTAAGCCATCTGGAAAATGCAAATTAAAGCCACTTTGAAATTTCATCTTACCCTTAGAATGGTCAAGATCAGTAAAATAAACGACAGCTCACGCTGGTGCATGTGTGCAGAAAAGGGAACAGTTATTTATTGCTCATGGGGATCCAAACTTGCACAGCCACTATGGCATTTTAAATGCTACTCTCTTCTTAATAGCCAGAAATTGGAAAGAGCCTAGATGTCCATCAACTTATGGGTGGACAATGAAAATGTGGTACATGTATACAATGGAGTATTAACCAGCTCTTAAGAAGAGTGAAGTCACAAAATTCACAGGTAAATGGATGGCACTGGACAAAAATCATTGTGAATGAGGTAACTGAGACACAAAATGACTCATTGTTGGGATCCAGGTTACCCAGACTATGGACGCATCAGCTTGACAAGGTTCCTGGGCATCCGCTGTCGGGAACTAGAATTCCTTAACTGCCTTGCCCCTTTCTTATCTTTACTGTACGGTGACATATGTTTTCTCATCAATAATAAGATCTGCATAGCCTAATAGTAATATCAAAATTAATCTCTGAGCTGGCCACTGTGGGCTGGAATGAAACACAGCCATGGTATTCAGAAGTAAATTGTAATCACATCTGGACTTCCAAGTCCTGGAACGTGAGAACAACCCAGGTTTATTGCAAGTGCATCATAAAGCTATTCCTGGAGTAAATGCTGATCTTGCCAGGAAGAGATAAGCCTTAATAGATAGAAGTCAGAGAGCTTAGTTAGAAAGTTAGTACACCTGGAAAGACAAGCAGACAATTAGCCCTTCACTAACGAAGAATATAGCAAGCCTGCACCAACTTAAAAGTAAACATTCCCAGGACTTAAAGAGAGAAATAGCCTTCAACCTAGCCAGACCACCAGATAAGACTAGAAATTTAGAGCTTTGACTCAGAAGAATAAATACATACCAAGGAACTAAAAAACCATAAAATCCTCCCTTGGCGCCTTCATGGCACCCTGAACTATCTGTGCAAGGCAAATGACAATCAGCAGTGACACCCCTACCATCCACTAATTAATCATTGTATCATTTACTCTTTGGTGATAACTGAGTAACTTTGAAGCCTGCAGCTGTAAAGAGGAGAGACACCTTTCACATTGTTTCCTGTTTGAGATATGCCTGACACCTGCAACCCTTAGATAAACATTCCTGCAGTGCTACTTAAGCTACAGAAAAGTCTTGGTCAGAGGAAGAACGAAGAACAAGAAGAGGAACGAGAGAACAAGAAGAATGGACGAGGACGAGGACAATGGACATAGAGACAGAGACAGACAGACAGGAGAGACGAGAAAAAATGAACTAACTGAGGAAGATAAATTGCAAGGTCTAGAGAGTTGTATTGCTAGCTTAGAGAAACTTTGTTTTATTCCCTTAATGTGCACATTGTTATTTTCTTTGATTTTATTCTTTGCTTTTCTTTATCTTTAATTTACTATTAAAGAAGCACTCTTGCGTGTCATAATCACCATAAGACGTATTCTATGTGTCTTATTAAAGAGCATTAAGCTTGCCATCTAAGGGTCCCATAGAAGAGTGAGGTACTGCGCTCACTTGCCAGTTTACGTTGTTTATCCTCCTTCATGGAAGCTGAGGAACCCATCGTGGGAACTAGAGCTGGACTCAGACCCCCGCAACTCATATTGCATGTTTTCTCTTGTATGTTGTGCTGGCTAGTCTGATGTCAACTTGACAAAAGCTAGAGTTATCTGAAAGGATCTTCCGTTGAGAAACTTCAATTGAGAAAATACCTCTATGAGATACAGGTATAAGGAATTATTTTTAAGTTTTTTAAGTTTCTTTTAATTTTTCTTCTTTCATGTAACTTACACAATTTACATCCTGACTCCCCTCCATTCCTCCCTCCACTCCCCAGCTCCCCCTTTTCCCCTATCCCCCAGGTCTACCCTCCCCTTCCCACCCACAAACATTCCCATAATAAATGATGGTGGAGGGTCCAGCCCATTGCAGGTGGTACCATCCTTAGAATGGTGGTCCTGGGTTCATATAAAAAAGCAGGGTGAGCAAGCCATGAGGAGCAAGTCAGTAAGCAGTGTTACTCCATTGCCTCTATGTCAACATTTGCCTCCAGGTTCTTTCCCTGATTGAGTTCCAGTCCTGACTTCCTTTGATGGTGAACTGGAGCTGAAGAATTGTCTCTGACTGACAAGAGACCAGAACCACTAAGGTAAAACCTTTGCTTTGCTGGGACAAGAGATGTTGGTCAGCTGGAGTTGAAGCAGCAGCTGTGATTAAGAAGAGACCATCATCACTGAGGTGAAATCTTCTGAGAAGTGTTTCCTCAAATTCTGCACACACAAGCTGTGTTCCAGAAATGGTCACGCTTGTACCTTGTGAAGGCAGCTGAACTTGGTAGTATAAGAGTCACTCATTTGGATGGTACTGATTTTGAATGCATAAAGAGATCATGAAAAGCTGTTGAGGCTCAGCACTGTAAGAGACTAGGAGAGGCCAGTGAGTGCATCCTCAGTGACAGTTCAAGGCCCAGGATTAAAGAGGTCATAAGAAGAAGTTGAAGCTTGGTACCATGAAGTGAGCTTATGAGAGGCTACTGGTGAAAGTGCAGCCCAGTTATAGCAGAAGACCCCAGCATTTTGGAGATGACAGTACCAAGGGATGACCACCAAGAACAACAGTATCAGTGAAGTGGAGCTATCTGGAGCCCAGAAGACAGAAAAGCTGTGTGGGTTATAGATAGTGGAGCCAGAGAACTGACCCAAGCCCCTTGGAGGAACCTAGAAGATCCTGATTGGGTCCCAGTCCTTGGACATTACATTATTTACACTGCTGGGAGCTACAAACCATGGGACCTACAACAACAACCTGCTTACAAAATACATTGATTCAATAGTGGCACAAATGATACAGGAGTAGCCAACTACTTTCTGTTAAGATTTGAGGCCAATTCCATGAGATCTAACCCATACCTAATACTGTTAAAGTGGCCAAGAACATGAGCTTAAATAGGTCACAAGCCTAGGAGAAAACTGTTAAAGTATTATTTATTAAAATATCCGCTATATATTAATAACAAACCATGACAACTCTAAGGGATCCGATATCCCAGCAGCTTAGGCAGAGAGCTCACTCCATGGCCTCCTACACCGGGCTCCTCATATTTCTCCTTCCATCTCTCCTCCCCTCTGCTCCTCCCGCTCTGTCCCAGCCCCCTAGGTGCTTTCTACATTCAAAAGAGACTCCTTCCAGTCTCCACACAGGCCTTCCTGTCACCTAGCTAGGTGGGTGTCCAAGCTGGGGGTGAGTCAGAGTCTTCTCTCACCTGGCTGCAGACCATTGGTGGTGACAGGGAGCCTTCATCTGCATTAGGGAAAACAAATGGCCTGTTCATGGGGAGATCAGGCTACTCCATTGCTTTTAGCACAGGGGTGTTAACAGACAGGAACCAAATGCCGCAAGGATTCAGGCAGCACCCTTCCCCCTAAACAGCATACAGGAGTATGATCCCATATCTATAAAATATCCCATAACAAAAAACCTAATACCATCATTTTGATAAAGGAACATACTAATAAAGTGACTCCCAAGGGCATATTGCTATACTCATATATCAGCGACTGACTTGACCCACATCAGAAAAGCATCTTCTTGCAGTAGATGGGAATTAATATGGAGAACAACAACTGGACAATGGATGTGCAGAAAGTGAGATACTTTAAAGCACTAAGGTATAAGCAGGATTTTTTAAATCAAATTCTTTTCTTCAAGTCTCAAGAATTTATGCAGAAGAAAATTGAAAGTAGAAATATTGTAAGAGCCGGAAGTGATAAATGACTCCAAGGAAGCACTGCTTTCCAGACACAGCAGGAATGATGCACATAAGAACTCACAGAAAATATGGCAGCATGCACAAGTCCTGGACATGCTTAAGCCAGACAAGTTGCCATCACTAGAGGAAGTGGACACAGCCCCGCCCCCCCTTCCCCCCCACCGCCAACCTCAAAACAAGAAGTTATTTGAAACTGATACTCACTGGGAAAGGAAAAATCAATTTTTTCTGACAGAGTCTAACTTGGTATATCAACAACACTTCAGACAGAGCCCATTTCCAAGAATAGCTGACCAACACAAAACAAATTCAATGGTACTTTTGTGGATTTCTTGTTTCATTTTTCCTTTTTTTGTCTTTTTTTTTTTTTTTTTTTGGTCATCCATCTTTTGCTTATCTGTTTTGAGGTTTGTTCCTGTGGGGATTTTTGCTTGCTCTTATTTCTTTTTGCAGCAAGAGAGGGAATAGGGATATACGATGGGTTGGTAGGGAGGTGGGGAGGATCTAGGAAGAACTAAAGGGGCAAAATCATGGTCAAAATATATTGTATGAAAAGTTTTTTAAATTAAAAAGGGTAAAGAAAATCAATAAAATGAAGATTGAGATGCTGAAATTTATGTGTATTGAGTTAGTGACATGAATAAATGGACCATCTGTTTCTGTATGAAATCAAAAGATTCATGAGACTTTTTATAGTTAATGCTCTAACCAGGTAAGTAGATAAGAAATGACATCTAAAACTAGAAAAGTGGACTCTGCACTATCTCACCTTGACACCACATTATTCAATAAAATTCTAATACTAGTTATTCAAATTAATTAAATTAATACTTTATATATTCATTGAGAACAAGATGGAGTCATTCCTTGTACTTCGTGGAAAAACTTATATAACCAGTCTAGCAGTTCTCAACCTCTTTGAGGTTTAAACAGCTTTAAGAATTGATAAAATGTTAATCATACCAGAAAACCATTTCTACATACAAAATGTATTCTGGGAAAAAAAATTCAGGGATTTTAAAATTCATAAGGATCTTCCACTGACCCTAAGAGAAAAAAATTAGCTATCTCTAAATTTGGAATTTTCTCAGAGCACAGACAAAAAGCTTAAAAATTTGAAACCAGCAAAAAATACCTGGGTAATTTTCTATATATTTTATTCCTGTATTTTGTTAACATGCAAAATACAAGCCTATGACGTTTATCCACCATCTACATAATTACAAGCATTACCCATCTTCTTCAAAATCTTAGGAGCTGCAGTTTGCATTCATAACTGTAAGATGAAGTTAGGGCTCAAAGACATAACCAGCAGCATGCTATTGTATATTAAATACTTTTCACCATTATTTTATCTACTTGACATTCACTGGCAACACATCAAATTTATTAGGAATAATAATGCATTAGTGCTTAATGCTGGAGTGCACATTAGTAATCAGCCAGTAAGGATGTCTGCAGGAAAATGTAGAAAACACCTGCCACACAAATTCCCCAGTGTAGCACTGACACTGTTAAGTGTGTCAAGCATCAGGTAATGTACACATGAGCACACATGTATGCAAGTGGCACATACTATTACAAGAAATGAGAATAGCATACTCTTGTCCTTGCTTTCTCATGGAATTGGGGGTTTGTACTGAATTGCACACAAAAACCAAAAAGAAAAAAGAAATCAATTCCTTCCATATGAAATGGAGCGAGCTCATTTAAATGCTAACCTCAGCAGCATCACTTTACTACAAACAGGGAAACATGATCTGGACACAACCCATAAATATAGTAAAAGAACCATAGTCCTGATCAGAAGAGAGAACTCCCATTGCAATGTCAGGCTGAGATGTCAGCAGAGAGTAAGTAGGAAACAATTGCATGGGCAGTAGAAAGCTCTTTCATAACTGACTCCTAGAAATCCCTGACAGAAAACGACAGTAATTTATTTTAATTGACCGGGTCAATTGACATTGCACTGGTCAGTTGTGTGAAGTAGCTGAAGTTATAGCACCATAGAGCATCCAGTCCAAAAAGCCCTAATTTGGACTGAAATAAATTGGTAGAAACTACTTTTGAAATAGACATCATGAAACAGATTTACATTTCCCTCAAAATAGTCTGCAAAGAATAATTGGAATTCACCAGAGGGGATTTTATCACTAGCAAGCCTAAAGTACCAATGTGTCTCTGCACCATAAATGTTTCACTGACTTCAGAGTGGGCTAAAGTTTCTCTTAGAAAAATAAATAAATAAAATGCAAGGTAACAATAAAATAGCCTTTGCTATTACCCGTTGTCCTTAAGTTTCATTAGCAGTCAGGGGATCCTGGCAGTATATCTTATCACTTTCAATCTCTGTAGGTGTAGAATAAAACTTTAAACTTGTACTAAAAGCTAAATTAGAAGTGGTTAAAACTGTATTTGTATCCTTATATAAGTATACTCTGAAAAACTTCTGCACAGGTTCTTCTCTCCAGTCATTCTTTAACTTGAAAGAGCAGAAACAAGAAATGACGTAAAATTTATCCCTGTAGGTTTGAGGCAACGTTTTTACCTGCAGTGCTCATCCAAACTCACGAATCTTTATGGAGACAGTTACTCATTCACTGCTGCTGACGGGGCACAAAAGAAAAATACAAACTTAGAGATACAGCTCTTCTCTATTACAGAAATTATTCACTTTCAAAAATTTTACATTCTTGATTAATATTCTGTACCTTTTTACTTGAGCAATAAGAAACAGATAGAGAGGAAGCAGAGTTTACAGCACTGGCTAGAGAAATGCCCTCTGATAAACCGGATTCTAACTGCCGCGGCGGCAGCTGACATTAATGCAGTTTCTCATTCTGAAACCATAGCCAGCCTAAGAGCTGGGGCCAGCTCCGAGTGTTCCCAGGGCTCTCGCCTGAGTTCCACTGCAGTATCTTCATGTACCTGTTGAGCCTTCATTCTCTTGAGGAATAACTGACTGTCCTGTCCATATCATTGTGTTGGTAAGTAATCGTGCCTTATCTCTGTCTCTCAAGCTGTCCTCGCAAATCATAGCAGTGCACCATCAACTTCAATTTTCCTTCTAATTTTATTTTAATAGTAATTTCATCTTTCACCTCCCCCATTAATCACACCTCTATGGTCACAAACTCTCATCAATTCGTCTTTTGAAATATTTCTAACAGTCAGGTTTTTCTCCATTGTTTATTATGATTATAGTCATTATTTCTATGTCTTACGGTCTCTGCAACCCCCCAAAATCTTAACCTTCTTACCCCACAATACAGTTTTGGCTCATTGGGAGCCACTAACTCTGCTGGGCACATGCCATACATTCAGTTAGCTCAGGAGCAATGAATTATTGCTCCAGAGACACTAAGTAAGAGAGGGTGTTCTCCTCTTTCAGAATTGCTTTATCTCCCAGGTCAAAGGCTATGAAGTAATCTTAAATGCCCCCCTCATCTCTCCTCTCATTAAGCCAATCTCAAACTCTCTATTGTTTTACCCAGAGTCCAGAATCGCCTTCCACAAGTACCACCAGGAGCCCAGTTCTGATGCAAAAGCAAGGAGCCTTTATTCTGCAGAGTAAACCAGCATGCTGGACTCAGGCACCAGGTGAACTGGCCGACCCTGAACAAAGACTTGCTGGCCTTTTTATAGACAGTAAGAGGGGGTTTTAACATAGGTGAGATACCCTGGTTTCTAATTGGGGAACAGAAATGCAGTTTACAAATGTTTAGTTTTGATTGGCTCATACTCAAGGGGCTACCTGTAAGCGTATCTGGTTAGCCATCAAAGTCGAGACTTTTGGTTTATGGCTCCTTATCTGGCCAGATAAGGTAGGCGCCACTCCTGCCCTGCTTCTTCTCTCTGATTGATTGCCCTCACAGTGGGGGTCCTTTTTCAAGTTATCTAAGCCTCATTTGGCAGGTATATCCTAGCTCCTGTTAGTCTGACATTTGGTTCAGGCAAGGAATTTTTGCAGTTTTTCCCAGGAACCAGGGTGGGGGTGGGTCCCTTTTGAGTCCTAAGGGCCCATGGCTCTTCCGTGGTGGAAGCCCTTTCCCTCAGAAAGAATCATCTAGGTCTAATATCTACCTCAAAATTTCCTTTTTCCTTCCTGAAAAAAAAAAAAAACCTGCTATAGATTTCAGTCCTCACTTTCAGTCTTTTGTCTCAGCTTCAGATCCACCCTCCATAATTATACTGTAGTTATTTTTAAACTATAAATGATTTTCAATTCTGGGGGTCAAATTCAGGGTCTATATATGCTAGACAAGCACTCTACGAATAGACCATATTTCTAGCCTTAAAATACCTATTTGATTATTTGATTCCCCTACAGAAGTTCATTTAACTGCTTATTATCCTCAGCATCAGTTTCTCAGAACACAGCCAAAGATTACCTGTGCCAGGAGACGCTGCTTCCAGCAGAGATGAACAAGTATTAGTCTCCACATCTGAGCATTAATTTCTCAGAAATAATAATTTAAACAAGAACCCTGGTGGTGTTCCATCCAGGTCAGTGTTTCATCCCATGCTACCATGGACTCATTCCTTTGACTCCCAAACTTTATATCTCTTCAAGCCCCTTCAACTTTCATCACATCCCTGGGGAACATTTTGTGTCTTCTTAAAAGTAGTTATACTTTTCTTCCATCTAATGCCTTTGAACATCGTTTCTTCTGTTTCTGAGAGTCTTTGTCACAAGGGCTCTGTATTAAATACCAGTCACCCTTCATTAGTGAGTGCAAGTAAACTCTTATCCAGGAAGCTTTATTGCTCTCAACTTAGCAGTGTAAGAATTAAGATCTGATGGTTCCTTTTCAAATCTTTGATCCAACTAAGGTCCACATACAGACACACAGAAAGTCCTGAGCACCTGCTGAGATTTGCTAGCCTAGGTATTATCAACCCTTCACAACCCAAAATCTGCTAAACTAGCACCCAACCCAAACTAGAAGCTTAGAATAGGAAATTACTGACTGTGAAGCTTGTGTAACATACAAGATCATGCACCTGATAAACTTTAAAACAGAGAGTATAAACATATGCTGAACACACACACATTATTTGTTCAGGGAAACAGAAGATAAATGAGAGAAGTAAGAGAAATAAAAGACCTGAATTATATGTAAGTTTAAACCCTCCTGATTTCTCAACTAAAGCAGAGAGGGAGGAAGGAGACTTAAGGTTTTAAAAAACATTCAGTATTCTTTATATAATTTGGATATTAGCCCTCTATCAGATGTGCACTTGGTAAAAATCTTTTCCCATTCTGTAGGCTGCAGCTTTGACTGAATGACCATGTCCTTTGCTGTGTAGAAGCTTCTCAGTTCCATGAGGTTCTATTTATTAATTGTTGGTCTTAGAACCTGTACTAATGGTGTTCTGTTTAGAAACTATTTTCCTGTCCAATGAGTTCAAGACTTTTTCTTCTATCAGGTTCGGTGACCCTGGTTTTATGTTGAGGTCTTTGATCCATTTCAAATTGAGTTTTGTGCAGGGTGATAAGTACAGGTCTATTTGCATTTTTCTACAAGCAGACATTTAGTTTGAGCAGCACCATTTGTTGAAGGTGCTGTCTTTGTTTCAGTACGTACTTTTGGCTTCTTTATTAAAAATCAGATGTCCATGGAGGTGTGGACTTAAGTCTGGGACTTCAGCTTGATTCCATTAATCAACGTGTCTGATTTTTATGCCAATACCATGCTGTTTTTAATACTACAACTCTGTAGTACAGCCAGAAATTTAGGATATTGGCATGTCTAGCAGTTATTTATTATTCAGGATTGTTTTAACTATCATGGGTTTTTCATTTTTCATATGAAACAGAAAATTGTTCTTTAAAGATCTGTGAAGAATTGTGTTGGAATTTTGATGATGATTGCATTGAACCTGTAGATTTCTTGTGGTAGGATAGCCATTGATACTATATTAATCCTACCAGTCTGTGACCATGGGAGATCTTTCCCTTATGGTCTTCTTCAATTTGTTTCTTCAGAGTCTTAAGATTTTTATCATACAAAAGCTTCACATTTCTTATTGGATATTTTATATCATTTATATATTACATATATGCAATGTTATACAGATATCTTATATTATTTTAGGCTATTGTGAGAAAAATAGATATCAAGAAAACAAATAACCCAATTTAAAAATGGGGTACAGATCTAAACAGAATTCCCAAAAGAGGAAATACAGAAGGCTGAGGAACACTGAAAGAAATTCTCAACATCCTTAAACATCAGGGAAATGCAAATCAGAACTATTTTGAATTTTCATCTTACTCTCGCCAGAATGAGTAAGACCAAAACCAAAAAGTGACAGCTAATAATGGCGAATATGGGGGACACTCATTCATTGCTAGTGGGAGTCCATGTTTGTACACGCACTGTGGAAATCAGTGTGTCATTTCCTTGGGAAGATGGGAATCAATATACCTCAAAAACCAGTTACACCACTCTTAGGCACATACCCAAAGAAATGCTTAATTAAACCACAGAGACACTTGCTTAATCATGCTTGTTGTTGCTTTATTCATAATAGTCCAAAATTGGAAACAAGCTAGATGTCCCTCAACAGAAGAATAAAGAAAATGTGGTGTATTTACACAATGGGGTTTTACTGAGTCATTTTAAAAAATGAAATTATGAAATCTGCAGGGAGATGAGGACAGGAATAAGGAGGGAGAGAGGCAGCTAAAATTAAGGGCCCTTTGAAAGATAGTGTAGAAACCAATAAAGTAGAAACTTCATAAAATGAAATTGCCAAATTATGGAGCATACAGGGCCCCAAGTATGCACCTCTTGTCACCAAATGAAGTTTCCAGTACCTGGATTGGGTTTACATTTAATAGAGTTGTTGATGAAAGGACTCCCATGGGAATCTCCAAACCACGAAGACTGTTGCTAAATCTATAGGTTGCTCTTCATAAAACAGACAGCAAGGTCCTATTGCTGAAGACAAACACCTACACAATTCATTGAACATGGAGAAGTCCAGATGGTGCCTACATAGAGCCTTTACCCCATGTTCAAGTGTCTTTGGTATAGGAAAGTGCTCTATATGCTCCCAAATCAGAAACTCAAACACATCAACCCAGCCATAAATCTTTTGATCTACAATGGTGTCTTGCCTGCAAGATATGCTAGGGCAATGGTGTCACAAATCTTGTGGGAGTAACCAATCAGTATCTGATTTAACTTAAGGATCATTCTATACTCTACAAGACAGAAATCATAGCTGACACTGCTTGAATCACTAAGAATCTTAGACTAGGGACCCATCATAATTCCAAATACTATTATTCTTAAAACAAAACAAATAAAACATAACAATACAATGATTCCTAATGACATACTGCTACACTCACAGATCAGAGCCTTGCTCTGCCGTCATCATCATCAGAGTCATCCTCTTGAAGCAGAATACAGAGACCCACAGCCAGACCCTATGCAGAGAATGAGAGACCTTGGAACACTCAGCCCTAAACAGGATGTCTCCATCAATTCCCTCTTCATGCTCAAGGAACCCTGCAGAAAAGTAAGCAGAAAGAATGTAAGATCCAGAAGGGATGGAGAACAGCAAGGAAACAAATCCCTCTAAGTCAACATTGTCAAGGCTCACATATACTTGGACACTGAGGCAGCTTGCACAGGCCCTGTAGGGGCCTGCATCAGGTGCTAGTATTATGGCTTACAGTTTAGTATTTTTACTGTATTCCTGAGTATGTGAACAAGTAGGTCTTTGATTCTTGTGCTTTATCTTGGGCTCTTTTCCTTCTGTTTGTACACTTTGTCCAATTTTAATGTGTTACCTTTTTTTAAATCTTACTATACTTTGTTTTATTATTTTAAAAAAAGACAATAGAACATCTAAAAAATGTTCTGTGTGCAATAAACTCACTTATCATTCTGAATTTCCAAGATTGTATTATAAACTGTCGAGCTTTTTAAGAGTCTCCAGTGTTCTGCTTGTGAAGTAAAATCTGTCTTTCTCACTTAACTTGAAAGCTTGTTTCTTCCTTATCTGATAGTCTGTATAAATCCATTTTTGCCATTATTTGATTGTGTGCTTCTTTCTTTAAGTACCCACAGCTTCTTAGAAACTACTAATGTGTCATAGCCAGGTTTGTATTTTCCATGTCTGCCACAATTCTCAAAATTATTTAAGAGGATAAATTGAATAAATGAATAAGAGAAGAAGGAAGTAGATGGTTCTGAAAAGACTAATGACCCAACAGTATTTGTAATGATGTCTTCGCAAAAACAGATAAAGTGTTGTTTTATGTTATTTAAATTGAACAGTAAATATCCACTTAATTCAAGACTATCAAATTTGCAATTCTCTTTTGATTCTCTCCCCAGTTTCCTTTGTCCCATCTGCCAGTCTTGGCATAATTACAATCCCTATTCAAGGTGGTGAAAATTAATTGCCTTGTAGATAATGGCTTGTAAATAAATTAGTCTATGTTTATGAAATACTCTCAAGACAAAAAGCACTCCATTACCTCCAAGCATTTTTATTTATTAGGAAATAAATTGACGCATTATCGATACCTAGCATACACCTGTGATTTATGCCCTCAATATAGTGAATCATTTTTCTATTTAGTTCTATAACCAGCTCTGCCTTTCTTTCTGGTGGGTGCAGCCTACATCATTGCCACTGTAATGGGACAGATGAGGAATACTGGTGAACCAATAAGGAACACTGGTGAACAATCCATGAACCAATGGATTTATTCAGCTGACTTATGGGAACATTGGTGAGTGGTGACTTATAGGCATATTAGGTGACCCTAAGAAGCTACATCACTGAAAATTCTTACTCTGGCACAGATTACGACTTCCACACAGATGCATTCATGTAGTCTCCTACAAGACAAAATTCTTTCAGCTACAATCTTCCTGTTTTAGTTGTTGAATTTAGCTATTGAGATGAAGACTAAAGGAGACAGGAGTGTTACTGGGGTTGTCATGATCAAAGCCAAGTCCCTGACAACCCTAACATGCTTGGCTTGGCTACCCATCCTCAATAGACCAATTAAAGAGACAAATAATAGTGAAAAATAGAGAAAATTGTTTATTTATTCATTCATTCATTTATTTATTTCAATCCATTTATTCCAAACATATGTTGATTTATCTCCTGATGCCAAGCTCTCTGAGATCAATGAGAAACCCTGAGATATACCAGGGAACCAAAACAGACACATTCCTCCAGAGGTTCATATCCCAATAGGAGAAAGAGTTGATCAAGTAACGGCATCCACAAATATATAATTAAAGGCCCTGGAACTGTGGGAAGAAATAAGGGTGCAGGGAATACTCTAGCTCCCTGCATAAAGGACCCCTGGGGAGAAGGAACAAAGCAGGTACAAGTACCTGAAAGGGATAATTATGTCTGGGTGGGAAAGAGAGCATGCATTCTGAAAAGGACATTCATTACTATCTCATCACAGTAGGCTCATGACTCTGGGAACCAACAGACAAATAGGAAGCAGGAACTAGCCTTTGGTCAGAGTTTTATTGCCAAGAAAGAAATATTCTAGGCTACAAGCTGCGAGAACAGAAACCATCAGTCTGTCACCCCAAGTGCTGCAGAGGCAGCTCGCTCACTAATGATTCCACGGGGGAAAAAGAAACAGGAGCAGTATGTGATATGGAAAGAAGGCCTCTCCAGCAGGGCATTTCAATTTTACACAAAGAAAAACCATGCTCAACTCCTTGCTAACATATCCGGTTAGACTTCAGAAGGAATTAGTTTATTACGGGTACAGATGACTTGGTTTAAAAACAATTCAACATTTTGCATAATTAATGTAAATATTGCATGCAATAGAAAAATATCCTAACGCCTTCTTTATATAAAATGGGTTTAATTAATGTCAAGTGCTGTAACAAGTGGTGTTATCCTCTGGCTTGCCTCTCTTCTCACACTGTGTGGAAATGTTCCCTGCTGCCTTGTTTACATGAAGACTTGAGAGTCTAAATGCACAAGAGGAAGCTTATGCTTTATTTCTAAAGCTACCTCTCTCTTTCTCTCTCTCTTTTTCAGAGATGACTTCTTTCAGTAAGAGAAACTATTCCCAAAACCTCTTGAAAATTCCTCTCTTGTAGACAAGTCTCCAGCAAGGACCTACACAGACCCAGCCCAGGTCTATAGGCCTAACAATTGAAAGTAGGAATGTAGGTCATCTTTGTTGGCCAGAGCCTAACACCTGGACTCCTTTCCCCACTTAATTCTGCCTGTAGATTGGCTCCACGGGGATCCTAAACAAGACAAGAAACTGGTTGGGGTGTCAAAAGCAAATGTCAAGAAAGCAGAGAGAATTGTATTAGGCTTAGAAAATAGCCAGGAGGGATTCTCTCTGTGAGCTGCCTGCCTTCCTCACCAGTGAAATGGCATGCCTATTTAGCATCAGCAGTTTATCATCATCTCAGGGGCTGAATTTATGGAGGAATGACGTGTCTCTATGCCTATTAAACGCTCACATCATGTTTTATAATTTCTAAAGCAAGATGCATTAATTTCTTAGTTATTTCAAACACAATATTTTGAAACTTGTATCACTGAAGAGATTTTTTTTTAAAAGATAGATCTTGAAATAAAACTTATTTTGTCTCTTGGCTGCTGGTTGAATACTATGAAAGAAGAAAAAAAGCATGCAGTGTTATTCTCCAGTTGCTTGCTGAGCTCAGGAAAATAGTTGTCGTTACAGGAACAGAACATCAGCAGGATTAAATGAATGATGTCAAAAGGCTCGTTGCTCAATATTGCTGGTCCAAGGATTGATGGTCTTATTATTTACTTGGTCTTTACAAATCCGAACGCTTTTTGTTTGTTTGTTTGTTTGTTTTGTTTGTTTGCTTTTGTTTGTGTGTGTTGTTTGTTTTTGTCTTGCTTTCCATAGTTTTGGTTCAAACTACACTTTCATAATTCAAGGAGATCTGCACAAACATTATAATTCCCTTAGGTCAAAGTCCTTCAATTCCAGAGTCCAAAGTTCTTGAAGTTATTTCAAATCAATCCAAATCTGAAATAACTATATAATATCCTAGGAAGTAGTATTATTAATTCAGAAGCTTCCTGCTGTTCCAAATATCTAGTTTCCCTTCTTATGTAAACATGAAGAAAAACTTAAAACTAAATATACTTTTTCTAACATTAATGTTCATATTTGTATAAAAATACTTTGCCTACTTTAAAAAATCATTTAATGAGATCAAATCAAAATATCTTTATAATTTGTAAGCATTTTTTAAACTTACAAGATGAGGCTAATCCTGATTTATCCCAAATATAATTTGAAGGAATTTAGCCTTTAAATTATATTTTCAGTTTGGAAATTGGCTTACTATTTTTATACAGTACTTGAGTGTCTGATTTAAAACTAAAATATTGCAAAGGAGTGAATCAATCAAAGCTGAATCTCCTTTTAATTGCTTCTATGAAAGTTCCTGGGCTCCATTTAAATACACATACACACACACACACTCCACATTAATTTCTGTAATGTTAAAACAAATAAGAAATAGGAAGCCAGATATGTCGGCTTAGCCACCTGAACTACAGGGAATCACAGTGAGGTTAGTGTAGTCCTTATTATGGCTACCTCAATTCTCCCACTATGGCTTAGCTTTAAGACACTGGTCAAATACTTTGCTCCACATCTTCTCATTCTACATTTTGGCTTTTGCTATGTCCCTACTGATTCATCTCTATTCTTTATTGTGCTTTTCTCCCATCCCCAGGTCCCCTGGTGGAGCAGACAGAGGAGATGCTGCAGATGACTTAATCACCAAGGAACTTCCCTCCCCCAGCTTGTAGTACATACAGACTTTCCAACTGAAACAATGAATTAAAACTTGTAAATTTCTCCTCTGCTATTTCCCCAATGTGTTAGATCTCCCCATTGCCACATGGCATTTTCTCTTTCTTTCAAAAAGCAATACATAACTTGAATAGAAACTATTCTTTAGTAGACAGACTGCTCAAACAGAAAGCACTTGGCTGATAGACACAGCTGCCTTCAAAGGTCTGTGTAATACATTTCCTCCCTCTTACGTGCTTCACCCTACAGAATGTCACCCTCAATAAACCCACAGAAAATCTTTTACATGTATTTACAAAATGTACACCTCTAATGACAAAGTTGAGAATCAATTAATAGGCCAGTTAACAGCACCAGTATGTTCTCTACAATGTGCTAAGTACTTTGAGGGTGTTAAAAAAAAAACAAAAACAAAAACAAAACTCAGAAGGGAAAGTTTTTGGTAATTAAGCAAGAATTCTAATTTTCATAATTCCTAGAGAAAAAAGATAGGATGGCAGTTATCGCCAGATGTGCTTGTATTAAATGCAGAAAAAGTTATATTAAAAGTCAAGTTGTTCATGTAGAGATGCCAGGCTATACCACTGAGCAGAATGCAAGAGGAGTCGGCCTGGTAGGTAAACCTACATACTAGGATGTAACCAGCTACTGGCCTCACATTATACATATGATTATATGATATATATATATATCAGATATTGCAGTGTTGTATGTTTGTGTGTGTGTGATGTTTAAACTAGATTAGTAAGAAAAGAAGTCATGGTAAAAACATAGGAGCCAATCATTCTAAAATCACTGTGAGCCACACGTTGGTGCATGCCTTTAATCCCAGCACTTGGGAGGCAGAGGCAGATGGATCTCTGTGAGTTCAAGGCAAGCCTGGTCTCCAGACTGAGTTCCAGGACACCCAGAGTTATAAAAGAGAAACTAAACTCTGTCTCAAAAAGCCAAAAAAAAAAAAGAAAGAAAGAAAGAAGGAAGGAAGGAAGGAAGAAGGAAAGAAAAAAGAAAGAAAAAAAAAAAGAAAGGAAGCGGGGAAGGGAGGAAGGAAGAAAGAAAATCACTGTGATGAACGCTCCTGATGCCCAGGGACACATGGAAATACCAGTGATTCTTGCAGTAAGTTTTGAGAATTTCTTAAACATTACGTCACACCTAGAGATTTACTCTCAGGGAAGGGAGAACAAAATGGTAGTTCTAGGTCTGTTGTTTTTCAAACAAACACTGGCCCTGTGAGGAGGATGGCTGGTCTGAGGGAAGTTGGACCACCACCAAATTCCACAATCGTGTTCACAAACTGGAAAATAAAAGAAATGAAAGGGAGAAAGAGAGAGAACACAAGCGTGCACCATAGTAGCCTTTCTTAAAAGGACACTTATCCCATTGGTAAGGATCCCACTTGGTGACCTAATTACTTTTTCAGGGTCCCAGTGCCTAACTCATTTACATTCAGGGTTAGAACTTTTGTATTAGAGTAAAGGGCATGAAACATTCATTTTAGAACATTGGTTATATTGAATTACAGAAATCCTTATTCCAGTACAGCTTTCTTTTAGCTAATTGCATCTGTGCTGAACCTAACACCAAATAAGACCATATGCTGAATGCTAGAATTTCCATCTATCTTTTGAGGTGCTAAGATATATAACTACCTATCCTCTGGCTCCTCAAAACTCTATTCCCTCTCAGAAAGAAAGTAAACTCTCTCCATCCCAACATCTTCAATAATCTATACACACCTCAGCATCAACTCCATATCTCATCTAAATATAGTTCAACTTTTGCAGGCAATAGTGGAACAATTAGTTCTATTTTGCATTTCTTACACATGTACTGCCTTTCCTGAAATGCAAGGCTCTTTCCAGGTTCTGGAACAAACTAGGCCCTTGGTAACTTTAAATTAATGAATGAATACTTTTTCTATTAAGAATCTCACAAGGAAATAAAAACTATAGAAGGACAATGGTTATCTTACACTTGTGCTATCTAAATTTGTGATTACAATGCTTACCATGTAGTAAGAATTCAATAAATAGTACGTGTGGATTTATAGTTGATTGATGAGATCCATGGTCTATTAATTACCACTGAATACGAATGAGGAGGCAGAATTAGGCTTCCTTAAGAAAATTTTGTTTACTCATGAGACTTCTGTGACTTGCATGTTTCCTAACTATTAGAAGAGACTATTATGGTGCTTCTCTGGAAAGCTATAGACTTTTACATGGTCATGAACATTTTAACTGAAAATAATTTTACCAGTACAAAAGGAAAGAAAGATCATGTAGGTTACAACCTTCTCTTATGTTATGCATTAACTGGATACACTTGAATCACAGCATTGACAAAGGTAACAGACAATTTAAAGTTGTAATAAAAACCTCAGTCTGATGATATATGTACTAAATAAAGTCAAGTGTTTGGAGATAAAGCCGAAACTTAAATTTGTATCTTTATTTGCAGTCATTTACACCAGGCTAAGATGCCATATGATGGTAAATTACTGAGGAATTTCAATTTGGTTTCTACTTAAATACTTAGAATTAGAATAAATTTTTACTCAAGGGGTATTGTTGATATGTAAATAGACATGAATATGTTGAAACATTTGCCATGAGGAGGCTAGAATTCAAGTCTCAAGAGAGATAGTGGGAAGACATCAAAAGATACTCTATAGCGTCTTCCAGCAATAAAACTTACAGTTACTTTTTCCAATTATTGTTGACTTATAGCTAAGGTATCTTTCTATTAAATAGGACTGTCATTTCTCTTCCACTCTCAATATGGAGATAATCTTAATTAAGTCACTGAAAGGAAGGAAAGTGTAGGAGCCGCTGATATTAATGAGCTGTGAGAAAGTTCTTTGCAAATTACAGAAGCAATTATTAAAACGCTATATGCCTGAGAAACCATGATATTTTATAGCATTTGAAAACAAAAGATTCCGGTATCTGTTCCATTTAGTGGAGAGTTATGAGAATTTCATGCTCAATAAAAAAGGAAAAAGCAATGAATTATTTTATGTTCAAAAAAAAATGAAATCAAGAATCAGCAACAAATAAGCACAATAAGTCAGCTGATCAACCAAGATAACAGAGCACCTAGTATGAAGCGCCTCATAAAATGGGTTCCTACTAATAATACACAAATAGTTTTTCCATTTTAAAGATAAGTAAAATCATATGAATGATTCTGTATGAATACTGTATGCCTAACGTACTTTCTGAATGTACATTTCTTTTCTTTCCAATATAGATAATAAATGTTGGGTTTTCTTTTTAGCACAGTTTCTTTTTATTGCGCTTATTAATTATGCCTCTCTCTCTCTCTCCCTCCCTCTCTCCCTCTCTCTCTCTCTCTTTCTCTTTCTCTCTCTCTCTTCTCTCTCTCCCCCTCCCTCTCTCCCCCTCTCTCTCTCTCTTTCTCTGTGTGTGTGTGTGTGTGTGTGTATGTGTGTGTGTGTGTGTGTGTAGGGTGGAGGTCAGCAGATTTGGTTTTCTTTTATATTGTACAGATTCCAGGATGCACAGTCTGGTTATCAGAACTTGGCAGCTAGCACATTTACCCTCTGAGCCATCTCACGACCTGATTCTTCGTATTTTTAGACAAAATCACTTCATCCTCTGAAAATCCTAAAAGTTATAAGCTTTTAAAACTATTTACTTCAAGCAGTGGTTCTACAACTACTGCTACATGTGAAACTTTTATTTTGCAAAGCTGTCATTAATCCCCCTGAGCTGTCAAGAAGCGCTATGAATAGATAAAGGAGGAAGCAAGAGATAGGGGTTTTTATTTCAGAAAATAAAAACTGGCAAAAAAATTAATTCAGAAAAAATATGCAACAAAGGAACAACTGGCATTGTGAGTTTAAAAGTCGACAGAGCTGAAGTGCAGGATTCGCTGCTATTTTATCCTGTCTAAGAGTTAAAGTTAAGGGAACAGGTTAAAAGTCTCTTGCAACTAAATTCTATCTGGTCATATAGGACAGATATAATACATTTCCTTTTCTTGAAGAAATGACTTTGACTTCATATAAAGAAACCCATCTTGTGTAATCCTGGTCAGTAAGGGCACTAAAGGTAAATATAAGAAAGGAGAAAATGTTTTTCAGCCCATGACAAACAACTTGGCATGAAAAAATTTATAACGTTCAACCAACAGCAATCATCAGAAAACTAACACAGTGATTTTTTTCTTGTATCTTATTTACTACTCTGTATTAAATCAAGGAATGATATTACTCGTTCTATCTTTCAAGGACTGACTTGTATATGCAACTGTCTCCTTAACATCATGGTATATTGTAGCATGGTTGTGTGCAACTGAATGCAACTAGCACTAAACTGTGGTTTGTGAATCCCTTTCCTGAACTACTACTCATTTTCTGAACATTGTTCAGTTATGGATGCCTTTGTTAGTTACCATATACTGTAAGAAGAAGCCTCTGGGGTGAAGATTGAGTGATGCTCTTGTCTGGGTACAGCAATATGACCTTACGAGTCATTTTATTTCTATATTCCTTTAGTTGAATAGTAGTGTTAGGTTTTCCCCTAGGCTAGTTACCTATCTAAGGTAAAGTTCTTAACCACTTAGCAGTTTCAGGTATTGTTTCAGTCTCATGGAGTGGGCCCTAAATTCAATCAGAAAGTGATTGTTTACTTCCATAATACGCATGCCATGATTCCACAAGTATATCTGGCAGGCAGGTTGTTATTGTAGGATGCACAGTTTGTAGTATGCAAAGTACCTTCCAGCACCATGAATGCTAGTCAGTAGGAATGAAGCTTTTAGTTGAGCACAGCTCAATTTCTCCATGCTCAATGATAAAATCTAATGTTTCTTCAGTAATTAAGCATAGATATCAGGTTATGGAGAATAACCAACAGCCTAGGCTATAGCCTGTGATGTTTGTGGAGGGGGGGCTCCATGTGACCATTTTGGTTAGTGACTGAACAAGATATAACCCATTCTTGAAACTGGAAGTTTTACTTGGTGGCATAAGATGAGCAGTTAAGGCATTGCCTCTGCAATTGCATGGCAAATTCATTTAAAATACTTTCATACACACACACACACACACACACACATACATATATACATACATATATATCTCTTTATATGTATATACATATATGTGAAAGTATATGTATATATACATATATATGTATATGTAGTATACTTTCTGTATACTTTTACTGTAGTAAACTACAGTAGTATGTTTCCTTATACCTTTTCAATGGGCCTTTAGCATTAATTGTCCCTCTCATATTCCCTCTTTTACCTTGCCCTCACATTCCCCCTCTTTGCTCTTCCTGTTACAGTTTCCTCTTATTTTTTCAAGTACTATATCCCATTTCCCCCTACTTGAAAGATCCTCTGTTCTGCACTGGCTCCTTACAAGCTATCTAACCTCTGTAGTTATTCGGATTGAAATGCATGCATCTGAAGCTTAATAGCTAAGGATTACCTCACTCTGGTTGATTGCTTTCAGTTCCATTTGCCTGCAAATTTAATGATTTATTTTTCTTAACAGCTGTATATTTCATTGTGTAAATATACCACATTTTCATTATCCATTCATCAGCTGATGAATAGCTAAACTGTTTACATTTTCTGGCTATTATAAATATAGAAGCAATAAACATGGGTGAACATGAATCTTTAAAGTAAGACGTAGGGCCCTTTGGGCATATACCCAAGAGTAGTATAGATAAATATTGTGGTAGATTAATTTTCAGATTACAGAGAATATCCACAATGATTGTTTTAGTGTCTATACCAGTTTGCATTCCTACCAGCAATGAATAAGTAGTATCCTTACTCTGAATCCCCACCAGTATGTACTATCATTTGTTGTATAGGCACCAGAAGATGGAAATGTCTCCCATGCCTGTGGATCAGCTGGATTAATATAGCAAAAAATGACCATCCTACCAGGAGCAATATGCAGATTCAAGGATATTCCCATCAAAATTCTAACACATTTCTTCACATAAATTGAAATATAATCTTCAACTTCATATGGAAATATAAAAATCCCATGATACTTGAAACAATCCCAAATAATAAAAGAACTGCTGGTAGTATCACCATCCTAGATTTCAAGTTGACTTAACAAGGCTAATAGTAATAAAAACAGCATGATACTTGAATAAAAACAGACATATTGATCAAAGGAATAGAACTGAAGACCTAGACATAAATCCATATACTTGTGGACACCTGATTTTTGACAAATAAGCCAAAAATACACACTGAAGAAAAGACAGTATCTTCAGCAAATGGTGCTGGTCAATGGTGGGTGGCTGCATGTAGAAGAATGAAAACATATCCATAGGTATCATCCTGCACAAAACTCAACTCTAAATGAATCAAGGACTTCAACCTAAGGCTATATGCACCAAATATTATAGAAGAGAAAGTGAGAAAAAAGCTTGAAATTATTGGCACAGGAAAGACTTTCTGAACAGGACACCCACTGATAGCACAGGCACTAAGATCAACAGCTAATAAATGGGACCTCATGAAGCTGAAAAGCTCAGTCTGTAAGGCAAAGGACATCACCATTTGAACAAAGCAGCAGTTTACAGAATTATACATCAGACAGAAGGTTATCTACAAAATATAAAGAACTAAAATAAACCAAGAAAATAATTAACTCAATTAAAAATGGGGTACAAAACGAAGCAGAGAGTTCTCAAAAAGATAAAACACAAATGGCTGAGAAATAGTTTTAAAATGTTCAACATCCTTAGCCATCAAGGAAATGCAATTAAAACCTTTTTGAAATTTCATTGCACTTCAGTCAGAATGGTCAAGTTCAATACCCCCATGTTTTCACAACAGTGCTAGTGCTACAAACTCATGTCCTCATGCATGCACAGAAAACATTTTACTCATTGAATCATCTTCCCACACCCCTCACCAATTCTTTTGGTCTATTTATCTTTGTCTATTCTATTCTATTCTATAATATTCTATTGTATTATATTCTGTTCATTCCCTTTGACTCAAAACTGCACTCTCAATTGCTATCACATTACAATAGCTATTATCCCATAAAGTGATTGGTCTTTGCTTTTCAATAATGTCTCTTATGTTGCTCAAAAGGTACAAAATTTTAATTATACAGGAGAAAAAGCTCAAGAGCTCTATTGTCTAATATTATTACTGTAGTTGGTAATGTGTGGTAGTTTGGAAAATTGCTAAAATTGTAGCTTTTAATTATTTTCATCTATAAGATGTGGTAATTATGAAAGGTTATGTATCTAGAAATTAGTTTTGCCTACTCTTAATGCTTCTAAGGACAAAGGGGATCCTGGCTCCAAGTAGGAGGACCACACAGAGGTTCATCTTTCCCCTCTTCTTTCTGAACAGTGTCTGAAGCCAGAGAAATCTCCAGAACTCCACGCCCTACATGTCTTCTGGCCATTCTGAGAATAGGCTGTTTCATCCATGAGGGTTGGGATTTTTGTCCCTGTTAGGAGAATGAATTACCCACATGGTTTGGATCTTCTTACTGATCCCAGATATTTCTTGCAATTCCTTCATTCTTCTTCTATTCTATCCATACTTCTTGTAGTCAAAAAGAAAGCCAGCAGCTGCTTCAGAATAACATCATCCTGCCTTACCAACTGTAGAAGAACGGGAATTCTTCCCCACTCAGAATTTATAAATCTAAAAAGGATACAACTAATCAAAACTGAACTGTCCAAAACAAGGGAGGAAAAATAGGACTCAACACTAAATATTAATCCACTAAACCAATAGGAAATGGATTAGATGTGGTTTCCCTTAAGAAAGTTTCTCAACTAACAGAAGGGACATCTGCCTACTACAGCTCTCTGTGTGCAGCAGGTGGCACAATGTTTCAATTTTAGGCATAGTGCCTTCCCCAATTGTTAGCTCAGCAAGTGTACAGACAGGTAGGAAATAACTGTATCAATTATGGTGCTACAGAAAGGTTTTTAAGAAGATGTATTTGCAATAGATGGAAGTGTTCAACTCCTCTTGTGGTGGTCAAGAAGAACCTTGGGACGATGAGGCAAAAGAGATTATTTTTTAATAGTCAGTAAACTTTGCAAAGACATGGAAAGGTAAGGCATTAAGTGATTAAAATGAAAGGCCATTTCTAACTGGTAAAGTACTTGAGACATTAAAAAGTCAGCAAGAGTTTTGTGTTCATTGAGGACTATTAGAGGTAAATCAGTATGGGAGAAATACTAAGTCTTATTCAAGACCCAGTCCAGTCAGGTTGGAAACTAAGAACTTTACTGTAGCAACAACTGACCGTTGTGTGTGTGTGGCTGGGGAGGGGTGCCTGTGTGTGTCTTTTACATTGAGATTGGTGAAGTGTGAGCTGAAGAGTTGGCTCAGTTAAGAGCACTTGATGTCTAACTCCAATCTAAGAGATCCAATGCCCACTTCTGATCTCTCCAGGCACAACACATGCACATGGTTCATATACATACATTCAGACAAAGTACTCAGACACATAAAATAATAAAATAAATACATCTTTCCTTTGAAAATCTTAAAGGTGAGAGGAAACACTTAAAAATACTTTTATTTAAAAATCATGCTAAGGAAAAAGCCAGAAAGATAATCTGGTAGTTAAGAGTACTTGCTGCTCTAGCAGAGGACCAGAGTTTAGTTCTGAGCACCTACAACAGACAGCTCCTTAAATAAAAATAAAATAGGTCTTCAATTTAAAAAAATGCTTTGATATACTTCTTTGAAGATTGGTAAAGACAGAACTACATAAAGTAATATGAAATTCTCTCTCCAAAGATCCCATGATAAAAATTGAGGGGATACTTTGGTCTATAGTAGTGATTTGTGGTGCTGGCGCTGGTGGTGCTGGTGGTGGTGGTAGGAGATAAAGAAAGCAGGAGATGTTTTTCCAACAATGTGCTTTTTCCAGAAACCCCCCACCAGTCAGGCACATTGGGAAAACCTTACAGCGACAGATAATGGTGTGTGGGCACAAAGTGATGCTTCCCTGAGCCATCAGCACATAAAGTTCAAGGACCTTCATTCTGAGGAGCTGGAGACTGAAACCAAGAGTTACTATATTTTTATTTTAAACCTTTTTATTCTTTCACTTACTTCTACTCAGAAAAACATTTGATATCATGTCTAAAAGTCATCATACTATTTATTTGTGCCTGTCCTAGGACACTGGATATTTTAGACTGATCACTAAAATCTTCCAACAAATATTAATTTTCCCCATGTTACAACATATTGTGACATGACAAAATATCAAATACATCCCTTTGTTTTTCACAGGTTTGTTGAAATCGAATTGCAATACAAAGAACTTTATGTATTTTAAGTGTGTGTTTGATGAGTTTGGACATATGCAAACATACATTGATACCATCAGTAACAGTAGAAACTTTTCAAAGTTTCCTTCTGTCCATGTGTTGTTATCACTGTGTTTGTTTGCTCTAATCGTATTTCACATGAGCTCTATACTTACAACACCTTGGGAAGGGCACAGTATCGTATTCTCAGCTCTAGGCACCATGCTGTATGGCACGCAGGATATTCTGCAGTCTGAAATGGTATGCCCGATAAACAGCTCCTCATTTCTCCCAACCCTCTGCCCCTGGCAACTACTATTACATTCTCCATTTCCATACGTTTAACTGCTTCAGAAGCCTCATATAAGTGGATCGCACAATATTTGTCCATTTGTGACTGGTTTATTTCATTCAGTGTGATCTGCTCCTGGTTTGTCTGCCTTGTCACAAATGGCATGGTTGCTTTCTGTTCAGCCCTAAATAACAATCCATTGCTGCTGGGAACAATGCAGGGGACAGCAGCCAGAATTGGAGTTTCAGGAGTTCATCTCACCAGTTTAGACTACGATGAGTCTACCTCAGTTTGACAACGTCCTGGGGGATTGTCAAAGTGCCCTTTGCCACTGCTGGGCCTTATCATGCATGTTGCTGCCATGGTCTCCCTGTCTGTCTTGTGGTATGAAAGTTTCCTGGGGGTCTCTAACCCCTCACTGGACAGTGGTACTGGCACACATAACAATGGTAATGATTTTCCCTCGACCAATGCCACTCGGGCAAGGCAGTGCCACTCAGTTGAATTGGTGACTCTATTGAAACGCCAGAAAGAATAACTAATCAATAACATCAGATTAGTGCGTTTTGCCAAGCTGCTTTGAAACAAGTACCTGGGGAACTACACAGAAAACACATTCTTGGTAGCTGAAATCATGGTCAGGGTTAGGCAACAAGAACAAAAGAAAGTCTGGTTGCTAGAGCCCATGACTTTCATCTATGAGGTCTAAGTATAACAAATGAACTTCGGTGCCCACTGTTAAGTCTGAACTTCCCTGATCATGATTAATTTGATATTTTCCTAGTTTTACAATTATAAAATTGTAAAATCTGTAATTATAAAATTGATTAGGTCTTTTTATGCATGCTTTGGGGATATTGGGATGTGTGGCATGTAGACTGGACAGATTCTCCTTTATCTAAGAAAAACAATAAAGGTTTCTAGTTAATAGCAAACTTGTTTCACTGTGTTAATTAAATAAGAATTGTGCTAAGTTAGAATACTATGATGTGTACTCATTTCCTAGTAATTGCAAGACTGAGACCTGCCAGCTACAATAGAAGCTGGCTGTAAATATATTTGATGTCTATTGTGGTTCCATATAAATTTTAGGGCTTATTTCTGTAACAAATATGCATTTGGTATTTTGAAGGGTTTAGCAGTGAATAACTTTGTATAGTAAGGACATTTTTAAAATGTCAATTCTTCTGAACAATGAGCATAGGAAACTTTCAATTTGTGTTTTCAATTTACTTTATCAATGTTTTCTAGTTTTCAATATACAGATCTTTCATTTCCTTTGTAAAATTTATTGCTAAATATTTTATTTTGATGCTTCTGTCAATTGAATTATTCTCATAATGTTTCTCTGCATAGCATTCCTTACTTATATATAGAAATGCACCTGACTTTTTAAATGTTTATTTTTTAAATTAGCATTTTAAAAATTTCTGGCAGAAGATACAAGAGGAATCAGATTATGAACAACTGTAAAATGCCATATGGGTGGTCGGGATTTAACCTTGGTCCTCTGAAAAATCAGCCAGTGCTCTTAACATCTGAGCCATCTCTCCAGCACCTATAGCTGATGTTTGTGCTTTGGTTTTTATGTTAATATGTATGTATGTTCATGCATGCACGTGTGTGTGTGTGTTTGTGTGTGTGTGTGTGTTTTTCTGAGTTTAATACATGTGTGTTTGCTAGTGCCAAAAGTGTTGACAAGAAGGTCAATGCTTTCTCTCCCAAAGTTCTGGAGATATAAGTGTTTGTAAGCCTCCTGATGTGGGTGTTGGGATCCAAACTCTGCTCTTCATGATTAAGCAACAAGTGCTCCTGAGCACTGAGCCATTCCTCCAGTCTCAGTGTTGATATACTTTTATTCCACAACTTCACTGAATTTTATCAGTTTTAATATTTTAAATTTTTGTTTTTGAGAATATAATTACAAAATTTCTCCTTTTCCTTTTATCCTTCTAAGACCTCCCATATATTCTTCCTTGCTCTCTTTCAGATTTGTAGCCTTTTTAATTAATTGCTATTGCATGTGTATATGTATATGTATATTCCAAGATGTACATATATATAAAACATATATATATATATATATATATATATATATATATATATATATATATAAAACCTAAATATAGCTGTCAAGTCTATATAGTGTTACTTGTATGTATGTTTTCAGGACTGACCATTTGATATTGGATAACCAATTGGTGTGGCCTTCCATGGAGAAGACTATTTCTCCCACTCTCGGCTTTCCTTATTTGCCTACAGTTCTTTGTGTAGGGTTGAGGCCTCATGGACATTTCCCCATCTACTTTGGCATGTTTATTGGTGATGTTCTTGTTTAGCACATGAATAGGAAGTCATGTTGGTGAGACTTTCATTCCTGTCCAGTCTGATATTTAATTTGTACCTTTAAAACAGTGGTGGTATTATTGTTTGGCCTTTTGTTATGTCTTCGTACTTTTTCTTAATAGTCGGACACTTGGTATTCAATACTGGGAAAGGCTGTCAATACACCTTTGATGTTGTGTGGGTAAAGTGGGCTGGAGATTCTATAGACAAATGATAAGTTTGTAAAATTATGAATATGTCTTGGTCCTCATCCCTTGTTACACACACTCGTGCTTGGGTGAAAGAAGATGAAAAATGACCTGAATGTGTGTTTTGCATTCCCCTGAATAATGGGCTAGAGCTAGTTGCCATTTGGAATCCATTCCCACAGGTTGACTCTGATAAAATCCTAAAGGCAGCACTTACTAAAGGAACAGAGTGCTCTGGTACATTTCAAATTCTAGCTTACTATATCTCCCTCCTCCTGTCATAAATGACAGGGATTTTCTTATCAATTTTGATATCACTATAAACTTCAGGGAGGTGATTAGAAAGTAAAGATTCTTTCAGTCTCCAAATTAAATCATTTAAATAAAATATAATTTTGAGGTAATTTATTTAATTCTACATAAGTCTTATTCCATCCTGGAACGTTTTTTCCCACAGGTTTTCATGAAATAGCATAGTGATGGTATATCCTGGAATATAGGTAAACTGAGGCCGTATCATTGAAGCCAAGTTCGATGCCAGTGACTGCTAACATGTGTAAGAATTAGGTCTGTAAGAGGAAATATAAAATAAAAATTTAGACCGATATTAACATCAAGAGTAGATTTGATTTCTTTTTTTTTTATATAAACAGATTTATTTAGGTATATATGTGTAAGACACATGCCTTTGGGGGCTAGAAAGGGGCACGGGGTCCTCTGGAGCTGGAGTTATAGGCGTTATGTAAACCACCTCCTCGTATGGGAATTGAACTCAGGTTCTCTGGAAGAAAACTAGGTGATATTAACCACTGAACCATCCTTCCAGCCCCAAAGTAGACTTGATTTCTACTGGGAGATAGCACCTCAAGGTGTAACTACACCATGGCCGGGTGGAGGACTCAACAGCCCTGTCATGCAAACAAGTACTGATCATGTGGTTTAAACAGGTGTTTTTGTATCTCAGGCTAGAGAAGAGAGAAGTGCAGGGTTCACTAGGGTAGAATAGGAGAAGTAACTGCAGGGGAAGGAATAGGTCTGTTGACTGCCGCTGGCACCCATTGGGTGTCTGTGGTCAGGGGTCAGCTGCTTTTTCTTCTAAAATCTCAAGGGGTTGTAAAATGCATACTTTCATATGACATTGAGCTCAGTTTGGGACCCTTGGCTTTGGGGGGAACATTTAAAAAACAGTGTTATTGAGGTATAAATTGCATAGACTAAAATATAGTGTATTTACCAGAGAGTTTGAATGTTGACAGGTGCATAACATGGAAAAACCACAAGGACAATCAAAACAAAATATTTTTATCATCCCACAAAACCCTCTTTATTCCTTCTCTCAATCAAAACAGCCCAGTACCTCACTCATCCGTCCCCTGCATGGCTACACATAACCCAGGTCTTAGACAATCTTCAAATCTACGCTGTCACTTCAGATTCATTTTGGCGGTTTCAGAGTTTCATAAAACAGAATTGTATATGTCTACTCCCTTTTGACGGCAGTGCTTGCCTAGAAAAAGGTTTCTGACATTCATTCCTCTTGAGTGCTTCAGTCACTTGCTGCTTTTCATTCCTGAGTCAAAGAGTTCATCATAAGAAATTACGATTTGTTCATCGGTGCCATATGAGACTCCCCCTATGCCTTTCTGAGGCCATCAGAAGTAGAGCTGTATGGATATTTCCTAGAAATGTTCCTAGATAAAAATTTATTTTTATTTCTCTTGTGTAAACAATTACAAGTGAAACTGCTATATTGTATGCTGTTTATTTAACTTCGTGGAGAACTGCCAAACAATTTTCCTAAGTGGTCATTCCATCTAATTGCTCAATAGTGATGAATGAGATTTCAGTAGTTCCGTCTCATTGTCAGTTTGTGACAGGATCAAGCTTTCAATTTAGTCACTCTAGTAGGTCTGTAATGATATCCTCTTGTAGTTTTAATTTGCATTATCATAGTTACTAGGAATGGTGGAGCATGTTATCTTGTACGTTTTCATTAGTTGTAGATCACTTTGTTTTGTTTTGTTGTAAAGAAATTGTTACATTTTTACCATTAGTAGTTAGCTATTTTTTATTACTTTAGTTAGAAAATTAATATATCTTTACGCAAGCCCTCTGTCTGATATGTACACTGTGAATAATTTCTTCCAATTATAAATAATTTCTTTAAATCTTCTAGATTTTGACTTCCCTTTCTGTGTTTTCTTATCTTTCAAATATTAAATATTTATTAATGGGTTTATACACTGACCTATGTTCAATTTATCCAATCATTTCTTTTATCTTAATGTAAAGACCTTTAACATTTTCCACTCAAGCTACATTGATCAAAACAATCTTGTTAGCCAAATCTCCATTTCTTCTTTCCCACAGTAGAGACTGAGTTTAAGAGCAATTATTTTTTCCTGAGTTCTTCCATGTGAGTAGTATAAAGGACGGAACCTGATTTTGGGGTTAAGCATAGGTTCAAATTTTTACTCTGCTAGTTAATGACTGTGAGAACTTAAAACAGAATTGGTAATTAGCTGGAACTTTGGAACATATCCATGTTTTATAAAAAATTGAATTTTTATTTTATATTACCTTTTACAGTTTGTAAGACCACTGACTTCACAACTGCAAAAGAAAATGTCTTACAGCTCAGGAAACAGAATGAAGTTCCATCCATCCTCATGCTTAGGAGGACATACAGAGTGAGGAATAGCCTAGGTCTTTTGACATCTAGTGTGATATATATTTTCTTATTATAATCTGTTAACATGCTGCTAGTGAAAAACATTTATGTTAAGTAACTTTTGTTTTCAGCAATTTTAGGAAGAGTAAATAAAATAAAGACAGAACATGAGAGACAATATTTTAAAAAATGTTTCTCATGGAGAATGGTGATGCACTTTTCCTCCAGCAGGAGAATCAGCCTCACCTGTATACAACTCAAAAGCATTAAAAGCCAAAGTAATTCAAATGAAATATACCAGAACAGCCATCTTAGATCAGGATCTCCAACCAATCTCAATATTAAAAATAATGAATACAAAAAGTCAGCATACTTTGAAATAACAAAATGAGACCAAATCTTATGTGTATGTCAACATCTCCTTGGATGGTTCCAGAAATCAGGTACTTTATTTGCATGTAATAGGCTCCATACTTTGCATTTCGTATTTCATTTTACCACAATGTCTTCAATAACTCAGAAGAGAACACCTATGTTAAAATTCCATCTATCTATCACATATCTATTTATATATCATCTATCTATCTGTGAGATTCACTTCTGCTCATGAACAAAATAAATATACTCTCTTTGGATAATATGTAAATTCAAATGTTAAAGTTATAGCAAATTAGACCAGGCATTGCCTTTGGGAATGGGCAGTCCATTGTTTTAATCTATTCCTCCTTCCTACAAGCAAGTTGTTGAATCTTCCAGTGTTCCCTTCAGTAGTGAAAGAGGACTGTGTATTTAGGGGACACTAACTGCAAAGTGTCTGCAGCATTTGTTGTCTAGCACTGTCCTAGGAACTTAGAAATTGCAGGTAATTGTTTCTGCTTAGGATTTCAGGAACTTGAGGCAGACTAGTCAGGGAGGTATTTTTAGTGCTCCTGAAAAGACCAAATGATTCATGCTATTCCTGAGGCTGCCTTGGCTAATCAAAGACACTTTACTTCAGTAAGCACTGAATAAATTAAATACTTTACATTGCAAATGGCTAATCATGCGTCAGTCATGATGCTGAAGCTAACAGCAACCAATGATTTTATACAGGGTTTTATTTATGACAGTTTAAAATGCACTGAAATATTATGTTACATGCATGTCTCTGGACAATTGCAGGGATTAGGCAGAGTCAACATTGTTATCTCTTTCCAGGGATGATACAAGTGGATACAGCAGTCAGACTTCTGGCAGGAAACACATGGCCCATCAATTTGAGTAATGTGGAGAGCGTTTAGTAAGTACACAACTGACAGTGGTGTGTCCCTGTGGAAGGAAACTGTGAAATACACTGCAGTGCCCAATCACTGTCACCCAGAAACAATCATATCCTCTGGCCTGAAGGAGCTAGGAGAGGTTGGAGAGATTGCCTGAAGCCAGAGTTGCAGAGGTGCCTAGTTCAGGAATGCAGCGTCCATTCAGAACAAGCAGAGATGAAGGCAAAACATAAACATCTGACCTCCCCGTCTCTCTGACCTGCTGCCATCACACTGCTATAAGCCAAATTCTTTTGATCAAAGACACTCAAAAATATAATCTATAATAAAACAGCTAATTAAATTAAAGTTCAAGATAAAGAAACAAAAAGATTCAAATGACCCACGGGGGTTAGCCCTCATACTGTTTCAATGGGAACAGAAGCATTTGGCTATGATTATACAAACTTGGGAGTGCAGAGCAGACTCCAGTAATGGAGTAAAAGCTTGTTCTTTGTATCTCTTTAAGGAACCTATATTATCTCTAATTACTGTGGTAAGTATGTAAAAATATTCCTGGGTCTGCTCCTATTATGTCACCCTTACCCATGCCCACCTTAAGTTATCATTTGATTTATTATCTGTTGATTTCAGCCCCTTAGTTGATTACCAGTAAAAAGCTGTGCTTTGAATCATATCAATTTTCTTATTAGAAATAGTGGAATAGATATTAGCTTCATTGAGTCATTATATACTTATTTATAATATACAATGAGTATAACTGTCCAATGAGTACTTGCAGTGTACCAGATGCAGAAACAAGTAAATGCTGGATGAAAACCTATTTCAGAGAGCAGGAACCCTGAGAGCATTTACTTGTTTCTGCATACCCTAAGATTGAAATAAATGACATGAAAAAGAAAGGAACATTTATCTGATTTTTGACCAGAGATTTTAGGAACAATTTGCTAAGGAAGTTATGCTTGAGATCTGAAAGCTGAGCAAGTGTAAAGCCAAAGAAAGGAATAAATTGAAGGACTTGATACACAGTGGGAAATGTTGGTATGCAAAGTCCCTGTTGTCATAGGAAACAAAGCATATCTGCTGGGAAAAAAAAAAAAAGCTGTCATATGGGAGCACCGAGAAAGTGGTAAAAAAAAAAAAAAGCAAGGTGTGAAGAGCAAAGATTAGACAGTGTCTAGAGAATCCATAGAGGATTTTCATGTTTTTCCCAAGAGCAACAGGAAGCAATTGAAATTTTAAAGCAAGGAATGAGGTCATTGTAATTTTCATTTTAATGAGTATGTTGGGCTGGAGAGATGGCTCAGTGGATAAGAACACTTGCTCTGCAAGCATGAGAATCTGAGTTCAAATCCCAAGTACCCACTAAAAAGCAGATCATGGCACTCATTTTATAACTCCAATGTTAGTGGGAGAAGACAATTGGTTCAAGGAGCTTGCTGGCCAACCAACCTTACTCAAATAGCAAAAGAGTCTGTCTCAAGGAAACAAGGTGGGGAACACAGAGAAGGGCAATTTGCATCTTCCTCTGACCTGCCCATGCTTGTGTTCCTGTGACCCTGCTTACACATTTGAATGCACCACACACACATACACCTCACACACACAGCACAATAGAACACATATAATGAACAATAATAATATGAAAACTAGCAATGATATGAAAACAATAATATGAAAAACAATTTTTACTGTGAAAAATACGTTAGAAGGAGTCAGAGATGATACAGAGACCAATTAGAAGTCTGTTGTAGAAACTGAACTATAGTGTCATATAAATTACAGTTTATTTAACTCTTATTTAATTGATGATTTGATAATAGGGCAATATTTGCATGTGCCTGATAATTTGTCCATACAAATGTGTACTTCTTGGTAGTTGTTATGCCGCCATGTTAGCTCAACAAGAGAGACAAGCAGGCATAAGCTTCGGTACAAACCCTTCCAAACCTCTGCAGAGGGAACCACTATCCTGGCCAGCACCATAATGGATAGTGGAATCCCAAGTGTCTGAGCTCAGGTGTTTTTGTTGATCTAGAACTTCTCAGGTGTTCTACTGATAGCATGTGCAGATCACTAGCAATCAAATATTCCCCACTTAAATCCTACACCCGCAGACAGTACAAAACACCAAGACCTAAGCAGCCCCTCACCCAACAGTGCACAAAACAATTATTTTATACATAACTAAAAATAAACTTCTACAACATTTCTCTATAAATGGTACTCTGATTTTTCCTGGAGAATTTTCTTCTTCTCTCTAAGGAAATCTATATGGTTAGAATAAAACTGATGTATGCTGAACTTCAACCTGGTCAAGAAGAGTGGTCATTCCCACTTCGGGTATCTTTTGAGGAATATTGGGTAAAAAGAAACAAATTTGTTGGGGAAGTTAAGAATTGACAGATTTAAGGTGGAGATATTGTCAACTGCCCACAAGTGGAGTGTTTGCTTCAGTACACATCCAACAGACTGGAAAGCAATTCCAAGTTATGAAACTAGACTATAATAATTCAATAATTTCTGTACAGTCATCATTTAAAAGCACTTTACACAATCAATAGTATATATATATATTCTAGAAATATAGTATATTCTCTAGTTTTATTTAAACCAATTTGAGTTTCATTTATCTTAATTGTGTTGCAAGTGTTCTAAAAATAAGTGAGAAATTAAACAAAATTATTGTCATATTTTTGTAGTCATGTTGGTGAGACTCCACATGTGTAACTTCTGATGTAACCTGAAAAAGGACCGTACATTCTAACGTGGAAGTGGGAAGGCTCATGAGGCCTCAACCCTTGACAAAGAACCACAGGTAACTAAGGAATGCTCAGAGTGGGAGCAATTGTCTTCCCTCAACCTACAGTACACCAATTGGTTATCCAATACCAAATGATCAGCCTTGAATATATATATATTCGCACAAATAACATTATATACACTGTATTTATATATTTAGGAGCATGTGTGAGTGTGTGTGTGTGTGTGTGTGTGTGTGTGTGTGTGTGTGTGTGTAACAACAATTAAAGAAACAGAGACCATGAACATGAAAGAGAACAAGGTAGGGCACATGAGAGATTTTGGAGGAAGAAAGGGGAAGATGCAGCGGAACACTTGAAAGAAGCTTTTGTTATTTTGGTTTCTTTAAAAATGCAAAATGGTGTTTTGACTAGGTTTATGTTCCCACCCCAAGTGTGATAGATGTTTGCAAGTTGGATTTGGAACACTTGATATAGGTGGCTATATAGGTGCAGTCATTCTGGTGCTTGTAGCTTGTTCTTGGGATTGTGTGATGCATGAGTTTGTGAGAACTTTTGCCTAGGGTATAGAAAAAAGATCTGAAGCCCCAAGATCTGGGGTGGGTATTGGTTGGTGGTTCGTTGGTTGGGTTGTCTGTTGTTAGTGTGTTGATTCTTACTTAAAAGAACAAAGGTTGAAGAGATTGAGTTTACAGATAGTGAGCTGAGATGCTAGTCTGAATCACTGTCAGCTAGTCCTCTCAAACTTAGGACAGCCTAAAGAAGGCTGTGAAAATTTCTACCTTTCTTTCATTCTATATATCAAGGCCACTGCAAAAGTGGGAAAATTTTTTTCTATCCTTCTTTTCTCTTTCCCGTAATTGAGGGTAAAAGATTGTAGTTACCAACCACAGGAGGGGGAAATGATATAAGTATATTATCATCTCAAAAAATTATATTAAAAATTTTTAAGAAAACAAAAATACTGCCAAAAATATTTGGTCTAAACAACATTAATTGTATCATTCAAGTATAAAAATACTTAAATGGAAAGAAAATAAATGTGTAGGCAGAGAATCATCACAATGTCATATCACAAAGGTTCTGTCAAAAATTAAGAAAAACAAATGTGCATCAGATGGTTCTTAAAATACTGCATTTGTAATGTTTAGGTCCTACATATGTCTTACAACAGAAATAGTCTAGGTAGGGATCAGTACAACAGTTTACAAAGCACTAGGTCATTAAAACATTATTCCAGAGAATATGAAGGTTACACTGAAGCTGGAATGAATACATCCATGAAGTGCTCCACTGGCCCTGCAGAGTTGCTGGCAATTTACAGCTGTACTTGCTTCTTGAGGTTGGCCAGGGGACTGAGTAAAGTGGACACCGGCTGTGCACATGGATCTTATATTTGTTTTAATGATCTGAAAGTGAGTCCTGGGGAGGAAATTCCTGTCCAGTCTTATTTTCCCAAATAGCCATCCCATTCTAAGTTCTTTTCTTTTATCTTCTGGATATGGTTGTGTGAATTGTATAGTTGACCCAGTTTCTTTCGTGTGCAATGTCTTCTAGAAAAAAAGTGAGTATCAAAAACTGATCTCAAACTGTTAAGATATGAATGCTGTTTAATTCATTCATGGACTTAATTTTCCCTCTCTGCCCACTGTGTCTCTTCTGTTGTCACTATACAGCATGACTATCTATCTACATAGTGAGTGTTCAGTTGAACAGCCTATGAAACTTTTTTGTCAGTTACTAACATCTACGTAGACACATTTATATGCTTTCCTATTCATTCCTTCAGGGTATGATTTATTTATAGTTCTGTTATAGTAATTATTCTTATAAAATCTCTGAAAGTGTTAGAGAAAATACTCAGGAAAAAAGTGAGAATTAATAGACAAGAGGCTTGGCAAGGGACATCAGGAAAGCAGTTTAATGAACAGAGTATTACTAATAAGAAATATCAGAGGTGGGGATAGATAATATATAAATCAATGTAAGATGACTCCTGCTGCAAACAGAATGGGGTGATCTGATGTTAAAGGCTGAGGTGAAGGACAAAGGATCAACTATTATCTAGAGTGAGGGAAACTAGTAGTCAGATGCTTGTGTGTATGGTGGTTGATATTGATAGTAAATCTGACCGGGTTAGAGTCACCATGAAAACAAACTTGTGAGCATATGTGTTGAACTGTTCCAGGTTAGGTTAATTAAAATGGGAAGACTTACCTTAAGGTAAGTCGTACCATTCCTTGGACTGGGATACCAACTTAAATTGAAAGCAGAGGGAAGCTAAGCTGTGGCACTCATCATTCTGTGGTCCCTGACTGAGAGTTCTATATGACCAACCGCCTCAAGTTCCTGCCACCGTGACACCCTCATCCGTCACAGTGAATATATCCCCTCAAACTGTGACCCAAGTTAACCCTCTCTCCTTAAAATGTTTTTGCCAGACATTTTCTCATATCAATGAGAAAAATAATTAAAAGAGCTGATTACCCATAGTCTGGGAACTTCAGGGCCAGAAGAATGAGTGGTAAACTAATTTTTTTTTTCTATGCTATGTCAGATTGGGTACCAAAGAATTGTAAAATAGAGTTAAGAAGTATGTAAAGGTAAAGCTTATTTGAAACAAGCAACATAATAGGAAGTTAAGAGCATCAAGGGCCCTCTTACTGATACTCTAAAAATCATCTACAAATGCATTGGAAGGTATTATCATCAATGGGCAAGAAGGACAACCAAATGAGCCTGTGTCTGGGTCGGTTCTTGTGAATCAAGGATGATCCAGACCACAAAGCAAGTGTGGACTCTTAAAATCATTTCAGAATATGGAAGAATAAGCTCTAAAATCAATCATTTCCTTACTCATTTTTTAAATACAAAAAGGGTTTTGAATAATGTATAAAATAAATATGTGATGACCTCTTTGAAAGAAGAGCAGAATTTTGCATGCAGGTTAATAAAAGACATAAATAAAAACATGATTAGGCAACCAAAGAAGATTAAAAGAAGAAGATAAGTCAATGGGATTTCCAATAAAAGCACAAAGTGGAGAGTTGTGCTGACAGTAAGAATGAAACTTCAGAAGAATGAAAAGTGTTAACAGGACAATTTCAGTGCTGCTCCCAAACACAGGGAAACACAAGATGGAAGCAATGACATCACACAACAGGAAACTCTATGCAGAATTGATTTTCTGAATCAATTACAAGATAGAGTATAAAGAAAATATCAAAAAGAAATTAAGGAAAAAGAAAAATTTTTTTAAAAAACCCTCAAAACAGGGACCATCATATTTCAAGGACATAACCTTGAAATCCAGAAGAGAAAAGAGAAAGATCTAAGGCACTTTGAAGAGAAAATATGTAATTCAATAAATTTATATTCAGAATAGTACTTTGGCCTTTCAGAAAAACAAAGACAAAAATTAAAAATAAATAAAGGCAACTGAATAAGGATATATCACATTAATGAAGATTAAAGACACAAGTTTAGATTCCCGTTACATATCACTACAAGTTTAAAAATGAATGTTAAAAGTTTCTGGAAATTTTAAATATAGTATTTCTAGGTTGAAATCTGAACACCAGCTAATCACTAAGAAGTAATAAGAGAACCAATAAATTGCACTAGATGTCGAGAGTAGGTTTTACACAGTTTCTTGTTTGCTTGTTGTTTGTTTTCTCAGAGACAGGATATCCCTATGTCCCCTAGACTGCCTTCAAACTTAAGATCTTACTTCAACTTCCTGTGCAGATGGGATTACAAGCACGTGACACCATGTAAAGCATTTTTGACTCCTCAGGGGGAGTTATCACATTTCAGAAATATGAGGTATAAATTATCTATTGAAAATATTGTCATGTATGTCATTTATCTAATTTTCATTTATCTTTAAGATCCTTTGTATTATTTGGGGAGTTTGGGAGCGCAAGTATGTGCACAGAAGCATATGTATCTGAAGGAGCCAGAGGCATTGAATCCTCTACAGCTGGAGTTACAGGCAGCTGTAAGCTATACGATATGGGTGTTCACAACCAAATTCAGAACTGCAAGAGTAGCAGAGGCTCTCAGCAGCTGGGCCAGTCAGTCCTCCAGGCCTTCATATATTTTCTTCCTTCAGCCACCTCCAGGAGGCAAGTGAACATGACATAATATGTAAAAAAAATTACAAATAAAAATACATAATTATTAAATTTGAATTGGGAAACCCATTAGATTTGGGTGGTTCTGGCACTTTAAACTCATGTAAACAAGCCAAATGCAATGTATGCAATGAATTGGAACTAAAAACGGCACCAGCAACAAATCAGAAACCACTAACTGACCTTGAACTAAGATGCTCCTATAGGAGGTATTGCTCAACAGGTTACAGTTAGATAAAAATAAGAAATTCTGGTATTCTGTAGCATTGCAAGAATCATGGGCAATAATGCAGTGTATACTTGATAGCAAGAGGAGAGAAATTTGAATGTATGTAGACAACATAAAGAGTGGCAGTACCTAATTGTCTGCCATGACATTTTATATGTACGCACACACACACACACATGCATGTATATGTGTATATATATATATATATACACACACACACACACACACACACATATGGACTGAACAATTTTATTTATATAATTAGGACTATATATAAATTGTTGTGATATATATATCACAACAATTAAAAAGAAAGAGGCCATGACTTTGAGAGAGTGTTGGTGGTTAACATGGGAGTTATTGGTGGGAGGAAATGGAAAGGGTAAAATAATGTATCTATATTTTAATTTCAAAAAATATTACAAGAGGAGAAAAATAAATAACAAAAATTTGAGATGACAGATACCCTAATTACTTTGATTTGATTTTTACCCAATACATGCTACATCAAAACATTTTATCTCCCACAAATAAGTGCAATTAGCACATGTCAATACAAAAATAACATGAACACAAAGTGGTGTTAGGCTATAAATTTCAAGCCTCATCCCTGGCAATCTGCTTTCTCCAGCAAGCTCTACTTCCTGAATGTGGCAGAACCACCCAAAGAAGCATATTCAGGGGTCAACTGTTTTTAACAATGTGTGGTCTGTGCAACCCATTTCACATTCAACTCATATCAGAGTTTATTTTTGGTTCACAGGTTGAGGATATAGCCCATTATGTCAGGGAAATCATGGATACAGAGGCAGATGATTTTGTTACATTGGAAGTCATGAGTAGGGCATAGAGCAGAAGGGGAGGGGACTTCAAAAAGGGAGAGAGAACAGGAAGTAGAAAGGTCTATAAAACCCAGAGGCCTACCTCCCAGTGACCCGCCTCCTCCAGTGAAGACACACCTCTTAAAGGTTTCACAATCCCCTAAAACAGCACCACCAAAAGAGGACCAAGTGTTCAAACACTTGTGTCTATGGGAGACATTCACATTCACCATAACAGGTTGAGTGATTTCAGGTAGACAGGGTCGGAATTGAGTTTGACTGTGAAACATACAGTTGGTGTCTCTTCAGAAATAGACATGAGAGCGTTTTGATATGGGGGTGAGAAATCTTTATATATTTTTGGTGGCCAGAAATAAAGTAAGCATGGATACACACATTTTTAGCTGTTATAAACACACAAGATCTTTCCAGATAATAGGCCAATAAAGAGATAATCACGTTGCACACAAGTAATGCAGGAAGACTTGAAAAGCATTAGGACCGTTCCCTACCTTCCCATAACCTCCACACCCTTCCCCACCTTCCCTGCAACTGTAGTACACGCTACAGAAAGCCAACGACAGCAACCTTTCCCATGAACTGTGGAAATACTGAGTTTTATGTAAGCGTATATTTTTCAAGTTTTAACTAAATAAATATCATGGTTATTTTCTAGAAACTACACTAGCTAGTTATTAGTATCCTCATAAACCTAGCAACAGTGTAGTTAGTTATAAATATGATTTAGTCACTGAGCTAATGAACACAATAGGATTTAAATCCAATAGATCTGTCTGAGAGCTCCCACTGGGAACTCCCAAAATAACTCAAGGTAATGGTAGAGGGGAAATGGGTTTTATTCTGAACTGGATGTCTTAAAATATCTTTTTACATCAGCAATAAAAACACAGAAACACAGTTTCATCAGTCTGCCGTCACTGTCCCATCTAAGATAAGTGCACTGAGATATGTCTTGTTTTGATCTGGATATGCCTCTTGGCCAAGAGACCGTAATATGCACCCAAACTGTCTGTTTCATTTTCTCTGGGAGAAAACATGATCAACAGAGGTACATTTCCTTTGCTGACTTTTTTTCTTACTCTCCTTCTCTCGGACCTAGTTAATATTTTGAATTTTACGTTTAATACAGAATTTCTCAAGCTCAAAACAAATTTAGATAAACTTATCACTTATAGGTCAAAGAAAGTCAGCTAATGAGAGGAAAAGGCAATTGATGACCAGTACTTTATGTCAAGTGCATGTGGAAATTACCTTTTATTCTTATATCCATTATAGATCATGTCTTCTTAAATCTTACATGTTTTTAAGAGAGAGAAAGTGTATGAGGTTTATTCCTTTTAAGAACTATAGAATGGTGAAGACCAGTTGTAAAATGAATATTTTTCAGTGATATTGGTGCCTAGACATTGAGGAACAAGTCCTTTCATTTTGCTTTTTGTAAAAGCAAATATACAGTTTATACATACCAGTTTGGAACATATCAGAAAACCCAGGTGACTTCATGTTAGTGTGATGATTATTACCTAAATAGTTATTTCTATCTTTTCTAACATCATCAAACTAGGAACACAGTGGAATTAAAAAGCAAGTCACATTCAATTTTCATTTAATCTACATGCCATGTATCCTTGCTTTTATAACAGTATTAAAATAACAAAGAGTTCTCTGCTCTGTTCTGTTTCTTTCATGAAAAAGTGATAATTGTCCATTAGGTGTTTGACTCTTCTCAACTTGTGAAAATTAACTTGATGTAACATCTAGGAAGCACTCCACAGGTTCCTTTCCTCGCCAATCATTAGCTGTGGCCATCCCATCTCCAGCATATGCGTATTGGCATGAATTTCTTGACTTGCCAAGAAACAGACAAGCATGATTGAAAAATATTTGTAGAACATTCTCCATAGGGTAATTGCTTGGGTATTCATAAAATCACACACTATTGGTTCTCCAAAGTAGGATGACTATTGACTCCCAGTGTGGGTCAATAGGTTGTACATAGATTATATTTAGCTAGCAGCACCTACTTTTTCATGCCACAATTTCACTTAGATGTCAATGTTCAAATGGGTTTCCAAATAGCAATTTATTTCAATTTTTCACCAACCAGGAAAAGAAACTTCAGTAGCTAAATATTATCAAGTTTTAGGATTCTTCTTTGCAAACATCAGTCAAATATTACCCTCCTTCAGATAGACTTCTTTTGCTGTATGCATTCTGAAACTGAAATAATCTTAATAGGAAGTTATTCTCTACATTTGCCTAATTCCTGGAATCAAACAAGACAGAATTAGTTAGAAGCCTATTGCCTAAAACGATATGGCTATGATTCAAGCAATGATTCATACAAGTCTATCATTCATCTTGTGTATAGATGTATAGACTATATAGAAATATTTTATGAATAATTTCTAAGTTAATTCACAGCCCACAAATCAGTTTAAGTTTCTAGAAAAATGTTTCTTGTAGCATTACTGGATACCTCTTCCAAAATCTAGATGATTTCAAAAAAGGAAAGAAAAACTGTGGTGGGAACTTAAGGGCAGTCACAGGTGGAAAGGAAAGGCGTTTTGTGATTACTGGAAAGGTGGTGAGCTTGCCCAGAGGCTGAAGACAGCTTCAAAGAACAAGATAGGGAGGAAGGAACTATGTGTTAGAGACCATACTTACTTTAACTTTAGTTTTGAATAGAAATCTGTTTGAAAATACAGGAAAGGGGAATACACATCACTTGATTGCTGGTATTTGATTTCCAATCAGACCTCTTCTGAAGCCTCAGGGCTGGTGAATCACAATCTGAGAAACTTCTGATGTGACTTCTCTTGGGAAGACTGTAAGAGTAAAGAGTAGAACTCTTTCACACAGTGACAAGCTAATGGCTTCCCTGACTGTTCCATCATAGGGCCCAAGATTCAAATGAGGAGCATAACTGTGTAAAATAGAAGAGGTCTACTAGACTAAAGATTGCCATTAGTGAAATTCATAATAGAAAAGACAGTCCAAGAATATATAATTTGCTTGAGATGTTATTAAGATGACTAGGAGGAATGCAACCATAGCTGTATGAATAAGAAAATAAGAGAGAAGACCAAAAGCAGAAATAAGGACACCTTTTTTTTTTTTTTGGAACGAATAAGAAATATATGAAACGAATATCTTAGAACATAAATTTGAAGAATAGATTCATGTAATATATACAGATTGAGAAATCTTTTAGAATATAAGTTGGCAAAAACATTGCATGAAGGAACAGATTTTGGATTTTAGGCTTTGAAAACTACACATAGTATTTAACACACACACACACACACACACACACACACTTTTTTTAAGGAGGTATGTAAAATATACTTTGACCTCCAAAGCATCATAATTCCTCAATTCCTCAAATATCTAAATTGAGCATGTTGTAATTGGTGAAAGAGTTAATTAATTAATTTCATCTGAAATTAATTCAGATGAAAGGGAATACAAACAGTAGATAAATCCATTCTAGGACCTGGAAAGGAAAACCAGCAACATGGAGGAAAAGTTAGGGGAAAAAAAATTAGTTCATCCAGGCAGTTTGAGTGCAGTTAGCTTGTAGACAGCTCAGGTCAGAAGGAGAAGCCAAGAGCAGAGCCAGTCAAGATAAGCTAGGAGAGAACGCAGAGTGCCAGAGAAAGAACATCAGAAGCAGACAGTTTACTATTTACAGTTCGAAATTCAAAAGACAGCTAATCAGAGTGAGTCAAACAGCAGTAAGTCTGGGAGGATGAAATGTTCTAGGTTTAGGTTTGAAGATTAGATTGTACTGTGGTTAAACTTTCCACGTCTGGACTTCAGATTAAATTATACCCATTCTTCCTTGAACCTCCACTAATAAAAGAACACCTACAGTGGTTAATGAAAATAAGTCACATATGAGCCAATAATTAATATGCCATAAGACAGTGGTGAAGACTGGTCAATAATTCAATTTTCATACATTAGGTTCAATTTTAAAAGTTCACAATTAGAAAAAAAGATGATTTGAAGGAAAGCAGACAGGGTTATATTGGAGGGTTTGGAGGGAGGAAAGGGAGAGATGTTGTAATTATATTACAATCTAAGAAATAAGAATTTTTAAAAGGTAAGGCATAGCATTCCTCCAAACTTAAAAAAAAAGAAAGAAAGAAAGAGAAAACAAAGGAAAAGAAAAGAAAAGCTCTGTAAAATTCAGAATAATAAATAACTTGAGACCAAAACCCGCTTTTCTGTAAAGAAGTAGTAGCAGTTCATTACTACAAAAATAAAATGCCAGTCTGCTCCTTCTAATATTGAAAAGTGTCTTGGATTTTAGCCTATTGTTGACAGAGTATTGGTATGTGAGGCTCTCTAATTTGAAAGCCCATGCTTGTTCCACAAATTCCTTAACCCCAGAGAAATTGGAAAAGGTTTATATGCATGAGTGAGTCTTGAAAATTGTGTTAAAACAAATCCTCTTCTTGGTTTTTTCTCATGTTAATTCTAGTAGGAATCTTTTCAAATGTCTATTGTCTACGAGGTTTGTTTTTATTTTAGGAAAACCTGTTGAGCTAGTGAGTAATTTTTATGATCTTCCCAAGTGATCTAGATCTAATAATTTCCTAGAATTTACAGTATGTACATTCTTGGCTTTATCACCATATTATAGTTTGTAGAAAAGAATGAATTATCCTTTTGTAGAAAAATAGCTGTGCAAATACCCCACGACAAAATTTCACCATTATAGTATTTTCTGTTTAGTTTTAAGCTCTCACAGATTCCTGGAAAAATTAACATTAGTTTCTCCCCCAAGTGATACTGGCTTTCTATTTCAAGATGGTTTTCTCTTCTAAAGTAGAAGTGGAAATTGTTTCAGATATTTATTTCATTACTATCAATCTTGATCAATTGGGAGGTCTGGGAAACTCTTCTTAATGGCCAATTAATGAAGACTTTACATCTATGTCAAATGAAACTATGGTTAAAAGAAAATAAGGTCTGAGTATATGTTCAAATTAAAAGATCAAATGATAGGTTTTCATTTTTTAAGTTTTTATTTAATACAAAGAAAACTCTTATGAGAGAATAGTACAGATTTGGATATAGTGAAGGTAAAAGGTGATTAAGGTGTGTCCAACACTGTTTCCTGTGATTAGATAATCATCAGATCTGAGGCTATTATTGCTTTCTTTAATTCTTTCAAGAAGATTAAATGATAAGACAGTTGGATTCTATGAAATACCAGTTATTTTTAATGGTCAGGAGTGAAACATTTAATGACTTTAAAGTTAGTAAGAGAACCTGATCCAAGTTATATAATAGCTTTCCTAATGCATGCCTTACTCAGTTTTGAGTATACTCTCAGGGCTCAGTTTTGAGCACTGTGATGATGTCACAAATCGTAGAACACATATGAAAATCTGCAAGGCAGAAAACCCTTGCAAATCATTTATCTGATGCACAATTTGTATTTAGAATGCAGAAGAAGTGATAACAGATCAATAATAAAAAGACAAAAGACTTTAAAAATTGGGTCAGTGATCCAATTAGATAGTTCTTCAAATACTATATATAATGTACACAAAGATGTGTTCAGACTGTAGATGAGGGAACTAAGGAACAAGGGGTTGGTAATGGCAGTCAAACCTTGAACCCCTGAAGATTAGATCTTACCTTCTACATGACAATTGCCTCTTATGTTATCTTCCTCATCAGGCAAATCAACTTGCAGAATCATAACTCTCATCACATTAATAAATTACATTGTTTTAGAAGTAGCCAACTTTATTTTTAAACTAAGATAATACTTGTGTGTTGAAATGGTTAAATATTAGTTTGTGGGCACTTGTTTCTTAAAATCCAATCCATTAGCAGGAATGTGGCCACACCGGCATGAGTTTCCTGCCTGACATCTTACCTTTCACCTGCACATATCTGTTAACATTTGGCTTCAGAAACCCATTCTGACATGGAGCAGAAAGAACACTTTTCTCTGAAAGCATTCTGAATCAGCCTCAATCCTGGTTACAGAGGCCAGAGAAAAGAGGACGTGCTTTCCCCTAGTACAGTTGGAACAATTCAAAACCGATTTGTCAGTTGTAAAAGGAGAATGAAAAGAGAAAATAGAAAGAACGTCTGTGGACAATAGCTTTGATTAATTTTTTTCTTCTGTTTTCTTTTTCATTCCTCTTCCTTCTCATCCTCCTCTTTCTCTACCCATCCCTGCATAAAAATTTAGAAAGTTTTTATCTTGATTCAAAAATACAATTACTTTATGAAATAAAATTTTCCATCAAGAGACAGACTTACTACAAAGTACTAAATGTGAATTTTAAATTGCTTTATGCATAATGGTAAGATTAAAAATGAATGCTGTTATTTTAGCTGACCTAAAGTTAGAGGGGTCACTCCCCTCTACGATTCACATCCTAACCTAGAGTCAGGTAATTTTTTTTCTAATGGCATACAATAATTTCAATAGGAACTGAGGGAAGTAATTACATATTGGTCAGAATAATAAAAAAGATAATTTTATTATTGGCACCATAATTGGACTTGATAAGCTCACCAACAGTGCAATCCGTGTCATTCTCATTTTATATGGTCTTAATTAGAAAGCATCTGGCAAATGAACACCTGAGTGGCAGAAAGTTAGGGAGTGGAATGACAGCTCTTCATAGCGTTTAATGGGCTGTACTGAAACAACTTCTTCAGGTCAGGAAGCCTTTTGATCATTACCAAATAATTAGTGCTGTGAAGCACCATGAAGTTAGGTTTTCATGCACCTGCATTAAGGATACTATTAAGGGAATACTCATAAACGTAGCTTAGTATCTGCTCTCAGAATCAGCTCTCAGTATAGAGTTTCCCCACAGCCATGGAGGCTTGGTAGACACGAAGTAGCCCCTGTTCGTGATATTACCATGCTGCAGTTCATCCTCCTGTCTCATCACCCTGAAGCTTCTCTGTGACATCATAGCTTGATAATCACCCATGTACATCCCTGTTATTATCTTCTCATCAAGTCTTTATGCTTAGTGGGGCACTCACATGTTTCTTTGGTAGCATCCTTTAAATATAGCTTTACAGAAAGAACTTTTAGACCTGGATAAAAATAATTCCTAAAATCACTGTTATTTGGTAAGCAGTCAAACAATTCATAGTTAACCTATATATGTATCTACATAGGTGTATATATATATGTGTGTGTGTGTGTGTGTGTGTGTGTGTGTGTGTGTGTATGCATCTATATATGCATATATGTATCTAGGCAAATAGGATAGAAAATTGGTCAGTTATTTTCTGGCTGTCATGACTACAGATTCTTCTGGGAAAGAGCTGGAGTCCAACAAATACAGAGTGACTAATGTCTACCAGGTGGATGCTTCTGAAGACTGAGATGTGGCCTCATTAAATTGCTCCAGGGTTGTAACAAGCATGGTTCCAAGACTGTAGTGTTTAATAATGTAGAAGCAACCATAGGTCTCAACATCTATGCATCAGTATGATTTCACCAATCCATTCAACAAATACTATTTATGTTTGCCATGTGCCAAGCACTGTTCTAAATATAAACACAGCAGCAAACAGAAAATATCATTTTTATGATGTCTCTGTCTAGTGATCTACTTGAAACATTAACCAAATATTAAACAAATTAGGGCTGGAGAGATGACTTAGGGCTTATGACTACTAGCTCCTCTTCAAGAGGACCAAAGTTCAATAACTGGCCCCCAGAATACAGTAACAACTGTCTATATCTTCAGTCTCAGGAAAGCTGAAGGCATCCTCTGGCTTGGTACACAGATATACACACATGCAAGCAAAACACCCACACACAGAAATGCAAATAAATAAATTTTTAAGATGAAAACATTTAAACAGATGTACTTATTAAAATTGTATTCAATATTTCAATATTATTGTCAAGTTGTTAGTGTAGGACTGTTTGGAGCTAATAGAATTTGAAGCTTAGTTTTCTAAGTTTTTTTCAGCTTACCAGTTTTCGTTTTCAATGGTCATAGTAAATTTTCTGGATTTTTGGTTTGTTTGTTTTGTTGATTTTTTTGTTGTTGAGATATGCTGTCTCTATTATGTCGCTCTGGCTGTCCTGGAATTCGCTATGTAGACCAGGCTGGCCTCAACCTCTCAGAGATCCTCCTGCCTTTACTTGCAGGTGCTGGGATTAAAAAGATGTGCTGCCACACCCACTAGAGACTTTCTCATTTAAACAAGGTGTGTAACAGTTCAAAACTTTGCTTTCAAGACAGGTTATTTCTAGCTACCGTCTAATACATCAGACATCATAATTCATGATGCACATGTTGCTGCATCTTTTACTGTAGCTGTGATTGATATCCTCTAAGAATTCTTGAGGACTTACAAAGCAGATCTCTACTTTATATTGAATCTGAGAAATACGTCACTGCCAGATGCACAGTTACTTTGTGTATCATTACTAAAGCAAACTGCCTAGGGTGAAAAACCAAGGGCCATATTCTTCCTTTAGGTAAAAATAAATGAAATCACAATGTGGGAGAAACAGCACAGAAAATTCCTGTCTCATCCTAATAGGAAGAATAATAAAGAGGGGGCGGGGCGTGGAGGAGGGGCGGGGCGTGGAGGAGGGGCGGGGCGTGGAGGAGGGGCGGGGCGTGGAGGAGGGGATGTGTTGGTTTTGTTACTGTTTGGATTGGGTCACCAGGTGTTGCCTAGGCTGGCTCTGAATTTCTAAACTCCAGCAGCCTGTGTTTCCAGAGTAGCTAGGGCAGCAAACACAGACAGCTTTCTTAAAGTCTTTGAACCTCAAAGTGATTTATTTATGCTATAAATTCACAATGTGGCCTGAAAAGTCATGTAAATTTTTAAATTTTTAAATTATCTCAGCTGATCGCATCAATTACCTAAAAACATTATTGAATATAAAATGCAAACTCATTTGAGAGATGTTAAAGTATTTTAATGCACCTTAAACTTTTTTGTTTTGCTTTTATGAGACAGAATTTATCTATGTAGCCTTGGCTGTCCTGTAACTCAGTATGTAGACAAGTTGGCCTCAAACTCAGAGATATGCCTGCCTCTGCCTCCTTTGTGATGGGATTAAAAGTGTGTGCCACCACTGCCCAGCTGCATCTTGAATTTGATGAAATATAATCAAAGTTCTGTTCCAAAATAAAGCCTGTATTTAGTATTCCCAATACTGGATTATAGAAAACTTTTATTTTAGAACAAGGAGTCAGGTTCCAGGTCGGGAAAGATGTCTTAGAGACTGAGAGCACTGGCTACTCTTGTAGAGACCCAGGTGTTTTTTTCCAGCCCCTACATCGTGGCTCACAACCATCTATAACTCCATTTTTAGGAGACTCAAAGCTTTCTTCTGATCTCCACAGACACCAGAATAAAAATGAATAAAATTTTAAAAGAAGTCAAGTTAGTGGAGAACATTCATCTGCAAACGTTTTCATCAAAATATGGCATAAACTACCTTAAGGCTTTCTGGAGTTAAAGATCCAAGGAAAAGGTTCTGGTCTAAGAATCAGTTACTTCTCTGCAGTGTATCCTGTGCTACTTGTCTTCTGTGGAAGTAGTTGCTTTTCTTGTGGAGGGCCTTTAAGTTGTAGGGACCTTCAGAGTTAACGGGAGTTTCCTCATTTCCTGCCACAATCCACTTAATGCTTGCTAGTTCAGCACAGAATATTCAGGGACATGTACTAAATGAAATGAAAATTAATTTCATCCAAGTGTCTCATAAATTTTGATATATAATCATCCACTGAAAAAAATTATAATTAAAATAATTAATTAAAAACTTGAATTTTCTTGCATGAGAAAAAAATTTTCCTGTGTCAATTTGGTATAAAGATTTTATTTTTCTTCCTGGGAACAATGTTTCACATTAAAAATAATCAGATGGTATCATATTATTATTACTGAAACAAACTAATGAAATTACTATCATTTTTGAATGACATACTTTTAAAGTTATATTTCTTAACCATTGTGTATTTTTTATCAGGGAACATGCAGTCCTGTGGAACAATTTTAATTGATACAAAAAAAAAAACCTGTAAATCAAATGGAGATGATTTAAAATGTACCTGAATTTCTTTACAACCGAAAAATGTTTCTTTAGATTATATATAAATGCTGATACTGTAAACAAAAATCTGACATCTTATGTCTTAGGACTTTATACAATTTAATCTGGTATTTTGAAATTTCAAACTACTAATTTTAGAACAAAAAATTATGTCTGGTATATGAAGAATAATTACGTAGAAATCACAAATCACTCAGCTTATTTTAAAGCAAAAGTCAATACTATTAACATAATAAGTAAGCCAGTACAAATCGTGAAATAGATTTTATCCATAACATTAGAGTCACGAGACTTTCAAAATGACTCTGAGCATACATACCAGCTATCAAAGTTAACCAGGCCGTCTCGCCAATATTCTTGCACATTTGTCTGAACTGGTGGGTGAAAGCAAATATTATGTATGCGAGCAACATTCTGTCTCATTTTTTCAATACTGAGAATGGAACCCAGGGCTTTACAACATGCCAGGCAAGCATTCAGTCCTCAGCCCTTTCTTGCTGCTTTTTGTTATTTTTTTCCCTTAATGTGTCAACTCTTGTTAATGCTGTTTTCATTTTCGGATTCCCTTCTATAGGAGGCACTTGGCTCTGTCATGACGGAGACCAACTGTGGGATGAAGCTCCCTTTCTATACCCCCACACACGTTATCTGTCTTCCTGTTTGTTTTGTTTTTAAAAACACAATATCTTATTCTAGACTAATCTCCTCCTAACTTAGTACTTATTGTCTAAACTACTGTTCTGCAATATTTTATTTAGAATCCAACACTGTAACTTGCTTTCTTTCCTGTAGAAAAGCCTGTAATTTTATCCTATAACAAATATAGAAATAAAACTTAAATATCTAAAATTTGCTGTCAAGATGGAAGTTTCACTAAAGGACTACAATACAGACTGGAAAAGTAAGTTTTAAGTCAGTAAAATACACATCTGTAATTAAAGGAATGAATGCTGTGAGCATATTAAAAATCTGTTATGTGTATTTTTGGGGGCATTTTAGAAAGCAAAATTACAGACTATTGTATAACATTCTCCCTGAAAAAAAAAAAACAGAATTTATTTTGCTTTTCTCTTTGAAAGAAGAGAACAAATGCCCTGGCAACATCCCAAATAACAGCATTAAAAGAAGAACAATGGTTTTCTTCGAAAACATGGATCTCACGGGGAGTACAGAAGGATGGCCAGGATTCAGCTCTCACCTCTCTGGATTGAGATCTGTGAACTGAGCATGAACTGCCTCTGTCAGAAGCCTTGTGCCAGCGTGGCTTGCTCTAAGGTATGCATCTCTGGTTGAACAGACATGTGAGTGAGGGTCAAGGCTCTCTGCTCATGACTACATGTCTCCATCCTCCCCACTTTTCAAATTAGTAAGGTTGTATACTGTCACGTGTCACTCCAAGTATTGAGTTCAGACAGTACCTACAAGAAACACGTTTTGAGTACTGCTCATGCTGGTGATAACTCATTGAGTTCTTGAAAGAACACAGAAGAATCCTAACCCAGCAGAAATCCTAACCCACCTAGAAAAGGATGATGAAAAAGAAAAAAATTTGATCTTTTTTTAAAATCCATTATGTTAGCATAAAAGGTATTTCCTAAAGAGTTTGGAGACATTTCTTCTGAATATATGGTTTAATATTAACATAGAATTATATATATGCATATATAGAGATAGAGATATATGTTATATTTAGTGATTATTATGTTTCCTCTACCTTACTTTTCTTATTATTGGTCAAATGCCTGTCTATTTACCTATTTATCTACAAATCATTAATCTATCTATTTATAATATATCAATACAATTCCTTAAAATGCTACACATATTTTTATTTTTATCATTCCTCTGAGAGTTTCCTACAACATATTTTGATCATACTCACTCCCTACAAACTCTTCCCAGATCCACTCTTCCCTCCCTTTACATCCAACTCTGTGTCCTTTAAAAAAAAAATACAACGAAAAACCCTTTAAGGCCTACTTGTGCTGCCCAAATATTCTTAGATGTGTGGTTTTTCAGAAGACTATGATCAACTAACAAAAGGCTACATTCTTAGAGGAAACTGCCTCTCTGTGTCCTATCAACTAATAATTGCCAATAGCTCCATAGGTACAGATAGGATTTCATCCTCCACTCTCCTCTCCATGCTGGGTTTTGATTTGGTTTGGGCTTGCATGGGTTTTGTGCATGTGATCGCAGGTACTATACATTTATATGTGCATCTGTGTCCAGAAGACAGTGTTTCCTTGTAGTCATCCACCACCTATGGCTTTTATACCCTTTCTGACCCTCCGGAACCAGGCAAAGAAGGGATGTGTGTGTGTGCGTGTGTGTGTGTGTGTATGTGTGTGTGTGTATGTATGTTTCATTTAGAGTCCAGCATCCTGCAGTCTCTTATTCTCTGTACTTTGGTCAAAAATGTGGGTCTCTGTGTTAATCTCTATCTACTACAAATAGAAGCTTCTCATATGAGGGTTGAGAGTTATATTAGTCTATGGGTATAAAGATATTAGGAGTCAGTTTAATACTGTGTCCATTTAGCAGAATAATAATATGTTTATCCTATAGGACCTATGATATGGCTGGTTGTAGATTCTCGGCCCAATAACAGTCCCAGGTATGAGGTAGGGCTCACATTCAATCAGAAAGCTGTTGGTTACTACCATGATGCTCATGCCACTATTGTATCATTGATCATGTCTTGCTAGGCCAGTCATCATAGATTCTAAGACTATGAAAGCTAGCTAGTAGTGATAAAGCTTCCCAGCAATACCAGCTTCATCTCTTTATGTTCTATGACTTATGTATACAGTGTCTCCAGCAAAGGGATCTTACCATCAAGTTCTGGAGAGTAACCAAGAGCAATAGCAATAGCCTGTAACACTCATGGGAAGTTTTTGGGGCCATTATACAACCATCATAATGGTTGCACCAACTTTTGGTCAGGATGTGGAACACATATGATTCACTGCCATTGCTGTTGGAAAGGCAAAATGGTAAAGAAAATAATTGGACATTTTCTTAAAATCCACGTATGTCATTACCATACAATCCAACAATTGCATAGTTTTGTCCACAGCAGAATGAGTGACTGCTTATAGCAGCCTTATACATAATTGACAAAACTGGAAGAACTAACATGTCTCTCTGTTGGGGCCCAGGTTTCCCAGGCTATGAAATGCTTTAGCTTGACAAGGTTCCTGAAGCGAATTCACTGCCGGGAACTGGAACTCCCTAACTGCCTTGCTCCTTTTTTGTCTTCACTGTACGGTGGCATATGTTCTCTCATCAATAATAAGATCTGTATAAGCCAATAGTAATAGCAAAATCAATCCCTGAGCTGGCTACTGTGGGCTGGAATGGAACACACCCATGCTATCCAGAAGTAAATTGCAATAAAGCAACCCAGGTTTATTGCAAAGATTTAAGAAATATATAAAACCCAGAAAATTCCCCTAAGTTAGTAGTTATTAGCAGCTTCTCCCCACCACTCAGCAGGGATTCTTTCTTCCCCAGAATACCCAGGCACCATTGCGTCTCAGGTGCAGGCGGCTACCCCCACACCTGACCGACAAGGTTGAGGAACCAATCAAAATAGCCCAAGACCAGGGCTCCGGGGGACCCCAATAAAAGCCCTGGACGGGGGTCGCTCTCTCTCTTGCTCTCTTGCCCTCTTGCCCTCTCGCCTCTTGCCCACATCTCCCGCCCGTGCGCGGCGGCTGCCCCAAGCCGCCGCGTGCGCCAAGTTCATTTAATAAAAAGGCCTCGTGCGGTTTCAACAGCCACCAAGACTGTCTCGTGTTTCTTTGGGGTTTACCCATCCTTCGTGGAAGAAAGAACCCCCATTTTCGCGGGGGCCAGAGCTGGACCGCCAGGACCCCCGCATCTCTCAGTAGATAAACAGATTTTTAAAAATGATAGTTCCAAACAAGTTAACATGTATTAAATGGTAGTTTAAAAAAAATGTGTTCTCTAATTTCAAGGAGACACAGGAGAAACTTAAATGTATTATTAAAGAACCAGCCTCAGAGGCTGTCTATTCTGTGCTTTTAACTATGTGAACATTCTGGAAAGGCAAAGCTATGAAGATGTTTAAACAGTCAGAAGTTACCAAGACTGGGCAGGAGTGGGCAGTGAACAGGCAGAACACTGAAAGGGTTTAGGACAGTGTAACTGTTTTCTGTATAAGTTAAACATACCCTGTTAAACCATGCCAAGTCTGAGACTGAACACTGATGTCCACATACATGTTTATCAACAGTGACAAGTGGACTTCTGTGGTGTAGGACACAGTAACACTGGGGATAAAGAGAGGGATACAAAGGCACTCTGTAAATTTTGCTACATTTTTCTGTGAAATTCAAACTGCTCTAAACATAAATTCTGTTTTTAAAAGGATGTTTTATCTGTGAAAGGAAACATTTCAATGAAAAATGTTTCTAGCTATCTTATAACTATTAAAGCTTTTTCTCTACTTGTGAGATCAAATATTTTCAAGTTGCTTAAGATTTTAGGAACAAATTAAACATTCACAAAAATGACGTAACGGCACTATGTATCGGTATATATGAATGAAATTTATTTCATTTCCACAAGTTTTGGAATTGAATAGCATAATTTGTAACCCTCAGTTCATCCTCTGGATGTGTGAACATGGAAAGATAAATTAAAACAGCCTACCTCACTGAAACTAACTAGAACCATAGTTAGGGACACACTTTCTTAGGGAATTCTATCTCTGTGATAAAATTTCATGATCACAGGGAGGGAGCAGTTTACTTCAGCATAGAATCCTTTGTTATCAATCATCATTGAGAAATGTCAGGGCCGGAACTCAAGGTAGAAACCTGGAACAGGAACTAAAGAAGAAACCATGGAGGAACACTGCTTACTGGCGCTCCTCATAGCTTTTTCATCCTTCTTTTCTTTTCTTTCTTTCTTTTTTTTTTTGGTTTTTAGAGTCATGGTTTCTGTGTTGTAACTCTGGCCTGGAACTCACTCTGTTGACCAGAGACTCACAAAGAACCGCCTGCCTCTGCCTACTGAATGCTGGAATAAAAGGTTTGTGCCACCACTGTCTTGTCCATTCTGCTTTCTTCTGGTAACCAGACCTACCAGAGCAGGGGTGGTACCAACCCCAGTGGGTTGGACTCTCCCACATCAATCATTAATCAAGAAAATGAATTACAGACTTGCCAATAGATCAATCTTACAGAGGTATTTTGTTTTTTGTTTTTTTTTTTTAAACTGAGAGTCCCTCTTCCCAAATAATTCTATCTTGTGTCAAGTGGTCATAAAACTAACCTAGATTCATACATACATACATACATAAATACTACCTATCTTTGACTTAAAAAAATAGTATTTTTTAATGATAATATGTAAGAGTAGTTTTCCATACTGGAATTAATATATTTCAAACATGAAGAAACCAGGAAAAAAAACCTTCATTTTTAAAAAATAAAAGTCTATGATGACTTCCAAAATTTCTACCCAAAATGATCTATGTCCTTTAAAATCCAAAGATGTATTGAATATTTTTTGGACAAAAGATAGTGGGCCCATAAAAATTAGCATAAAATCTTCAGTTCTTTCAGTCTTATATTTCTATGACAGACTTCAACATTTTATGTTATTTTCTAAAAGTCAACCATCTTGGGTTATGAGGGAATAAGAGAAAGGAGGAAAAGAGGAGTGAGCGGGGGAGGGAGAAAAGGAAGGGAGGGACGGAGGGAGATGAAATGGAAGGAGGAAGGGGTAGTGCTTGTAATAAAAAATATTCCCCTGAGGCTCATCCATTTGAGCACCTGGTACACAATTGGTGTTGCTGTTTGGTGATGTCTAGATGGTACAGCTTACCTGGAGGAAGTATAACATTTGGGATGGGCTTTGAGAGGTAGAAGCCTCACCTACTTCCAGTTTGTTCTTCCTGATTCATGCTTTCAGCTGAGGAGGTGAACTCTCTGCTTTCTGATTTTCGGTCTGCTATGCCTACTTGAGGTCATGCCTCCCTGATTTGATGGATTCACATCTCTGTAACTGTAAGTCCAAACAAGCCCTTCCATCTGTAAGTTCTTTTTGGTCATGGTGCTTTTTCACAGCAATAGAAAAGTAATGAGTGCAGAAGAGAAGGGAACAGAGAGCTTTAAAGGTAATCAAATCCAAGGAGAATTAGACATCAAGCAGAACATGGCCAAAAACATGTCACAACTCCTGAAGTCACCAGGTGAAAACTAGAGTTCATATAATGGCTCTAGTCCATTCTAAACACCGTTGATATTAGACTGGGGATGATCAAGCCATGGATTGTCTGTTCTTGGAATTTGACATTATTGCCAGCTCTGCCACCATCGGCCTTATAATGAAATGTCTATTGGCTCTGAATCTGGGCTGAAGACTCTAAAGTGAACACACATGAGGAATCATTTAAGTCATATTGCCACTCTAATTTCCAAAGACATGAAAAGGTATGTGCCACTTTTAGGTTTCATTGAGGAGAATTGTTTGTTAAGAAATAAGGCTCCCAGTTTGGAGACTTTCCTCATACAATCAGAAGTGCATTTACAGAGGACCAAATATTCATCACAAATGTGCGCTCGATTATTCAACATGTCTGAACAAAAGTTAAAATCAAAATGCTATCCTCGGTAGCCAGATATAAGGCTAAAAATATTTGTTTTGACAGACTCAGGTACAGAGAGATAAAACATTTATAGGCACAGCCAAAGCAAATTAGAAGCCAAGAAGCAGGATAGAAGTTACAGTTTGCCTGTCTTCCTTAGTCTTTCATATTTTCACATACTGACTACTAACTGAAACAACTTTCTTCAGAAAGTTCAGTTACACTTCGAAGTTGAATGCCTTAGGAAAAAATAAAAGATAAAAAAGTAAAAAATACAATTTTTTGATATCTTGCTTTATTTCATATCGTTTCAACTATCCAGAGGAAGTCAGCATATATAATACATATACACATATACACATGACTGTTTTCATTTATATATATATATATATATATATATATATACGCACACATATATACATCCTCATACATATGTGTATATATCAGTACACACAAACATATACTAATCAAGTTACACTTATTGCTTCATATAATAATAAGATCTGTTTTTAAAAAGACAGTGTTAAATCCCTCTTAGGTTTTAGGGCAATAGCAAAAATGCCTTCCCTTCTCCAATCACTTCATTCTTCATTCCCTGAGTAACAATCTTTAATCTATGGACATTAAGTTCTTTACTTAAGGCTTTAATCAATTCTCCATATCTCTTCAGAGTGGTAGCAGAGATAGACAGGAGAGGGCACTGTGTCAAATTATCAGCTAAATGCAAAGATAAGGACAGTAATTGCCTATCTAAACACAGACAGGGCAAAGGTAACCTGGAACAGTTCTTGCCTTATTGAATTTAAGTTCTGTGTTGACTTTATATCATGTTTACCTCATGTGGTTGTATTTCAAAATATCTATATACTACATGTATTTTTTTTAATTCTTGCTTAAGATTATAACACTTTTTTATTCTTGAATAATTTAATGTTTAAATAAATTTTAAACATATTCTTGAAGAAAAGGAATAGTGAATGTTGGTTGTTATTTTGTCTCTTTTCAAAATTTGGTGGTTATTTTGTCTGTTTCTTTAATTTTTTTTTTCATTTGCGGAGAATGTGGGAACAAGAAGACATCATACCTCCTTTCAGAGACTCAAAAGAAGGAAAGCGTCTTTCAACATCTTCATGAGGGATTAAGTAGTTAATCCCAGATAAGGGATCCTGATGGAAATATGATAATGGAGATTGTAGTCCTCTAGAATGGAGTCAGAAAGAGCCCCTTCTATGCATGAGACCAGGACTATAATGATCTTAGATAAGAGACTCTTGTGTATGAAGCATCCCACGTGGGACCCCTCATGTAGTTGTCTCAGCAGATCTACAGAAGTAAAGGATGATTTTTGTATTTTACAGATTATCAAATGGAATTTCAGTGAGGTTAGGTGCCCCGTCTAGTGTTATCTGACTAGAAAAATAACCAAAATGAGGTCTAAGTCCCATGACTACTTACCCCAAGGCTTTAGATTTAAACCCAAGGCCGAACTTGGGGTTTAAGGAGTGCTGGTACTCCATGAAATTAAATGGGGCAACTCTGACATTGGCCTATTGTTCCCCATTCTTTTTTACTTTACCTCAAATAAAGCCTAGTATAATAGGTTCTCAGTAAATGCAGACTGACTCTTTTCTGAGCTATCGTTCATTTTCAACAGAGTGAGATGATGTTAAATTTAGAAGATGTGGTATTTTTGTGATTTCTTGCTTAGCTTCTAAGTGTTTAAAATATTTGATAATAACCATAAAGTATACATCTTTCATTACAAAAATAATGTCTTTGTTTATATGTGTCTATGTATGGTATATTTGTATATGTTTGCATATATGTGTGTGGAGGCTCTGTACATTATTTTTTGAGACAGAGTCTTTCATTGAATCTAGTACATGTTTATTAGGGGACACTGTCTTGTTAGAGCACTCCAGGGATCTGCCTACCTCAGCCTCCCCTCTACCCAGATTACAAATGCATGTTGCTCTACCCATGGGTGATAGAATGTGAACTCAGGTTCTAGTGCTTGTATTGCAAGGACCCACGTCTCCACTCCCACAAAAGTGATTTCGCTCAATTCAACTGAAAGGTATTTGATCTCTTGCTCCAGCTTTAATAAAAGTAAATGTCATTTTCACATGAATGTACTACAGAGAAACGGTGGCTTGGCCTGACCTGGATCATCCTGTTGAAGTTTTATTGGACTGTTGCTCAGCACTGATTGAGAACTGAGGGTTCATAAGGTAAATTTAGGAATCCAGTTTTATTCAGGAAAGTGACCTAGTTTTATTGACACATTAACTGAATCTCTCCAGGAGGGGCAAACTGAGCAGGTGTAGGAAGAGCTGCATGCTTCATAATAGAGAAAATCCACAGAATATATCGATTCATTTTACAGCTGGGAACTTGGAAATGATGATTTCTTAACATGTAAATCTGTACACCTTTGTCACAGAAGAAAAAACTTTACCTTGACTGAATAATAACCTTTATTATGTTGTTGACATTGTTTTGCTAACAAAAGAACTTCCACCTGTCTTTCAGACATGCTTCTTCTGTGACATATGTTCAAAGTTTTATTGACTTACATTGTCTTTATTTATTAAAATGTTTTGATAATTATCAGTTGCTAAAATCCAGCTGCTACTATTTGACAGTAACAGCTAATCTGATTGAGCAGTGTGGTGGTATTGTATATATTTTTTAAATCTCCTATTTTCTGTTGCTATTGTATACTACTCAAGAATTGGAACATTTTATTTTTAAGTCTTATTTTAGTTTATATTACCAGAGGCTGGGAGGTACAAACACAAGGTGCTAGCTAAACTTCTAATTTGTACAGTCCCATTTCATAGCACTCTGTGCATATGTAACTGATGCAATCCAACTAAAGGAAGAACTTACTGCCAAAACTAGAATGTCCTCAACTTCTGCGGGCCCTGCCTACATGATCTAAACTCTTCTACCAAAGCTCCAAGCTCCCAGCATAGCCCAGATTAAGAAATGAGCTTCAGCATTGGTTTGGATGGAGAGAAAACACATATATTCAAAACAAAGAGACAATAATTACTAATTTTATTGAGCAATTATGTTGTCATGCGCTATGATAAGCCTGCAGGTTTAAATTACCCTATTGTTGTCTTTATAGCAATCTTATGGGGTACATTTGACTATTAACCACTTCATAGATGAGCCTAGAGTTGAGTAAGTTGCCTGCAGTTCCTGAACTGGCAAATGGCTGAACTAACATGAGAATTGGCCTGCCCAAGAGAGAGAATTGACATTTTGCTATTTCTCCGCACCTGCTGTATGTGGCTTACACAGTAAAGGCAGCATTTGAGAAAGTTTTTAAGTAGTGCTATCTCTTGCTTCATTTAATTAGTACCAATATTATTCACTCCATCTGTCAGCTTTCTGTCTACCTCTCAGCCTCTTAGCCAAACTCCAAAATGAGTTGTTTTTTTTTAATTTCCCCTAGATAAATGTTGAGATCTGATGCTGTTTAACCCTGCACAAATACATTAATTTTTATAGAGTTGAAAGAAAAAATATAAATAAACAAACTGGAAAACTGGAGCTTTAGAGTATGTGGGACCCCATATCATTAAAATAGCAATTAACAAAAACTAATCATTTTCATTTTATATGTAGATTATTGGCTTGTGTTTTTATTTTAGTTTAAATTGTGCACATTAACATAAATACACAGGCTAAGGGGAAGCAACTAATTTGCATTTTATAAATGCAATTAGCATTAATAGAATGTATGAACTCTGATAGTCTAGATGACACAGTTGCATTAATTCTCATCCCGGGATAGAGTTAAGTGATTCAGAATATACTCCTTTCTAATTGGATTGTTCTAACAAGGATAACTCAGGATGATATGCGTTTAGAGCTGAACAGAATATGACTTCCGGAATTTTAACAACATAATGAGTTTTTTTTTTTTTTTTTGCTTTCTGTATGTCAGGCTTTCAAAGATATCTATAAAATTATTCCTACAATACTTGTTTTCTCCTGCTTAGAAATTTCATTCTGAATAAATACCCAAGGGATGGCTTATATAATTGTGTTATTATTCAAGTAGGTTTTAAGATCTTAAGAAAATATTCCACTTAAAGATTCTTTAAAAACAGTAATATCCAATTCAATGTGAACTCTGAATAGAATAAAGTAAACATGACAATAATTCCCACAAAATAAATTTAGTCACTCAATGTGTGCACCATGCCTCACTGTTTTGCGTTCTGTTATGCCTTAATTTTTTTGTGTAGTTCAGTGGTTTTGTGTGCTGACTATCACACATTACTTTTTAATTCATGAGAATGACTCTTTCTAGGGAACATCATATCTACATTACTAGAGCTAGTAACTTCTAAAATATAGAAGTTTTGGCAAGAGCTCGGATACTTTAGAAATGTTAGTTATAAAGAATTTTCTTTCATATTGTGCTCCCAAGTTAGAATTTTCAGTCCATTGATCAAAGAATAAACAAATCTCCATCCAGTTGCCCATGAGGTTATTGCCACACTTCCTCCCTTTTAAATAACTTTTGATGATAAAGAACTTCTACTTTCAACTTAATATCAAACTCTGCTTGTAAAAGTATTTTAATACTATAAGCATTCCTTGCAATCAATTAACTAACTTGAAAAATGGACCCTACTTTTCACATTGATAGAACACATAAGTTTAAATATAGTGAGAAATCTATTTGTACAGATAGATATAGTGACTTCATCTAAACTATCAAAAATAGATAAATGATGTTAAATTACTTCCTAGTGTTATTGTATTTTTTTCCTCCTCATTTGTCCTCTTTCTGGTCACTTTTCCAATTACTTTCCATAATGATACAGAAATCAGTAAACTATCCGCACACAAAATTTCAGAAATATATGCTCTGCTTGACTCTTCTTAGTTTTCTAGGGTGGTCATGGCATAATTTCACAGACTGGATAACTCCAATGAAATAGCCTTGCTTGCTGAGTCACATTCTGAGTGTCTCTGTGTAGATATTTCTCCTCTCTAAGAACGCTGATGAATTTGTACTAAATAACCTCATTCAACCATTTTACCACTCTGCAGGCCCTGTGTTCAAATACAGTCCCACCCTAAGATATTTAAATGGCTTTGTGAGTGGCACAATTCAGTCCATAAATGGGTGAATTGTGTAAGAATCCAGGTTTCCTCGTTCTAGTACCATTTCTATAAGATATGATTTACATATATGCTTCTTTGTCCTTACTATACCTAATGAGATATGAGCAGAACATTAAAAAGTAGCCTGTGGATCTCATGATCACTTTCCTTAGAGCAATATTATACATGGAAGTTCTATTAGTCTGCATTCTAGAAAAAAAAAACAACATGGATCCCCAGACTACTGTCAACTGATAACTGTAGGAAATAACTTTTTATAAATAATCCATTTGTATTTGAGGTATTGTTTGTTTGTTTATTTGTTTGTTTTAACCTGTGGCATATAACTTATTCTGATCAACATGTAGATATAATGATTGCTATTCTACTAAATCAAGTTAAAGGTTTTTATACCCTAAGATTGTTTAAGTTCAATACCTCATTTCTTATTTTCTCTACTGGCACTGAAACAAAAAATAAAGTCTCTTATTGATCAGTAAAATTGACATATGAAGTTATATTAATTGTGCATATCATTTGAATATAAAAATAATAAACATTCAAATCTATGCTTCAAATATAGAAAGAAGACAAGTCCAAATGGTATGCCACCATTAGACTGATCATGTGCTTCAACCACCACTACATGTTCAAGACTGTTTATATCATTCTACTTTTAAGGGTTTGATGCATATTAACAGACTGAATGATAATAAATATACTAAATTAAATGTCTTTGCATTTATGATGATAAGAAAATTAATGTCAAGGCATGCCTAGCATGTAAGTGGTTCTGAGTATAATCCCCAGTACCACATATAGAGTACACACACATGCACATATACACACACATGCATACATCCAAATGCTAACGCACAAATTCTATGTTAAAGAAAACCATAATGAAAAATGTATGTATGAGACATATGATAGTTTGAATGAAAATGGACTTATAGGCCCACGGGGAGTGGCTCTATTAGAAAGTGTGGCCTTGTTGGATTAGGTGTGCCTTGTTAGAAGAATTATGTCAGGCTTTGAGGTATCAGACACTCAAGCTAGGCTCAGTCTCTCTCTCTCTCTTCCTGCTGCCTGTCAATCCAAAGGAAGAACTCTCAGATCCTTCTCCAGTACCATATCTGCCTTGTGCTACATGCTTTCTGGCCATGACGATAATGAACTAAGCCTCTGCACTGTAAGCCAGCCCCAATTGAATGTTTCTCTCTATAAGAGTTGCAGTGGTCATGGTGTCCTGTCACAGCAATAGAAACCCTAAGACAGAAGTTGGTACCAGGAATGGGGTATTGCTGTGATAGGTTGAATCATGCTTTTGTTTGGAAGAATATGAACTTTTCAACTTTGAATAGGAAAGCAGCTGAAAGCTTTAAGTGGGCCTTAATGGGCCATACAACTAGAAGCATGGAAGACAGTGGTGGTGAGGGTGATTTGTAATATGAGGTCCTGGCATAAGAAGTTTTGGAGGAGAAGAATATTAGTATATGGCCCAGAGACTGCTTTTGATATTTAGTGACGAATGTGGATGCTTTCTGCCCTTTTCCAAAAAAATCCGCTGGAGGCTAAACTGAAGAATTATGGATTAACAGCTTTGGCAAAGGACATTTTCAAACAACATAGCATTGACTGTGTTGTGTGTCTATTAGTGAACAGTCTTATGCAGAGCTATAATAAAAAAGAGCATGCTGATCAAGGAAAACTACAAAATGTACATTTGGAGGAACAAAGGAACATCAGGAACTATAAAATAGATTAAAGAATTAAAGAAAAACTTCATGCTAGGTGAAATAAAGGAAATGGTGATCTCAGAGCAAGACCATTCCTAGCTAAACTTCCAACTTTGTAGAGGAATAGGCCTGTGTGAAAGCTAGGATGGGTCTATATTCCAGGGGTCTATTTGAATAAATCACATTCAGAGGCCTGTGTGGTCCAGAGAGAATGTAGAACTAATGTTAAGAATGTTGGACACACCTCTAATCCCAGTAAAGCAGTAGTAGCAAACATCTTTAATCCCAGTATTCAGAGATAGTGGTGGTCCATGCTTTTAATCCCTAAGACAGAAACAGAATGTGGAAGCAGACACAGGAGGCTGGATTGCCTTGGAGATCCTAAAATGTTGGAGATGCCAGAGTGGTGGGATATCTGCTGAGGTAAATTACTAACAGGGAGTGGAACCAGCCTAAGTGTGTTGCAGTCAACAACGCTGAAGGAGTTGGAGATCTGAAGAGCACTTTGAATCAGACATAGAGATGTGGAGTTTGGATTTTGCCCTGCTGGTTTCAGTTTTACTTTGATCCAGTATTTCCTCACTATGTTCCCTTTCCCCCTTTTGGGAACAATAATGTGTAATCTGTGCCATTTTGTGTTGGAAGTATGTGATCTGCTTTTTGATTTTGATATTGGCAGTTATAGTTAAGAGATTCTGACAAATCTTTGAAGAGATTTTGAACTCTGAACTTTTAAACAGTGCTGATACTGTGATAGACTATGAGGACTTTTGGAGTTGGGTTGAATACATTTTGCATTATGATATGGCTACAAGTCTATGGAGGCCAGAGAGTGGAATGTGGTTGTTTGAATGAAAATGGTCCTCATAGGCCCATTAGGAGTGGCGCTATCTGGAGGTATGGCCTTATTAAAATAGATGTGGCCTTGTTAGACAAAGTCTGTCAAGCTTTGAGTTTTCAGATGTTCAAGCTAGGCTCAGTCTCACTCTCTCTTCCTACTGTGTGACAATCCTGAGGTAGAGCTCTTAGCTCCTCCTCCAGTACCATGCCTCCCTGTGTGCCATCATGCTTTAGCACCATGGTAATAAGGGACTAAACCTCTCATATATAAACCAGCCCCAATTAAATGTCTTCCTTTATAAGAGTTACAGTGGTCACAGTGTCTCTTCACAGCAATAAAAACCCTAACTATGACAGGACATCATGCAATTTATAGGCATAGATATTTCCAGAAATAGGAAATCACATATGGATTCTCAGACACTGATAGTGGGAGATTTTAATAACCAATTCTCACAAATATAGAGGTCATCCAGACAAAACTAAACATAGAAATACTGGAGCTAACTGATGGTATAAACAAACATACCTAACATATATTTATAGAACATTTCATCTAAACCCAAAAGAATATAAATTCTTTTCTGAACCTCATCAAACTTTCTCCAGATTGACCACATACTAAGACACAAAGCATCAACAGATACAAGAAAATTGAAATAACACCCTAAATCGAATTTGACCACCACATATTAAAGCTGAATAGCAACACAAACATCTCTTGTCACCAAATGAAGCTTCCTGTAAAAGGAATGGGTCACAACTAATTGAATTGTTGGTCAAAGAGACACCATGGGAATCCCCAAACAACTCAGGCTGTTGTCAAGACTATAGGTTGCTCTCCACAAACTTATGGCAAGACTTCATTGCTGAAGACAATACCTATACAACTCAGTGAACATGGAAAAGTCATGGTGGTGACAACAGAAGGTCTGCTATGGATCTGGGTATGAGACTGTGTCATTGGATTTGGAAATGGAAAGAGAGTGAAGATCTGAAGCTGACCTGTCTGTTTTACCAGTCTACTTGGTTTTCTGGCAGGCCTAGCCAGTGGGTTCTTAGAGAATGTCTACTAGCGTTAAGAGCTGGGATAACAGGATGAATGAGGAGGAGGAGATCTGAGAGCTCAGCTGGAAATGGGGGACAGAGAGGAAGGGGAGGCTGCAGCAGGTGATCTACTATAGACTGGGGTATTGGATTTGAAGGAGAGGAGGGCTAGATGAAGACGAACAGTTAGCCTTCTCTGGTTGGAGTGGCCTGTGGGTTCTCAGGGAATACCTGCTGGTGTTGGGTACTGGAATCAAGCAATGAGGGGGGAGGGGAGAAAGGTTGAAGGGGAAGATCTGAGTGATCCACTGGAGATGAGGACAGCTGAGAAGGGAGGTCTCAGAATGTGGCCAGCTGCAGAGCTGGGGATGAGTAGGGATTTGCAGTTACCCTACCTGCTGCTCTGGCTGGCTTCTTGCTGTCAAAAATAAAATTTTGTTTTATTTTATTTTGTGCTGAGATTAGGAATAAAAGGAACAACAATAACTTGCATTGTTGTGCATACTCTTCTTTTTTTCTTTCTCATTACCTGTGATGTTTTGAATGGGAATGGACCCCATAGGCTCACATAGTTGAATGTTTGGTTCTCAGTTGGTGTCCTCTTTAGGAAGGATTAAGAGTTATAGCCTGGTTGGAGGAGGTGTGTCACTGGGGGTGGGCTTTAAGGTTTAAAGACTATGCCAGACCTAGTCTCTTCTCTCCATCTCCTGGCTGAGGATGAGAATGAAAGCTCTGAGCTACTGCTTCAGCACCATGCCTGCCTGCCTAAGGCCATGTTTCCTGACATGATAATAATGGACTAACCCTCTGAAATGGTACAAAAGCTCACAATTAAATGCCTTCTTGTATAAGCTGCCTTGGTCATGATGTTTCTTCATAGCAATGGAATAGATATCTAAGATAATACCTTATCTTGTAAATTACATTATGTATACTTTAATGTGGTCTTAAATATTTACATGGGATTATACAATCCAAGAATATTTTAGTTGTTTTTTTTAAATCCTTATGATTGAAATTTTATCTCAAATCCCCTCTGCCGTAACCCAACTTTCCCAGGAAACTTATATTATTATATTAATTTGTTTGTCAGGAATTCATATAATTTAGTATTTCATCATTCTTTATTTGCTTCATTTACGCTTATTTAAATTTATGATTATTTTAGAAAGCTACTAAAGCAAATGGTTTTGCTTTCACCACCTTTTCTAGAACCGTAGTGAACATGTGATAAGTTCTAACTGACCCCAGATTGTTCTTGCAAAATGCATCCAAGTGTCCAATAAAGATGAGATCTAACCTACTTATTCCTTTCTTGTTCTTGTTAAAACACAGATTAAAAGTAAAATGAATCATAAGGTCTTTGCTTTCCACAAGAGTAATTTAACAATGTGGTATGTTAGTCTACATGCACACAAACCAGTAGCTTAGTATGAGCAGTTAGTTTTGCGCAAGAATATAGCCATCAACGTGACTAAAAAGCTGGAATCATGTAATCTAAATAAGTGGTTGAAAAAGTACAAACATATCATGACATTTTGTCAAAATCCTAAAAAAAAATCTTACTGATGGCTATAGATATTTAGAGAAGTGGAAACTATATTTTCTATAGCATAATCTGAAACTTTGGAAAATTGAGGGTTGAGAATATTAATTATGCATATGAGTAACAATATACAGACTGAACATATGGTATTCATGTAGTCAGGAATAAATATATATAATACATATACATTTAAGTATGTAGAAACAACTAAATAAAAAATAAAGGCCAGAAATTTGAAAGAAAGGAAGGAGGGGCATATGGAAAGTTTTAGAGTGAGAGAAGGGAAGAGAAAATGATATAATTATATTATAATCTCAAAAAATTTTAATATTCTATTTTATTGTAAAAATGACCATAAGTACCTTGAACAGTGGTTGCCTTCTGCTCTAATAGTGTGCTTTATCATGTGTGGCCATTATCTGTGCTTTGCCACCTTGCTGTCTAGGATGATATCAGCTCATTTATTTTGTTTGCACAGCCAGTGTCTGAAAATATCTTAAGCAGCAGTTATAGAAGGTGAAAGTTCTGCCAGTATTGCTTCAAATGTCTGATGTAATCACTTGGTCCTTTTTGTAACAAAATTTTCCATTTACCTCTGCAAGTTCAGCTTCACCAAAATAAGGTGCCTAGAGTTACATGAGCAGCAGCAGCTGCAGCCATAATCCCATTACCAGCTGTTCCTTTTATAACTCTTTTACAATGATGTGTTTCATCAGAATTTCTCGCCCTACACTGCTACTCTTTTCATGTCCTCTAAAACTTTCCCCACTATCAACTTTGAACACATGCACTTATCTCTCAAATGCTTCTTCCCTACGATCATGACATAGACTGAATAATTCTGTTCTTCTGATATCCAATCCCCACTATAATTGTTTCCAAAGTCTACTATTTAATTATAGTCTATCACAAGTTATTTTATTCCCAGGCAAATCAAATATATAAATTAGTAAAGACAAATACCAATATGACTAGGCAGTCATGCATAGGCTCAGTGCTCTACTCTGGCTATTTTAATAAGAATGAGTCCTCCAGGTCTATATCAAAAGTCTTCTCTAGTAAGACTTGATTGAAAGTATAGTGGAGACTAAGAGTTACAGGCTTCTTTCTTAGCCACCGATTGGATTTCTCTGCTTATACTCTATGCCAAATATAGCTAATTCCCGTAGGAGGTGATTCTCTAGCCTTTCCACTGTGTTCTCTCCAGCTGATGTACAGGCAGAGAGAAGGGAGAGTATTGCTAAGCATCAGATGGGATACTTAGACAATTATTATTGCTGAGAAACAGACCTTAGAGTAATTCTAAACATAAAAGTAATAAGAAGCTGCCAACATCCTTGATCAAGAAAAACACCGAGGAGAGACAGAGCTACCAGAAACAGGGGATGGAGTTTCTCTGGCAAGCTGATTCTTAAGAGATGCCTAAGGAAGAAGTAAAAGTGAATGCAGGAGAAGTTGTGCTTAGACACAGGAGAATGACAGATGTGGGTTAAAGGCATGTGATTGGTGATAAAGGAATGGGCACAATTATAAACACTTGCATCACATGTTCATTATCACTATCCAGCATCTACCAGAGAAGAGGTACCAACTTCACAAAAGGCTTCCACCCCATTGTTCTTCCCATGGAACTGTGAACTGATTTAGTTATGCTGGATATAATTGGCCGAGAATTCATCCACAACATCAATAGCTGCCTATTGTGTGTCTGATAACAAATGGATGTAAGAGAATTTGTCCTGGCGATAATGAGAATAAAGTCTAAAACTGGATATGAGCTTTCAGGAAAAGAATTTAATCAGAAAGAAAAAGAGTTAAAGTAAATGGAGTCAACACTGCCTTTGGGATATTTATATTGCCCTTAACAGAGAAAAGAGTAGGCGGGAATGTTGTGTCCTTGCAGAGATCTGGGGTCTATTAGTCTTAATGATGTGTTTCTGCATCTTCTTTCTTTCTTCCTTTCATCTCTCCCTCATGGTTTAAGTAAACTTTCCCATATAAGATGAGATGTGCAGCCAGTTTGTCCCTGGGACATCCTGATGTCCTGTACATGAAGATTCTTTCTCTTGTGATAAGATGATGAAGGGCAGCCACACTTTGTACATCATTAATTAGGGAAGGAACCAGATAGGTGACAGATTTTACAGATTAAACGGTTTAAGAACAATCTCTTGTCAACATGAGGGTCCCTGGTACAATTTTAAATTCAAGACCATACTAGCCTCGTCTAGGAAAACTAGATCATATTTTGTGGAGTTGATACTAAAGGGGTTTTTAATTTGTTAATGTCTTGTTTTCATTTTTGTAGATTCTTCTGGTTTTTGTATCACCAACAAAGTGAAGAAGGAAATGGAGGTATGATAGAAATCACGACCTTTAAACACACTGACTGTGTAAGAGTAGCACTAGTTTTTGCCATCCCTCTGAGGAAAAGAAAAATGTCATCCTTCATTTGACACTCTACAGTGAAGAGGGACAGTTTCTAGAGCTTTGTTAAGGACTTTCCAAATATGATAAATCTTACCAAACAAAACCTCAATGTTAGTGTTTTTCTAACTACCAACTTTTTTTCTAAGTATATATTTCAGAATCTTGGTTGTTTATTGCATAAATTCGCATACCCTATGGAATCATTGTGACTGGACTTTAACCATGACCTTACTTAATATCTACAACATAGAGGCCATCATAAGCAGGAACCCATGCTGATGCTTTGGATACCAGGCATTAGTGACAATGCCTATCTTTTTCTATTAAACCTTGAATATCTGTGCATTTCCCTTTTACTAAAAAAAAAGCCGCAGTTCACTTTGAGGATGAATAGGTTTTTTTTTAACCAAGTATACTTGTTATGATCTTGCAAAACAGTAGAAAGGGAGAGAAATAGTTACCTGTCCACCGTCAAGAAGGCTATCAGTCTTATTATGTCTTTAAACAACAACTTAAGCTATTTGATTTCTTGAGTATCCCTCAAGCTTGTCAAATGTTGTGCCTGGAAGTTTTCAGCCTCCATAAGTGTGAGATCTAATTTTACACATACATAAGTCTTAGTTCTGTGGTTCTATCCCTCTAAGAATCCACAGAAATATGATTAATTATTTTAGTATCCACATAAATAATATCATAGCACCTGTGATTTGTATTCTTTTCCTTCAGTAACATTTTAAATGATTTAAAAAATAATTATGTGTATGTATGTGTCTATGTGTTGGTATGTGAGTACGAGTGCCTACAGATGCCAGAAGAGTGCTGAAAAATTCTGGGGAACACATGCTTGCCTGGTGTGAATACATGAGCCAACAGAAAAATATGATGAGGAGGCTAAAACCCACCTTGTGAAATCTCTGTTGCCATGACTTTATTCCTGCCCACAGCTGCCTGATGCATTAACACTTAATATATCTTCCACGGGAGAGGCTCTACATGAGTGATCAGGCACTACATTTAAAAGGATGAGGGCTGGTAAAATAATCCAGCCACCAAAGTGCTTGCCTTACATGCATGCGGACTTGAGTCTCAGACCCAGAAATCATGTGCACACAAGTGAGCATCCTGTCATGCAGTTGTACTTCCAGCCCTGAGGAAGCAGAGACAGATGGGCCCTTGGAGCATAGACTAATCCGTGGAAAGATCCTGTCTCAGTAAACAAAGTTTCCATCACCTGAAGAATGAAACCTGAGGTGTTTCTCTAACCTCAAGATATATATGCATATGAATGTGCACACACATGTGCATCTGCACACACACACACACACACACACACACACATACACACATGGATGCACACAGGCACACACACACATACACACAGACACACATGGATGCACACAGGCACACACACACATACACACAGAGACACATAGACAGTCACAGACACACACACACAGTCAAAGAGATGAAAAAGCCCCTTCTGCCTCACATTGGAACATACCTCTTAATATCCAAATTACAGAGAAACTTAGGCTTCATGTTAATTAATTCAACTGAAAGGATATTTCCATTGTTTTTTTCCCCATTATAAATGTGATTGTATATTTTAAAAGTCTGGCTTTAGAGTCATTTTATTTAGGATTAGATGGAGCTTTGATCCATTATATTGTGGCTTATTAAAGTTCCCTTAATATAGCATTATCCAGTTGAATATTTACTGAAAAAAAAAAGGCAAGTGATGATCCTCAGAAGGCAAAAATTGGAAAATGTTCATTTTTTACTGTGTTTTTCAGATCCTGGCCACTTTCATAGTAAAGAAAAGCAGAAGATTGTGTCCTTTCTGAGTTTTAACAATATTTTAAAATATCAAATAAAGATCTTATAAAATCTAGGTCTCTATAAAGACGAAGATAAGACAGAGAGGAAAGATTAAATGGTGAGGTGATTTCTGTAACCGTCCATATTCTAATCCAGTCAGTGCTCTAGGAACACTTTAAAGGTTGGAGAGTCCGGACTAAAACACATTTGTAATCTTTGAGTTATTAACTTGCTAGAGAAGAGGGAGTGGGAGTAGGACAGAGGAACGGAGGGAGGTAAGGAATGAGGAAAAGAGAGGGGGAGAGAAAGAGTGAGAACATGAGCAAGAGAGAGAGAAGGAGGAAGAAAAAGAAGTGGGGGATATGATAAGAATTATGGTTACACAGGAAGCGTGCAAATGGAGGGGGGGCTTTACCCCAACCAAGCAATAGGAACATATAGGAATAAAGAAGTGAAGACCACATTCTAGCAAGTGAGGTAATACTTCAGCCAGAACAGTGAAATGGCAGACGTAGAACAAATAATTTTTTAAAAATTAGGAATAGGACACACTTGATATTTTTTTAAACTAACGTGAAGGCTCTGGTAGAGCAAAGAGGAAAGGATCGTTGACAAGGTCTCAGTGAGCACAGGAACAGGACTTAAGATCTTAGGAGATGAAGGCTTCCTCGTCTAACGAAGGATAGAAAGCTCAGCACTTGTCAAGACAAACGCCGTGGGCTTTACTCTGCCACTCACTGTTTGCTATTGCTGTATAGAAAGGCTGCAGATTTTCCAGGTTGATTTTGTATCCAGCCACTTTGCTGAAACTGTTGATTATCTCTAGAAGTTTTCCTCTTTAACCTTGTTTTATTTTATCTCCCTTGAAAGCCCCTCCCCACAAGAGTCCCTTAGTATGTGATTATTTCTGTCTTCAGTCCAAAGTATTGCTTCCAGTATTCTCTGTCAGTCTAGTTTGGTGGGCATGAATTCTCTTTAGTCTACTTGTATGATGGAAACTTTTTCTTTCTTTCTCAACTCCAACAGATAGTTTTGTTGGCTACAGTAGTCTTGATCTAAAAGTATCTAAATTATCTAAAAAGTATCTAAATTATCTAAAAGTAAATTTTTCTGAGCCTATGAAATAGCTCAGAAGATAGTCAATACAGACCAGAGAAAAGAACTGACTCATGAGATGTTTGAACTTCTGTCTTTGTTAGGGTTTCTATTGGTGTGATTAAACATTACCACAGGTGACTTGAGGGGGAAAGGTTCTATTTCAGCTTATAACTCTCAGCTCACACTTCATCACTGAGAGAAGTCAGGGTAGGAACTAAAGGCAGAAACCTGGAGACAGGAACTGAAGCAGAGGCCATAAGAGGAGTTGCCTAGTGGCTCGCTCCTCATGGCTTGCTCAGCCTGCTTTCTTACACAACTCAGGACTGTGTGCCCAGGGGTGGCACTGTGCACAGTGTGCTGGGCCCTCCACATCCATCATTAATTAAGAAAATGCTCTACAGAGTTGTCTATGAGCAATCTGATAGAGGCCTTTTCTCAACTGAAGTTCTTCTGAGACAACTAAATTTAGCTTGAGTCACAAAGACTAAAACCAGAGCACCTTCAAAGAAGCATCCACTGCACATATGCCCCCTCACTATTAAAGGTAAAATTTACAGATTTTTGATCTTTAATTGGGAGAATCAAGAATTACAATTAAGGATCATAGAGTATAATTTAAAGATGTAATGGTAGAATATATGCATAAGCATATTCAGTTTTCAGAAGCTGCTAGACAGGAAGTAATGAAACATAGATCCATACTGAGCATGGTGGCCCATACCTTTAATCCAAGCATCCAGGACTTAGAGGCAGGGGGATTTTTGTAGTTCAAGGTCATCCTGGGCTACATAGGGAACACGCATCTCAGTGGTTCTCAATCTTCCTAATGCTGCAATCCTTCTGTACAGCTCCTCATGTTGTAGTGATACCCAACCATAATTTATTTTTGTTGCTACTTTATAATTGTAACTTGGCTACTGCTATGAATCCTAATGCAAATATCTGATACACAGAATGTCTTAGGAGACCCCTGCGAAAGGGTCATTCAACCCCCAAAGGGGTCATGACCCACAGGTTCTCAACCTATCTCAAAAAAGAATAGATCAAAACTTGGGATCTATATTTTAATCTCAACCTCCTAAATTATTAGATATTAAAATTTTATTAAAGATGCAGGTACTAGCTTATTGGTTATTGTTTTATTTGTTGATAGTTGGTTTTGTGTTTTCTTAAAGATGTTTTAAATACTTTTATAAGGAATTCAAGTTGGAACACATGGAAGTCATATTCTCGAGTGAATTTTAAGATGAGATTGTCAACTTCTACTTTAATGTTTTGCAAATAATAACTTTAAAAACCCAGTTATTTTGTCTGCCAGTCTTCTGCAAGCCACAATGCAATTACATAAAACACACTTGGATTTCTTTTCTAACTTGCCTGGTTGAGGAGTGAAGATAGCACTGACAAATTGAAGGCTGATTTCCTGATAATCTAACTGTACCTTTGCTCAGATCTTTCTCTTATGATATTTACAGCTACTAATGTTACAGTTCCCTTGATTCATTTTTAGATGTAAATATGAACACTCCTTTATTAACAATAGCTTGTAGCAAAATAACATGAGTTTAGTCATTCAAGTATTTTCATATAAATTTTATTTTATGAATGACATAATGCATTTCCTCATTAAAAATTCCTTATGATAGCTTTAGTGTTTTCTCAGAATTTCTTATCATGTGAAATGATCCTAAACACATTGTCAAAGACTCTGGAGAAATGTGTGAAGAGGTAGGGCTAGTATCGATTTTCACAGTTACTCTTTGTTAATGACTATCATGGTTTAGTCAACTGAATTTGCGTAACTCTCATGTATAGCAACAGAGATGCTTCACTGACCTTAGAATTGACATATATTTCCTATAATCTTTCCTTGATATATTCAGCTCTTAACGGGTATTGAAACAACCACAGAGGGGCACAAATAGCAATCAACATACAGAACTCATGGTCTATTTAAACTTTTAAAAATCAAGTTAATATTAAAATGTTTTTCAGAGTCTCACCTGACCATAATTACTGACAATTTCATTTTGTTTACCGGCTTCCCTTGCTGCAGGTGGCTTCTCACTTTGATTACTTCAGGGCGTTATTCACTTACAATACATTACACCTGGGCTCTATGTATTTCTCTTGATACATACACAGTTTCTTGATGCTATGGCAGGTGATTTTTTTCCCCTTGAAAATGGTTGGCTTTCCATTACCATACTGATTACTTTTCTTAATTAAAGTGGGTAGGTTTATAAATTGAAACTGAAAGCATTTGGCTCCTCCTTGCAACTCTGTGTGTCATTCATTACTGGGAGTGTTCTTTCTCACATTCACACTACCATTAACTGAAAGGGCAGAAAGCCTTCTGAATTAAACAGGCTACAGTTAGACAAATTAATCTTATGAAATATAAAAGGTCAGTCACCATTCCCTCAATGTTTGTTGAACAAGGAAAATGATGAGTAATACATCATCAGACAAAATACAAAATGAAGGTTACTCAATATAAGGGTTACACTTCTAAACGAGCCTATAGCTTTAAACAACGCTAGTAAATTTTAGAATGCCCATGTTTACTTTTTAAAAGTAAAATTATTAATTTTATGTGTATTAAAAGTTAATATTTAAAGTTGTACCTGTTTGCATTTACTGTGATCTTTTTATACATGTATATGTTACAAAATATTTGAATCAGAGTAAGTATTCTTTGCCCTCCTCTTCCTTCTTCCTCTTTATTATTCTGCATTGTTCCCTTCCTCCCATTAGAGCTCCTCCCTGCCTCTCAATGGCCCCTTCCTACACTTATGTCCCATATATATGCATATATATACGTCCCAGGTCCATTTAGAAGAGCAACTAGAGCTCTTAACCTCTGAGCCATTTCTCCAGCCTCATGTTTGCCTTCTTTTACATAACATAATGATTGCCAATTCTATCCATTTTTCCTGCAGATGTCAGAATGTCAGTGTTTACAGATGAAATTAAAATTTTGCACATGTGGACCACATTGTCTTTATTTACTCATCCGTTGGTGAACGTCTACGCAGCTTCCATTGCTTAGCTACTATAAACACAGCAGCAATAAACACGGATGTTCAAGGGCCTCTGTGGCAAGCTGCCTTAGAAGCCTTTGGGTGTATACCTTGGGGTTGCACAGATGAATTATATGGTACTTCTGTGTTTGACACTTTGAGGAACCTCATTAATTTCCACAGTAGCTGCACTTGTTTACATTCTCACCCTCAGTGTGAAAGGGTTCTTCTCACCTCCTAACCAACATTTGTTGTCTTTTGTCTTCTCAGTGATAGCTATACTGACTGATGTGATGCACAATTTAAAACCAATCCTAATTTGCATTCCCCTAATGGCTAAGGATGCTGCCTACTTTTTCAAATATTTATCAGCCATCTGCATTTCTTCTTTTGATAAATGCCTATTCAGTTCTATTTGCTGAATGGATGATGTAGTTTTATTGTTGCTAAAATTTTCCATATATTTATATTTTCAAGATATTATCATTTGTTGGGCAGATGGCTAGCAGAGAATTGCTCCTATTCTGTAGGCTGTCTCTCTTTTGCTGTGTACAACAGTAATCTCATGCAATCCCATTTGCTAATTCTTGATTTGATTTCCTGAACCTTAAGAATCCTTTTAAGAAATTTCCTGCCTGTGCCAATATCCTGAAATGTTTTCCTCTAAGTCTCAATGTTTCTAGTCTTACAGTAGTGTCTTAGATCCACTTCAAAATTACTTTTATGCAGGGTGAGAAATATTAGTCTAGTTTCATTCTTCAACATGTGGATAGCCAGTTTTCCAAGCACCATTTGGTGAAGAGCCTGTCTTTTGTTCTAATGAATGTTTGGGGTACCTTTGTCATAAGTGGCTGTAGCTGTGTGGGTTTTTTTGGGGGTCTTCTAGTCCATTGGTCCTCCTGTCCATTTTTGTGCCAGTGTCATGCTCTTCTATTTTATTTTCCTATAGTTCTGCAACACAATGTCTTTAGCATTACTCATTCATGATTTCAGAGAACCCGTTTCCAATATATCTGAGCTTAATAGAATCTTGACTATAAGTTTGTCATTTTTGGCCTTTATTATATAGATATGTTCTTTCTATTTCTAGCTTCTTTGGAACTTTTAACATCAAAGAATTCTCGGCTTTGCCAAAGTTCACCTACTGAGATACAATTTTCTGTTTTTAAGTCTATTTATGTGCTGTATTACATTTATAGATAATTCATGTGCTGGACAATTCTTGCATCCTGGGAGGAAATCAATCTGCTTGTTGTTTATGATCTCCTTAATATGTTCTGGAATTTAATTTGTAAAAATTTTATTGAGAATTTTTCTATGTATGTTCCTTGGGGAAACTGGCCTAGAATCTTCTCTTCCTCCTCTCCTCTCCTCTCCTCTCCTCTCCTCTCCTCTCCTCTCCTCTCCTCTCCTCTCCTCTCCTCTCCTCTCCTCTTCTCTCCTCTCCTCTCTTCTCCTCCCCTTCCCTCCCCTCCTCTCCCCTCCTCTCATCTCCTGTTTTCTCCTCTCCTCTCCTATGCTCTCCTCCCTTCCTCCCTATTTCCCCCCTCCCTCTCTGGTATATACATAAATATGCATACATATATGTGGGTGTGCATGCCTGTATGTGTGCTTATTCCCTTAAGACAGGGTCTCTCATGGACCCTAATGTCCACAGTTTCAGCTGGGCTTTCCAGACACTGAGCTCCCAGGATGCAACTGTCTTTATTCTCCTCCAATACTAGGGTTACATGCATCTACTGTCATACCTGGCATTTTTGTACATGGGTCTGATAGATTCAAACTCATATTCTTAAGTTTTAATAAGCACTGTCCTGAGTTAGCTCTCCAGCCTCTGTAAGTTTTAATTTTAACTAAATGAATTGAATAAACATGTCAGCTTCTTCTTATGAAATAAGTCTGTTACTGATATTGTTATGTCCTTTCTTTTCTCTTCTAGAGCTATAATCAAACATTAAATAGGCTACATATTTGTAGGCATGGTAATTTTGTAATAACAGAACTTTGGGAAAGTTATAAGACTTAAAGCTGCTTTGGACCACTAACGATTTATGTAGGAGTATTTCTTGCCTATGCCTAAAGGAATATTGAAAGTTAACAATGCTAACAGTTTCTCATCTTTTTCATAAAATTAAACATGGCTTATGCTAAAATTTGCATATAAATGTGATGACATCTTTTCATTAAAAATGGAATCAATCTAAATTATAACTATTCTCTCATCTGTATTTGAAAATGTTTATTCAACTATGCCCATGACACTATAAATCTATCCTAAAATTGAATCAACAAATGAAATCTTTGTATGCAACTATGCCATTTGCACATACAACAACATATTATTACAACAATGTTGTGTGATCCTCTATTTTGGCTCACTGATTTTGGTCCCTGCTCACTCTGATACACATCTTCTGACATTAGATTTATCACCAAATTTTTAATTAAATTGTTGAAGCATGATGGAAGAGTTATGAGAATAATGATTGCATTTTATTGTATTATTTGGCTAATTTTACATTTATTTTTTTAATATAAAATCTTAATGATGACATTAAAAACCGAAAAAGACAATATTAATATCTGTTTATTATAGAAATATGTATTATGTAAACAGCATTTTCATAATTCCTTCTTTTTTATAATCATGTAAGCTTTCGACTTTTTACTTTTTTATAAACTACAGAAATTGGACACTATAATAAGCAGATTGATCATTTATAATTATAGAAAGTCAAATGTATCATCAATGCCAAACTGACATCTGTTGTTTTTTTTTATATTTTAGGGCAAAAAATTTACTAATTCTTTGGCTGGTCTATTAAAATCAAACAATATTTTAGACATGCAGATGATATTTTAAATACATTGCAGATGCCTATATCTCATCTCTTAACTCTTCTGTGATCACAGGTTCTTTTTCTCACTTTTCAAATAAATTCAAATTCAATATGCATTGCCTTTCTGCAAGGAAATATGAAAAAATTAGCCATAAGAGAAATAAGGAATTAGACACATTTTTTTTCATCAGTAGGGATTGTAGATTTTGCAAGTGGATTGTAGATTTTGCAAGTGGATTATGTATCTTTAAAATCACAGAGATAGACTGCAAATACAGTATAATTGAATTTTCCTGCTAATTGTAGCACAAAGATATTCTGATGTTGAGGAATACTGTGATCCCCCAAAGATGACTTCTCATTTCTAAATGAAGTAATTTATACAAAACATTTAATGCTTGAACATTTCTAACAAAATGTTGGGCATTGGTTTATTAGTTTGCTCTATGTTGCTGTGATAAGATACCATGACCAAGGTGACTTATGGGAGAGTTTATTTTAGCATAAGGTTCCAGAGGGATGAGCCAATTACAGCAGGGATGCATAGCAGCAGGTAGCAGACAGGAGGCAGCAGACATGAGGGCAGGAGCAGGATGCTGACAGCTCAATGACAAGCATGGAACAGGAGGAGCAAACTGGCAGTGGGGTGAAGCTATACACACTCAAATGCTGCCCCAGGGACAAATTTTCTCCAGCAAGTCTTAATCCTCCCCAAATAGCATCACTAACTGGGGACCAAGTGTTCAATTATCTGAGCCTATGGGAGACATTCTCAATCAAACCACCACAACTGATAGCTAATGAAATTTAATCTTACTAATCTGTGGGTCTGCAAAACTTTCTGAAAAGTCTTCCAGATGCCATGAATCATCTTTCTTGTTTTGTAATAAACTTCTGCTTTGTGTGATAACAAACGACATTTTCATTGCGTGCATCTAGGAACATGAGACAAAAAAAAAAAAAAGATAGAAAAGATTCATGCTTTAACTTCTCCATAATTAATCAATGGATTCATACTTCTGAAGTCAGAAAGAAAGTCTTTTTGTGTGCCAACGATTTCAAAAGTATTCCCTACTTCCTTATCCATCAGATTGAGTGAAGTCAGGTCTTAGGTTCAACTTCTTGATAACATTTGGAGATGAGTTTCATGCAGGGTGAGAGAAAAGAATAAATAAACATATATTCTTCTACATTTAGATATCCAGTTTGATTATTCCCATTTTATTTCATCCATTGTATATTATTGGCCTCTTTGTCAAAATCAGGTGGCTGTAGGACTGTGGACTTGTACGGGCTCCTTAATTTCATCCCATTGATCAATGTGTCTGTTTTTATGCTAGTGCCAGGCTGTTTTTATGGCTTATTGCTCTGTAGGATAAACTTGAAACCTGACACGTTTATACATTTTATTCAGATATAAATTTTCTTTTTAACACTTTAACATAATCATTTTCTTTACTTAAAATAAATGCTTCTATAATCTTAATGCATAAGTAATTTTGTATTTATGAAAGTAGAAATATTAAATCTGAGTTAATTGACATTCATTAAAATAGTAATTTTCTCTAAATAATATTTTTCAATGAGTCCACACCATCCAGCCATAGAAGTAGTGAACAGTTTGGGAGAATTTATAGACTTAATTCTCTCGATGGAAAGAAGTTGTAAAATTCTTATGATTATTTATCAATATGTTTGGAAATGAATAGATCCACAATGATAATAAATTTCACTTGTAAGTTCAAAACCTTTTCTAAACATAATACTAAAATCTATGTAGTTCATTACCTAAACTGAGATTAGAATTTATAAAATTGATACCCAATATTAGTGTTAAGGATTATTAAGATTTACAACCTTAAAGAGAAAAATCTGTGCTGGAATAACTACTACTATCCATGTCTGCTTGTTCTTTATATTTCACAAGTAATTAGAGAAACAGACTCAATGAAGCAGTCATTCCAATATAGCCAAAGCTGCCATTTTCTCATAAGTGTCCATACTGGGTTTTTATGATGTTTGACTAAATAAATATAAACATAGATAAGATACAGCATTTATTATGTTATACATTAAGAAGATTGTAAAAACAATAATTGCTTGTTGATTTTTTTTATAAATGTATTATTTATTTCAATCAGCAATAAACTTATTGTTATTTTAAAATAAGTTTTTTTCTACTCTATTTTATAATATGGGAGATATTGTGGATATGGCCCACATGAACTAAAATTTCTTGGATCACCAATAATTTTCAAGAGTACAAAATGTTGTTTATATTAAATATGCTGAGGATTTGTACATCATGTCATTAATAGTCCAATGACAAGATGAGGCAAATAATCAGAAAGAGGGCTCTAGGCTGGAGGATTCTGTGAAGATTTCTTGAGAAGTTGAAACTTATATTGAATTGTAAATGATAAAAGGGATTTAAGCATTGTAGACTGGAAGGGATGTCCATCTAACAATGTTAGCAAGAGCAAATATTGGTACCAACCACAGAGTGCAAGAATAAGGAGACTTGATGAGTTCAGCTGAAGTGGGTGAGAGTGTAGTGAGAAAATAGTAAAAGCCATGTTGAAAGACAAAGCCAACAGGGTTACAGATTTAATCATACTGACTATTGGGAGGCAATGATTGTTTTCTAACACAGATAAGAGAATAACACGGATTCAATTGTGCTTCAAGGAGATCCATCTGCGTGGTGGATTTGATTCTACAGAGAGGTAAACTAGTAGAAATATTATCATTGGAATCCATGTATAAAATGATAAAGGCCAGTTCTAAAATCTTGAATGAGGAGGCATAAAACTTGAGTGGGGAAGACAATGAGTGTAGTATTAATGCAACGAGAACACTCAGTAGGGATTAGAAGAAAGCAAAATGCCTGTATGATTACTTCAAAAGCCGATTTTGTTTTCATTTGGGAAGACATTCCATACAACAAATAAGCATTACTGAGAAATAACTAAATCACCAAACAAAATAAATACCTTGGTTAAAAATAACTGAGTCCAAGTATGGTGATACCCCCTACTCCCACCCCCACCCCCAAAAAAGAAAAACACACCCAGTACTTAGAAGGCAGAAGTGAAATATCTCTGCTGGGAGGTCAGTTTTATTTACATGGAAAATTTCAAGTGAGCCAAGGCTGCATACTGAGACTATCTCAAAAGAATTTATTTTGGTTATTTTTTATTCTTTATGTTTTGTTCAGCACACATTTACCTTTTCCTATAAACACATACACATGCACACACACCACACAGACACATTTTTGTATGAATGAAATAATGTTTTTGTTATAAAATCAGTATATACTTTAAAATTTAGAGTTTCCTGGGAAGTCTTTATTTCAGCTACTAAAAATATCCTATGACATATTTCTTAATAATGAGTTATCCTATGAAGCGGATGAAGAACTTTGCAGGAAACCAAGAGGCTATATCACAATATTCTACCAATAAAACTTAATGACTGATTATAATTCCAATTAAGCACTTAATTTTGTATAGAAGTAGCATATACCCAACTCAGCATTTCTGATGTTTAAAAACCCAACTATCCATCACTTCTTTCCTTGAAAATGGCAAGGTTAAAATGATCATTTATTCAATGAAATAAAATTATTGGCATGTAAGTTACTAGCTCATTTAGTGAGCATAGGAAATAAATTGAGAAGAAAGTTATTGAATCAAGGATTCTGTGCATAATTACTCATTAATTTTAAAGGTTCTATTTGAACGTTTACGTATAATTCCAAAGAAAAGACAACTGAAAGGAAGTCAAAGTAAGATGAACTGGTAGTCATTTGTACACTAACAAATTATAGCATTTCTTAAACTCAGAGAAGCACAAATCAGAATACACTGTTTAGTATTCTGCAGCAAGCTTACATCTATCCAAGCCAAGACAATTTGTTTGACATAGTAGGAATGGCAGCATTATCTCTGTGACTCACCTGGCTCCAGAGTTTCCTTGGCTCTGTGGAATCCTTCTTCAGTTATTTCCGGAATCTCAGAGATGCCCTCTATACATTCCTGTGACCTGCTTGGATTCTTTTCTCCTTAAAAAAAAAAAATTGCTACAGATTGTTCGAATTGAATAGCTTCAATCATTCCATGTCCCTACCTTCCCTCTATGTAATTTCGTTAAGATAAAATGAGTTTTCCTATTGAGTGTAGGTAAATTCTGGTTGTATTCTGCCAGAAAATAACCATACTATGGATGTTGACTCTACTGTATGTAATAGAGCAGAATTTAAGAAAATTTGTTCCCTATTTCTCCACTTAGTACTCTTTCTTCCCCAAAGCTACTAAATAATGCAGAGTCCTTTGAAATTATATTTCTTGGGCTTAACGTGTATGTTACTGGCCTTTCCTATATGTCGTCATATTGAAAAATTAGTGAAATACTGTTTGTTTGAGATAATGAAATGTCCAACATAACCAATTCATATGATGAGGGTTATTGCTGAAAACACTCCAAACACAAACACAGGTTGAAATCCTATTACATATGAGCATGCTCTGTCCATGGTAAATTCTTTAGTAGAATGTTTAATAATGCATTTCAATATAAATGTATAATAGCGTCCATAGAAATCCTAAGGCATAAATTAAGTGATCCTAGATCACATGCAAAAGCTCTTGGCAAATTCCCTAAATCATATGAAAGAGACTATTTTAGTTTAATATCCAATATGACATTAGATTGTGTTTAATACTGTTACTGAAAATAATTTAATTGCTGTCGATTATAGTCATAGCACTTTGAAATTTCATTTATTAATTAGACATATTTTAGAAATAACTGAGTGAAATTTATATATGAAAATCACTTTTATTTTAAGATAATTTCAAGAAACACAGAAAAATTATTTTGTCTTAATCAAACTTAAAAAATACTATCATTACTCAGATTTACTACTTAACATATCATTATGTTTAGGAAAATGAGAAAAGGCAGGATGGATTAAATACTTATGCTCACTACTTCCAATCATTGGTTTTCAAATATCCTCTTAAGATTGGTAGTTTTTTTTCCTCCATATAATTTCTTTTTATGGTATATATTGACACCTATGAAATATGTCTAGGGACAAAATGTGGTTTTGTTCTCATATGACAGCACATACAGTAGGAGAAATATGAAGTCTCTGCTGGTCCCCTGGAAGTCTATTGTCCACATAACAGCTAAAGGACAGTTTCAAACATACTGATGCCCTGGTTCATCTAATACACATGTTTAATGTATGGGTATGTTTCATATATAAGACATTCTTTCTTGTCCCCTCATGTCTGCATTGGGCTTAATGTTTATTGAATATCCACTTCAATAATGGGAGGTAATGTCTAGCATATTGAGATTTTGAGGCTTGTTGTATGACAGACAGTTTTTATGGGAAGTGTCAACACACAAGTCTACTCATTCCAGATAGAGAACCTAAAACATACCAAAGTACAGATACCACCAAAGTACAACTTTGTGATTCAATGAGTTTTGTTGGTGTTAAATTAAACAGGAATATGGGTGAGGGGTTACATACTGGAGAACAAACGATTCAAAGTCAACTGCAGCCTACACAGCATAGGAGACTACTCGCAGAAGCTGGAAACCTAGAAAACACTGCACAGCTTGTGGGCAGCTCAACAGGTTGGAGAGTGTCTTCCAGGTGGCTCATTAGGTATAAACACATTATAAGCAGCTTGTCTTCTCTGAGAATGGAGTCCTTACTACTTCTCTTGGCAGGGAGGGGCTTAGTGAATCTGGTCAGTTTCAGGGACTTCCTGAAGCTATTTGAGCTGTTTATTTCCTATCTTAAGAGATTTCCTTCAGAATGGAATGTTTCAATCTTGGAGGAAACTGCTATACAATAGTGGCATTGTAAATATTTTGCACGTACTCACTCATTTCATGTTCACCATATATTATTACCCCCATTTTACAAAAATAAACTGATAGTGGATGGGAAGAGTGCAAAAAGAGGGCCTAAAGAGTATATGGTCCAGACTTGAAGGGGCTAGGTAGCTTCTGGGAAGGATTCTGCAATAGTCTCCAGAACCCCAGTTCTGGCCCTGGTGGTAATAGCTGTGGCTGAAACTGCATGATCCATAGTGGCAAAATTGAAATCAAGGAGTAGATTACTATCATTAAGCTTGGCCACTGGTCAAGGACATGAAGATCAAGTTCCTGGAGATCTTCCCATTCTTCCTGCCCATAAGAAACCTGACATTGGCATCTTCCCAGTGGTGTCCCTTAAAGATGAGGCAGTAAGATCATGCCAGTGAGGAACCAGACTTGCAAGGCAGCAGACATGGCTCAAGGCTTTTGCTGATATTAGGGATGACAATAGTCATGCAGTTCTAGGCATTAAGTGCGCCAAGGAATTAGCCACTGTCACCTGAGGGGCTGTCATACTGGCCAAGCTGTCCATTGTTGCTGTGCAAAGAGGTTACTTGGGGAACAGGATTGGCAAATGCCACATAGCCCCATGCAAGGTGGCCATTGTGGGTCTGTGCTGGTGAGTCTCAGCCCTGCCCCCATAGGCACTAGCACCAAATCTGCTGCTGCTGTACCAAAGAAGCTGCTGCTGATAGCTGGTTGCTACACATCAGCCAGAGGCTGCACTGTCACCCCCAGCAACTTTGAAAAGGCCACCATTGATGCCATCTTTAAGATTTACGGCTAACTGAAACCTCCCTGACCTCTGGAAAGAAACTGTCTTCACCAAGGCTTCCTATCAGGATTTTACCCATCAGTCTTGTGAAAACCCATAACAAAGGACCCAGGTTCCAGCTGTGGCTATAACATAGAAATTTTATACAGGAAATATAAAATGAACTGAGTGTATTAAACCCCACAAACACACTCACACCACATACACACATACACACAAACACACAAAGTGACTTGCCTGAAATAAGAACTAGAAGCAGGAATCCAGTGCTATGGCTCATGTTCACATATAGTCCACTGTGACTGGTGGAGGGAGTATTCACACTTGTAAATAAAATACTGTCTCTGTCCTTAAAGTGTTCATTCTCCAGTAAGAGGGAAACTGGCATACCTTCAATATAATTTTATGTGCCAGGAAAGGTGAGATCATCCAGGATTTACAAAGTGTGTATCTATTCTGCACTTTGTAACTATCTGTTTATATATATTTGTTATATTTTTACAAGAATCTTGTTTTAAAATTAGCAAGTAAAGTATTTTGCATACTGTAAGAAAGAATAAATCAGTCCTAACTCTGTCAGTGATGGTCTCTGAAAAGAGGCCACTAAAAATTGGACACACTGTGCCTTGTTGAATATAAGAAACCTAAGCCAACCCTGACCAAAACCACTTTGTGACCATGATTGAGAAAGACAGAAATAAGCATCCTCTTAGATCTTTTCAGAGCACATAAAAAAGTAAGAATATTATCCAAGCATCAAAATTGTCCCAGCATCCACTTCTCTCAGCTGATAAAATCTGGCTGCTCCCTTTTGATCATTTTGCCTTTAGTTCTGCTCTTTCTTTCCACCTTCTAGACCAAAGTCATTGAGACACATTCCCATGGAATTGCCCATTTCTAACAGACTTCCATCAGGAGAAACACACTTTCTTGAATTCTTCTGAACAAATCTGGATAAAGCCTAAACCCTAAATAGAGCCCTAAAATCATTTCTCTGAAACTTTGCACTGTTCTTACTGTCTCACCCTCTCATAGCAAGGAACCAATAAACTTAAATTGGCTGGATTTCAGGTATGCTTCTGACAGGGTTCAGGTGAGGGTTAGTAACTACTCGGTGAGTAGACCCAAATGTGCGTCTTCTCAGTCCTTGCTGTTTCAGCAAGAAATTAGTCTTAAGAGTGATGTGTGCACTATGTTGGGAATTTCCACATGTTCAAGTGTGTAAACAAGTCATGGGTGGGAGCTGGATTTCACTCTGATCAGCGTTTTGGTTAATATTTGATTGTGACATTTAAACACTTTTCTTTGATTATTATTCATTTTCTTAGGTATATATTCTGCTTGGTCTTTGTGGCCACCTGATCAGATTTATAGTGCTTTTTTGTGAACCTGTTATCCGGTCTTGAAGTACCTACGTCTTTGGACTGCTTTATTGTTATGTCTCTATTAAGAAAACTTCCATAAAGAGAAAATCAATATAGACCTTGAAAATCCATTTTTGAGTCAGTGTCAAGGAAGGCTGAGTTCTGAAAAATATCATTAGACATTCAACATTAGACATTCTTTAGATCAAAGTAATCTACTGTCACCATGTCAAATCTTCACAAGGACTTCTCTTTTAGTCTATAAGAAAGAGCTTATTCAATTTCTTCTGCCCAGGGTCAGGGCATTTTGTCTGTCCTCTGATTATTATCAGTTACTATTTGTCCAAGTTTGACAGGAACAAGATTACAAAAAACACACTAACCTCACAGACCCCTAGAAGTCTCAGTGTGTTCTTCTAGAGGATCAGGGTTAAATTCTTAGCACTCACATGATGGCTTACAACCATCTCTTACTCCAGTTCCAGGTGTTCCAATGCCTTTTTCTGGCCTCTGCAGGCACCAGGCATGCACATGGTACACACATGCAGGCAAACACTCACATGCATAAAATAAAAATAAATAAAAACTCAAAAAAGCTGATATAATAAATGCATGGTTACAGGGCAGCACTGCCAAAGTCTGAATTTCTGTTTCACTCTTTTCTAGCCGTACTACATGCTACTAAAAATTAATTTATCTAAAAAGTGTTTATTAGAACTTCTCTATTAAGGTTGTGGAACAAAAATTCTTTGTCAGGACTCCTTGAAATTTCAGAGCATCTGTGAACTTTGTAGTGGGAAAATTACCCTATTCCTATTCATTTTTCACAAAACTTTAGTTTTCTTCAATTACAAAGAAGGAATAAGCTACAGTATGAAGTGTCAGCACCATTTATTAATTTCTGATGGAAACTGACCTTGCTATATCACAACAGTGGTTGCAAGTAACATTTGGAATGTTGTGATCCCTACTTCTAAATCACCAAAGCGGTTGTTAGATGGCACAGGAGCATCACTTAAATGCATTTGACTTACTGGCCAAAGTTTCTGTACTTTTGTGACTTTTTGTTATGCCTAGTATTCACCTATTGTTTCTCATATCCACAATGCTGTCCAGTATCTCCCAAATACATGTATTTGTTGGCCGGCAAAAGTGAATTACTTTAAAGTTAATAACATTGCACTTATAATTGATCCCTTGGTAATTCTTTATATATAAATACATGCATTTAAAAGTGTTTTTAGTTACATCTTTAGGTTTTTACCAGATTATCAAAGCTGTTTGTTCATTGTAGAAGTGAAAACATCTTGAGGTAGAGGAAAACAATGGAGGTACAAGATGCATTAATTATGTTCTACTCATTTTTGCCCAGAATGCCTCTAGAATAACACTAGTACTCCACGAATAGTGTATGAATGGCTTTTAGCCAGTCTGGTGCCTCAGGTCTCTGATGGAGGGTGGAAAAACCAAGGCAAAATTGCAGTGCACCTTCTATGCATCCAGGGGACAAAGCTATATGTCAAGTGTGGTAGGAGCTCAAGAGGAGGCACACGGAGGTCCTTAACTACATCTCAAATCAAAAGGAGCCTTCTCCAGAATTGGCCTCCCAATCTAGGTGGAAGGTTGGTCTAACAGTCTCACCGCACACTCGAGTGCCCCAGTGATTTTGGAGAGCGGTGAACGCAAGGTGCTCTCTTTCCTCTGACCCACCCCAGGAAGCCCCCAGGCAAGCATCTAGGAGGCGGGCACGAAAAGCCGCGTTCTCGCCACGCCTACTTCCTGCTCCATCCCGCGCCATTCCCGCTCCCTCTCCGGGTGAACCGGATGCGCTGTCAGTCTCCTCCTCCGTGTCCTTAGCCTCCAGCTCCCGGACTAGCCGCTGCCACCCCAAGGCCTTGGCCAAGAGGCTGCTGGCAGCTGGCCCGGCGGGCGCGGGCACGGTAGGAGCTGGGCGCGCACGGCTACCGCGCGTGGAGGAGGCACAGCCCTGCGGCCATGGGTGCCAGGGCCGCTCCTTCACGCCGGAGACAGGCGGGCCGCCGGCTGCGCTACCTGCCCACGGGCAGCTTTCCCTTCCTCCTCTTGCTGCTGCTGCTCTGCATCCAGCTCGGGGGCGGACAGAAGAAGAAGGAGGTAGATTGGATCCCGCGGGCGGTCGAGCCTGGGGGCCGGGGCGGGTTGGAGCTGGCCGCGTTGCTAGGAAGCCCCGCCGCGTTGCTAGGCAGCGGGGACTTGGGCGCGGGGGTGCCCGGGGGCGGGAGCCACGTGGGCGGGAGCGGGTTGGGCGTGTCCCTTGGGCACTACGGGCTGTGGATGCTGAGGGTGACCCTACTCCTACATCCCGGAAGTGTGGGCTGAAGTCGAGCTGAGCGCCCAAGCCTGCCTCACCGACCTGCGCTGAGCCCCAGGCGCGGGCCAGGCTGCGTTCCCTAAGGGTGTGCTGGTGTGAAAATACCCTTTGCAAGCATTTGCAAGCCCAGAGGAACTATTTGCCTCTTATTCCTCTCTCTTTTGTTTATATTAAGACGTCATACCGAGTGTGTTGCTATTCATTCCTAATTATACCCTTGTAGGACTGAATGCTTATTTCTCTGTTCAACTCAGAACAATCGCATTTTCATTGTTTTTTTTTAAAAATTATTTATTTATTTATTTTAACATCATATTTACTTGTGAAGTTTGGGTCACCTGATGTCAATTTCAACCCACCACTAGTTTTGAGTGTGAGATACTGTGTATCTAAATGAGTTGTAGAGTTATTTGTGAGCTCAGTTTTGCAGAATTAATGTGGTAATCTGGTCTAGTAGCTTCACAAAAAAACATTCGTTTTGGAATTGTGACTGAGATTTCTAATTGTAGACAAGTTTCGTAAGAGTACTCTGTTTTTATGGTTGAAGATGGCTTTTAACTGTTGAAATGACACAAGTACTAGTGGTTCATGATCTGAATCTGGTTCAGTTTATCACCAGAATTTCCTTAGTAGGGTAGAGAGTGAATAAGTAATCTCATACATAAGCAGTAATTCTCTTCATTTTATTTTATTTTATTTTATTTTTTTAAATTAAATGTTAGGTGTGTAGTTTGTGCCCTACTTGGGTTCCTGGTGCTTCAGGAGACATCAGGTCCCCTGGAACTGGAGTCACAGCAGGTTGTGAGCCACCATGTGGGTGCAGGAAATCGAACTGAGGTCTTCTGGAAGAGCAACTAGTGCTTTTTAACAGCGGAGACCTCTTAAGTTCCCTCTTTTCACCTTTGCTTCAAACAACCTCAGTATTCAGAGCTGCCCTTTCCCTGCCTATTGAGGTTTTTTTTTGCATGAAAAGTTGGCCATTCAAAATTCTTGATATTTTGGCAAGAGAATGGAGAGGTACAATTGTGAATTTGTGTGTGATTGTGTGTGTGTGTGTGTACACCTGTGTGTATTATGCATGTGTTTATACACATTTTCATGAAATGACATTTGCTTTCCTTAAAATTAGTTTTGTTATATTTTCTGATTAAGAATATACTCAAGAGAAATAATGGAGTAGCTAAAGAAGACTGAAGACTTTTGTAGCTACTCCCCTTAATTACATTGAACATAGCCGTATAAAACTTTTGAACCCTTTTCATGTTAGGTCAGTGGTTCTCAACTTTCGTAATGCTTTAACACAGTTCCTCATGTTGTGGTGACCCCCACAGCCATAAAATTATTTTTGTTGATACTTCATAACTGTAATTTTGCTACCATTATGAATTGTAATGTAATATCTGATATACAGATTGTCTTAGGCTACTCCTGTGAAAGGGTCGTTTGACCTCCAAAGGGGTTACAACCCAAAGGTTGAGAATCGCTGTGATAGGTGATAAGAATTTGTGGGAAATTTTGGGTTCATATTAGTATTTATTTGCATAGCTAGTACATTTTGTTTGGCTTTTTAAAAAGCATTTTCTTGTTTTCTTATATTATTAATACTTGTCAACTAATCACCTTCATTTATAATTGCCTTTAATTTTTAATGACCTGTTCTGATGATGTCAAAAAGGTGCTGTAAAGTGATTACCAGTGGACTTAGTGACTTTGACAAATATCAGAAGTGACTGTTAACAGTGATTTATACCACCTGCTCAAAATGTGACTAGTTAATAGGCTGTAATGTGTAGGTGATAATGAATATTCAGTATGAAAGCATGAATATTTTACAGATATATTCTGACAGAGGACCAAAATTCTTGCCTGTCCTAATCGTCGAAACATTTCCATTATCTTTCATGTATCTGTGTCATTATTTTGTAAAGAGCATGTACCTGTGAATGTATAATAATCTCTAGTTGTTTTCAATGGTTCATCTTTGAGACATTTTTAATATTTTACTGAATGTTGGTACATTTTAAGCAAGGCACTGAAGTGGAGGAAAAAGTTTGTAACTACAGTACAAAATTCAAAACCGCATAGTCATTAATATGCTGATGCACAGGCACACGTCAAGATGTGAGATTTAAGATAGCTGTTACGTGATAGCACTTTGAAGGTTGATTGGAAGTGACAGGCCTTATCTCATGTTGCCCAAACTAACTATCCACCTCCCTCTTGTTTCAGAGGTGATGGTAGAAGATATGTGATTCCTGTGCCCCAGCACTGAACGATTCTGTTCTCAGCAGCTGCTTGGGGTCTGTCTGCAGTACAAATATAGAAACACTAGGTTGGTGTCTTAGTTGGGGTTTCTGTTGCTGCAAGGAAACACCATGACCAAAAAGCAAGTTGGGGCGGAAAGGGTTTATTTGACTTACACTTCCATGTCACTGTTCGTCATCTAAGGAGGAAAAAGTCAGAGCAGAACCTCAAACAGGGCAGGAGTTGATGCAGAGACTGTCGAGGGGTGCTGCTTACTGGCTTGCTTCACATGGCTTGCTCAGCTTGCTTTCTTGTAGAGCCAAGGAACCCCAGCCCAGGGATGGAACCACGCACAATGGGCTGGGCCCTCCCCCATCAATAACTAATTAAGAAAATGCCTTACGGATCTTACGGAGACACTTTCTCAGTTAAGATTCTTTGTTTTCAGATAACTCTTGTATGTGTGTCAGGTTGACATTAAACCAGCCAGCACTGTCAGTGAGGGAAGGCTCTGCCAGTGCATGCCTTCTACAGTTTTGTTCTTTTGTGTTGGTTCTGAGAGCAGTGAGCAGCTATAAACAGTGGATAATTGTAACAAACGGTGACCTATGGTGTTGTAGCTCTTGAGTAGGGCCAGGATACTGAGACCCTTCAGCCTGCAAGTGTTATAGGTCTTGTGAGGCCCAAGAAGTCACTCAGCCCTTGACAGCTGCTACTATAGGGATTTCCCAGCACCTTGACCATAGCCAGCGTTATACATCCAAGGCCTAGAATCCTTGAGACCTGTGGCTCTCAGGCCTTGTGAGCTCCCAGGAACCTTTCTGGTTTCCAGGAATTGTGGTTTTTCTTCCTTAACCTGACTTTTCTTCTTCAGCCTTTGCCTTTTGCCTCTTCTTGCCTTTATTCCCACAGTTCTCTTGTTCTTACCATGGTTGCTGTCTGGAGCTGTTCAGCTGCCTCTTTTGTTGTGCCTGCTGTTCCTGCTTTGTTTGACTCCTCTGCTGCTTTTGCTGTCCCTGCTGCTACTTCAGCTGTTGTTGCTGCCTTGATTCTACTGTGGCTTTCTAGGAAATATCCCTTCTAGTGCAGCTTCACAAACTTATCCTGTTTCTACTGCCAGGTAGACTCAGGGGTGATAAGTCGCCTTTATCTGTCTTTCCTGTGGCACATTATCCTAGGACTCTATTACATTTGAGTTTTATTACTCACAACAATAGCATTTTGCCAGAGTTAAATAAACTGTTGTTCTTTTCAGAAGATTTGAGTCATGGTTTCAACATTTGCAATGGTTGCTTCACCTTCATTTGACAGAGGACAGCATGGAAAGAATTGTCCCAAGAGGCTGGGCACACCTGCAGTGAGCTGCATTGCAGGAAAGGAACCTTGAGTTTAAGGAACCCAAATCTTTTGATGAGAGCAGTGGGTCTATTTGATTTTTGGTTTTTTTTTTTTCTCTTGCCAGAGTGTATTCCCCGTCATGGCTGTACTATACAAGCATTCTTGAAAAGTTAGTCCAAACCAAGTCTGTCTGTACTTCTACCTCACAGGCTGTGTAGAAACCTGTCTGGGTCCCTGCAAGCCCTACTGCCTGAAGGGGAATGATCTGGGTGAGGCAAGAATAAACTTTGTTTAGCATAACTTAGCTGGTGCTGGTTCAAACTTCTGGAGTCTGATACCAAGTGGTTTATTTATTTTTTTACATATTTCAACACAGTAAAACTTTGGAAAAAAAGTTTCTTCTTGACAATTCTCACAACAAAGCTTAGGCATGGCTACATCGAAATTTCTTTGCAAAGTACATTTCTTTAGCAAAGCACTTGTGACCCTTTCCATAAGAGTGGGTTTTATTGACTGAGAAACAGCGCTCAAGATTCTGGGCTGGGAAGGTGAGAGGTGGCTCCATAGACTAGCAAAAGATCCCCAGGTTAGACAACATTCACTCCAGCCTTCAAGGTAAACAGGTGTCAAGTTTCATCTAGTGCAGAGAAAAGCCTGTGTGTTTAACAATTCTGGTTTCTCTAGTGTTTATCTGCGGGCCTGTGGCCCTTCTGTCTTACAGAAACGCACAAAGAAAAGAATTGTCATATAAGAGATAGCTTTGTCAACAGGGATCATTGGGAGGGAGTTTTCTTTCATAGCCTTCTATCTTCCAGCATGTGTCATCTCATAGATAAGTCTTAACTTTCTTTCTATCCCTGAAATTCATTGATCTTGGATTTGATCTGCTATGCCTTTTTCCTGATAGCACTTTATTTATTTATTTATTTATTTATAGTTTTTGGAGACAGGGTTTCTCTATTGTAACTCTGGCTGTCCTAGAACTCATTCACTCACAGAGACCCCCTTGCCTTTGCCTCCCGAGTGAGTGCTGGGATTAAAGGCCTGTGCCACCATGCCTGGGTTAGTTCCTTATTTCTGCATATTCTTATTTCCATAAGAATCCCTCTTGAAGCACCATGGCAATCCTACTGAGATAGAGTATTCCCCTTTGATTAAGTGTAGAAGTAATGCATTGCTTTGTTAGAAAACAGGTTGATGGTGAAAAACACATATTGTTGTGTGTGTGTGTAACCAATGGGAGAAAAGCTTTGCTGGTATTTGGATAGTTTTTATTTACATATCTTGGGCTCTGAGACATCTGAAATTGAGCATTTTTAAAAGGGAACCTTCATTTTTTCCCCTTTGGTATGGCCTTTCTGTATTTTCCTTGCTGCCAATAGTTCTATTTTAATGGAAACAAATTCTCAACATTTTTCTTAAGTCACTCATAATATAATGTATCACAGTAGTTCTTATTCTGAGTTTCGGATGTAGTGCACTGGGAAGCTGGCTGCACAAAACTTCCTGGGTGTTTTTACATGGATTTATGAAGAGTTTCTTAAAAGTAGCATACTTTTTTATAGCTATATAAACAGACAAATATTTAGGTTGAATATTTAAGCTTCAAAATGTTATTCAGAAGCATAAGTCGTTTTCCCCAGTAATTGGTTTCTGTCTGCCTGTCTCTGTATTTCTTTTTAGCTCTGGAAGAAAAAGGTCAACAGTAAGCTTCTAGAGTTATTTGAAGCCATTAAGTTTTAATATACAGAGTAGCATCTAAAGGAAATAATGAACTGAAAAATAGTGAAAAATAAAAGGAAGTTCTAATTGAAATGCTTGCTATTAAACGTTTAGTTGATAATATAAAACTATCTACTGTGTTTGGTATTTGAAGATGAGAAAGACACTTGCATTTCCTTTTATGTTACCATGAGAAGTTAAGTATAAATATGGAAAGAAACATAGTTGTACAGGCTACATAAGTTATATTGGGTTTATTTAATGGGACTGTTGCTGTTTATTTTAGAAGTGTGTTTTTTTAGAGATGGTTTAACATTGTGAATAAGGTTTTATTCACGTATTGGAAATAATTTGGTACAAAATCTCTTCTTGGAGATGGACCCAAGCCTTGACATGTTACTTCTGTCTTTAGAAATTTTGTGGCAACATTTAAAGATGGTATACAATTGATTATAAACAGAGGGATTTGTTAAAATAGTAAACAGAACACCTTAGTGTACTGTGTTTAATTTAACAAATTGGGAATTGAAAATGAGTCTTAAATTATGTTAGGGAATGATAAAAAAAGGTGCAACAGAGCAGAAAGTTCTATTAGGATCTCACTTAGAGTATGCAGTGTCTCACTCTATTGCAAAGGACACATAGACCAAAGATTTTGGTTCCTTAACTTCAAGATTCCTTTCCTGCAATGCAGCTCAGTACAGGTGTACCCAGCCTCTTGGAACAATCCTTTCCATGCTTTCCTGTCAAATGAAGGTGAAGCAGCCAGTGCAGAGGTTGAAACCTTGACCCAAATCTTCTGAAAAGAGCAGTAAGTTTGAATCTGGCAAATAGTGAGGAGGCTAGGCGCATTCCATCTGTGGGCAGGGAGTAAAGAGATCGACAGGAAGTGAATAGATGGTGGTCAGCTTTTTCTCATTTATATATTTATTTATTTTCATTCTGGGCCTCCAGTCCATGGAATGGAGCTGCTCACAGTTTGGATAGATCCTCCTTGGCCCGCAGACTCTGTGATGGCTAATCATGGCTGTCAAGTTGACTATATCTGTAATAAACTAAAATTGATGTATCTGGGCACATCCGAGAGAGATTTTCTTGATGTTTGATGCTTTTGTCTCTGCCTACCAGCTATTGGTGTTACAGGTGTGAGCCATCATTGCACTTGGCACTAGTTACCTTCAAGGAGCAGAGGTACAGGCTACTTCATGATCTGAAAAGGGACGGAGGAAAATGGTTGCATTGTTTCTCTACATTTGTACCTCTTTTGTCAGGTTATTTCTGTAAATTTGGGTTTGCCTACAGAGCACAGTCTTTTTGCTTTAGGATTTTTGGAGGATTCTGTCATGATAGAATAGATAGAGGATCCCAGGGACCTTTCTGTAGAGTCATGTTGTGCAGATTTGTCAGTAAAATATAAACTTGGTGGGTATGGAAACTTTGCTGTTGCTTTCTATGTCATTATTATAGCAGAAACTCAAAGTAGGTGTGTCTTCTATGTTTGACTTTAAAAAAATTTCAATTTATTGTAACTGTCATGTCTTGTACTTTTTGATGATTTTAGTAGTAGTACTGCTAAGATAATGAAAATAAGCATATAAGTATCATTTTTCCGAAATACCACATATGCCATCTATTCCATTCTAAAATGTGTTAATGGGTTGTCTTTTTTTTTTTTTTTGGTCAGTATATGTTAATTGGTGAATATTAGGCATTGTGTTGGATTTTGGAGGTAGGGTGATGGCTAAGGCAACTACTGCTTCTGGTGTATCCTGTAGTTTATAATCCAGTGAAAAATTCCTGCAGAAAAGATGGAGTGTGAGGAGTGCAAGATCGAGTGAGGGTAGCGTGTGTAGGGTCATTGGTTTTCATAACTTGGCACAAATGACATACCTGGGGAGAAGCAATCCCACCTGAGGAACTGCGTCATCAGTTTGGCTTGTGAGCATATCTGGGGCATTTTCGTGGTTGGTGGTTGATGAAGAAGGGTGTAGCCTGTGGGTGGTGCTCCTTTTGAACAGGGGGGGCCTCGGTTGTATGAGAAGCATAGCTGAACAAGCCAGAGGAAGCAGGGTAGTAGTAGGCATTGTCATTCCTTTGTGTTCTCTGCTTCTTGCCTCTAGATTATAAGGGACTGTAAACTATAAGGCTAAATGAATCCTTTATTCCCCAAATGGCTTTGGTCAGTGTTTTATCACAGCAACAAAGAAGCAAACTAAGAAATAGGGGTAAGCTGAAAATACCCAAGGGATGTAAGCTAGTGAAACGGGAGAGTGCTTCAGGCAAATGAAAAAAAAATAACATTGATAAAGGTCTCAAAATGTGACAAAGCATAGCAGTAGTTCATAAGACAACTGTATGGTGAAGTCATCGGTTGAGACTAGAAAGGAGGCTTGGGGTAAAGTCCTAGCCTGTATTAAAGCTTGGCTTCATCATAAATCAGTAGGAAGAATGGAAGGGTTTTGCATCTTGAAGGTGAAGCTTATATTCGGAAGGATTTCTCTGAGTGTGGGATGGGTAATAGCTTTGGCGGCGATACAAGATTAGAAGGAATAATGGTGTACTCGAGGTATTGCAAAAGTCAAGGTAGGTAGTGTTGACTTGAACTTGGCTGTGACAGTGAAGTAAGAAATAAGATAGGTGGATTGCAGAGCTGATTAGGAACCAAACAAGACAGCACATGGTAATTGATTATGTGGGGTAAGAGAGGAGACGTCATTATAGCTTTTGATTAAAGTACAATTCTGTTTACTGAAATAATAAATGGAGAGGAAGATAATATGTTCAGGTTTTTATTGGTGAGATGCTTTTACTATATTCAAAGCTGCAGTGTTTGGAGACAGTAGAGTGTGTGTGGTGCTTGGGTTGGTGATAAAGTGGATTCAGAAATTATTAGCATAAATCATTATTGAATTCATGGTAGTTGATTATTGAAGACTTAATACCAAATTCTGAACCATTCTAGTATCTTGGTATTGTATCAGTAGTATCCATGTGGAAGAACCAAAGACCGCTGCTAGAGAGCTAGGAGGAGCCCTGCCTGAGTTTGATTGTCACAAAGGAGAGATCACTAGTAACAAGTGATAGCTGCTGGATAGTTAAAAAAAAATGTCCTTTGGATTTAGCAAGAACAACTTTATTGTAGAAATCAGTATGCAGCCAGTTAGTGAATACGTAGGCTGTAAGGAAGAGAGAGCAACGCATCAAGCAGTTTTGCTGTGAGTGGGAGCATAATTTAGCAGATGGTAGCTGGCGAAGCAGCTGAAAAGAAGAGAAAATTGATAGGATCAAGTGACAAAAGAGTAGGATGAAGGAATGGAAATTGAAGAGCTGTATTAGCCATAAAAGGAATGTGCTGGCTCCCACTCTACTTACATATATTTGGCTTTCTTACATATACATGGTAATTAGTGTCTCAGTTGATTGGGACCACTACACTGTGTGAACAGTGTAGCTTCAAAGCAGCAGAAGTGTATTTATTTGTCAGAGTCTTCAGGCCTGGGAAGTTCAAGATCACGATGCCATCAGATTTGGTATTTGATTGGTGGAGGCAGACTTTTTCATAGATGGTAACTTTCGTTACTCCATGTGGGAGTGGTACAGGAGGCCTCGGTTAGAGGGTGCCTGACTTTGTTCCTATAGCTCTCCTTCTCTTTTCCTACGGCTGTCCAGAGATTGTGGATGTGTATGTATGCGAAACCAAATTCTGGAAGATGAAGTTGAAATTATTTGAAAACATTGCTTTAACAGTTGCATACCTTTACTTGGTGAAGTTTACTTTTTCCACCTCCCGTTCCTCACTTTACACTTAGTGAACCATCTCAGGAAGTCCCCCTGCTACTTTCATGTCTTTGTGTGTGCCATTCACAGATCTTTGTGTGTGTCATTCACAGATTTTAGAGCTTTTTGCACTAGTCTGGGAGGGAATTATTTACTGAAGCAAGGGCAGTTTACCAGTGGCTACACCACTTAAGAAAGCGTCATCCTGACCTCAACAACTGTAAACTTAGCATTCCTCCAGGAAGGGTGTGGGGATGGTTATAGGTTCCTCCCCATCCAGGATGAATTGTTGACAGGCCCAGTCTTGTGTAGATATCCAATGACTGCAGTGGACCTAACAGTGGCTATGCCATGTCCAGAAGTTACCTTTTTGCTGTACATCTTATCACGCTCTGGCTCTTACGTTCTTTTTGGCCCTCTCTTGATGTTCCCTGAGGCTTGTAGTTGGTGATATAGCTGTCTCATTATTGTAGTTACTATTAGCATACTGTTTTCAACCTTGAGAAGGGGGCTACCAGCTGTGGATGAATACTCCTTAAAATCTGACAAGCTTATTTTTAGAATTGGATAGGAATCCGACCCAAAGTGCCAACACAGTAAAGGCTGCAGAAGTAAAGTGAAGGTAGATCTGCTAAGCTCTTTACCCTGCCTGTAGTGACTCCTTGATCATCTGAAGAACCAAGTTCTTAAGCTCACATGTTTTAAGCAGAAACAGCTTCTTAGGTCGTGTTACAGAAGAATGAAACAATTAACTTGAAACTGTTTTTAAAATGGAGGCACTAACCCTTATGAAGGCTTCCCTCTCATCATTTCAGCACTCCATGTTAGTGATTAGGTTTTATAGGTTTTAAGGTAACAATATTGAGGGACACGTATTCACATTGTACTTTTCTATTTCTCTGAATATAGAACTAAATAGTTTGGAGTGGCTGCAAACTTCAGCCAGTGAATTGTAGGCAGATATTTTTTGCTGTTAATTTTTATGTAGAAGCTTTAAGTGTCAGAGTTTGTCTTGTTGGCGAGTGAATGGCTATATTTTAGAATCGAGTGTACTAAGGCTATATTTTTAGATTTATATATTCTTAGATATTAGTTCATAAAATAAGCTTAAATAAACATGTATGGCAGGTTACAAGACAGTATTATTTCATGCATTTAGAAATGGCTGAAATTAAAGCGGCAATAACATTTACATCAGAGTTTATTCAGAGAAGCAAGACCACAAGATGTCTCTCACCCATTTTCTGTGTCTGTCTATCTGTCATCTATCATCTGTCTAATCTGTCAACAATCATCCTTCCATCTGGGTTTAGTAGGGGGACTTGACTTTACCCAGTGGTGGACATTGGTTAAGTAGCCTCAGAAAGCCCATTATTTGCATGTTGGTAAAGAAGCATATGATCTGGGGTAATGAAAATGAATATAAAATGGGAAAGAAGAACTGGCATCCAGGTCTAACCTCACAGTGGTTTTGAAATACGATTCTTAAATTACACACTACCCACAAGATATAAAAGCAAGTGTTGTAAATGGTAAGGATTATTTTAAAGTGCTCATTTATCCAACAGTCTCAGGATACCCATTAGACTGATCCAGAAGTTTCAAAGAACAGTTAAAATCTAGGACTTAAATGGACTAATTTTCAGTGTGCCTACAAATGTCTGTCAATGCATACTTTTAAAATCTATTTTCTTATATTAAGAACTTATGCCCCCCCCATTATAGAAGAAACCATTATTCTATCAGATATTTACTTATAGTTTGTGCACACAGTGTTTATTTTAAACATTCGGTTCAAACTTTTCAATTTTGTGGCTGACAATATCCACCTTTGATTAATGTGTCCTGGATTCAGTTACTGATGCAGAGCATGTTACAGACCTAAATTGGGATGGCTATATTATTTTTGTGCTAATTCTCTTACCAGAAAACAAGAAAAATAATTAACTTTTGTATCATTTGAAATATTTGTATAGGCATCTTACCTTCATTCAGCTGCTAACAGAAAATTGTAGGAAAGAAAATTATGGCGTCTTTTGTGTACAGTATTATTACCAAGTCTGACTACTATAGAATTTTAAGATTACATTTTAGCAGAACTGACAACTTACATGGTATTATTATATACTTATTATAAAGATACCAGTGACAGCTTTCTAAATTTAATTAAAAATTTTTTTCTTCTCTCATAACACTACATGCCTGCTCTCCTCTCCTTCCCTTCCTTGCCTCCCCCATACTTCTCCTAATCTTCCTTCCCTACACATCTACCCCTACCTCCCTTCTCCCTAGAAAAGAACAGTCTTTCCAGGGTTACTGCTCAAACAGGGTATAACAAGATGGAGCATGGCCACGCATAATCCCTTCATCAAGGATGGACTAGGCAACCCAGCAAGAGGAAAAGGGTCTCAAGGGCAGGCAAAAGGGTCAGAGACTACTGCTTAACTCCAGCCTGTAGGAGTTTTACAAGAATACCAATGTATTTGACAAAGAAGCTTTTTGTAACTATAAAACCCTCCCCCTTATGGTTACATGCTGCTTGGACATTTGGGAACAGCTTGGAGGGAGGTTTATAATGTTCCTTTCCTTTTTCCTTTCCTTTTTCCTTTCCTTTTTCCTTTCCTTTTTCCTTGTCTTTTTCCTTGCCTTTTTCCTTGCCTTTTTCCTTGCCTTTTTCCTTGCCTTTTTCCTTGCCTTTTTCCTTGCCTTTTTCCTTGCCTTTTTCCTTGCCTTTTTCCTTGCCTTTTTCCTTGCCTTTTTCCTTGCCTTTTTCCTTGCCTTTTTCCTTTCCTTTCCTTTCCTTTCCTTTCCTTTCCTTTCCTTTCCTTTCCTTTCCTTTCCTTTCCTTTCCTTTCCTTTCCTTTCCTTTCCTTTCCTTTCCTTTCCTTTCCTTTCCTTTCCCCTTTTCTTTCCTCTTTCCCTTCCTTTTTCCTTTCCTTTTTCCCTTCCTTCTCCCCTCCCCTCCCCTTTCCTCTCCTCCCCTTCCCTTCCCTTTGTAACCCTTTGAGCTAACTGAGGTTTAAAAAGTTTACAAGTTAGAAATCTTTCAGCCAGGAACAGAGGGGCAGAGTCAAGTTGCCAGTGAAAAAATAACAGTCACAAAGGCTTGAAAGCTTAGATATAGAGCCCAGACTTAAATGGCAGAAAAAACCCATACCCATGCACCTTTTTAAAAGAAAAACCTATTACACACCAAGCCAGACCTCTGTAAGATATATTTAGGGGAACCTGTATGTTTCATGTCTGCCTGCTTCAGTCTCTGTTAGCTCCTAGTTGAGACTGTGGGGCTTGTTCTGATGTCCTCAACACCTCTGTTTTTCCCAATCCTTCCTCCCAGCTCAGGTTCCTGAGCTCTGCAAGTGTTTGACCCTGGATCTCTATGTATGCACCCATCAGCTGTTGGTGGAGAAGCAGCTGCTTCTCTGATGAAGACTGGGCTAGGCACTGATCTATGAGCAGAGCAGGACATTATTAGAAATCATCTCCAGGTTATCCAGTTTCTGGTTTCTGGACTGACCTGCAGTATCAGGCCTGGGCTCCCTCCTTTGGCATGGAGTTCTGCCCTTCCACTGTCCCAGTGGATCCTGCAGGGAGGCTAGGCTATAGGTCTAAGGTTTTGTGGCTGGGGTAGTGTCCCAGTCCCACCACTCCTTTCCTGGCTACAGCCTGTTCAGGCTTCTATGCCCCATTAGTAGAGGTCCTCCCTAGGCTCTTCCTCATAGATTCCAGTGAGTTTCTACTGTACTAGATGTCCCAATCACCTACAGTTCTGGTCATCTCTCTATGTATTATCTCCTTCCATTCCTCTCCCTCTCTTGGTGCTTTCCTCTCCCATTCCCATCCTCCCCCAGCCCACCTGCACCATCTATCTGTTTGTTCTATTTCCCCTTTACCAGGGAGATCCCTGTGTCCCCACTGGGCCTTCTTGTTGTGTAGTCTCTCTGGGTCTGTAGATTGTAGTATCTTTCTCCTTTGCTTAACAGTTAATATCCACATATAAGTGAGTACATATCATGTTTATCTTTCTAGGGCTGGGTTACCTCACTCAGGATGATTTTGTTCTAGGTCCATCCATTTGCCTACAAAATTCGTGAGGTTATTATTATTTTTTTTAATATCTGAGTACTACTCCATTGTGTAAATGTACCATGATGTTGAAGTTTATTTTAGTTAATGCTTAAAATGGTGGTTTTGTGCACTGGTGAGAGAAGGGCTGCCTAGGCCTTGGCATTTTGCATTGTGCAGGTGTTGGCTTTGTGTAAAAGATGCTCATGATCTGCACATGCCATCAGTAGAACAGTTGAGGAACTTAGATATCAATAAAAAACCCTGAGATGAGACACTCAGGATTGCACTGTCCTGGATGGTGTTTGCTATGATAGTGTTTTTTTTGTCTGCTGAGGTCTGGCAGGGTTTGTACCTATGAAAATGCCTCTGTGTCTTCCTTGATGAGCCAGTCTGAATATGTAAGACTACAAGTGCTAAGCCTCAATTTCTCTACATGACCCCTTCAATTTGGGCCATCAACTGCCACTGAGGCTGCATTCACCAATAGCCTCTCTTGGGCTCTCTTCAGAGTGACATGTTATTTTTTCCTGCAAACCAGACTCTATCTTAAAATCTGGAAAGTGTTTTTCCGGGTTAAGCACACAGACGCTGTGTTCTAGAACTGGTCAAGGGTGTATCTTGTGCTGGTACCAAGTTGTACTTGGTATTGTAAGAGTCACCCAGGTGGTGCTGCTTTGAAGGCATGAAAGGGTCATGGAAAGCAGCTGAGGCTTGGCACCAGGATGAGAGGCCAGGAGAGGCCACTGGTAAAAATTCAGCCTCAGTGGCAACTGAAGGCCCAGATTTAAGGGGTCATGCAGAGAAGTTGAGGCTTGGCACCATGGAAAGAACCCAGGACAGAGAAGTTGAGGCTTGGCACCAAAAAGAGAGCCCAGGAGAGGCTATTGGTGAGATTACAGCCCAGTTGCAGCAGAAGACCCTAGCGTTCTGAAGATTCCAATACCAGGGGATGATGACCAAGAACAGCAGAAGTGGTGGAGAGGAGGAAGGGAATCCAGCCAGAACCTTGAGGACAAACTGTGTGTGCTGTACTGCCAGAGCCAGAGAAGTGACCCAAGCCCTTTGGAGGAGCCCAGAAGATTGTGAGTGAATTCTAGATAATTGGACATTGATAAATGTTTTTCTGCTGTCCAAAACATTGTGAAAAGCTTGATAGATGTTTTGTTTCATTTGGTCCTGTCCTTGTGATTGCTAGTCTTGTAAATAGTTTTGCTGGTTTAGTGATAAGATGGTGTAGAGATAAAGCAATTTTTTTTATTGTGTTATACAGAATGGAAGAAATTTTGCAGTTTATTTTTAGTTATGTTTAAAATGGTTGTTTTGTGTACTGTTGGGAGAAGGGCTGCCAAGGCCTTGGCATTTTATATTGTCTACAAGTGTTGGCTTTATGTAAAAGATATTTAATTGCTCATGAGCTGCACGTGCTATCAATAGAACACCTGAGGAGTGTAGGTATCAGACATGATACCTTAGGTATGAGACACCTGGGGTTGCACCTTCCAGGGTAGTGCTTGCCATGATAATGGTTCCCTCTGCTGATGACTGGCAGGGTTTGCACCTATGAAAATAGCTCCTTGTCATCGTGGGTAAGCCACCACAGTAGGTGTACAACTACAGTACCACAATTTCTTTATCCATTTGTCAGTTAAGTAGCATCTAGGTTGTTTCCAATTTCTGGCTATTATGACTAAAGCTATTGTGAACATAGTTGAGGAAGTGTCCTTTTTTGCTAAGAATTAAACCTAGGGCCTGGGCATGTTAGGCAAGTGCAGCTATGTCTTTTTAATAACCAGAGTTATTTGTGTAGGGGCAATGACTGTGAGTATATTTATTAACAGTTTTAGAGAAATACTTCTCATGTTATTTTCCTTTGGTGGCTTATCATATTTCATTCATCAAATTGTATTATAATTTTTTTTTCTAAACTGTCTTAATGGTGTCTTATCAGTTTTCTCTTTGTAGGCACAAGCTAGTTGACATTTCTTGTCTGCCTAGTGTTTGACAGGGCATTTGACAGCTCTAGGCCATGCATGTGCACAAACACTTATCTTCTCTCATCTCTACCAGACTACAAGACTCCCATTTGCTGTCACTATCCACTGCTGTTTCAAGGTCTCGCCTGCATTTCATCAAAGCTCCCTGTGGGGTTCAGTGTTAGTAAGCCCATGAAACTAGGAAGGTAGAAAGCACACACGTAAGTCTAGTTGATCTTTGTATTTGTTTCCTAATGCAAACTGCCACAGTTTTGTGATTTTTAACAAAAAAAACAAAAAACATGCTGATAGTTTTTTTTTTTTTTTAAGTAAAATTGTATAACAGAGTAGGATATTTTCATTTATTGTTTGGATTTTAGATTTTGGAACATGATTTTAGTTGCAGGTGGTTTTGTTTGGTTTTTATACGGAGGACTGAATTGTGGTCTCACATTTACATTTGGCAAATGTTATACTATTGACTGTATTTGCAGTCCTTGGACATCTTCTAAAGGTCATTTCTGAAAAGTTATTTGTATTTTCACCAGCCTTTCTGAGGGCTTGTTTAATATCCATATTCTGTTCTGAAGTACCTAGCATCTTCGTTCTGTCTTTCTCTTTTCTTATGTTAATTATAATTCTGTCAGATGCTTATTTATTATTTGCTTTGCATTTAATTTGAAGAACTCTCTATGATTTTCTTAAAATATATTTTTAGTCAAATAATAGCAGTGACCAAAAAGTAGCGTTCTATGTTGGGTTGATTAGATGTAAGGGAAATGAAGATGAATGTTTGTTCCGGCACAGAGTAGATTCTAGAAGTAGTTGGTTCTTTGGTCAGCCTTATATAAACAGGTTTTGAGTGTGTTTGTACTTTTTGAGGATATGTGTAAATATTGAGTAGTTAAATTCATGTGTGTGTAAGAGAGAGGGATGGGGAGGGTGAGATAGATAGATAGTTTGAAATGGAGAAAGCTAGAATAATGGCCTTGCTAATTGGCTTATGAAATAGAAAAGATATTTTACATTTTCTATCACTTCTGGCATAGAAAACTGTGCTACATAAAAGCTAAGCAGAATAAAAAAGGGGGTTTGTGAGTATTTGGGTATTAATCTGTGTGATCTGTGTCTATGTTTTAGGGATGGCTAGAATATAAATAAAATACTACAAAATTGTCCTTCTCTAGTGTCTATAGCTAGGAAGTAGGACAGCAGGTGTCAAGTCTAGACACCTCTGAATATAATTTTATCTGTCTTCCTTGTTTTGTGAACTTATACTATACCCTTTCTTAAACAAGATTGAATTGGGTTTATAGTCTTTGTCATTCCAGGCCTTTTGATAAATGTGAATGGATATTTGCAGTTTCTTTTATCTTTCATTAAGAGTTTGATACAGTCAAAAATGTTTGAATGGGTGCTGTGTAAATTTGGGTAAAATCTTACATGTTTTCATTTTCTTAGTTTTTGGCAGTGGAGATTACTTTGTCGTTTATTTTCTTCATGTCTTAATTAAGGTTGCTGTTGTGATGAAACATTATGATCATGGAGCTTAGAGAGGAAAGGGTTTATTTTGCTTACACTTCTATATCACATTGAATGAAGTCAAGACAGGAATTCATGGAGTAGTGATGCTTATAGGCTTGCTCAGCTTGCATTCTTATAGAAGTCAGGACCACCTGCCCAGGGATGGCACCACCCACGGTGGGCTGAACCTTCCTGCATTGAACACTAATTAAGAAAACGCCATACAGGCCTGCCCCAGCCTGATCTCTGGTGTCATTTTCTCAATTGAGTTTCCCTCCTCTCAGATGAGGTAACTGAGCTACTCTAGCTCTCTAGCTACTGTAAAGTTGACATATATCTATTCAGCATACATCCTCACGTTCCATTTCAGGCTTTAGCCTCTTGGCTCCCAGGCTAAACATTTTGGCTATTTTCTGTAGTTAATGCAGGAAGATGTAACTGTTTAGTAAATGTTGCTATTCAGACTCAATTAGAGAAATTATAACAGCTTAATGATGGATTTTTTTGTTTGTTTGTTATTTAGTCTCATGTTATAGCTCAGGCTGGCCTGGAGCTCACTGCGTAGCCTAAGCTGGCTTTGAATTTGTGCCAATCATCTCATGTCAGTCTCCTGAGTCCTAAGTTACATTCATAAGCCACTTTGGGTGACTGACATGGTTTTAAAATTACTATTTTAAAACAAATTTGTTTGCAATCTTGCAACTGTGGAAATGTCTCTGAGTTGCTTCTGTATTGCATTAGCAACTACTGTCAGGTAGAAAAGCAGCCCACTTCTTCACTCTTCTGCTTTCCATAGTTCCTGATAGAAAACATACGGGCAATTTATTTTTATAGAAAATATATGTACTCTGTTAATCTAGACCAATTAAAGTAAGAATCAGAGAAAAATTCATCAAACGAATTTGAGATGATGATTATAGCATAATGGTAGCATAACAATAATGAAGCCACATAACACATACACATAAAGTTTTTTTTTAACTCATTCAGAATATCTATATAATTATCCTGACATCTGGACTAGGGCAAGTTAATAGCGTTTAGCTAGAAGGAGCCAGCTATTTGGAAAGAAGATGACTGTATAATGTATTGTCCAAACCAGGACTCTTGAGAGTAAAAGAGAGGATACATTAGTGATTCTGCTGAGGTAACGGAAGTAAGGTGAGGCTGTTCCTGGGGCAACTGGGACATCTAGTGACTAAAGTTAAAGGCAGGGCCCGGGTGTTAAAATGACCATACAGTAACTGAGTAAATTTTGTTATAGAGTTAGTGTTGTTTTATAGGATTCTTCTCTGTGTTCAGTACTATTTCCCTTATGTGCTTGTTTCCTTGCTCAGGTAGTACAGAACAGGGCCAATGTCTTATGCTGATTGCTTTCCTGCTACTTCTACAGTGCTTAAACTCAGCCTTTAAACTTTTAAATACCACTTCTGCCTTTTCATTAACTAAGAAGCAATTCATTTCCATTAAAAATTAATCTTTATATCTGGTTATTTATAAAGATGAATTTTTGGACTATATGTTACTGGTTAAAAAGAAGCATTCAGAGAGTTCTCAGTTTAAGAAAAGTTGTGTGTATCATTGTTATACACAGATTGCTCACCACATCTTATTGGCTGTTCTTGCAGGACAGTGAAAGTCTGATTTAGCACACCATGCTTCTTTTTCTGCAAGGTAATTTTATGTTACGGAACATCTTACCATACATTTTAGTGTTTTTCTAGTGTTAAAACAGTATTGTTTTATAATAAGTGAATGCTGACTGATCTTCCCAGTAAGACCTGATAGAAATTGAAATAATGTATTCCTTATTTTGAATAGGCAGTGACTGACTATATTTGTAGCATATAAAGCTACATGTATTCAAGTAGGGTTTATTGCACACCTGCCTTCCTTAATTTGTAACTTATATTACTTACCTTGTTGCTGAGATAAAGCACAAGCCAAAAGTAACTGTATAGCTTCTATTAAAGCATGTAATAGTTTACTTATTGTTGGTATGATTAACATAGTCCCACAATATGCTGTGTTCTAATTATTTTGTATTATCTCAGCATACATCTTAGAGTGACTTAGTTTTGTAGATGAGGTAAGTAAATTGAAGTGCTCTGTAGATTAGGGTGATTTGCCCTAAAGTAGGAAGCTAGGAATTGTGCCATTATTAAAGTTCAGAATTGACATCAAAGCTGTTCCTAATTAACCATACTTCTCTCTGTGCTTCCTATACTGGAGGGAGGGAGTGACTCTGTGTGTGTGTGTGTGTGTGTGTGTGTGTGTGTGTGTGTGTGTATCTCTGGGGATCTGCAGATCCCCAGTATGAAGCCAGGTGATTATTCAAAATATCTTTGTGATCTTATGTTTTATTTATAAACCTTTTGCAGACTTTGTTTTCTATTCATTCCTTGTTATTTTAAAATGTGTTTCATTTATTTTTATTTCTCTGTTGATTATATTGCATTGGAATTGTGTAGGATTGTGTAGTATATTTTTTTGGCGTGTTGTCTGTTTAGTCCAAAAGGGTTTAAGATTATTTTGTCAGCTACACTGCCTTCTGTTAGAGTATTTACCAGCTTTAGGACTGCGTGTGTGTAGCAGTTAAACAGCTCCATTGAAGGAGTGTGTTGGAAGGTCTTTGTAGGCTTGCTGTGTAGCAGCACGCTTTGAGTAAGTTTTCATTTTGTTTTTTTGGTCCTGTGCAGCTTTCCTTATGGTTGCATGCCACTTGGACTTCTGGGAACTTTGCTAAGAATATAAAGGAGAGCAGGCATGGGGCAGCTGGGAGTTGGTGGGTTGATTTATTAGATGCTAGTTGAGTTCAGCTCCTGTTCTCCAAGCTTATGACAGCCAAAAAGGGCTGTGAAGATTTCTTCCTTTCTCTTTCTCTCTTTTAAGGCTGCTGCCAGGACAGTGAAGATTTCTTTCTTCCCTCCCTTCCTTCCTTCCTTTCTTCCTAGCTTTCCTTTTCTTTCCTGAGCTAGTCAGTAAAAAGGCACAGTAGGAGTTTGTTACAAGTTAGGAATCTGTTGCAGTAGGGATCTACTACAGAATCTAGAATCTATGTACTTTCATAGATTCTGCTGGGAAGGAAACAATAAGGCTAAATGGGTTTAGAGACTCTTACCCAGGACACAACACACAGCTGAGCAGGCCACTTACTCAGTGGGACTGCATTGCAGCTGAGAAACCCTGATCTGAGACTGAGTTTTCAATGAGCCACTTTAAACCTCTTCAACACTGCCCGGCGGGAGCCATAGCTCCAGCATTCTGGTAGGGAAAGAGTCTGTGCTCTGACTCAGAGGGAAGCTCTGCTGCTGAAGCTTTTATGCAAATAGTAGTTAAAGGTATTTCAAAATAAAGCTGTGAGAGACATGCAGAAATGGCCTGGGGCATCACTTCCCCACAGCAGGCCATCTTGACACTTTGCTGATAATTTCTAACAGAAGTGGGGAAGGCAGTTATCTCAACAGTAGAAGGTAGATACATAATTGAAAAGAGACTTGTCACGTTAAACCTTTCCTTGTCATGCTAGATCTTTCTTTAGGTAATTTTATATATCTCTGTGCCATTTTTTGGTGGCACTTTGTTCCTGAAAGTCATTTTATTTCTTTATTCATTCATTCATTTATTGATTTATTTAATTTTGTATGTGTGTATAACTTTGGTAATTCTTTGGTAACATGCCTCAGGAAGCTCACACTTAGGATTCTGGCTCATAGTTGTTTCAGTCTCATTTCATTTTATTTTCTTTCACAGCTAGATTGTCCTGTTGCTCTTTCATATTTGAATTCATACTGCTTCAGAAAATGGCTCAATAGATATTAAAATATTATTTATTTTGATTTTGTGTGTGTGTGTGTGTGCGTGCATGCATGCATGCATGCATGCGTGTGGTGTGTATGTGTGTAGTGTATATGCAGAGGCCAGGGGAGGGCATTACGTATTCCTTTGGGGGAGGATCTTTCCCTAAACCTGGAGCTCTCAGTTTTTCTGCTTGTCTGGCATACAGCAGACACCAGCAGTCTTCCTGTCTGTGTCCTCAGTAGTGGTCAGGTTGCAGCTGTTTGTGAGGCCATGCCCACTTGTTACTTGTGAGCTGCTGGAATCTGAACACAAGGTCTCATGGTTTAGCAAAGAGCTCCTAACTAACCACTGTTCAGCCTCTCAGGCCCTCTAACAGTATTTTAAGGTAGTCATTACAGTTTGTCTCCAAATAAGTTTTTAACTGCATGAAAGTCACTTGGAGAACAGAAGGCACAGCCAGTCCGAAACCACAGAAACCTGTTCAGCTTTTAACCTCTCAGTTATATGGGATGACTTCTGTAAAATTAACTATCCCATTGTTATTATATGTTAACGTTATATTAAAAGAAAAGATAGTTTAACTTGGGGATGGTTATTTCCTATGAAGGACTTTGTTTTTTAATCGATACATTTCTTGAATTTATTGTTTAGGAAATTTTTGCTATGGGATTACTTTTAAAAGTAGGCCCAGGCCTGCTAAATAGATTAGTAACCTAGTTACTCTGTAGGATGGGCAGGAGGATTAACTATTTAAGTTAGTAGTTTGGACTAGAGTAAGTTCTGGACCTGTCTGTGCAAGTTAGTGAAGCCCTGCTGTTGCAGAAGTTTATTTTTAGTTACATATAAAATAATTTTTATGCACTGTTGGATGAGGGGCTAGCTAGGGCGTTCTGTATTGTTTGCAGGTGTTGGATTTCTGTGGGGATTGTTTAATTGCTAATGATCTGCATGTGCTATCAGTAAAATACTTAAGGTGTTTTGAAAGAATAAGAACACCTGAATTCAGGTTCTCACAGTTCCACTGTCAGGATGATGGTTGCCATGACCGTGGTTCCCTCTGCTGAGATCTGGTAGAGTTTACACCTATGAAAATGCCTCCATGTCTCTCTTGGTGAGCCTCCACAATGGTGTGGCACCTGTAAGGTGGGGAAGGATATCACACTAGCTAATCCAACGTGGAGACAAGGAAGAAAAATTCCAGACCTCAGAGTCCTGTAAAGTTTGCTCAGGGAAGCTTACCAGAGGGTAGATATTAAGGTATTAATTGAAGGTTCCTGAGGGAAGAAGAGAAAGAAAAAGGAAATTAAGCCTCTATGAAGAGAAAAGACCGTGAAATTAATAAATAAATGAGAAAGAAAACTCTAAGGTGAGAGCCACAGAATGGAGGTACTTAGCGATAAAGAATTCAGTTGGGAACAGAAAAAAGCAAGGTTCTTACTGCTTTTCCTGATCATGGAGCCAGTGCTCTATCTTATGGCTACTAGTAGCGTACTGTTTCACGAACTGAATTTTTTGATAGCTGCGTTGTGTGTACGTGAAGCTGAAATGGGTCTTGTGTTTTATTGTTTTTAAATAAAAAGAGGGTTGGGGAATATCTTAGTTTCAGTTTGTAGTATTGCAGAATAAAACCAAAATGAAATAAAGCACACAGTAAATCCATGAGTTAAAAAACAAACAAAAAAAAGTGCATTTTAAAGTGCATATAATGGAACATTTATAAGTGGCCAGTGTTGTTAAAGTATTTGTAAACTGGAATTATTTGATTTTACTTGTAATGATGATTCAAACTTCCAAGTTGAATGGAATCTTTCCATGGGACTAGTTTATCCATTAAATAATTTAGATATGTAATGTATACATACATATGTGTGTGTGTATATCTGTGCATGTGTGATTTTACTATAGGAGAATAGTATATGTTTTATTTTAAAAATACTTCATGAGATATGCAGTGATTCTCCCTTGCTTTCTTTATTTTGTATAGTTTCAGTTACTCATCTTCAACCACAGTTTAAATATATTATGTGGAAAATTTATTAATACTTATAGTTTATATTGTAAGCTGTTCTAAGTAGCATCTCTCGTAGTCCTGTGTCATAATGTGAGTTCTCCTTTTGTCCATAATATCCAAAGTGTATATGCCTCTCACTGGTCAGTTATTTGCTAATTATTGAGGTTGTCAGATCACGGGAAACAGATGGAGATAGATGGGGCTGGGGCAGGAGTAGGCAGAGAGGAGGAGGAATGAGTGAGGAGATAAAATTCACGTAGCTTTTCATTGTAGTATCACTGTTCCAGTTCGGCTTTTACCAGTTACTGCTAACCTCTTACTGTATCCAATGTATAAACTGAACTTAACACATCATCTCTGTGAATGTACAGGAAAGCAGCTAGTGTATCTAGAGGTCAGTACCACTTACGGTTTTAGACATTAGGTGGCATCTTCAAGATTACCTCTAGTGGATAAGGAGGTATGACTATCCTTCTTTGTAAGTACATAGTCCATATTTTTGATAGAAATTTTATGCTTATACTTTTAAAAATGACATTAATGTCCAAGATTAAAACGAGTTTTCTTTTTCTCCTTCTCCTCCTCCTTTTTCTTCTCTTTCTCCTCCTCTGCTTTTGAGGGAGGGTTTCTCTGTTGTAACTCTGGCTGTCGTGAAACTCACTAGTAGACCAGGCTTGCCTGAACTCACAGAGATCTGCCTGCCTCTGCCTCCTGAGTGTTGGGATTAAAGGCGTGCACCACCACTGCCCAGCTTTAAAATGAATTTTCAATTAAAGGAAGGATTGCAAAAGTGAACCAGAAATGTGTGTTTTATATATTAAAATATATATTGAACGACAGCAGTTAAGATTATTGATTTCAGATTTTGAGACTGATCTCATTAAAAAAAATTTAAACATTTCAATCAGACATTTATTTGAATTATTAAAGCTTCCATCTAGGTTTTCTAAAGAAAGGTTTTGTATTAAATCAAGATATCAATGTTTTTGAAAAATGTGTGCAGAGCTCTTGCTTGCTTGGCTCTGAGAGACTGGACTGTGAGCTCATTAGTTGATGGCAATCTATTCCTTTGTTGCTGAAGTGTGTTTTGCTGGACAAGATGTTCTGATAAGCTCCTTTCTGTAAGCGTTGTGAAACTCGTAGCTGTAGAAAGCCTCTTAGAGACATATTATGCATTTGCCAGCTGATGAAATTAATACAGGAGTCTTATGTGGCTTAAAGATTACGCATGTTACTTGGCAATGAATCTGAACTTGATTTTTTTTTTTCTCTGACTTTATGTCCACCTCATTCCATAAATATAGTGGTCCCTATGCTATTATTATAACATCAGAATTCACTACTAAGATATTGTGACATGTCTTGAGGTAGAAGTAGTTTGAGTGTGGTTAATACAGGCATGCATCTGTTGGCTTCCTTGAAACCAGCATTTATCCGAGTTCAGGTTGATGTGAGCCTGGCATCTGCTGTACCAGCACTGCTGTTAGTGCTGAAGAGACACAAGGTCAGTGCTGAGATCTCTGGAGCATTTACTACTCAGTTACAGTGTCACAGAATTTATTGTCCTTTTGGATTGTCTTCTGAACTATTTGAGGAATAAACTCAGAACTTTACAATGTAACAAAGCAAATAGCTATCACTTTGGATCTAAAACCTAGAGCAGGTTGAGAGTGATGCTAACAATGAACGCCACATTATATGGGGAGTACTGAAAGTTTTGTTTAGTAAATTTCACTTAGAATAGGAAACGTCAGTGTTTATGGTGATTCTCTGAATATTTAAAAATACATCATGTAAGGCGAAACCTTTTTCTATATAGCACAACAGGACACAAACAGTACACAAATACCCAACAGCCTAGGCTTGGTACATTGTTGTTACCTAGATAAATGCATACATGCTTTAAGGAAGCCTTTCTAAATGTTTTTTTAATGGAATTGGCTTCCTAGTATGAGAGCATGTGTTTTTAGTATTTTGTGTATGTGTGATGTGTTTGTGGACATATGTGCCATGGCATGTATGTGGCAGCCAAAGGAAAGGTTCCTGATGTTGGTTGTCTCTTTCCACCTTTTGATTGCCTACAAGGATCAAACTGACTTTGCCACATTTCCACTGAGCCATCTAACCAGCCTTCGGAGCAAACCAATTTTTACTAGAAGTGTTCACTTTTGATAATCACTGTATTCTACATGTCACATTGTCTGACGGTTTTAAGTAAATTGCCTTAATTGCTATGCTAATTATATTGTTTTGTGGAGGGGCACTATAATTAATTTTTAAACCAGTGTTTTTTCGTTGGACAGCTCTTGAAAGGACATCACATGAAGTATATGTCTCTCCATATCCAAAGCCAGAAAAACACTTTTATTTGACATGAAATTTGATTTAACTGGAGGTGCCATCTTTGAGGGAATATTGGGGATATATATCTGGTAGGATTATCACCTCAATAGGACATATGTGCAGTCAAATCCCTTGACCGTGGTGTAACTAGTTGGCCTGTCCATCTCGGGTGATGGCTTTGAAGCAAATGTAAAACAGCAACTTAGAACACAGCAAGTGGTGCTTAGCAGTTTTAATGTTTTTATCATTGTGTGTGGCAATTTAAAATGCTTAGATGCTTCACTGATGTTCAGGTTTTTGAATATTTCTTAAGTATTTTCAGTTGTGCACTTTATAAAAGTATTATTCTGTTTAAGTAGATAGAGAGCACATGTATAAGTTTGTAGTTATGAAATTGAAATTGACTACTCAAAGTAGGAAAAAGAAAAGGCCACTCAGTAGAACTTAAAAAAAAAAAAAAAAACCAGACAAAACTGATCCATGAGGAGTATGGGGTCCCGATCTGGAGTGTGTGTGTTTGTGGGGTGCTGATAAGTGAGATAAATGAGAAAGGTCTGTGAAGATCTCAGGCAGGAATGGGTTTCACGAGGAACAACAGTTTTAAGATGAATTTGGAGGGTTTCTAATAGTACAGCCATTTGTGTTCAGACTTCTGATTCTCTCACTGGCCATATAACCCACTTCAGATTGCTCACCTCATACTGCCTCTGTAACTAACTCTGCAACTGCCTCTTCTGTAACTCTTCTTCTGATTTGTCACTTTGTCCTTCACTCTGACTCATCTCAGATGTCACTTCCAGTCTGACACTGAATCCTTCTGAGCTCTGTTTACCATCTGCTTCCACACTTTCTGTCTTAGGGATTAAAGGCATGGAACACCACTGCCTTTCTACATTCTGTCCAGACCACACTGGCCTCTGAATGTAGACCCTTCTAGCTTTCACACAGGCCTATTTCTCTACAACAAACAGCAGCCTGTATGTAGTTGCTAACAGTCCCCAGGCCAGCTGTATCTCTTGGCAAAGACCACTGATGGAGTCTGAAAACTTGACAGCTCTCTGGAACTTTCCTAGCACAAAGTCTCTTTTGCTTGCTTACCTTTTCTCCCAGTTAGCTTTGGCTCTCTGCTCTCTTTTGTCATCTCTCTTTAAATTTGCTTCTCTTCTTCCAGGAACTTCTGGAACTGCCCAGTTACTGCTTACATTGTCAGGAAGCAGGATGCCTGTTACTTCCATAGGTTGACCATGCTTGGACTCTTTGGGGTATCTGCCTTCTGGGACTGCTTGTGACCTTTGCTCAGGGTGCATGGAAATCAGAGTGCATGTTGGCATGCTAGGAAGTGAGCGCCCGCCAGCCCTGCAACCAGGACCAGTCTATGGGCTAGAGCTACAGTTGCTGCTTCAGCTGTCATGTGGTGACCCACCTTGCTGCCTTTAGAGTTTGCCATCTCAGTTCAGTTATTGCTACAACCACTGCTATGCCTCCTCCATTGCCACTATTTCTTCTTGTTTTGATGCTTGTTTATATTAACCAGCTTATGATGCACTAGTTAAAAGCCGTTAGAGAGAGGTCTTTCTTTATTGGTCCTGGTGTCAAAACACCAAGGGAGGCAGCATAGGAATGTGTCTTCAAGTTCTTTAATTGTGTGAACCCTAGTAGCTCATTTGTGTAGCACACTAAACACTGCCATTTCAAACTGTGATTTTGACTAATCACAAATCTAGTCTCTAAAAGACAGTAGCCACAGCAGATCTCTCCCTTCTGCCAAGGAGGAAATGGTTACAGGGTCATGGTGATCTAGAGTTCATTGAGGCTTGTGTGACCATTTGTCTGGTGAACATTGTTTCAGGCATCCTTGCCTGGGACTGCACATTGAATTTTTGAATAGGCTCTTAAGATATTCACACAGTATTCCAAACAGCTAGTGCTAGCATGAGGATAGCGTAGCAGGCTGTTATGCTGATAGCCCTTTTATTCAAGGTGGCCAGGGCCTCAAGGTGGAGTCCAGCAGCTGCTAATTAGGAAATCAGTTTGCCAACTCCATTCCTTCCTTATTTACAGGAAACAAACATCAGAAACAGTACTTACACACGGGCTTGGAGAAATTACTATTGGAACTAAGAACAGTTTTTTGAAAAATTCCCTTTTTTATTTTTGAGATTATAATATAACTACATAATTTTTACCTTTCTTTTCCTCCCTCCAAAGTCTTCCATATACTCCTCCCTGCTCTCTTTCAGATTCGTGGCCTCTTTTTTTCATTTATTGTTGTGACATGCATCTATATCTATATCTATATCTATATATCTCTTTATATATATCTCTCTCTCTCCCTCCGCCTCCTCTCTCTCCCTTTCTCTCTCTCTCTCTCTCTCCATATATATATATGTATATATATACATATATATATATGGAGAGAGAGAGAGAGAACACCTACTCAGTTTGTGTAATGTTACTTATGTGTATGTCTTCAGGTCTGACCATTTGGTACTGGATAACCAACTAGTGTGCTCTTCCTTTGGGAAAACAATTTGTCCTGCTCTCAACATCCCTTAGCTGCCTGTAATTTTTTGTGTAGGGTTGAGGCCTGCTGGCTTTGCTTTCCTTGTCAACTTTGGCATGGTTGTTGTTGGTGTTCTTATCCCAATTATGTTTAGACAGTCATGTTGGTCTTGCTTCTGACATTACTAAGGGGCACCGGCCCCAGCAAACTCCCTGAGCCTCTGGCTCTTAAAGTTACCACCCACTTTCTTCCTCATTCTCTAGCCTTAGGTGTAGGAATGCTGTGTATATATTCTTTGGGCGTGGACTTCACAATTCTCCATTTTGATTGGCTGTAGCTTTCTGTCATGGTCTCTGTTACAAAGAGTTTTCTTGATGAAGGGTGAGGACTGCACCTATGTATAGGTTCAAGGAGAAATATTTAGTTTACTCAAGAATCATGCTGGCTTAGTTTAACAGTTCTTAACACTTTTCCATTGCAGCAGGGAGAGGTAGGTCTCTCTGACCATTCTCAATTAGACCAGCAAGGCCAGCTTTATTGGAGCTTGTTAGAATGAAAATGTTTAGGTCCTACTGACCTTTTTCTGAAATGTTCAGTTAAATAAGGAACAACTCCTTGACTCATTCTGGCCCATGCTAAAGTTTGGGAGCTGCTGGTTGGGGAATTACACCGCTCTTCATATGGTAATAGCCTTCTCTTCCTTACATCTTAGGCCTATCTGGATATCATTCATGTTTATGGTTTAGGTGCTTTTATATACATACTCAAATTTCATTTTACATTTTGTATTTGAGTATATATAATTTTTAATTGTGTGTAGTGTTGTGGAATGTTATCCTTTGGGCGTGACTTGACCATTGCTATCTTGAAACCTCAGTTGTGGTTATCTGTAGGAGATCTTAACAAGATTGGGCCTATTAACATTTGCTCCGAGAAGAGGGGGTGGGGAGGATCATTAGGTCCCTCACTGATCCTAACAGCTTCAATCCTGCCACAGCTGGATAGGGTTTGGGGAGGTGCTAGATAGAGTACACAGGAGATGGAGGTAGACTATGAAGGGGATCCAGATCATGTACCAGTTGTGAGTCATAACCTGTGCTGAATGAGGCAGCTGCCAGTCATCCATGCTTCTGTAAGTAGCGCTGATATATTGATTGATTGACTGAATTAGACTTGCATGTAATTGTTTCTTTAGTTTGTCAGTATTCTGTCTAGTGCAAATAGGTGTTTCTGTATGTTTTTTTCCCAGGAAAAAGTGGCACCACCATCTGTCACATGTATGAAAAGTATGGAGTTTTTCATCTATGAGGCCCTGTTAACATGCAAATGCTTTTAGATTTTGGAGCATTTTGGATTTCAGGTATTGGGATTGGAGATGCTCAGCTTGTTGACATATGGTTTACTTCTGGCCATGCAAAACTGAAGCTGCTGAAGCTGTTGTTTGTGCGTCTGTCTGAATCTTCTATACTTCTGCCTCTGACCTATATACTTTAAAATGTCTTTATAGATATATAAGCATTCCAGAAATGCATCTTGTCTATTTAAAGTGTCATGGCTACTTTCAGTTTTGTTACTGTTTCTGTCTGGTAAATGTTAAAGAAAATGGTCCATAGTCTTTTCATACTGTTCCTACAGCAGTTGTACTCCCATAGTTTTGGAACAGTATTTGTTAAGGCATCCCCTATTTCCTTTTGGACCCTATAAACTTGTGAGAGGAACTTTTGTCCCTGTACTGTTGGTTGAGTGGAATGACAGTGAAGTTTTGGGGACTGCTTTTCTCAGTCCTTCAAGACAGAGTTAACACTTAAGTGTTTTCAACCTGAAATGCATTAGTAATCGTGGTGTAAGCTCATGATGCTGTGGTATACCTATACCCTAATGTCTTTATATCACTATTTTAACATGTTTTGAATTCATTAAATATTTGAATTTTTTCAAGTATATGACCTCTTGACTTTATTATTTCAAAATTAAAGCCTTTTGTAAAATTTTACCTTAAAGTCAACCCAACTGCTCTGAAGTTGTTAGTGCTCACACCCTTTTTGTGGAGTGTGCTCCATTGTGCACATCGCCAGCCTCACTGTTGGAGCTCAGTGCTGCAGGGTCACTGCCCTCCAGAGGCTTCACTTCAGAGCCTCTACTTCATCATGATTCCTAGAAGTCCATATGCACATTACAGCCTTCTCAGATGGAATAAGATTGGAATGATTTTGGAAATTGGTCAATTAGAAAACTAAGCTTGAAGTTTAGGAAGGAAATGTATAATGCAAAGAAAGCCTTGATGTTAGATTATTAGTGGGTAATTAAAAAATTAAAATGAAAACTAATTACATTTACCTTTGAAATGGAGAATTAGCCTGCTTCTCCACATTGATATTCATAAGTAGCACAGCAGATGTGTAAGGTAGTGTTGCTGTAGTCTATAGCAATTAATCCTTATTAGAATCTGATGTAGAATTCCATGCATATCTGATGTAGAATTCTATAGCATATGACCTTAGATTGGGAAACATGTGTAAACTTAAATTGAAAGTTTCAGAATTGAAGGTGGAGTTCAAAATGCATAGTAATTTACTATTGTTTTAAAATAATATTTATACCTTAAAATAGAAACGAAATATATTTAAGTATTTTTTCCTCTCTTTTGGCTATTTAGCAATACATGTCTTTATTATTATCTTAAAAATTTAGTAAACAAACTTAGAGCATTTAATACAGTTATTGTGACACTGAAAGTGACTTAATGATTGAGCTAACACAATATCCGAATTCTGATACTAGAATCTCTTGAAAAGTTGGAGGGAACAGATGACTCTAAGTGATGAAGGCAACACAGAATCATAGATGTTGTCTAAGAAACCTGCCTGGATTTGAGTACTGATTCGCAGTCAACTGACTGTGTTGAACACTGATTTCATAGTTAACTGTGAGATTTTCTGCTCAAAAATACCCTGGCATTCTTTACCTGCAAAATTAAGTAGCTGCATCAGTGATTTATATGCCTTCATTGTATTGCAGCATATCACACTAACAGTGATCAGTTACGGGGTTGTCTCACTTTAACCTTCTTGTGTTCTGTTGGGGAACAAATTCAGGTTCTTAAATATATATGACAGGTGCTCTACTACTGAGCTGTACACCCTAAGCCCATTACCTGATATTTAAAACCCACATATTCTTTGCTATTTTTTAGTTATTTCTCAATTTATTTATGTACTTGTTAAAATATTTGAAATATTTTTGACCCAAAATTTCATTTATATTTTATTTAGAAATTTATAATTTATGTAAATCTAAAGCTTCCTTACAGTTTCTCAGAAAGTCTTCCATTCATTTAAACTAGAAAGTAGAAGAGCAGGTATTTATTTTGAAACTTTTTTTTTTAATGGATTATTGCACGATACTTTCACGACTGATTTAACTAATTTTTAATATATTTTCAATTGGCACATAATTGTACGGATGAGCACACTGATACTGGATTGCTTGTATACAGTACATAGTGGTCAAATCAGTGTTAGAGGGATAGCCATCATTTTGAAAAATTATCATTTATTTATAATATTAAAATCTTCCCTACTAGTTTGAAATATACAGTTAATCACTGTTGACCACAGTTATCCTACTAAGAATATTAAAATTTATTTTTACTGTCTAATTGCAGTGGGATAATTTTTTAAAATAACATTTCTCTTAGTCTGAAGTCTTTGTAAATAGAGGTTCATACACAATAATATATGTGTCTATTTATGTCTATCTCGTTCTCTCTCTCTCTCTATATATATATGTGTGTATATATATATATATATATATATATATATATATATATATATATTTCTCCACTTCATGTTTCTTTGTTAGCATATGTATCCTACCTGTCCATCTGTCTCCTGAATTTAAACTAGTACATCTAGTTTATTTCCAGTTAAAGGCTTGTAGACTCTGTTTATAAATCTAGTAAATAAACTCTGTAGTTAATTCTAAAGGATCATTAATATTATATTATTAAATAATGAAAAACATTGTCTAGAAGTAAGTTAACATAAAATGGAAAACGTGAAGGAATTCATGTTCACAGTTCTCTTCATCTTTCTCTCCCCCTTTTCTCCATTTACCTGTAGTTGTGCACTGTAGTAGTAATGATTATTTTGCGTACTGCTTTTACAAAGTAGATTTGTAAGTTCAGTAGATCTTCAGAATCGGTGAAGATTTAAAAGGAGTATGCAGCAGTGATTAAAAGGTACTACAGGGAAAGGTGGACAATAGTAAGAATAATATACAAGGCATAAAAAAAGGACTTAAAATGATGTTGGATACAAAAAGAAAAAGTGAAAATTAATGGGATAATTTTACTATAATGGTGGGAAGTGATGAAATATCAATGACAAGGTGTCATGGGTAACAGAGGTATCAGAAAAATGTGGATGTTGAATTATGGCTATAAATTCTCATCATCTACCAACATTGTGGCTTAGCCATTGTAAGACCATAACATAATATTTTATTCATTTGTTATTGTACTGGTTAAAACCCCTTCATGTACTCTTGTGGGGGTCCCACCTTAAGATTCAGGTCCCTAGTATAGAAAAAGACCAAAGCAGCCAACTTTAGTCAGGCTTCTAAGAGCACCAAAATTGTGTAGGCCCAAGCCAGGAGCACCGTGACCCAAAACAGTTCCCAGAGTTAAAGAAAAACACTTTCTAAGACAAACAAGACGGCCTTGGGCTAAAAGAGTTTCCCCACATAGATAGCCCATGACCTCGGGCTAAGAGTCTTCCCCCTACCCACATTGACTAAGACCCTAAAGTTTACATTTTCTAGGAGCCCACAACCTTGCTATATGCCAGCACCAATCAGTTTAAAGGTTAACTGGCCCTTACCTATCAAAATGGGAAAACAATTTGGGGACCAATCAACTTGTCCCAATTCGGTTTGTGCCTAGCAACCGTTTCAACTGTATAAAAAGCTTCACCATTTGCTCCTCGTGGTCGCTTCTATCCTGCGTGTTAGAGCGGTCCCAGTATACTGGAATAAAATCCTCTTGCTGTTGCATTGATCTCCCGACTGTGAGTCTCTGTGGGGGTGCGGTGTTCCGGTTTGGGCCCCTGGGGTCCAACACTCTCAGACAATTTTATAGAGACATAATACTTGATGTCTCTGATTATCATCACTAGTATTGACACTATCACCATTTGTGTCAATAATTTTGGTGTCTACTGTTGATACTATTATATCATGTATCTTAAGATGAGCTTTTGTGCTAGCTGGTTTTTATGTCAACTTGATACAAACAAGAGTCATCTTGGAAGAAGGAATCTTAAGAGAATGCCTCTATAGAATTTGCTTGTTGTCAAGTCTGTAGGGCATTTTCTTGATTGGTGATTGATGTAGGTGAAACCATCCCTGGGCTGGTGGTCCTAGGGACTATAAGAAATCAATCTCAGCAAACCTTGAGAGCAAGCCAGTAAGCAGCTCTCCTCCATGGCGTCTGAATCAGTTCCTGCCTCTCAGTTTCTGCCCTTCTTGAGTTCCTGCTCTGACTTCCTTTGTAGGTAGATCATAATGTGGATATGTATATGAAATAAACACTTTATTTCCCAAATTGCTTATGGTAATGGTGTTTTATCAGAGCAGTAGAAACCTTAAGACTCATTTCTTACCATCTTATATGTTACAGTTACTTGTAACTGTAAGTATACGTTTGTTATGCCATTCAAAGTTGTCTGATTCTGCGTTAATTCTCTACAATTTTATTCTTTTACCCTTCTTAGAATAGTGTATGTGTGTGTGTGTGTGTGTGTGTGTGTGTGAGAGAGAGAGAGAGAGAGAGAGAGAGAGAGAGAGAGGGAGAGCGCACGCACATGCTCACTCAAGCACTATTCTATCAGTTCTATTTTCATCTTAGATATTGTAGTCTCTGTCTCTAGAAGTTAAATTGGCTATTTTAATTATTTTTTATGTCTGACATGTTGAACATATAGAATAAAGTTCATTGTCATTCCCTGCCAATTTCAACACCTGTGTTGTGGGGTTGTTTATTTATCCTCCTTATGTTGGACTGTGTCTTCCTGATTTGCTTTATGCTTGGAAGTACTTGATTAGGTATCAGCCATTATGAGTTTTACTTTGGTGGCTGCTGGATATTTTTGTATTCTTAGAATTATCACTGAGGTTTGTTCTGGATGTGATACAAGTATTTTGATGTTTTAAAGTCTTTCTATAGGATTTATTAGGCAGGACCAGAACAGCATTCCGTACGAGAGATAATTATTCTTTTCTACTGAGGCAAGGTCTTCTGAGAACTCAGTAATGCATCCTAAATTATGAGTTTTTTTCCACGTGGCTGGTGGGAGCAGATGCTATTCTTGGCTGTGAGTGTCAGATAACTGCTCTTCTTGAACATGTGTGCTGTGCACTGATTATCCATTGTCTGAGTCTAGTGAGATGGAATATACTCATGTGGCAAGTGATACAAAGCAGATTATTACAGGAAGGAAGGGCAAGATGCACTTAGTTTGTTGTCCACAGGGCTTAGGAAAGGTGCCTTTGTGGGTCAAGTCTTGACTATATGTGTCCCACTTATACCAGTAGCACGAACCCTAGGAAGCCAACTGTCAAAAGCAAACTGTACTGGGATCCTTGTGACTCAGGGCCATGTAGCACTAATGGACAGACCTACCATTTCTAGGGAGGAAATTTCCAGTCACTGAACTTTGAGATGAATTGTTTCCTGGTCTCAGTTAAATCCTCAAATGTAGGATTTGATCAGCATTTAGCTGAGTTTCAGAATCTAGAAGTTTTTAGACTTCTCTAACTCTCTAGTTCTTTACCTTGATTCTACTTTCCTTGGCTACTGGCCTCTCTCTTTTGGTACTCCCTCTGTGCCTCAGTCTTGAATCAGTTCCTCTGAAGAAAGTAAGGCTCACCATGTTTCCTGTCCCTTCAACATTAGTGTCTTTTATTTCCTGATGGGCATTATCCTTTAGTTTCATATGTTTTGTTATGCCTTTTGTTTGTTGGCTTCTATTGGGAAGATAAATCTATATACTTTATGTGCTTTACTCTAGTTTTTTTTCCAACTTGACTCAAACTGTAGAGTCACCCGGTAGATCTGGTCTCCTTGAGGAGTTGCCTCCATCAGACTGGTCTGCAGACATTGCCCATGGGGCAGTTTCTTGATTAATGATTGATGTGGGAGGGCCCTGCACACTATGTGGGATTGTATTGGAAAGCAAGCTGAGTATTCCGTTGCGGTCTCTGCTTCACTATCTCCCTCCAGGTTCCTGCCTTGATATAACTTGCAAGATATGGTAAACCCTTTCCTCCCTAAGTTGTTTTTGGTCAGTGTTTTTCACAGCAACAGAGAAGCAAATGAATAGAAAATTGAATCAGTAACGTGGGGGTTATGCTGATGAACCTGACTATGTTTCTTTTTTTGGGACGATTGAGAAAGGATTTTGGAGCACTTATCTAGAAAGTGCTCTGAGCTTAATGAGCTGTTGTGGGAGCTTGGATGAGAGAATGTTGAGGTGCAGAGGGAAGTAAAGGCTGTCACAGATGTTCATAATTTGAATTAGGAACTGTGGAAGTAAAGCCTTTGCTTTACTGGGACAGTAGAAGCTGGTTACCTGGAGCTGAAGAATCAGCTGTGGTAAATGAGAGGCCAGCATCAATGAGCTAGAACTTTTGGGGATCATCACACAGACTTGTTATCCAGAGGGATCCAAGGCTGTACATCACACACGCAGCAGAACTGGGCAAATAACACGCAGGGCTCACAGACTTGGTTCTGGTTCTGAAGGCGTAGAAGGCTCATGGAAAGCAGCTGAGGCTTGGCACTGTGCGGAAGGTCAGCATCTCCCTGAAGAGAGGCTAGGCCAGGCTGTAGATGAAGGCACAGCCCCAGCAGTGGAAACTCCAGGATTAAGGGAGCTGTGTAGAGAAGATTGGCACTGTCAGGAATGGTCAGAGTCTAAAGAGAATTTAGAAGCATTTGACAAAGGCATAGCCTAAGTGTCAGAGGAGACCTCAGCATATTAGAGATGCCGTGACTGTGAGATGACCATCAAGGACAGTGTCAGGTTTGGAGTGGGCTGACCTGAGCCTATGAGACTACCTGCGAGTGTTGAGAATAGCGGAGGCCCAAGAAGTGAAACAGTACAATCCTTTTGAATCCAGAAGATCTGGAGCGAGTCCTAGGTGTCAAACACTCAGCAATCTATCCTGTTGTGTTTTGCTGGACTTTATTCTAACTGTGCTGTTTCTGCTGTTTCTTCCTATTGGAATAAGAAAGTATATAGCTTATTTTGGAATTTACAGGAACCTACTGTTAAGGTACCTTTTTAAGATTATAAATTTAACTTTTTGTTGTATGTATGAATATTTTGCTTGCATGCATGTGTATGCATCACATGTGTGCCTGGCGCTCACAAAGGCAGGAAGAGCATGTTGGATTCACAGAAATGGAGTTACAGATGCTTGTGAGTTTGTAGGTGTTGGGAAGTGAACCCAGGTCCTCTATAAGAGCAAGCATTCTCAAGAGCTGAGCCATTTCCAACTGTAAGACTTTGGGCTTTGAGAGTATTGAAACATTTAAAGTTTGAGAATTCTAAAGATTGTAGATTTATGTGATGTGCGCGTGTTTTGAGTTGTCAAAGGGTCAGTTATGCTAGTTTTTGTTGACATCATCTAGAATCACCAGGTAAGATAGAACCTTAATTGAAGAATTGCCTTTATTAGGCTCATCTGTGGACCAGTCTGTGGACTATTTTATTGATTATGATTGATGTGGGAGCGCCTTGCTCACCATGGTGGTGTATCCCCTGTGCAGATGGTTCTGGTTTGTATGAGAGAGCAATCTGAACAGTAAGCACTGGCAGTAAGCAGTGTTTCTCTATGGCAGTGGACCACCACCTTCCTAATGCTGTGACATTTTAATACAGTTCCTCATGTTGTGGAGACCTACAATCATAAAATTACCTTCATTGCCACTTCATAAGTGTAATTTGGTAGGTATGAATCATAATGTAAATATCTGATATTGCAGATGGTCTTAGGCTACTCCTGTGAAAGGGTCATTGGATCCCCAAAGGCGTTGTAACCCACAGGTTGAGAATCTCTTATGATCTCTGCTTCAGTTTGTGCCACCAGGTTGTTGCTTGAGCTGCAGCCCTGGCTTCCCTTGATGACAGACTCTATCCTAGAAGATGTAATAAATCCTTTTCTTCCCAAGCTGATTTGGGTCATGATTTTATAACAAAAGAGAAACAAGTGAATATGCTATATTATTCCAGATATGGAAGAATTATATTTAATGTTGCGTTTTTAAAAGTAGTGTGACTAGGAAAAGTTCTTAAAGGGAGAAGTAATTTGTAAGACCAGTGCAGCATGATAGCACTTATTTTAGCTTAGTATTTCTACACATTTTTCTTATAACTTAGGTACAGCTTTTCCTTTCATTAAGTGTATATATGTCAAGCTAGAGACAATTTTATTTCTTAAAGGTTGCATTTCTATCTTTGCTGTATTAGATTATATTAAATTCAGTGTCAATCTCTTTGCTGTATGATACAAATGTTACTAATTGAATAGTAAAAGCCTATGGTTAACACATTTCCTTAGATCCTTAGATTTAAGATTATATATAATGCAAGCATCAAGGCGTTAACTAGTGTTTATTCCTTAGATATAGTTTCAAAGTTTTCTAGCTTTGTATCTAAAAAAATGATCTGGGTGAAGTAATTCCAGTGCACACTAAGTTATAGCCTTAATCTTCATGATACTGTCAGGGTGAAACACTCATGTGTCAATTATACTTACATTTTCCTTTTAAAATCACAATTTTTATTGAGTTAGAAATAGATTAATTTCTTCCTCATATCTCTCTTGAGTCTAAAGCTTATTAATTAATATAGTATTTTTTTTCTTCAGCATTGTATTTTTCTGTAAATACTTGTTTTTTGATGCTATCTCGTTTTTTAAAATACATTTTGGAGGGGCTGGTGTGATAGCTTACTCAGACATTTGTCTTCAGAGCATGAGGACCTGATGTAAATCCCCAGAACCCAGTTGTTTAATTTATTTAAAAGTTGTATGTGATAGCATGCTTTGTAATCATGCTTGGTGCAAGGGGCCAGATCTCTGGGGCCTCCTGGCCAGCCAGCTAAGCCTACAAGGCAAGATCCAGGCCAGTGAGAATGTCAAAAGCAAAAGCAAAACAGTAAAACAAAAGACAGTGCCTGGAGAACAGCACTGAAGATCATTCTCTGGCCTCGAGATGCATGTGACACACTGTGTGACTTTCCCACAGTAATACTCCGTAGGTGTGGAGAACATTTAGATTCTCAGCTAAGTAAAGAGATGCTGCACAGATTTGCTATCCACCCTTCGATGCCACATATATAGCTCCCTCCATTTTCAAAGTCTCTTCCAGAGTGGTACATTTGTTACTATTGATGAGCTTACACTGACACATCGAAAACATGCCAAGTCCAAAGTTTTCAGTGAGCTTACTCTTGGCATTGCATGTTTTATGAGTATAGCTAGATGAATGTGTGGTGATGTGTCATTTATTAAAGTATTAATATAGAATAGCTTCATAGCTATCAAACTCCTGTGTTTTACATATTCACCTTTATCTCTTCCCCAGTTCCTGAGAATTACTGCTTTGTTAATGCCCCTGTAATTTTGCCCTTTCTAGAAAGTTCTATATTTGAATCATACAATAAGTAGACTTACCAGGTTGGTTTCTTTCCTTAGTGATAGGTGTTTCTTCTAGGCTTTACTTCCTTTGTGTGGGTACAGAGGAATGTGATTTGCTGGATCATGTACTCAAAGGTAATGTTAATTCATAAGGAATTGTCCAGTTGTCTCTGAAGAGACTGTTCTGTTTTTTATTCCTACTAGAAATGAATGAGAATTTTTGTTCCTCCATATCTTTGTCAGCAGTAAATACTATCATTGATCTGGATTTTGGCTATTCTGATAGGTTCTTTGTCTAATTTCCATTTCCTTGCAGATATATGGAACATCTTTTCATATACTTACCTATTATGTTTTCTCTGGTGATTGACATTTAAAACAATCTGTACTCTATTGCTGTCTTTAGAGTTCTTTTATGTATTAATTAATAATTCGTTATTAGCCACATCTTTTATAAATACTTTTTTTCACAGTCTATGCCTTGTCTCCTCATTCTTATGGCAATGTTCCTTTGCAGAACACATTTTAAAATTTAATGAAATTCAGAGCATCCATTATTTAGTTATTTCTCTCATGAATCATGTCATTTGGTGTTATATCTAAAAATTCTCACTACACCCAAGGTCATGTAGCTATCTCCCATTTTACCATCTGTGAGTTTTTAGGGCACTTTATATTTAGGTCTATGACACATACTGTAAATTTTTGCAGTGGGTATAATATTTGTGTGGGATTCTCTTTTTTAAATGTAAGTTTCCAGTTCGAGCATTATTCATGAAGAAACTTTGTTGTATTGTAATGCCTTTTCTCCTTAACCTTGTATTCAGCCTCCTGTGCTGGGTCGCAGGTTGTTTTCTGTATGAGTTTTGCAGCGATGAATCTTCATTTTTCTTTTAAAGCTATCTTCATTTATTCTGTGTTTGGTGAACTTCCGTTCTTTGAGTAAATTAGGTTAGAGCCTGTATTACTAGCTATAGTAATTCTTTAGCATTCTGTAGCATTTCTTAGAAGGCAGCTATGATCAACACCAGTGTACTATGTTCTGTAGTATGCCTTACAAGGTGGTACACTGATAACACATTTTTTCAATTTATATTGTGGAGAAAGTTTTTATTCACTTTCAGCTTTGAAGGATATCTTTCTTTGGGCACAGAATTCTAGATTGTTTTCCTGATAGTTGAAATATTTTAGTCCAGTCCTTCCTAGCTTAGTTTCAGATGTAATCCTTATATTTAATTCTTCTTTATGTAATGCATCATTCCCCTCCCCATAGTGCTTTATCTTTGACTTTTTTGTCCTGTGAAAAGGTGTGTGTGTACGTTTTCTTAATCTACTTTCTACTTTTCTGAGATTTTTGGATTTGTAGCTTATGTCTGAAATTAATTTGTAGAAATTGTTGGCCATTATTTCACGTTTCTTCTGTCTGCTTTCTCTTCGTGTTGTATCTCATCATTTTTGCTAATGTTTCATACTTGTCTCATAGTACTTGAATATTGTGCCCTATTGTTTTCAGTTTTTCTTGTTTGCCCCTCAGTGTTTTCAGGTTTTTATTTATACAGCCTCTTGGTCACAGTCCTTCTTCAGCTGTGTCCAGTCCACCGATAAGCTCAGCATATTGATAGCCCCCTCCTGTCTCCCCCTCTCTCCTAAATAACATAGTGATTATTATCTTTATTATTTGCTTCTGGTCCTTTCTTAGGGTTCCCACTTCTTTGCCTCCTTGTTTATCTTTTCTTGCATGCCTTTGCTTTCTTCATTGAGGCCTTAGCATATTTATCATACTTGTTGAATTCTTTGTCCAAGTTTTTCCAGCATCCCTGCTGTTTGGGGTTGTTTTGCTGCTTTTTTTCTTTAAAAACTGTTTTAAAATTTTTATTTTTTTAAAAACATTTTTAAATTTTAAATTAAATTAAAATTTGAAATTAAAAATAAAGTTAAAGAATTTTCTTTACAATCTTTTCTTTAAAAATTTTTTTTAAAAAAAACTATTTCTTTAAAAACTACTTTATTATGTACTTAATTTTATTCATAGCCAGAAATGTATCAGGTTAAAGGAACTGTTGGCTAGGCATATAGGAAATACTGTTTAATTGATTCCTTTTTCTTAATGGGTTGTCAGTTAAAACGAATAGGATGTGATATGAGGAAGAGGAGTAGACAGATGTGAGCATCTGAGGAAGAGACTCTGCAGTTCTGGGACGTGAGTGAGCCGATCTTTTGCTATTCAAGTGTGGAATTCATTGAACTGTTCATGTCCTGTGATCTGGATTTCCTTGTGTTAACTTTATGAGTACTGTTGATCATACTCATGAAGAATTTTGTTCCCCATTGTTTGCTTAAAATGGACTAGCAGTTTAACATTACTTAATAATAGAAACCACTAACGTGATTGCTTAATGCTAATGATTATCTGAACTAATGGTGCAGCTATATAATAGAATATTTTGTGTTTAGTGAAAATATTTTTTTCAATTTTTGTAGACAATACACAATCACTGAAATAAAGACAATCAATTAAAAGTACAAATCTATATTCACTTTGTGAATGATCAGTGTATTTGTTCTCATGGATAGCTAGCCTAATCTGGATCTTTTACCCACTATTTTAATACGGAGTGTTTATTCATGTGCTTATTATTGTTGCTATCTTCTTTATGTTTGTTCTTGTGTTGTATAGTGTTTCCTTTCCCTGTAAATGATCCCTGAACTGTTTTGTCACCATTGTGCTCTCTCCTAAAGAAGGGAAGTACAGAAAGCAGGTGATTTACAGTTTGTCTAGTATTGGTGCAGACATCCTCGCCCACTGAACACCACCTTCATGGGGCACTTCCATCTAGTGGCAGAGTCCGGCAGCTCAATATATTTTCTGCTCCTGCTGGTTTGATGTACTGCACTAGAATGAATTTCAGCCAGAATGGGTTTCTCTTCACCAGCTGCAGCACATGCTCAGGGAACATTTGTTCTTGCCGTATGTGTGAATGAGTTTGGGCTTCTTCAGGTGATGACATTGCTTTATGCATTGAGCAATATTTTCCCTTCTAAATAAACTAGTTGCTTTTCCATATGCACCAAGAAGATTTAGAGTCTAAGGAATAAAATACTTAGAACTTTACATCATTTAATGTATGTTGAGGCTTGCTTTGTGTCAATTTTGACAGATAATACTCACTTTGTTTGAACAAACCATAGGAGGATTCATTCATACGTGGCTTTTTTTTTTTTTTTTTGTAGTCTGCCTTTCTCAGTTTTTAGAAGTAGTTGCAGTGCAGAACCAGAATTTAATTTTACGTTATGATTTCTATTACATGGACCATACTTGCCTATGAATTGCTGTGTTTTATTCCCTGCTGTCCACGCAGTACTGTTTATAGATTCTACTAGACTTTACTTTTTTGGATACAACTTACATTAAATGAATTTTAATACACTTTGTGAAAAACTTCTTAGGCTTTATGTTTGTACAACCCAAGTGAGCTGGGCCTTTCGCCTCTTATGTTTCCCATCCACTTGTGAAATGTATATTTGAACTTATTTAGGGGAGGCTTTTTCCAGTGGTAGGAGAAGCAATGTGGTGGTCTTAGGGAAGGAGCATGCACTTCCCAGGCAGACAGCCTCACAGCGTTCGTCTTGGTGACCTTCAGCTAATCTTTATGAATGGAGTTATAGTACTTACTCTCTTTCTGGATTTTTGGGAATATTTCATTTTTATATATATATTGTATACATATGTGCACACGTGTATAGTATATATATATACAGATGAGTGCATTGAATATGAATTTAATCTATATTAGTCTTATTAGCACTTGATATGAATTGATTTGCTTTGTGTAATGAAAAAGGCTAGGGTAGGACACAGTGAAAAGGCTTAGCAGGTGAAGGCATGTGCTGCCAAGCCTGACTACTGAGTTTGAGTCCCAGAAATCTACATGGTGAAGAGAGAGGACTAATCCCACAGGTTGGTTGTTCTCTGATCTCCACAGTCCTACTGTGGCACACATGTTGGCACATGTGCACACACAGAATCCATAAAAGGATGAGAAGTGATTGAGGAAGATGCTTATTGTTTACTTCTGATCTCTACATGTGTTGGCGTGTGACCCCAACATACCTGAAAACACATGAGCGCATGCGCGTGCACACATATATATACACACACACATGCACACACACACACACACAAAACAGTTTGAACAAAGGAAATCGTAAGTAAATTTGTATTTTAGTCATAACTAGAACTAATTAACAAATATGTACGTAATATTAATTATATTAATTGCTAATACATTATTAATTATAAATAAGACACTGGGCAGTGGTGGCTCACGCCTTTAATCCCAGCATTGGGGAGGCAGAGGCAGGAGCCTCTCTTGAGTTCAAAGGCAGCCTGGTCTACAGAGACCAGTTACAACAGAGAAACCCTGTCTCCAAAAAGAAAAGAAAAGAAAAATAAAAAGGCAACCACAAGCACCTAAGAGAAGTCTATCCAGTTAAAAATAGATATGCATTTGGAATAGGCAGTGCACTGTAGAAATAGATGTGGTTAATAATTATATATGATGATGTCATGATTTCATCATAGATAAGAAAATTACAATGCATCTCTTTCCACTATTCAAAAATGAAACTGTCTGAACGTGGGAGAATGAATAACTATTTAGAAAATTGTACATTGGTGTATTAAATATTTTATATTGTATATTGGTGGGAGCACAATCTTGTAGATTTTTATACAGTCAGCCTTATCTGTCATTTCACAACAGATTCAGCCTACTGTGGGTGGAGAACAGGTAAAACAGCATTTATTCTAAGAATGTACAGATTTTTCTTGATACTATATTTTAAATATTGTAGTGTAACAATTATTTACCTGGCAGTTATACAGTATGAAATGTTAAAAATAGAGATATGAATTTATTGAAAGTACATATGAATTTATGTAAATACTATACCATTTTGTAAGAGGATCATAAGAATCCATAGGTTTTGTCATCTGTGAAAGATCTGCAGATATTGAGGGAGTCTTTGTAAATTATTCTGAAAAAGCCATTTGGCAAGATATTATAAGTGGTCATTAACTTTAAAAAAATGTGATGAGCAATATGGATGACTATCGCAGAAGTTAATTTTAGTTATGTTTAAAATAGTTATGCATTGTTGGATGAAGGTCTGCCTAGGTCTGCCTAGGCATTTTGTATTGTCTGCAGGTGTTGTGGTATGTAAAAGATGCTGATTATTCATGATCTGCATGGTCTATGAATAGAACACCTGTGGAGCTTAGGTATTAATAAAAAATCCTGAGGTGAGATGCTCGGGCGTCTGTCAAGGCTGGCATTTGCCATGATAGTAGTTCTCTCTGCTGAGGCCTGGCAGGGTTTGCACCTATGAAAGCACCTCCCTGCCTTCCTTGAGAGAGGTAATCCAGGCCCTTTGGAGGAGCCCAGAAGATCATGACTGAATTCCAGATAACTGGATATTGATAATGTTTTTCTTCTGTCCAAAGACATTGTGAAAAGCTTGATATATCATGTTTGGTTTCATTTAGTCATGTGCATCTTACCAAGTGTTGTGATTGTTTATCTTGTAAATCGTTTTTCTGGTGTAGTGTTAAATTGGGATGTAGAGATAACACATTTTTTTTTGATTGGTTTATACAGAAAGGAGGAGATATTGCAGAAGTTTATTTTTAGTTATGTTTAAAATGGTTGTTTTGTGCATTGTTGGGTAAAGGGCTGCCTAGGTCTTGGGGTTTTGTATTGACTACTGGTTTAGCTTTATGTAAAAGATGTTTGATTTCTCATGATCTGCAATTGCTATCAATAGAACACCAGAGGAGCTTAGGTATCAATAAAAACCCCTGAGATGAGATGCTCTAGGTTCTACTGTCAAGGCTTGCACTTACCATGATAGTGGTTACCTCTGCTGAGGTCTGGCAGAGTTTTATTTACATCTGTCAAAATGCCTCTGTGTTATCTTGGGTGAGCAGCCAAAGCAGATGCATAACTAAGGATGACCTGGTGATGGAATCTTTGCATACTAATTTTTAAATGCATAAAATTATATATATGTGTGTGTGTGTGTGTGTGTATGTGTGCATATATATTAGAAGATAGGATATAACCACATTGAAATGTATTTTTCAGACTGATTTTTATGAGATTTTCTATCAAGAATCTATTAATATGTGTGATAAGCATCATGATTTCAAAATAGTGCTGAGTGTGAACAATATCTTGAGCTCTCCAGAACAACAGGAACAGAACAAGAAACACCTGTAATTTCCACTAGTTATAAAGACATAGAGACTGCTTATTCATATTCCATTTTCAAAGTTCTCTACTCCTGAGTTACATCCACGTTTACGGTAGACCAAGTTTAAGGGCCTTCCTGGAATATCTCACTTCTGAACAACACTAATGATGACAGCATTGTTTATAACAAGAAAAGCAAACCCCCAAGTGATTGTTATTAAGAGATCTGAAGCCATCATGGTGACACACACCTGCAAGTTCAGTATGTAGGCAGAACGGGTCGACTAATGCAAATTTGAGAGCAGCCTGTGCTACAAGTGAGCTCCAGGCCAGCCTGGGCAGCATAGTGCACTCTAGGCCTTCCTGAGATGCACAGTAAGATCGCCTCAAAAACCAAATGGAAAAAAAGGAAGGACTTAATTTGGTGAATTAAATTAGGTGCTCTATAGCAGTGGAGACAGTGGAATCACATACCTGAGTATGTCATCATGCTTAAGATTCTGAACTAGAAAATTTATTTTAAGTTTTCAGTGTGATATTTTAAGAACACATTATTCAAAGATACATGAACAGTTACATTTCATATTTCAATAATGTACCTCTTTGTCTTTAAAGGTAATGCAGATAATTTAATACAGATTTAAAAACAATAAATGGTATTTTTAACTCTGTGAAAGACTCAGAAAGATGGAAGGGAGTAAAATGAGTTCATATACCTGTCATAGTTTCGTTCTTCATGTTAAAACAAACCAGCAGTCTCAAAACAAACCAGAAGATTCTGATTCAGTGAGGATAGTGAGTGGTAATTATATGTGTAGATGGTAGGTACTTTGGTATTCTTTTTTTTTTTTTTTTAATACTTTCTGAATTAAAACAGTTCACAAGTGTTTCAAAAATAATTATAGTACAAAGGTATCTTATTATTGTTATTATAAACATTCTAATAAGTGGGAGTGGCACCAAGATGGCTTAGCAATTGGTTAAAAAGATTAACCTCTGCCCTGTGCTCTGTGTTTATGTGCTACCCTGTACCAAATTACAGGATTTATGCTTACTACATGATTTGCTTTTCTATTTAGACGGTAAAAGAGCCTTTGAATAGGTTGGTATTTATGGAGGCAGAATGCAACTCCAAATGTGTTTAAGGGCTGTGCTTAGCCCTAAATTTGCCCATTTTGAGCATCTTTAGCACCAAAAATAACCCTCAGAACATTATTTTAGTGGACCCAGAAAAAGGGTGGTACTTATTTGTTGTGCTTATTTGGTTTCTTTTAACGTTTTTCTAATGGGCCACTAAATTAGATTTGAAATATCCCAATTGCTTTCATCAGTTTCTTAGCAAAGAAATACAGGCCACTTTACATTATTGAAGAATTTCTGGTACATCCTTCAAGTCATTTCTTACTGAAATGAACCATGGCATTACTCAATAGAAATGAACCCAGTAGAAACTGTTAAAGTTCTAGTATAATGAAACTTCCTTGTTTTCTCAAACAACACCCTTGACCTCATTTTAAGAATTGACTAAAGTAAAATAAGCACAGCTACCAAGAGTGGAGGCAGACAAAAGAGCATAGTAGTGGCACCAAGGTCTTGATACCTACACCTGACATTGTTCTTTACTGGAAGAATCAGTGTTTCTTGTCTTTCATCTATTCTTTGTTAGATATATCTTACTGTCCCCTTTTAGTTGACAGTTACTGTTTGGTTCTCTGTATGTGTTTGATTTGTGTGTGTGCACATGTGCATGCATACATGTTTGTGTGCATGTGGAGACCAATGGTAGATGCTAGTTCTCCTCCTTAGTCACTCCTCCACATTGTTTTTGAGATGGGATCTCTCTCACTAAGCTTGGAGCTGCAAATTTGGTTAGACTGGATGGCCAGCCATGGATCCTCCAGTTCCTACCTCCCTGGAGTTGTGATTACAGGCATGCACCACTATGCCTGTCATTTGTACATGGGCACGAGGAATCAAACTCTGGCCCTAGGCTTACATTACGCCTACCCCAGGTCATCATGCTCACACTCCTCTGTAGTCAGATGACCCCAATGGCTCACATATTTTTATGATTTTTTTCCCCAGCTGATTAACTGTTTGGAAGGATTAAGAGATGTGTCCTTGCTGGAGGCATGTGTCTCTGGGAGTGAGCTTTTAGGTTTCAAAAGCCCACACTAGGCCCAGTCAGTGTGTCTGTCTGTCTGTCTGTCTCTCTCTCTCCCCCTCTAGATCAGGATGTAAGACTCTCAGATACTACTCTTATCACCATGCCTTCCTGCCTGCAGTCACTCTCCCTGCCATGATGATAATGGACTAACCTTCTGAAACTATAAGAAAGCCCCCAAGTAAATACTTTCACATATATGAGTTGTCTTGGTCATGGTGGTTCTTCACAGCAATAAAACACTAAGACCTCCTCCCTTACCCCCATTTCCTTATTTGTAAAGTGATAAAGGTAAAAATTTAAGTAGTACTAACACTTATGAAGTAGAAATACACATGTACCTCTATATCTTGGTCTTTTTGATGTGGTGAATAACTGACAGTGTCAACTTAAGGGAGGAATGATTTATTTTGGCCCATGGGTGGGTGTTGTTAATGTCTGAGAAGGCATGGTGACTGAGCCCATGAACATCTTGCTTACATGGCATGGACCAGAAAGCAGAGCACCATTAGGTTTCCTACCTGAAGCTTCTAAGCTATAGACTTCTTACTTAATTTTTTGTTATTGTAAACATACAGCACCTGTGTCATTATCGATAGAACTAATTTAACTGTAGAATAATCTGTTGTGAATTGAAAGTAGCCATTATCAATTAGTATTCATGGAAATAGTTATTTTTACTATCTTATTCTGATTTTTGTCATGCAACCATTTACTTAAGAACCAAAGCTTCGACACCACAAATTGTATATATGTGATTTTACTGCTAGAATATATTTGCTGTATGTATGTATGTATGTATATATATATATATATATATATATATACATACTTTCTGTCTTTAGGAAGTACTGTCAAAAACATCCAAGTGATTATCTGTACCATTTCCCAAACAAAACACTAATTATGTAACAATTTCACACTTTGTCTGTGAATTTGCATAATGTTTTTCATGTAGTATAAGTACTCAAAACATTGGAAAAGTATGATATTTCAAGGAATAATAGTATTTCTTTATGTTCCCAATATAAATATTGTCTTAGGTGCTGTCTATCAATGTTGTTTAAAGAGTTTTACCCGAAGAGATGGGAACAAAATTTGACTGTCTTATTATTTGTAATATAAATTTTTCCATTCATTAATTAATTTAATCTTGCCAACATCTTTATAAGATTTTGTTTGAATTTTGTACATGAAAAAAGATTCAGAAAAGTAATTTGAATAAATCACAATGTATATAAATTCAGTCATATTTTGAACTTTTCATCAAATACTTTGTCCATTTTTAAAATTAATATATGCATTACCCTTTTAAGATTTAGTTAATGTGTATGAGTGTTTGTGTGCATGTATATGTGTGTACCTCCTGCAAGTCTGGGGCCTAGAGGTTACAGAGGATGTTGGATCACTTGGAGCTGGAGTTAGGGGCAGCCACCATGTGAGTGCTGGGAACCAAAGCTGGCTCCTCTGCGAGAGCAGCAAGTGCTCTTAACCTCTGAGTTCCTTAAATCCGTTTATTACAGATTGCATTATATTTTGTCTCACAGATGTTTCTTTGCTTCCTTAACCACAGCAAGTTCTGGAGTCATAAAGTGTTTTCTCCTGCTTGATTCCTTAGTTGAAATAAGGATGGAGATTTATGATCATCACTGTAAGAGACCATAAGTCTTTGAAATATGCTTTAGAGATTCATTATATCTTTGTGTTATCTCATATGTACCTAGCATATATGCATGTTGTTAAACTCTGTTTGTTTTTCTGTTGCTTGTTTAGATATATTTTACCAGCAGGCCCAAGTAAAAACTATGAACAATGGAGAAAATTATGTTTTCTCCTCTGTAAGACTGAAATCCTCAGATTACATAACAGCAGAATAATTGTTCTTAGGGGAGCTAGCATTTTCGGTATATTACTTCCTAACACATTTTCATTACTGTTTGTCATTTTTAGTACCTCCTGGAAGCACTGTGTAAGGAGAAGTACAGAACAAGGAGTCTAGATTACAATCTGAGTATTCAGTATTCATCCCTCTCATGCTTGGTAGCCTTCCTGCTCCATGATAGCGAGCTTTTTTATTCATTAAATGCATTAAATGTGTTTTACATTTCATAAACTTATTCATCCAAGTGAGTAATTCAGTGATTTAGTAACTTTCAGGAGTGGTACATTCATCCCAGAAATACGTTTTACAGCATTTATGTATTTTCAGTAAGAGACACATACACATTTATCATTTACGCTTGGTTCCTCTTCCCAGCCCCAACCAAGGGTTTCTTTACTGTTGTCTCTATGGATAGTTTGTTGGGTCCTGAGTGGAATCACATAGTATGTGCTCTCTGGTATCTGGCTGCCTTTAGTGAGCAGTTTTGAGGATTATCCGTATTATTATGTGAATTTTGCTTCTGTTTCTTTCCCAGCAGGATTCCATTATGTGAAATACTGTTATATTTTGTTTATTCATTAAGCAATTAATAAATATTTAGGGTTTTGTGACACATCAGCACAAAAATCATGCTTTTACAAATTTGCAAATTGCTTTGGATGTCATAATTTGAATTAACATTCTCCTCTAATGATGATCTGTGATACCTAATAGTTCACACATGAAAGCAAGTCTCTTGAGTTAGAACTAATATTGAGTTTATTTTCCATTGTGTTAAAATGGTATAAATACAGCTGATCATTTTTAACTTTCCTGAAATTTCCTTTTAAGCATTTCCATTCCCACAACTGTGTTCTCTGTCGATAGTTAATATTTCTGCAATTAGGAGCTTCAAGTCTGTTTTTCATATGTTGATGCTTTAAAAATAGACATTATATTAAAACTTGTTTATCTGACATAGTTTGCTTGTACATTTTGTAAGTTGATAAATAATCTTTCTAAATCACCGATCTTGAGATAAATTACAGTAACTCTTTAATAGACCACCTTACTATAAAAGTTTACTTTTACTTAAATAGTCCCCAATTTTGCTGGTGACCAGCCCCAACAGGTCAGGGTTCTTGAGAAGATGGATGTGAAATTGGCAAAAAAACACTTGTGTTCGCATTTTCTTGAATGACTATCTCAGCTCTAATCTTTATTTTCATATACCTTATGTACCCTTTGAACAGAACTCTTTTTTCAGGTTACCAAGAAAACTTACCCACAGATTTCTGAACATCTATTGCATGTTCTGTTCTCATAGTTACATTGTACAATGAAACAATAAACCATTTACTACATAGTAACAGAATATATAAAAACCAAATAGTTTTCTTGGCAGCCTGCAGTTTATGGTAACCAGGTGATAATCAATTATTCTATTACTCTATTTAATACAGTCCTAATATATTTTTATTAAGGTTAATTAAAGAATCACAAACAAGAGAATTTTGCTTTTTCTTTATCATGTAGAGAAGAAAATGTTCCACTGTCTTTATGCTCTCAAGGTGCATCAGCAAACTCATAATGATTGTTGAGTTCAAACCTAACAGTGGGCACTGAAGCTCATTTGTTGTCCATTAATCATAGACCTGTCTTCTCACAGGTGAAACTTGTGGGCCTTAGTAACTACATTTCTTTTGTATTTGCTTCCTGATCTAGCAAGTCCTCAGCAACCAAGAATATATTTCCTTTTTCCTAGGTAATTTGTTTCCGTATAAGCTGGCAAAACACACTGACCTAGTCTTTATATGCATATTTCTTAGTTATTTTTTCTGGAGTTATTATTGAACCATCAATTCAGCTGAGTGGCATTGCCCCCTCAGAAAATCACTACTGTTCATAACAACTGAAGACCCCATAGAATTTTTGTACCACCAGAGAGAGAAAGTGACTCTAATAGCAGTCAGCATTTGAGAGTTCAACAGCAATGGGAGCAGCAGAAGGAGCCATTCAAGAGACAATCCTCTGGGTGCAAATGGTGGGCTGTACTCCTCAAGCTCCAATGCTGGCTGCATTCCCTGACATGGCTCCTGACACAATTCACTTGGATATGTGCAACACAAGTACCCATATTACGTAGAGAAAAGCAGAGAAGTACATGTAACTCTTTTTGATCTGGTGTAAGTAATGTCTGTCTCTGTAATGTTATTGGTGTGATACCTAACATGCTGGAAAATGGGAGTGTCTAGTGTCCTGCCTTGAGTTGTTGGAATTACTCAGAAAGAGTTTTCTTATTTCTGTTGGTTTTGAGCTTTGTATTAAGGAGCAGATAATGGTGCCACATTTGAAAAAAGTAACAATTTCTGATACCCTTGTGGTAAATTGTCATTGACACTCAGTAATGACAATATAGAACTTCTATGTTAGTAAGGTAAGGTCCATTTTAGTTTGGCTTAGGTAGAAGTAGCAACATTTACATTTGTTTTCTTGGGGTTTTTTTCTAGTAGATATCAAAGAAATAAGTCAGTTATGGTAAGCCAAAGGTCGCCCAGGAAGCTAGATACTCATGTTTACATAGCTAGCACTACATCTGCTGAGCCATCTTCCAGCCCATTCTTAAGTTTTTAGTTCTCCATATTTATTACAGCACTGTGCATAGTAATCAAGTTTTGGGTTAGGTTTCTATCAGCAAATGAATAGATCACACACATACACACACACACACACACATACACACACACATACACACTGAGGTTTTATTCAGATATTAACAAAATTATATCATTTGTGGGAGAATGGAACTGGCAATTGTTACATTCATCAAAATAATCCAGACTCACCAAGATAAATCCCACCCTCACCCCATCTGCACTCTCCCATGTTTGTTTTTATATAAGACATGAAAATAGAAGCGGGGCCTATTTGGAACAGGAAGGAAACTATACAGAGCTATGGCAGGAGACAGCATAGTGGGGAGGCTATGGTCAAAGTACATGATATATTGAAATGAAAATGTCACTTGAGAGCCATCGCTTTATATAGTGAAAATATATGCTGATATGAAATTTTAAATTGTATTTGTGATTAAATCCAAGAATTAAGGATACAATATAATTAGTGAGAGAACATAATTGTGTGAAATACTTTTCCAGAAAATACTAATGCTAATTAAAATGAGATACTCTGTTCACTATTTCAGAGGTATACAAACATGCACATGTGTAAGAGAAAATGAGAGTCTGGCTGGAGAGTCATGAATTCTAACACACCAATACATTGTAGATAGCTTTGAGGCAGTATTGTCATTGGTGCCAAAAACATCAATAATTCATCTGTCAGATGACACAGATTGATGAGTGTTTCTTTAAAAAATGCCATATTTTGTAATTTTGTATATGTAATTGCACTTCTACATTTTTAAGGCATGTATGTGTAAAAGTTTTGTATTCTTCCTTTTTTTGGGGGTGGGGGGAAGGGTTGTTAAAACAACCTTTATCCTAGCATTTGCAGCATTTTTCAAGTTGTAGAATATCATTACTAAGAAAAGGGCATTTCATTTGTAAAATTCTGATGGGATATTGTAATTTCATAGCAATGATATGTGTAAAAGTGTGCTGTTGAAAGGGATTTGGTTAAGTCATAAGCTTTGAACAATAGAGACAAGCATTCTACCACTATTGTGTGTCTTATTTGCTTTTTAAAAGCAAATATAACTTGTCTAGTCTCTTGCCATTGAATAAAAATTATTCCCTTGCTGAGGCTTTTCATTGGTGATTAGCAGGCAATCACCTGCTAATGGTGCTGTTCTGTAAGGTGGACAGCACTGGGCAAACCCAGACTCCATTCTTTTTCTTACTTCTTTCAACACAGGTTTGAGTGGAATATCTGTTAAGATAGGTGAATATTTTCTTGCAGTAGTTGATGGGTCTTGCCTATGAAGTCTTGAAACCTTAAAACAATCTAAAAACTAGCCAGTGGTACCAGGGATATTTGAGGATACTTAGAGAAGCCAAATGCAGTGGTGTCTTAGAACCCAGTTTTGATAGTTGGACGGTCACATACACACCCCTTCCTTCTGTCATACTCCCCTTTAAGGCATACATAGCAGAACTAGAACTTTAATTTCTAAATGGCAAGTAAACAACCTGTATGTCATGTTTGAGATTTTAAAACTTTAGATCTTATCTGTAAATTGCTTGTTTTATAGAATAAACTTGATATTATTAGAAGGCGCTTCTCCAGCAGACCACCTACGCATCATGTTTCTGCATAACCGAGCACAAGAGTGAACATGTTTGGTGCTGTGCTGTCTTCTCAAGGACATTGTTATATAAAATGCTGTGAAGAGTGGGATAGCATCTTCCTCTTAGTCAGAAGGCCATAAAAAACAGAAACATTTTTTTCTCTTCAGGGTTAAAGGTTGGGTAGATTTACGAGCAGTTCTTTAAAATATTGGTGTTTCCTCAAATGGGTTTAGTCAGTATAATAGCTGCTGTCTGAGTTTAAGGAGTTGAGCTCCACTCGCCAGCACCTGGTAAAAGCTCGAGGTGGCCCAGCACATCTGTATCTCCAGTGTTGGTGGCTGGGACATGGGAGCTGTACATCTCTGGAGCTGCAGCCAGCCTAGCTGAATTATGAGCTCCAGATTCAGCAAGAGACCCTGCCTCAAAAAATAGAGCAAAATATCCATCTCTAGTCTCCACACACACCCGAAGCACCACATTCACACCCACCCCTGCACATAGTGACATGAATTTGTACATGTGCTGAATCCATAAACACGTGCAAAACAAAAGACTGCGGTTTCCTAAGCTTTGGATCTTCAGCGTCACATAGACCCACTGCTCATACATTATCAACTTGTGTCACTTGGCTCCTATTGGGATGATAATGGAAACATGAAGTTCTCACCCTGAGAAGTAATGTTTGTTTTGGAATTTCTTCTTGTCTCTGAAATTATGATACTTTGTAAGTAGATTGAAACACTTAACTTGTATTTTAACAGTTGTTTTATCTGATAGATACTGGTATAGTTACGTGACTAAACTCTTCGGGTTCCAGCACATGTAATTGGAAGCAATTCAGTGTGCTGTGACTATTTGGTTTAATGAGAAAAGTATGTATGAAACTATCCTAGGAACTCAGAAAAGTAACAGTTTCTAAGACCAATTCCCTCATCACTGACTTATTACTCTGCTTGGTTTCTGCTTTGGTGATTGTTTTTACCTAAAGATCACAATTCTTAAATACAATACAAATGTAAAATGTGTCTTCAGTATCTATTAGTTAAATTTCAGAAGCTTAAAAGAACTTTTAGGTAACATTGATTCATTGAGCATTAGAGTGAAGAATTGAAGACTTACACAAATCCTACGAATACCTAACAGTTTTCTGTAAGACAGACGCTAGAACATGGAGCCAAATGTGTGTTCCCATACTGCTTCACAGAACTAAGACTAAGAACTAACCCTGTCTTTGTAGTTCTCAACTCTTGAGGCATGTTGATGGGGCAGAACAGTCTCTTGCCAAATAGTTTTTTTTTTTTCCAATTTAATAAGATTATTAATCTCCTGATGGAAATGTACTCATACTCTGAGATGGAATTAACAGTTAAATTTATACGCACTAAATAGATTGTTTTCATGTTTGAGTTAATTTCAGTTCTTGCCTTTTTATTACAGCAGGATCATCTTTAAAAAAAAAAAAACAGCTAGCAATTAACTCAATAATTAGCCATAATTCCTTTTCAAACTGTTAGCATCTCATTATGTGGTGACCTGCATATTCTGTCTACTCTTCAGCCAGGCTGCACCCCCTCCTCCATCCTTCCATTTCCTTTATCTTTTTCCTTTGCTCTGGTAGGCCTAGAATGCATCACTGAAGTTTTGTTTGTTTGCTTGTTGTTTTCTAAAAGCACGGTAAGATGCCAGTCTTCCTGCTTCTGTATACATGTCCACTTCTGAGGAGTTTGTAGGAGCCACTGTGAGTGTTCTTCCTGAGAGGGAGGGACAGAGATCTTGATTCTCTCTGAATTGTGTAGAGAGCTGACTTAGATTCAATAATTCAGGCTTACAGAAGGACATCCCTGTGGGGTTTTCTTCTCAGGCGTTTCTGGGGACAGTGAATGATCTGTGGAGGAGCCTTCTGCTTAGAAGCTCAGTGCCATCTCTTCCCTGTGCCCTCTCTGGAACAGAATGTCAGTAGAGCTGCAGCCTCCTCTGTGTTACCTTTCAATCGCTGCCTTTCCCATTGTCCCTCTCCCTGACCCACATCTATCACCTTCCTTACTTCTGTCTTTGGAGATTCATTTCTCTTGTTTTTGACCTTTATAAATAAAATTACACAGTGCTCTTCATGCAGTTTTGTACTTGAAAGATTTCTCTGTCATGGCATATTAAATGCTTAAAGAGAAATTTAGTCAAGGAGAGGCTCCCATTCCACAGTTTGATAGTGAGCATAGTAATAAAAACACAGTGTGTGTCTCTGTGTGTGTGTGTGTCCATGTCCCTGTCTGTGTGTCCCCTTCCATCTGTGTGTCTATGGTGATCAGCTTGGGTAGAGCTGCTAACTTGATCTTACTGGGTTGTCCTTTCCCTGCCCTTAAGACAGTAGAGCATGTTTCCTTAAGTCTTCTTTATCTGCACCATTCATATTCTTGTGTTACCAGCTTATTGAGTAACCACTCTGAGGACAGCAGACTAAACCTGCAGGGAACTTGTTGCTGTGTCATTCTTCAGATCAAGTCTCTGGCCAGTGTGTCTGCCTTCCATTTGTTTGGAAGGCTTCTTTAATTTGTTGGCTTTTTTATAGAATGGATGAATTTTTAGCTGTATTTAGAGGGAAGATTAGGAAAATATATTCCATTATTTTCTGAGAGCAGGAATTTGATTTTCTTTAATACCTTTTATAGACTTTAATGTCATTTGCAGATATGAAATATTTTGTGCAAGTCAGGTCAAGAGGAATTAATATATTTACCCAAATAAAGGCCATTAACAAAAATTAATTTGGGTTAAGAATATAGTCCTGATATGATTCTATTTATATGAAATCTAATCTGAAGAATTTTAGCTTTTCATGAATTATTTATGTAGCACAACAAACGTAGTGGGAGCGACTCCAAGGGAGGAACACCCTTTAAGTTTTAATTCTCTGGTTTAATTGCAGAACCTTTTGGCTGAGAAGGTAGAACAGCTGATGGAATGGAGTTCCAGGCGCTCCATCTTCCGGATGAATGGAGATAAGTTCCGAAAATTTGTAAAGGCTCCACCTCGAAACTACTCTATGATTGTTATGTTCACTGCTCTTCAGCCTCAGCGGCAGTGTTCTGTTTGCAGGTAATTTATATATTTAAAAACTTGGAAAAAGCAACTGTCTCAACTTACGTGTTTATGTTAAGATATCCATGTCTAAGAAAATTCAGTAATTTTTAGTGTAAAATATAACTTAATTGAAAATTAAGCTGTAAATCAGATCTTGAGTCATGTCATGAGTATTTGTTAAAACTGACTTTTCATCATTAACTGTTTTAACTTTTTGTCTATTTAATATCTGTGGTCTATGAAGTTTCCTGGTGTACTTTCTTTAAAAAATTTCATAAAGAGGAGTCTCACTTTCCTAGGGAAGTCCATTTACTTTTTGGTACTTCTCATCATTAGAAACTTCTTACTAGATGACAGAGGTAAATAATTTGAAAGGAATGAAGTGTTTGCCAGAAATTTTGGTCAAGAACAAACATAGTGGAGGTGCAATACATACTGAGATAAGGGTCGAGTCACGTGTAAGGAATCGCTAGAAGTGATACTGAGGTCCTTTGTGTTCCTCTCCATCTTCTCGCTGGCAGAATATCTGAGAAAAATCAACATAAATCAGGGAAAGATTCATTTTATGTCAAGTTTTCAGAAGATGAAGTACAGTTTTACTTGGTTTTGTATTTTGGGGCCTGTAGTGGTTGAATAGAGGCGGCCCAGAAGTGGACCAAGGGCTGAAATAATGCTCTCAAAGGTGTATGGCAGCAACCGTCTTCTCTTAAGGAACTGTCCCTTAATGGCCCATTCAGCTCTGGATTTATCAGTGGATCAAAACATTAATATATACATATAGACACACACATATATAGTGTCTACACTATATATGTGTACACACACATGTCAAGTTACATGCTTTCCTGACTCAATAACTTCTCAGTAGTGCCAGCAGATGCATACCATGATTCAACACATGAGAGTCTGAAGGACATTTACATTCAAACCATAGTTTCCAGTGTATGGTTTCTCTAGCATGTTCTGGTAGTCACACCTTGCAAAGCTACAACACATAATAAGCAAATAATTGGCATTGCTCTGTCAAGATACAGAGGGGTTAGATCACCATTTTGTGCAGTTTTATCAACTCCATATTCTGTTCTGTGTCTTGAATTTGACAGCTAGCTAATTATTTCCCATTTGTATAATTTTGTTATTTCAATAATTTTATGTAAATTTAGTTATTTTAGAGCCTTTTGGATTTGCCCCTCTTTTTTACTTAGCATAATTCCTTCAAATGTCACCCAAATTGTTGCATTTATTAACAGCTTGCTTTTTTTTTTTATTACTGAGTAATAATTTCATTGTGCAGATGTTTGCAGTTTACTTATCAGTGTGTCTTTCGTAGGCCACAGTCAAAAGGCAGGCACACTATTTTGTAAGATTACTTGTAGGTTGATGCAAAACATTATGAAACAAATTCATATGTGGATTTTATCCTCCTTCCCAAGTTCTTACTCTGTGTATATTAAAAAATCTAAAATAGTCCTAAACCTAAAGCACTTACTGTTTCAAGCATCCTGGATAAGGTATATTCAGCTTGTTCAAATAAAACAGCTGAACATTTTCCTTATGGCTAGTGATGAGCAATGCCTTTTTATATGCTTATTAATTTTGAACATCTTTTTTGTGATTGTCATCTAGATACCTCCGATGAAATCTTGTTCATGTCTTTTGTCCATTGCTAATTGGTTGTTCCCACTGAGTTATATGCCAATATTTACATGTGTGGTATGTGTGTGTATGGGTTCCTAGAACTACCTGTGTGGCCTTGGATGGCCTTGAATTTGCAATCTACAGTGTCAAGATTGCAGGTGTGTGTCACTGTGCTTGATTGTATATATTTGTATTATAAACCAAGCCTCCATGGGAGTTGGAGACACTTTGAGAAAGTCACCCTTTCAGCAGTGACTTCTACCCCCTCCCCCAAGATGAGTGAGTTTTTCTGCTTCTCTCTAGGTCAGTGTAATTTTGGATGATTTCTACACCACCATTGTAATGTTTTACAATTCTACATAGTCCTTAAAAAATTCCTAGTTGTTTTTTAAAAAATCTGTGCTCTCCATTTTGAGACTTTGCCGCCTTTTCCTTTTCTTTAAGGAAGATGAAGTTTCTCTTAGCATTAAGTCCTGTCTAGAGGTATGGTTGCCTGCAGAAATGCTGGTGACTGAGCTTCTAGCTTTCTTTAAATCCTTCACCAGTCATTTGTTCTTTCTTCACAGTCAATTTATTCTCAAATTTCAGAATTCAATTCTCACTTCCCTCTTGGTTAACGTCAAAGACCTTGGCCAAATAAAGTTGTTAATTATGACTACTCAATACAATTCTCACTCCCTTATGTGTTAACTCCAAACTTCCTTTGCTAAGTGATACTGTAGAGAATATTTCCATAATTGCTTAGATGTGTGCTTGCACAAATTTACTCATCTCCTGAATTGACTCTTCTAGGAACATAGTCGCCTCTTTTAAGGTTGTTATTATGAATTGGTAGATTTTTATAAAAATCAAACTGAAGGAGAGTAAACACTTTCATATAAAATCAAAGTTTATATATAAGCAACGTCCTGATGATGTTAGGGATTAATGTAGTATTGTACTTCAATTGAAACATAGTAAATTACAAATATAATTTTGATTAGATGTTAACTGGCAATCTGTATATGTATATATACATATATGAACACACAAATGTGTATTTATGTGTTACATATACACATGTGTATATATATATATATATATATATATATATATATATACACATATATGTGTATACACACACACACACACACACACAGGGACTCACATTTTCTTTTGTTGCAATCTGAAAAAAATTCATAATGGGCAGAAACAAACAATTAACATTTTTCCATCAAGCCATACCATTTTTCCCTTCTATGTAAGCCTTTGTATGAGGGAAAGATGGATCTATCCAACTTGGATTGTTTCTCTTGGGAGCATATCAAATCGTATCCATTAACTTATTCTGAGAATGTTGACCTTAAGGCCCTATTTCTTTAGACCCTATCTTTTCTTGGCAGATTTTGAACTTTCCCTTAACAACCCCCCCACCCTCACCCCCAATGTATTGGCATACCTAGGTCCTCAGAAGAAATAGTTGACATTTCTGAGTCCTTTCTTCCTTCCTTGAATTTTGCTGTCTTACTTGATATAGCTGCTCTTGTTTATTTTGGGGATCCATTTGCTTAGAATGTCATTTTCTTTCTTTCCATTTTTAGTTTTTAATATGTGTTTGTTAGTGAGATATGTCCCAGGCAGGCAAAAAAGCATTTGATTTTGTTTTTGAAACCTGTGTACCAGCCACTGTATGTCCTTTTAATTGGGTAGTTGTTAACATTTTAAATTCAAGGTTACAATGGAAAGCTTGGCATTCATTCTTGTCACTTTCTTGCTCTGTAACGTCTGATGTTTTAAGTTCTCATTGCGTATCTGTAATTGCAGTGGGGTTTATCGTTTCTTTCCGAGTTCTTTAGAGTATAGCTCACATGACGGCTTGGCCAACACATTGCTGAGTGCAGGGTGAGTGGCAGGACCTGGGCCCATGCTTTTCACCACTCAAGCCTCTTGTTTCTGAAGCTCATTCCCTGATGTAGTGATGTGTCCTGGCTCAGGCTCCGGACCCTCTAAAGCTGTCCATCTGTACCACAGGTCTTAGGAGGAAAGCAAGCCCCACTGTGTTCCACGTCTCTGAACCAGATACCATTATTTTTCAGTGAAATTTCTTCAGTGACACTCCACCAGTGCTACATGAAGTCACATGATAGATGCTGTCCAGGACAGCCCGGCAGTTCTTGATGTGACACATGAAGCCTATGATCTTCTATCTTTCAAAGCAGCACATTGGGTCTGACCTTTCTCAAGATTACGGGACTTACACTGGGAAACACAGAATAATTCTCAAGTGCTGGTCTATAGTATAGTTTGTAAATATCTACTTTAGACCACCTTTCTGTTTATCTCCCAATTTGGTCCCTGGTGTCTCTAAGTTTCTGTTCATCCTCCTTCCCTTTACATTGCTGAGCTGCTGTGAGTGCAGTGCTGTTTCTCTCACTGGGCTCCAAATGCTGGAGTTTGGAGTCTCTCGGGTCACTATCTTATACTCAACTTTTCTGAGTCCCATAAGCCACTTACTACAACACTGAGATGTTCTTTTCAAATTTGAGCTGAAAAAATGCTGCTTACTTTTAATCCCCTTTTACCTTTGAGAATGGGTATATACAATATGTTTGGCATTTTATTTACCATAGGTTACTTTATTTGCTTGTTTTGTAGAGTAAAGCCATTTTTTTAGAAATTATCTGTTGGCTATCATGATTTTACAGTGATACAGTAAGAAATTCTACTTACAGCTTTATTCTTTGGAGATAAACTTGGCATCTGAACCGAAGTTGAAAGCACTTTGTATAAAGACCATTATGGTGAGATGCTGGTGATGGTGGTGGTGGTGATAGTGATGAGGAGGAGGATGAGAATGAGGGGTTGAAAATCAAGGCATTGTATGTACTTTGTGTGCTTAGAATTCTGTATGACTGAGAATTATCTTGGTGACAAATGAATTTTCAATATTGAAAATTTTATGCAACATAATTATAAAATAAATAGGCTAGAAGAGTGATTTCCTTCTTTCTGCTGTTTGTGAAGGTTATAACTGAAATGATGTGATTTTTTTTTTTTTTTTTTTAGTAAGTAAAGTCCTGGTAGCTGCTGTCAAGCATGTAAAATAAAGACATTTAAAATAAAGAAGTTTCTACATTTTTATCTCTACAGCTAGAAATGTTTGTAGCAATAAATCGTACTTGAGCATCTGTCTTTGATATAAGTTTCAGGTTGTTCATCTATACACTAATACTTTCTATTTTCTTGGTCTTAGTGTGCAAATACTATCATTTAAATGTATAAGAATCTTGATTCCCCAGTGGTGACTGACATTGTCCAGTACTTTTTTGTGGTAGATTGTTGTCTTTGTTGGGAAAATATGTGAACATGTTGAGTTGCTCCTTTTATCTATTAGAATCATAACAAAGGTAGACAGAAAAGAAATTCCCGTTCTTGGAAAGACCAGCTCACGAAGTGTGGTTATTTGGTTATTCCATCATTCCATTTCTTAAGTGGTGAGGATGGCTCACTGTTCCTAGGTTGTAGAAGCAAGATGCTAATTACTTGAAGCCCTCCTGGGACTCTGGCTTTCGTCATGTGTAACAGTGGGACTGAGTGTCTTCATGACCATCCCTCTTAGCAGTGAATCTGTGATGATCTCACTGGAGACACACTTCCCAGTTGGTACTACGGCTCTAGATTAGAGGAAGCTTTCTGACTTACCAAGGCACATTCAAGGGAAGCTGGCACCTTGTTGAATTCAAACTTTGCTTCATGCTCCTTTTTTCCCCCTTTGCCAATTTTCTCTGTATAATATTTACTGAAATAAATAAATAAGTAAATAAATAAACAAATAAGTAAATCTTACCCATGGATATGGCTATGTTATGGAAGTTAATTTTTAGTTATGCATAAAATAATTGTTTTGTGCACTGTTAGGAAAAAGGATACCTAGGCCTTGACATTTTGTATTGTTTGCAGGTGTTGGATTTATGTGGGGGATGTTTGATTGCTCATTATCTACTCGTGGTATCAATAGAATACTCGAGGAGTTCTGTATCAATAAAAACACCTGAGCTTGGATCCTCAGGATTCCACTATCCAGTATGGAGTTGGCCGTGATGGTGGTTCTCTCTGCTGAGGTCTAGCAGGGATTGCACCCATGAATATGCCTCCCTGTCTTCTATGCTGAGGGACAAAGCATCCTACTTACTACATGACTGTGTGCTGATTTTGTGAAACCATTTAGTAAATCATGTGTAGCTCTTATAAGGGACTCTCAATGTAGAAACTTGCAGAATTATGAACTGTTTATCAATATTTTTGCCAATAAGTTACATTTGGGGTTTTTTGTTTTTTGAAGCAGATTCTCCCTGTGTCGTCCTGGATCCTTTTATGTATACTATGTTGTCTTTGGACCCATAGAGATCTGCCTGCCTTTACACCTCTCAGCAAAGACCAGGCTGGCCTCAAACTCACAGATATCTACCTGCCACAGCTTCCTTACTGGAATGCTGGGATTAACAGTGTGTATCACTGTGCCGGCATATGTGTTTCAATAGGCAACATAGTTTTTATTTATATATCAATGTATAAGATAGATGTAATAATTTCCCTGCCTAAGAATGTTGGGTAGAAATGAGAGAATGAAATTTTATTCGTAAACTTAGAAGTGTTCGTTGTGGAGTTTGGTATTACTGTGGTAGGACAAAATTCTTCTTTTGAGATTATAATTTGTCTTTTAACCAGTCTTTCCAGTTACTGATAGTTGGGATTTAAGGTATTTTCTGGATATTGAGAAGATAACAATGAACAGACTCATCTGACTATAGTTCTCCATCTCAGAACAGATGTGAAATTCTAGACATTTGACAAGTACATATTTTTTAAACTGATATTTATTTAAACTCATACATATGAAGAAAGTAAAGAGATTGATGAGAAGACCTTTCTATTATTTATTAATTTGAACATTCAGAAACCGTATTTTGGAAAGTGATTGATGAGTTCTTAAGATGTTCAGAAAATCTGGAAGGTAGCCATGCTTCTGTACTCTTATCTATTGGATGTGGTTATTTGACATGTTCCTAGTGTGTATGTGTTGTGTCATGTGTATCTTCTAGGTGTAGATGGTTTTAGGAGATGCTCAAAAAGACATATTGAAGCAGTCCTTACAAGGCTGATTTATGGAGGGGAGTCAGAGAGTGAGAGAAGTAACTGTTGAAACTTGAAACTACACATGAATAATCAGCTTTCAAGCCAGTTGATGGATACACTGAGGTTTATATAACCCTTTGTAACTTACCTAGAATTTGACTTGCCTGGAGCTTTCTCCTTTTAGCAAACCTTGAGGGAAGAATTACTCACATTGTCATGCAAAAGAAGGGAGGAGCAGGGCAGTTGTGGTACAGGCCTTTAATCCCAGCACTTGTACTTGGGAGGCAGAGGCAGGAGGATCTCTGTTATCTTGAGGCCAGCCTGGTCCCCAGAGTGAGTTCCCCGACAGCCAGAGTTACAATAGAGAAACCCTGCCTTGAAAAACAAACAAACACATACACAAACAGTAACAACAACAACAACAACAACAACAAAAAGGCGGGGGTTTGAATAAAATGCCTGACATTTCTAGGTTTTTACACCATGAGCTATAAAGCTTATTCAGGTGCAGATCTTCAGAGTTCAAATGCTGCCTGCAGTATGTGACTACTCTCACTGCCCTTGGTAGGTGTTACTGTTACAGTTTTATGTTTGTTTATAGTAAATTATACTTCTGTACATTGATTTTGTTTTGAACATAGACCAAAATATATGATCCCTGTGGCTACAACTCACACTGGATCATGTAAAATGACTCCCATTCCCTGAGCATTTTTTCATGCTAATCTCTTGATATTTCTGGGTGCATAAGTTAAATTTGGAGAATTGGTTTAAAAATATGCATGCTTGCATGCACGCATTCCAAAACCCATTATTAGAACGGCTTGGCTAACTTGACACAAGGCTTTATGGATTTGTACTTAAAAATAGTGATTTCTAATGTGGTTTGAGGGTGACCCTGTGAATTGAGAGCATACTTGTATCCCCAGCCAAAGATGTAGCTATAACCTCTCTCCAGTTGAGATTGAGTTTTTCATTCTCCACTTAGTCTTACTGTGAGACACAGATTTGTTTAATTTCTGTGGTTCGCATTTCTCCTATGAACAAGAATAAAATCATTATGTGTATGTTTATCCCAGAGCAAAGCCAGACAGATCAATTATCAGACTCAAGGAACCTTTTGAAGGCATTTTTAACAGTCCTCCCTATGAATTTGGCTAAGTACTCAGCAGTAACCATGCCATGGTTTGCTTTGCGCTTCCAGTACTAATTCTCTGTGTTAACTAGTCTGCTTGTCTATGTGACAAACATCTTTTGGCCCATGGCAAAAAAAGTGTGGCAAAGCAGACCAGCTCATATCATGGCAGCAAGGAATGCAGAGGGCAGGCATGACTGTGCTAGTGTACTTCCTGTTTTTTCTCTTTTATTCTCATTTCCAGTCTATGGGGTAATAAAACTTACATTCAGGATGGGTCTTCTGTTTGTATTGTTTGTTTGGTTATTTATTGAGGCAGGAACTCACTATGTAGATTTGCTTGTAGACCAGGCTGCCTTGGAATTTCTAGCTACCTCTGCTTCCAAGTGCTGGGATTAAAGGTGTGTGCTGCCTCACCTGACTGGTTCTTTCTTTTAGGCAGTGCTACCTAAGGAAATATCACAGACTCATCTCTAAGTATGTTTACTAGCACTTAAGCATCTTCCCATGCTGTGAAGCTGATAAGATTAACAGTCACAGTGGCTATGTTATCATGAATAAAATTTGTATTATTTTTAACTTTTTCACTGATTTTCTATGTGTAATTTAATTTTGTGTTTCTAGAAGGTATTGAAGTATCTTGAAACAAGTAACTATTTCTTATTCCAGATACCAAATTCATCTGCTAATTTAGTCATTTTTTAATCTACGTTGCTGTTTTCGCTTTATATATAATACAGTCCTCCTCTGAATTACACATATAGGCTTTAAAAAGATTGCTCAGTGAGGCACTGGTATATCATTTTGTTTCCTTGCTACCTGTGAGTTACTCATCTTAAAATCCTATTATGCATTTCTATGTTAATCTACTGTTTGTACCATTTAAAGTTATATATACTTTATACTCTTATACATTTCCAATGTAAGATAAATATTTTAATCAAAATTTTACTGATGTTTTCACTGTTTATTTTGGTAAAGGAAGACGAAATGGGTGTACAAGGAATGAAGAGTTATCATTGGCTGTGTCAGTGACATGTAAACCTGTATGGTTTGATATCCTCTTAAAAAAGACTGTGCAGTCCCCCAAGCAAACAGTGTTTAGAGCTGAGCGCTGGGAAATTGACTGAATTGTAACAGCTATGATTTCATGAATGGATGAATCCATTGTTAGATTAAAAGTTTGTAAAGGTAGTTGAAATTGTAGCAGATGAGCCTGATTGGAAGAAATATGTCACTAAGAGTTTGGCCTTGGAAACATGTCTGGCCTTGTTCCCTCCTCTTTCTGTACTCTGATTCCTGGGCCACCTAAAGGAGAATAACCACTTCACATGTTTCTGCCAGTATCTTTTTTTTCTTGCCCTCAGACCCCAAATAATGTGTGGTTACTTATAATGGAGTAAAACCTTGGAAAGTGTGAGCTAGAGAGTAAATATCCCCTTAACATGGTCGCATTATTTTTAGTGAGGAAAAGCCTAATACACCAACTAGCTTAGCACAACCAGAAAAAAGTTACAAACTTTGAAAGATACTATTTTTTCTTATTCTTTCCAACAATAATACTAGAAGCTTCTTTAATAGGAAAGTCGACTTCAAATCTGTGCAAATCACTGTCGGCTGAACTTTGAGGTTCTATGAAGACATACTTTGAAATAACTGTAGTATATATTTATGTGTACGTAATTCATCATAAATGCCTTACTATAAAAATACGAATCTATTATATAATAGGGAATTTGAATAATGTTATAAAGAGAAACTATTTTTTAAAACATTCTTTAAAATACTTTATATATGAAAATTACATTCATCTTGAGAAATGTATTAAATATATCGAACTATAGATGAGTTAATAATCCTTTTTAGTTTTACATAACCTTTTAAAAAAGAGTATAGTGTAAAAAATTATAGCATTTGAATTAAGTGATTTTTTTTTTTTCCCTTGTTCTCTAATAAAAAGTGGAGAAGATTTAATACAAGAGATTTAACAGAACAGTGGCCTGCAGTTACTATTTAACTCTCCGGGATCCTTGTCATGCAGCTTGACTGCCCTCTTCAGGCTCCACATGAGTATATTAGAACAATTCCTATTGTTCCCTCAGTTCCCAAGTTCTTTTTCCCACGGACCCCCAACAGAAGATACTGTTAAAGATACAGTTATTTACTTGTTGTGGTTTTCACCCGAATTTCAAATGTCAGTGAGGTTTGAAGTGTGACAATAAACACTAATATTTGTGTATGTTTTTAGTACAGACTGACAAGCATGCTAGGTTCCATTAGATGTCTTTCTTCCTTTTTTTCTTTTTCTTTTTTTATTTATTTTTTGTTGTTGTTAGATGTCTTCAATTCCCTGTTAAGAAGTTAGAAAATCCATTCATGGAAATGGATGATAATTGGGCTTTCATTATTGGACACATCTGTATCTGATAAATCACTTGTATCTTGAATAGAGAGCATTGATAGTACATGTTCATTAATTATATGTTATCATTTTAAATTTTGTTTTAGAGATAGATTTGTTTGTTGGTCCTATTGTTACACAATACAACCAAATAGAAGAAAGTCTTCATTTGTTTCGCCAATATCACCGTTTCTCAAAGTTTTGTATTTGAGCTCAGAAATTGTAATTCTCTTGGCTTTCATGGACTCTTTCATTAAAATAATAAATATTTCTAAGGATTTGCCTTAGTATTATTTCCTATTGCTGTGATAAAATACCCAGACACAAAGTAAGCTAGAAAAAGTTGAGTTCACAATTTGAGGCTATAGTCCATCTTTGTTGGGATTTCAAGCCAGCAGGATCTTGAAGCAGCTTGTCACTCTGTGTCAAAGTCAAAAACAGAAAGCAGTGAATGAATGCCTGCATGCCAGGATCTCACTCAGTGTGGTGGTTTGAATGAGAATGGTCCCTGTTGACTCTTGAGCTTGCATGCTTAGTTGTGAATTGTCTGGGATGGATTAGAAAGTATGGTTTGGAGGAGATGTGTCACTGGGGATGGGCTTTGAGTCTTCAAAACCCTATGGGCCATCTTTCTTCCTTTCTTCCTCCTCTCCCCTCCCCTCCCTTCCCCTCCCCTCCCCTCCCCTCCCTCTGTTCCTGTTGTTGGATATAAAGCTCTCAACTGCAGTTCCTGTGCCACACCTGTCTGCTTACTACAGTGATGATCATGGACAAACCCTTTGAAACTAAGCAAGTCCTCAATTAAATGATTTCTTGCTTGGTCATGAAGTCTCCTCACAGCAATAGAATAGTGACTAAAACACTCTCCATTTCATCCAGGCCAAGGCCCAGCCTAGGAAATGGTGCTGCTCACGTAGACTGTGGGTCTTCCAACCTTCATTAACCCAGTTATGAACACCCCTCACAGGCATGCCTACAGGCCACCCTCATCTAGATAATTACTCATTGAGAGTCTCTTCCCACGTGATTGTACTTTGTATGAAGCCTAAAATAAGTTCTAATCATCTAAGGATTGTTCAGAAATTTTAGTTGGATGCTCTGGCTTCCTAGATTCTGAAGAAGAATATGTATAATATAGGCCACATGATTATATAATATTTTAGTAACCTGCTTTTCCAGCTAGACCATTATTAGCATTTCAAGTGGGCTGCAGACATAATCTCACTGTCCCTCAGACACAGTACAGACGCTATTTTGTAAAATGTACTTCTCTCAAACCCCCTGAAGCTGTTTGCTGTTTACAGAATGAAGTCCTGTTCCTATTTATCTCTTAGTCTGTTCTTTCGTGATTGTCTAATATAAAGCCTAGATTCTGCTGAAATTAGAAAGCCTTCGAGAGTAACTCCTCTATGTTTCAGTTTTTTCTGTTCTGTTTATCTTCCTGTTTTTTCCTGTTAGTGTTGCCCATAATTTTAATCATTTATTCAGAACTATCTTTCTCTCAGTATTTTCAGTCTCTCAGTGATTCATTCATTATAATGTTTTGAGTCATACATAGTATTTATTCGTCAAATAACATACAGTGCTTTAGCCCTATTAGTGTCGCTTGTTGGTGGTTTGCTGTCTTGAAGAAGGTACAACTTGGAGTTGATCAGTTGACTGGCTGGGCCATGGTATCTCTGCTGTGTTATCACATTGACCTTTCCTCACATTCCACTGTATAGTAATGCTTTACAATCATAAAGAGAACCAGGTTATTACTTCAGTGAAACCTACCTAGAGCAGAACAATTATTATTTTTGTCTTGGGATAGATAAAAAGTTCAGTGCGCTTGCCCCAAATCCCTAAATGAAGTGAAATAAATCTAAGTGTCCTAGTAGTCATATTCAGAATCACTAATGTAGAAAATTCATCCTAAAAGTATATATGATATACTGATCATAGAGGAAAGTGTATTATTCATCATCACTAACAGCAAAGCTTGATGTAAGTTTTAGGTCTAGCCACTGGTCAATCAATATTTCCAAACAGAGCAGATAATGTGCACCAAGTAAATCATGCCGAGGATTTCTGTTTGAATCGAGTCGGTGGCATCTACATCACGAATATAGACTTGGAAGTGCCTTTCAAAAGAAGTGTCAGGGTTTGTATTAACTTTTGAAGGAAGAGAGGGCATTCTAAACAAAATATACAATGCATGTTGCAACAGTGACCGTAACGTTTCATGAAGGAGAACAAATGTGGAATGTGTCTACAGCCATGGTATGGGTGTGGCTGTCCTGTGGAGGATCTTGTGCAGAGGATTTTGTAATGGCCTTACTGCGTGGTTATAAGGAAATGAACTCTAGAAAAATAGAATGACAGTGGAGCGTAGAGTTTAAAGGCAGAGAGAATTCACCTTTAGTCATTGTTTTTTAACACATACTTTAAAAATTTTCACCAGAGAACTTGAAATTATCTGATAGTTTGGGTTCTTGAGGTCAGGGACTTTGCATTTGTCCTTTGCACATTGCTTTGCAAGTCCTATGGATTTGTGAATTGAATTAAAGAAATCACATATGCCACATATGCATATTTAATAGACTTCAATATGCCTGGACCAACTTGTAACATTATGAGGTAAAGAAATCAAACACCCTTGTTTTAGGCCATTTCATCATAAACTGTTATACATAGATGTTGAAAATCTAAAATATGATTTTATTCATCTTATTTTGTTTTATATTGGTGCATTTTCATTTTATAGGTGCCATTATCACAAGAATGCCAGTCATAATTATTTTGCATTTTCCTTGGTTTGATTTTTTTTTTTTTAATAACAAAATGTCTTTTAGCAGAATTCTTAAATAGTGCAGTTTGTTTACACACTATCACAATGTCGTCACTTTAAAGTCTTGGGTCCTGCATTTGCATATTTACAGACATGTGGCCATAGACCATTGCTGTTACTTTCTTGTGTTTGATTAGGATTTGATTGTCTTGTGTGTCTAGATATTGTAATCTTCGTACAGTAACTTGATCTTTTAATTCCTTGCTGTGAAAGATAAAGATTCAGTTCATCTTACTGCTTGTGATATTTATCATTTTAAGTCCCAGTCAATGAACACTAACAATAGAGATAACATCATTGTGTTTCTTGTCCATTAAATATAGATGGTGTTTCTGGGTTATCTGATTTATGATATAATAATTAGTAAGCACACCAACCCCATCATTTCTTATCTTCTACTTTGACATATCAAGCACTCTCTACTGTTCTGTTGCCATATTTAGAAGCTTTTATAGTCTATACTATAAATACTGTAGATTAGTTTAAAAGATAGAAATAACTCAGTAACATGCATATCAGTACTTCTACATTTTAAAGTATTTGCTGAACTTTTTGTTGTTGTTGTTATATAACAGTTTGATTTGCAGTTCATACAAGTATTAATGGGATTATACTCCATAGAGTAATTGGCTAACTTTGCCCCAGAATTATTTATTCTATTGATGACTCTGTTCATTGCAAACTAAAATGTTTTTGTTTTGCCCATTATCTGTTTCAGGCAGGCTAATGAAGAATATCAAATCCTGGCAAATTCCTGGCGTTATTCATCTGCTTTTTGCAACAAACTGTTTTTTGGAATGGTGGACTATGATGAAGGAACAGATGTTTTTCAACAGGTAAAAACCTCTGTATGTTACTTTGAAATTTATACCTGAGTTTTTTATTTCTGGTATATTTTTGTTTGTCCAATAAGATATAACTTACTGAGTAAGATAGTGAGTATGTTAAGTAGTTACAATTAATTTTATGATGTGGTTAAAAAGAGTTAAAATTTGGAGACTTCGTTAATCTCATCATTATATAGTTTTTGAGCTTAGTAAAAGCACTCTCATTTCTATTTAGAGGAAATATGCTTTTTACTATACAGTGGCCATATCCATGTATTAATCTTACTTTGTTATTATATGTTGGTTAGTTAGTATTTTACACAGGTGTGTGACATTTCATATAGTATGAAGTGCATCTTATTATTTTTTGTATGTGTGTGATGTGTGTATATTTGAGTGTTTGTGAGCATGTGTGAATGTAGGTATACATGCACATACGTGTATATCGAAGCCCAGAGGTTGACTCTTGAGTATCTTTCTTTTGCTCTCCATCTTATTTATTGTTATTGTTGTGTGTACATGTGTGCATGATGTATATGTTGGTATATGTGCCATGACTGGCATTTGGATATCAGAGGACAACTTTGTGGAGCTGGTTCTTTTTTCACCTTTATGTGTCTTCTTGAGGTGTGGGGGGTGAGGTTGGGAATGGGGGTGTCATTGAACTCTGGTTGCCTGGTTTGTGCAGTGAGCACTTCCCTCCACTGAGACATTGTCCTGATCCTGTTTTGTGTTAGATTTTGAGATAGAGTTTTTCACTGACACCGTATGCTGCAGATTTGGCTTGGTTAGCTGGCCAGCTGGCTATTGAATTGTCCTGTCTCTCCCCTAGCCTCAGTGGTTGACCTCTGATATGTGCACTGCCTCCAGGTGATCTGAGGTCTTCATGCTTCTGTAGCATGCACTCATGTACTTTACCCACTTAGATATTTTCCCAGCTCACTTATTTTTCTACTTCAGCAGATATAATTTTACCTGTAAAATGCTCCATATTTATCAGAAGTGTTTCCTCTATGTACGGTCTACATCTCTTCCACAGTGTCAGTGCTGAAGCTATAAATCACTATGACTATATGTGAGTCAGAGCATTAAAGATGTTCTGAGGATGAGTCACTTATTAAATAGGACTGAGATCCTCTTAAGAGGAAGAAGTAACAGGAGGTCATGTGCTTAGAGAAAGGCCCGGAGAAACCAAGGAATAAGACAGTCTCCTATAAGCTAGGAAGAGATGCTTCCCCGGAAACCCACCCCCACCATTCATCTTGATCTTGGACTTTAATCCCCAGAAGTATCAGAAAATAAACTTCTTTTGTTTAAGTTACCTACCTACTCTGTTACAACAGTCCATGTAGACTTGTAATGTTCTTACATGCTAAGTCTTCTCAATAGACAGAACCTTGGATTTGGGCATGAGGTGCTAGTTATCACCCATGGTGCTGTCACAGTTGTGTCATATGAGTCCTGACACTGAGTGTTTCTGTTGCCAGTGGTGCATTCTGAGTACTCATATGTATTCTTTAGTGCTGCTTCACAATGAACCAGACAGAGATGGTATTGTTGCCATGATTATCACTTGTCTAGGGTGACATTAGTGTAAAGTTTAACTAGAATTTAACTAGAATTTAACTAGAATGGACCTATCTTTCTCTCAGATCTCTCTCTCCTGTTTTTGGCAAAATCTTACTTAAAGGTGACATTTTATTGGTTTGATCATAGGAATTCACTTAATTCTTATTACATATGGTAAATGGACAAATAGTACTTTTGCTTGTTTTCTCAAAGTTTCAGATTAAGGTAAATTTTAGTATGCCTTTCCTATTCTTTTATACTTTTCTTCATAAATTAATTATGGCTACTTTATTGTGATGCTTAATACAAAAAGAATAGGATATCAGATTCTATCTGCAATACTCATTTGTAGTCATTTACTCAGCCAGTATCAGTGAGTACTGCTCTGTTGTAGCAATAACTTCATAGAAAAAAACATACTGCTTTCTTATAAGAGGCTTACTGAGTGGGGTTCTAAATAATAGAAGATTAAAACTGTAACAGAAAATATTAATACCTGTGATTCAAACCCTTTAAAGGAAAATTAAAGTACTATAGTACCTACATATATCAATTAATATTTCAATTAATTTCTATAAACTTTTGGGAGAATTAGTGACCATTAATTATAATACTGACACTTATGTTTCTCTGCCTCATTGGCAAATAGTCATTGACTTCTGACTTTACTGGCAGAGCTGAGATTTTATCCCAGTGTGACTGACTAAACCAGTGAAGGAAAAGAACAAAGTCAGTGTTCACTTTGCTATACATGTGTGGTTAAACTGAACAAACTGCACAATTACCAGTTTCGTTCTTCTTTATTCTTATCCCATCTAGACTTTTCTTTTGTTTCTCTCATGAATAAAAAAAGAACACTTTATTCAGTAATATAAAACAAAAGATCCTTCATCTTCCCTGAATTAAGATGTTAGAAAGATTTATATTGAAAACTAACGACCTATAATTTTGGAGTTAAAAAACATCATATAAGTCAGACTTTCACTTAATTAGAATTATAAATGCCTCAAGATTTCAGAATCAGGCCACATACAGATGTATTTTCTAGTTCCAAACTCCCCACATTATATGCTAACTCATTGGCCCATCACCAGACATTCAGCCCCAGTGATATGAATAACTGAACTAATGATTCTTTTAAGAATCCAACATGGGCACCAGTGTGTTTATTGGGGTTACTTATAGAAGCGAGGGTAGTACAGGGGCATGGATGACTTCATGGTAAATCATGGATGAGTGATGAGTCATAAAAGTTCCAAACCTAGAGCTCTTTGCATGACTTGCAGGCACCTCTGCAGGTTGGACAGTCTACTCTGATCAGCTCTGTTGCCAGAGCCTTTCTCCCAGCAGTTGTTTTCTATTTTTATAACCTTCTAGAGGGCCCTTGGGAATCGTTTACGTTTCAGCTCTCCAGGTTTTTAAGGTTGTTTACTGCCCTGGTCTCACAAGCCTCCTTCTGTTTTCCAGGAGTTTTGTTTCAATTCAGAGAGGATTACTGTATGACACATGTATACCTTTGTGTATGCATATGTACATATATAAGACATGTGATATGTGCTGTATGATGTATGTTGTGATATGTTGGAATTTGTCAGGTTGTTACCATAAGAACTGGTTTTATAATTTAGTTTTATAATGAACTTGTTCAAAATTTCTATTAAGATTATTTATGAAACAGTTACTGTGGAATTTCCAGAGGAAATGAGTTCTGAGAGCATTGTGCTATAGTGGTAATGGTGGGGCATGGGGTCAGAAGATCTGAGGTCACCTTTCAGCTTTACCTCTTCATAGCTGAAGATTTCATGACCTCACTATGTTCTATGTAGAAAAATAACATTTGGGATTACTAGGATGAGGTATTAAGGTGTGAAGATGCTAAGTTGTGCACCTGATGTATAGGTGTTTATTAAATAATGGTTAAAGTATTAGTATAAATTAGTAATAATATTGGCATACATTTGTCATCTTCCTCACACTACATTATGTTTTTAGAAGTTGGCTAAATCTAAACTGTACTGAAAGAATAAAAAGTTAAACTAAACAAAAGCAAGAAAAGAAACAGCACTAAAGTGCAATCTCTGGGTATCTTTTAGGAAAATACTATTATCTAACTGCTGTTTGCGAATGTGCAAATGTAAGAATATCTCAGACTGAGTAGTGTAAAGTGAACCAAATGTACTGGCTTGCAGTTACAGAGGAGACTGTTATAACAATGCTTGTATAGCTGTGGGAGGCAGAGCAGGGAGGGAATCTCAGCCTGCTATATAGGTGTCCCTCCTCTCCTTGAGGGTAGTGTTCTCGTGGCTTAGTCATCTCATGAAGCTCTCACTTTTACAGTGGCAACTTTCATTTTAACATGAGTGCCCCCCCCCAGGTACTAAACAGAGAAACTAGGCCAAATATAGAGCAATCACTCCCTCTTTAGCAGAAGTACTTAAGATAACTTGGGGATAAATAATGAGTGTTTGATAACATTTGCAGTAGTACAAATGAAAAATATTTGGTATAAATATATTGCTTTTGAGGATCCAGATTTTTGTGTTTATGTGCTAAGCTGTTTGAAGACCTATAGTTATTTTGGATTATCTTGTGAATACTACAGCTTCCCAGTATTTGTTTATAGGCCAGGAGCTGTTTTGTCTTGAATGTAAGCATTGTCATCCTTGGCAGCTAAGCTTTGGTAATATCCTTACTTGTTGTCAGCTATTGTCTACTCTGCTACTTGATTTTGATTTTCATTCTCACTAAGTGAATCTCTTTGCCTTTTATCTTAAAGTCCTTTAAATATAATGCCTAGATAGTAGAAGTTTTACACATTGATATTGTAGTTAGCACCTAAATAAAATTATCCCATTAAGTATTTTTAATAAACACTAGACTGTCCAGTGTTCTCTATAGTTTATTTTCTGAAAAGACATTTTCTATAAGAAAGGTTTTCAGTGTTTAGCCATTTTAAGACAATTAAGTCATTAAGAGGTTGAAAAGAACACTATAGTTTCAAAGATTTCTCTTATCTTTCATATATACAAGTTGTTCAGAACAAAACTGCTTGTTTCTGTTGCTTACTGACCATAAATTAAAAAGAATAGTCTTTAAATTTTTATAAGAGTTTTTACGTACATGTAATGTGCTTGAAATCAGTTCCTTAATATGCTCCCCCCCTTCTGCCCAGTTCCAGTAACTGCTGAAGAAGTAGAGGAATCCACATGCTGACAATCACAGTATTTCTGCTTTGTACTTAGAGGCAGTTTGTATCATCTTAATCATAAAAGTCTAGAGAGACTAGGAATGAAAAACTAGTAAAAATACCAGACTGGGGATTGAATGGTGTGTTAAATGTGACAGTTTAGCAGCTGAAGCAAATTCAGCAATTTAGCTTCACCTAATAGTGCATCAAGATTAATAAAAATAGAAATTAAGCTCCAGAAAGACATGCGGATTTTCTAATACATTCTTTCTTTTGGAAATTCACACAAAAATATATAAAATGTTGGAGGAATAATGTAGAATATCAGAGTGCTGTTATAATGAGCATTTTATCACTTGCTTTACAGCTCAACATGAACTCTGCTCCTACATTCATGCATTTTCCTTCAAAAGGAAGACCCAAGAGAGCTGATACTTTTGACCTTCAACGAATTGGATTTGCAGCTGAACAGCTAGCAAAATGGATTGCTGACAGAACGGATGTTCACGTATGCTTTTATGCTTTCATTCACTACAGTAAATATGTTTGTGTGTGTGTGTGTTATACAGACATTTACATATATCTAGGTTAATTATCTTGTTTTGCTAGAGTATTATAAGGAAGTGTCGGGTTTCTGTTTTTTAGCTTATCTATAGCCTTTTACTCTTCTTATATAGAGAAAATTTTGTTTTTGACATCCTGGGGATTAAACCCAGGGTTTTGTATAGTCTGATATATAGTCTACCACTCAGCTACATTCCCAGCCCAAGAAAACTGGACTTAGCAGTGATAACTGATAGTTGAGCTGTGGTTAGTCAATTCAGATGATTAACTGATGTGTGATGATTAATCAGTATTCTGACCTCTGCTTTCTGTCTCTATTTCCTCTTCGGCTTCTACTTTTGTCTTGGGTATTAAAGGCATGTGCTACCACTACTTTCTTAATACTGGGATTAAAGGTATATACTAACATTCTAGAGAAACCTTGGTGCCAGATTAAAAGATTACATATTCCTCTACATTGACAAATTTTAACAATACTCATTTTAAGGGAAAAAGTTGGAAACAAATCAAATGTTTAAAAATAAGACTTTCACATTGAATAGAACCCATAGTGTAATAAAAAAAAATGTCAGAAAAGTAATGTGGACAGTATGATCTAGGGTTTTGTTTTAAAGCAATATTGTGAGTATAGATTAAGATAAATCATTTGTTCTGATTGTAAATTAACCAAATATAGTGGTAGGTACTAATTTGTTTGTGAGGAGCTTATGGCTGATTTTTTCAGTTCTTTACAAAATTTTCTATATTGAGCTACTATAAGCAGTTATTTTAAAAAGCTATTCATAAACACTGCATTTTTACTAAAAGATATAAACACATTTTTCTCAGACAAGATGTTTGTCTTGTGGTATTACCACCTATCACCTACGTGATTATCACCTGTATCATTAGTTTTAATGATACTTCACAAATAATTTGTTAACTAAATTTGTTCATTAAAGAAATATATCGTTATATAATGTACTAGCAAAGTATGGTCTACTTGGCACAAAACATCATGGATTATACTAAAGTACTGTTATTAGTTCATTACAAGAAATACTAAAGTCTATGTTGGAGAGGGGGATCAGAGGGTAAGATCCCTTACTGTTCTTACACAGGACTAGAATTCAGTTCTCAATACCCATATCAGGCAACTAACTATCACCTGTAACTGCAGGCCAGTGGCCCCAATACCCACCTCTGACATTCTAATTACATGTACTATACTGACACACACTTTGTAAAACTAAATATTTAAAATTTTGTTTAAAGATAATACTCTTAGTTAAAAATCAATTCTGACTTACCTACCTATCACAGTTATGTATTTACTTCTCTAGTTGATTAATTATAAAATAGAAGTTGAAGATAAATACAAGTTGAAAGTGTATTAAAAGTAGAAATAGTACTAGTTTTAATAATACATCCTTTACACAGCTATATCTGTTATTGTTGTATTCATATTCTCATGACAATCTTCAAGTCCATAAGTCTTGGTGCCTCGATCTACGTATGCAAGTTCACTTTGCCCCTGAAAATTATCTAGGATGAATTCTACTCATAAGTACATTAAAGTTAGGAGTCTTGTGGGTTCACCAAGGTTAACGTTTTTATAAAAGCAGCATGTTCGTGTTAGAATTCTTCAGCTGACTTTTGTGTTTCACACCATTTATGATTCAGTTTAGAGCTAGCCATTTATTTAGTGGTCATGTGTTTTAAATATTCTTTAACCTGGAGCATATCTGGAGCCTGTGGATCCTTTTGTATTCAATAGAGTTGTATACATCAAGACAGTGTTTAGAAATATCCTCTTGCTTACCAGAATTTTCTCTTAAAGTATTCATTACCAATTCCTGCCTCATTCATTTGTGACTGTGATGGCTCCAAAATAATGGATAGATATCTGGCTCTTTATTCACATTCCTTGTTGTATTTACCACTCTGCCCATAGTGGGAAACCTGTTATCCTTGTGTTTGAATTATGTTCATTACTGATCTACTCATGAATTTGTTTTGTAGTGATTAAAAAAAGTTTAATAGTATGGTTTGTCCTCTTAAATGTAACTTTTTTACCTGAGAAGAGACTGCTTCTTCTGAGACTAGTCAGTTCTTGGATGTAACATAGGGTCCATCCAGCACCATATCTTGGATGCAAGTTATCCGTTTGTGATCCCCCTCTACTTAGACTGTGCTTATTGAGGGAATAAAACATCTTCATTTCCTTGCCCTACTGATGGAAAGTACATCTCATTGGCCCTGCACTTTCCCTGGCTCCAGTCTAAGTCTGGCTGTCTGTCTGTCTCTCACTTATTCTCTCTCTGGCATGGAATGCCTCCTGCCTGTATAACCTTATTTTTTTCAGCAACTCTCCTGCCATAAATGTTTCTAATTTATTGCTGTTGTTAATTAGCTGAATACTAAAATTGCCTGAGATTAGACTATGGGAACTCCCACCTTTATTTTTTTTCCAGGATCCTCGTCCCTGAGACATGGCTCCATAATTTTTTCAAAGTATATTCTTAGTTTCTGGTACATTAATTTTTTTTCTAGGCTCTTGTTTTTGCTCTGTTCTCAACCTAGCCTTCAGTTAACCATCTTTTCAGAGTATCCTGGTTCCCTCCCATAGAAAATGTTAGTAGAACCAAGATCTGAAACTTATAAACCATGAGTTTATTTCAATTGTATCACTTTGTAAATATGGCCTTTATATGTTTAAGTACAATAACATGGATGTGAGTTGACAGACCATAGAATGGAGTAAATATTTGAAATTATGTTTTCTGAAGACCTGCATACAAATCTAGGGTATATGTGTATGTGTGGCTCTTAATCTCAATAATAAAATGCCAAATCTCAATTAAAATGTAATCTGAATAAATAGTTTTTTGAAGAAATATACACATGGCCAATAAGTGCACAGAAAAATGCTTTTTGTTGTTGTTGTTGTTGTTTTTTACATTGCAGGCAAGCATAAGCTGAAACCATAGTAAGATAGAACTTTATTTCCAGTACACTGCCTAGAGCCAGTATGCAGATGATTGGTATGGGAATATAAATAGAATAATTAGAACATTACTATACACTTGAAGGATGTAAGCTGTCTCTGTGTCATCTGTGAATGAGAAGTGAAAGCATAAATGTCTGCAAACATGTATGCAGGCACATCTCCGCATGTATGGTGTAGTTGTGCACGTAGTGAACAATCACTGAGATTACCATACATACACCTGAGTGGGCAAATAGACATCTGGTTTACTTTTGAATAGCTTCGTTAAACATAGCATTTAAAGTCTCTAGTTGAGATAATTCACGTTCCCACATCTTATCTTGTACTAGCTAGTTGCGTTGGTTTGTTGCATGATCTAGAAGAGCTCTGTGTTGATTTTTGTGTGTAGCATTTGCATAGACTTCAGTGTATGAACAAAATGAAAAGTATTTCTGTACTGCCAAGCTGTTCAAATCATGTATTTTTGATTCATAAAGAGTACAACAAACATAGTTGTCGAGGATATTTAATCATTTAATTCAGTAACATGGCTCCTCTGAGAAAGGATCACATTGAAAGGCCTGTGTGATAGCTAGATAGACCCTATCCAAGGGTCTATATGATGGGATCACATTAAAGTGTCTATATGAAGGGATCACATTCAGAGGCCTTTGTGGTCCAGATGGAATGTCGAAAGAATGTTAGTACACACATTTAACCCCAGTAGTCCAGAAGTTGTAGCACACACCTTTAATCCCACAAGACAGAAGCAAAGACAAGAAGCAGAGCTTAGAAGGGTTCAGTGTCAGACAAGTGACATCTGAGATGAGTCATAGTGAAAGGCAGGCAAAGTGATGAATCAAAGGAAGAGTTGGCAGAGTGAGTCAGAGTAAGGACATGCCCAACTCCTAGGATAGAAAAGCAAGTTCTCAGTTCAGAGAGGAAAAGACACAGAGGCAGAAATACAAGAGCAGTCTGAGGCAGAGACACAGGCAGTTTGGCAGATGTCAGTATCAGACAGAGTGAATCAGTTTGAAACCCAGCAGAGCAGTTCGGTCAGAAGTTGCAGGAGTTAGCCAGAGTCTACCAGAGTCAGAAGAGTTCAGTCAGAAACAGTCAGCAGGCTCAGAAGATCAGTTTGAACCAGCAGCTTAGAGAAGAGATTGAGCCAGAACAGCGAGTGAGTTGATCAGTTCAGATCTGAGTTCAGAAGGAGCTAGGTGGGGTGGTTCAATAAGCTTGAATGTTCTAGATTGTACGGAGACCAAAACGCTCCAGGGCTCCAGGAGATGGCAGCACAAAACAGATTTAATATGTTACTAGGTTTAAAACAAAAAATAAAAAACAAATAAACAAAAAACAAATACAGGACAAGAAGTTGGGGATGGATCTGGGAGGAGTTAAAGGTAGGAGTTGGTAATAAATTTGAGCAAAATACATTCATTGTATATAATTCTCAAAGAAAATTATAAATTAATTAATTAGAGGTAGTAAGGACTAGAATATGATTAGAAAAAAAATACTAGTATTAATTTTCACTCTTTTAATTGCCATTATGCTTTTTGCAGATTCGAGTTTTCAGGCCACCCAACTACTCCGGCACCATTGCTTTGGCCCTGTTAGTGTCCCTTGTTGGTGGCTTGCTCTATCTAAGGAGGAACAACTTGGAGTTTATCTATAACAAGACTGGTTGGGCCATGGTATCTCTGGTATGTTATATATATATCCTGCTACCTCTGTTCATTATATAGTTGTATTTTATAACAACAGAATGAGCCAGATCATTATTGCAGTGAAAATAATCAAATTGAGATATCATATTATTTTTATATGTATAATTCAACATTCAGCTTAAGCTATGTGTGGTTTCTTCTATTTTTCACTATTAAAATGTAATGACTCTAGTATGTAGTACCTTCCAAATATTAAAGATATGTATCTTGAGCATATCTGTAAGTATGGTGATAAATTCATAAGAATTAGTAGTTTGAATTAATTTGTGGGCTCTTTCAACTTTTCTCTCCAGCATTTGTTTCTTATATCTACCATGTATGCATTTTATACTTGTTATACACTGGCTATATAAAAATGAGACAGACCTTTGTGTGATGAGCCAGTTGTAGGGGTACAAACTGGTTAACACACGCACACACACACACACACACACACATACACACATACACACATTGTGGAGTTGTACAGGTTGTTATGGAGACCAGCAGGGAGAGCTGTAGGAATCCACAGGGAAGGTACGTAGCCTGAAGTGAAGGGAAACTTGGGCAGGCAGCCTAAAGTGAGACAGCAGGTGAATGTTGAAGAGGAAATGGAATTCTGAAATCGTTATGGCCAATGAAAGGAGACATGACGACGCAGAGGAAAAAAACGTGAGCTGATGTGGCAGAATGGGAAACAGAAGAAGGCATGCCAGACACGTGCAAAGTAACTAGACTGATGCTAGAATGGCTACGCTTCAGCAGTGGGCAATGGACTGAAGGTAGCTTTGGAAGATGGAAGATGGAGCCAGATGATACTCAGGCGGATCCATAGAACATGTTCTTAATTCATGTTTTACAAAGCTGGGTTTTTGTCTGTGCCCTTTTTTTTTTTTTTTAATTAGCTAATAAAGGGGCCAGCAAGATGGTTCAGTGGGTAAGACTCTTGCTGCAGAGACAGTCCACCTGAATTCAGTCTTCAGAACCCCCTTGGTAGAATGAGAATGCCAACTTCAAGTTGTCCTCAGACCTCCACATACACTGGCAATGTCCCCCAATAGAATAACTAAAAATATTAAGAATTAGCTGAAGTGAAATAAACCTCAAAATACCTAGAAAATGACATGATTACTATTTAGTATTTGAATTAATTAAAATATTAGTGTTAAGATATAAATTACAGGGATGGAGAGATGATTCAGTGACTGCTCTACTGGAGTTCCTGAGTTCAATTTCCAGCACGCACATGGTGGGTCACAATTGGCTATAGCTGAAGTCTTTATCTGTTGTCACGTGGCTTTGATACCCTCTTCTGATGTGCAGATGTATATGCAGACAAAACACTCATAGACATAAAATACGTAAATAAGTCTTTAAAAAAGAAAATCTCTTCTTAAAAATATATGTATATATGTATATATAATAGAGGCACAAAATTAATGTTACACAAGTAGGCTTAAACTATTTAGAAAATGAAAGTATTTCCTAATATATGAAAATTATTATATTTTCATTTCTCATTTATTTTGAAATATATATCATAGGAAAGCAAAACTTACCCCACTGGATTAATGGATTGACTGTTTCACATATATGCGTATAATATGCGCACGATGGCAATAAGGTATAAAGGCTGACTTGGTCTTTGCTAGGGCACTGTTTCTGTGTCTTAAGTGGTTCAGTACCATATTTAATTGATGGGGCTTAGTTTAAGATGCATGTCGTAACCTTCAGAGGAACGGCTGACACAAAGCAGAGATACAGGTGGAAATCCAAGGCAAGCATCAAAGTAGAAACTGTAATTAGAACAGAAGCAGATATGAAGAGAACAGAGGGAGAAAGCCATGTGGCAAAGTAGAGACTTAAGTTTTATCACATCATTGTATTTATTGCATTACATGCAAACAAAGCTTATCATAGACTGAAGAAGCAGAGATTGTCAGCCTGGATCTAATAATGCAGGAGCAAACTGGCCTGGAAGCTGCCACAGAAGCAACAGCTTGATGGCACTTAATGCTATATACACATATACAAAGAGACTTGAAAAATGGGGAGGTACGTGCATTCAGGAGTGTGAGATTCAGTTATTATATATCACATTTCTTTCATATTTAAATAACAGTTATATTCTTAGAAGGCTTTTTTTTTAAAAAAAGAAGAAATCAAGAAGCTGGTTCTGAAGTTCATATAGAAAGGTAAAGGCTTTGGAATATTGTGGTAGTTTTTTTTAAAGGAAAATCAAAGGCCTTACATTAGTTGGTTTTGACTCACTATAAAGCTATTGTAATTAGAATAGCGTGGAATTGTCCTGTGGCTTGATATCTAGATCACTGGGACAGAATGCTGGGGACAGAAACAATCCATGCACAATACATGTTCAATTCACTTTTGAACACAGGAGCTAAGTGATAAAGAGACGTACAGGTTGACACGAGTAATGCTGGGAAATACCTAAGTGCAAATAATGAGCCAATAAAGTGACCTCACATCTGTGAAATGTTCTCACTGTCTATGGTTCCATGTGTTGTAAGAGCTTAAATGATACTTCTAGGACACATCTAGGAAATCATAGAAAATTGTTGTGGCATAAGGTAAATGAGTATGTAAGTGAAAAAAAGATGTTAACTCATTTAAAGTTGAAACTCTTTATGCTTTTTAAAAGATACCCTGAAGAAAATAAAAAGCAATACATAATATGTGGAACAAATGAAAATATTTGGAAAGCATGTGATAAGGGCACATATTTACATGTAAAGCTACTTAGTGATAAGAAAAGTCATCACATTCAGTATTAGACTCTGCTTCTACTCAAGATGGAATAAATGCTTACCGCCATTTGCTTCTCCTTACACAACTGTAAAAGATAGAGAGAATGTAAGACTCCAGTGTTTGATTTTTCTATAAATTGTCAGTAGACCAACCATAAAAACTGACATTCAAAATGATGTGTAATTACCAGAGCATTGGTAATTTTTAATTTATGGGCTTGATTTAGTGCAGATTGGAAAGGAGCAGAGACAACCTAAGGGTAAGGAAATCCGTAAAGCTCATAGCAGATGGGGGTCTTCAGAGGGCTGTGCTTACTTTTAAAGCTGCTCTCCTCTGTTTTTCTTCCCTTGCACCACAAGCCCCTGGATTCCTGAACTGACAGAGCAGTAGTGACAGTGAAAGTAGCTAGCTGTTTTTGTGTCTGACTAGAGATTTTCAAAGAAGGAATGTCTTTAAACCAGAGAAAAAATACAGGCAGCTTCCTGGCTAGAACTTGTAGCTTGTAGACTGAGGAGAAGGCAGAGAAGGGACCTGTACAAAGTTAATCTAACCAAAGATATCTGAACTATTTTTGAATAGAATATTGAAAACAGACATATATAATGCAGTGTATATAAAACAATAGCATACTTAGTATGGCTAATTCTAACTTTGCCTATGTCCAATAGCAGTTTATGTCCTTCCTCTTCCCATTTTATTTTCATCAAGTAGTTAGACATCTTCAGAACTGACTTGGAATTGGCAGGGCAGTCTAAGAGACCAGGCAACAGCTATCACAGGACAGGCTGAAAGACCAGGCAACAGCCACTACAGGGCAGACTGAAAGAGAAAGACCAGGCAACAGTCACTTGAGAGCAGTTCCCTCTTCTCCAGGAACAGGCAGAGTTTAGATATCCCAGAAGAACCTCTGTGCCTATCTAGTAACATGGGGAATTCTACATTTGAATTCATATTTTTGAGAGTAAAGAAGGCAACAGATATCTAAGAGACTTGTATTTTCTTTGTATTGATTAAGTTAAAGTAGCATAATCAAAGTAAATAAATGGTGGATAATCTGAGTTGTGACAACAAAATGGTGGGTTTGGTCTCCACTGGGTTTCAGGTTACTTATTTCAGTGAATCTTCTCAAGTTGCTTTCTAAAAATACTGTTTTTCTTTCAATGTGCTGTTGGAATTTAAAAATTCACTAGTATTTAAACAGTATCATACCAAATCTTGTCACTATTTCACCCTTAAAAAAACAGAGAAACAAACAAACAAAAACCTGGTCAGTTTTCTTCTCTGAAGTCTCACTCCCAAAAGTAGCCCCTAATTAGCATATCAAAAGGCACTAATGATCAATATTACTATTTATTGAATTATGTGTATAATGATAATTATACGAAGAAGTTATATTATTTTAGAAGCAAGAAAACAAAGAATCAGTTAAAGACAACTTGCTGCACTTTCCACAGCTGGAAACACTCTCAACTAGAATTTTTACCTAATTACCTGTACTCTACTTTTTTCCAAGCCAAGCATCTCTACATTTAGGCACATCTTCGTTATGGTGGTCATTTAGTCCAGTGGATACGAAGAACCCATTATGACAGCAAGAATACATTGAACACCATTTGTCTCATATATTTTAAATACAACATCAGATCTGTGTCCTTTGCTGTTTGCTGTATCATGCACAGTTTTGTTGCTGTGCTTTACTTTAAAACCGTAAAAGCTTACTAACTTGGCATAGAAGAATATATTCTAACATTCACAAACACATACTTGACAAGGGAATCTTGGCTGATGAACCACTCTCAGTGGCAGCCTTTTAGAAGTCAGTAACAGGGTACAGGAACAGACATGTTCTTAGATGGTTTGTCTATAACTCTACTCTGATGATAAATTGTTGATGCTTTTAAAAAATAACATGCTTTTCTATATTGCCCCCTTTCTTTAACAGAGATTAAAATCTTATCTGTTGGTAACCAGTAGAAGTTTTAAAATCATTTAAGATCAGTAAGATCAAATGTGTAATTTGAATCTTACTCATAATTTTCGGTCTTCTACCACCATTACTGTCACCAAACTTAATTTTTTACAAAGTGTAAATAAAGATTTGCTCCTTTTTATATTCTCAAACTGTTTTGGAGATTTCTTTCAATGGTTAAAAGGCAATTCCAAAATGCTGCCTTGTTTATTCAGTTTGCAAAATATTTATCTGTTTTAAATAAGCAATCTCTTTTTTCATTGGAAGCGAGACTGTACATTTCAGTTTTGGCAGAGATATTAATATTTGATTTGGAGAAATTCTATTAAAAGCCTCTGATTGCCAAGCAAAAGAAAAGTAATTAACAGCATGGATCAGCTATGCAGAAATGCATCAATAAGGCAAAAGGAATTATCCAGGAAAACAGTGCTTATGGAGTCTCTGTTCCTATGCTGTTTCTCTTTCCTTGCATGCACACACGTGTCTGGGTATGTGTGTGCTTGTGTGGATATATTTACAGGGGTGTACATGGAGACCAGGGGCTGACATTGGGTATCCTCCTCTATTCCTTTCCACCCAGTTTTTATCATTGATTGTGAAGCTCAGTAATTCAACTAGACTTGGCCAGCAGTCTCCAGATATTCCTGGCTCCCTTTTCCCACTCATAAAATTACAGGTTTATGTCAACACACTCAACTTTTTTACATTGCAGTGGGGAATTGAACTCAGATATTCAGGCTTGTGAAGTAAGCAATCTGTTCTCCAAGCCACCTGCCCAGCTTCCTGCCTATGCTATTTCCTAGTAGGGAGTAAGATTAGATACCACAAGATCTCCATTTTATAGTTGAATCTTTGAAAACATACTTTCCAAGGAATTACTTAGTGTTATAAGCCCTTACTTCTGGGTAAACTGTCTTGTAAGGATAGTAATTGTATTCACTACTATACTTACTTTATTGCTTTTGGTTCACAACTGAAATAGGAATAGAGTGTATATTTGCAAAAAGGAATTTATTCATAATGGTATATGTATAGGATAGCCGGAAAGATTTGAACTTTCTGGCAAAGAGGAAATGAGCTATGGAGACATTAACATATCCATATTTCATAGCTTCCTGGGTTCTAAGTTAAATTTAAAAAGTGAGAGAGGTAGACTTTACTGCCTCCTGTGCTTCTTAAGCAGGAAAAATGATTCTTAAATACTTTCTATTCATAAAAGGCAACAATGATCCATGGAGCAGAATACAGATCATTGATTGGTTCTCATTTTATTCCCCTTTCCTTTTAAGTAGGGAAGTATACTTCTCCTGATTTATGATGTTGTTTAAGTAAAATGGTTGAATAAGATGCTGAATTATACTGGTTTATAATTTTGAGGAACTTAGGACAAATGTCAACTTTGTAGTTTTCAAAAAGCAGTGTTGCTGGAAATACTAGAGTGGGTTAAAACAGTGCAGTTTGTAGCCCATGACGCAGGATGTCATGGCACCTGTAGTTTTTCACAGATTACTGTCATTTTAATATAGGCAATATTAGTGTAGTGAATAGTAACATTCATTTCAAACACAAAAGAAAACATCCCAAGGATCTGCAATTAAAAACATGAAAGATAGGACATCATTAAGAGTCTAATAAGCCAGCCTTATTATCACAATAAATCACAGTGGGGTACAAACTCTGCCTGTTACAGCTGATGAGCTGTGCTGGTAGATGATTCTCACACCCTAATGTTTCTCCTGCCTTCAAGAAATTATATCAGTTTAATTACTTAGATTTTATGAGAAGCGTAAAGGCTGAAGATTAGTATAAATTCTCAGGCAGTTTTCACATTCAAGAAAGGTTCTTAACCCTTATACATGTTGTGATTTGTTGGAACAAACTTTCAAAGCTATTGGGTGACTCTGATCTCACAGAGGGTGGAAAGACTCCCCTCCTTCCCCTGATATATATTTTAATAAAACTATGTAGTTTTTGACTTATATAATGTTATCTCTGTGGTTTGTTGTTTATTCACCTTTACAAGTAGGAAACAAATAGTTGTTGATGTTAATTTTTCCAGGGAAGTAGGTGTTTGAGAATACCCTTAACATTTTGTTCATCAGGCAACTGAATCATTGGAAGATAGGTATGCCTAATTTGTAAATCCGAATTTTTTATATGCAATCTAATAAATATTTGTTGAGAATTCTGACAGTACCGTGAAATGAGTTTATATCTTTATGGTATCCCTTTTCTTTTTCAAACCTGTTTCTTTCTCTAGTAAGTAGAAACAGTAGACTTTGTAAATCATGGAACATTTAAAATGTACTCATTATGGATTGACCTTCAAATTTATTTGGGCATCTGAGTATTGTTATTTCAGTCTTTATTTCTAAAGAAGCCATGGTGGCATAGTCTCTCTGCGAAGATTCAGTATGTAGATTGAATATATAGGAAATAATGAAATTTAATATTTCACAGAATTCTAAAATTCTACAGGTATGCCACTTGTGAATAATAGGAATGAACAGAGTGTGGATTCCATGGCATGCTTGCTTCCTGGTACGCAAGTCATTCATGACACTTGTTTTTTAAATAGAACTTGTGATGTATTGTTCATAATTTAGTAGCATTCTTTTTTTCACTCTTTTTAAAATTGAAAATGGTTTTTTATACAATATATTCTGGTTACAGTTTATTTTCATACAACTCCTCGAAGATCCTCACCCACCCCCTCCTATCCTAATCCACACATGTTCTGTCTCTCCTTAGAAAAGAAACAGGTATCTAAAGAATAATAATTAAAATAAAATACAACAAAAATCAAACAAAAAACTCAATATGAAAAAATAAAAGGAGCTAAAGAAAAAGCACAAGAAAAACATTTAATGACACAGAGACACACATGTCTAAACAGGATTCCCTGTTCTGTATTTTTTAAACATAAAACTGGAAACCATATGTGTGTGTGTGTATGTGTGTGTATATATACATATACACAAATAGGATCTGTAATATATTTTTTGTGTTGTTTTGTTTTTGCTTTTTTCTAAAAAGCTCTGACAAAACATTGAGACAAAGAACCTCCAAGGATACTATTGAGTTTGTTTTGTGTTGGCATCTACTTTTGGGCATGGGGCCTGCCTTTAAGAATGGTTTGTATCCCCATTGAGGCTTTGTTAGAGAAAACTAAGTTTTCAGTTGCAAGTAGTTATCAGTTGGAGATAGCATCTAGATTAGGGATGAGAACATATGTCCACTTCTCCTCTTAGCACTGGAACCCCATGTTGCTCAGACCTGTGCAGGCTCTGGTGTGCTGCCATTGTCTCTCTGACTTCACATATGTACATCAGTTCTGTCTTTGGAAGGACTTGTTTCCTTGGTGTCCTTATCTCTTTAGCTCTTACAATCTTTTCTCCTCCTCTTCTGCAGGGTTGCCTGCAGGTTCTCAGGGCTTAGAATTGGTAGAGAGGAGGGAGAGTTAAGATAGTCTACCTGATTCCTTAGCCAGCATGGCACGTGGGTTTTCAGGGACTGCCTGTGGGAATCAGTAGGTGAGACCAAGGGATGTTGTGCTGTAGGAAGGCTGTATGAGATCTGTGTGATCTCCTGAGAATAGGGGTAGAGAAGAACAGGATGTCACAAAGGGTGGTCTGTAAAACTGGCGATAAGATGGAGGGATGGGATTTGGAGGGAGAATGAAGAGTATCTGAGGAAGTTGGTGGCTGAGACATGAGGATGGAATGATGGAGGAAGGCTGTAGGAGGAGATCTGTGTGATCTGCTTGGAATATTCAAAAGCATTCTTTTAAGATACATAATATTAAAATCACATAATCTTAGAATAGTAAATCTCGTTTTCTGAATACTTATGCTCCTTTGTACCTGTGGGGATTGGTTCTAGGACTCACACTGGACACCACAGTCTGTAGGTACTTGTGTCTTTGGTGTAAAATGTCATAGTTTACTGTATAGCCTGCATTAAGGTCATTTGTAGATTACTAAGTGCTTAATGCTTAATCACCTTTTACCACTTAGAGACAAATAACATGGAAAACATGTCCATATATTTCACAGTGGTCAACATTTCTTAAAGTTGTTTTTGAATTCTGGCAAACCAAGATTACATAGGAAATCCACCGATTCAGAGCAGCAATCCTGAGTGATTTTTACTGTTGCTGTTTACAGTACGTCAGTTACTATTTGGCTAATTAAAAGGCCTGGAAATAATTGTGATCTTATTTAAATTTTGAATTTGGAAGAAAATTAAAAACATCTTTTTAAGTATGTCTAGATGCTAGAAGATATCTGTGAAATAAATATAAAACCTAGAAATGATATTTTTTTCATTTTTTTTTTAATACTCTAAATGTGAAACATATCACCAAGCAAAATATCTTATCAAAGACCATTGCTTGGAGTTGTTAAACATACAGTAGTGTGGAGCACATTGCTCCAGCGGAGCTCTGGAGCTGAATACCCCATTTTGAAAAACAGAAAAATACATGTTTTGAGGACTGTTCATAGTTTATCACATGGTTCTAGAAACTTCTATTTATGAGAGATGCCACAATATGTTGAGTCATGTTGAATGCCTGTTTGTTGAACAGAGACTAAACAGCAGTAGGAAGTATGTCCTTGTAAACTTGTGCTTAGCATATGAAAGTGCTCAGTAAGGATTTGTTGAATAAGTGAAAGTTAAAAGAACAGACAAAGGTTTAAAGAAAATTTAAGATATGGTTATTTTCACTAGTATATATCATTAAGGCTCGTGTCAAGAAGTTAGTACATTTTGATTTTTTCTTCTTTCTTGACTTCTGCTACATTGTTTAGCTCAGTTTGGAATAACAGTTGTGGGTTTCAGGGCATTCATGTTTCCTTTGTTTATTCATGTATTTATTGACTATCAATAGAGTTTGAAAATATCCTGTGTGCTTAGAAGAATCAGGAACCTTAGGGTGACACAAAGATAATCCAGGATGTGACAGGACCATGAGTCCTATCCTCAAAACCTTCCTGGTGTAATTAGGAAGGTCAGTCAGGTGTGTGCATGAACACTATATATGTGCTTTGATACATGTTCAAATGTTATTTTTCCAAGATGGAACTTTTTAAAGACTCTGATGTAAAGTACAGCTCTAGGAGCAAAAATACTTCCCAATGAAACCACCTTTGAATCTGCTCTTTGAATTGCATGGAGCAGCAATCTCTGAGTGACTTTTACTGTTTCTGTTTACAGTATGTCAGTTTTAGCCTCACTTTTGGTCTCAATTCAGTGCTTAAAATTACGAAATTTTAAATACCTACGTATCTGGTTCTATAGAGAAGCGAAAAAAATAAGTAGAAAATTTGTCAGAAACTTCAGAAGTCTAATGTCTCAATACATTTGCTAAGGGCAGAATATTTTTAAAACCCTAGAAGCAAGGTAGGCTCTTTTTCAGTATTGTGATATGACAGTTCAGATTTGGAGATCAGTCTCCGTCTGTGCAGAGGCTTAATCAGACATAGACTTGAGCTTTGTCAGGTTAATAACAGAGCCATGACTCAGTAGATATCTAGTTAGAGTAAGGGATCATGCTTCAACAATGAAGTTGGCAATATGAAGAGACTTGAGTAAATATGGTCTATCAAATCAAGGCATCAATAGAGAATGCCTGCATTCCATGCTATCGAGTCCATTCGTAAAACCCACACATAAAAAATAGGTGGCTAATTCTCCCAAGCAATTATGAAGAAATATTCTTGTCTTAAAAATATTTTCATGAGTAAGAATAGAAATTTTCTCAGCTTTTGAAACAAAATAACTGATTTTTAGTTATGACACATTTAAAAGTAAGAAAATAATAGTATTTTAAAATTCTTGATCTTTTAGTGTTAAATAGTAACAGTAATATACATTGTCACATTTATTTTAATAATAGAGAGCTACTTTGATATGAAAATTTAATACAGTTCTCTCACTAATATGTAAAAAGTCATGATCTTATGTATATAAGCATTTTCTAGATTTAGTATGCATTTTTACATAAAAGAAACTGAAAGCTAGTAGGAAGGGATTAGTAATTCTCAGAAGGAATAGCTTCTCTAAACATCTTATTTCACAAATTTTGACATCCCTGAGATAAAGAATAAGATGCCTTTTATTAGAGATTTTATTGTGTGTTCTAGATGTACAAAAATGGAGAAAGAAAATTTGAATGAAAATAAATAGAAATATTAGAGCTATTGAGTAATTTAGCAAAGTTGATATAGTCAGTATACCTATAGTCAATAAGTTAACAATATAAAATGTTTAAATACTTGGAGAAAAGAAAATAAAGTTTTAAAGAAATCATCCATTTTCCTACCATTAGAAATACTCCTGGGTCAGTCCAGTAAAAGGTAGGTAAACTACACTGAGATCTGCCACATGATATTTACAGAATTGTTTAGGAAAGAGAGACTTAAGCAAAGGTATGATGTGATTATAGATTGGATGACTCCACAGTGTAAGAATGTGCCTTTTGACTGTGAGAAAATTTAGGAAAATTTTTGTGTCACTTCACAAAAGAGTTGCTAATATTTCTGAAAATGCAAAGGGCAAAGACCAGAATAAGCATAATTATCTGAAAGAAAAGCTAGAATGATTGAAAATTCATACTTAAAAATACCAACATTCACTGTAGGTTCCTAGTAAAATTTTGTAATGTTCATTTTACTGCTAGATATATAGAACATAATTGTCCAGAACCAGGTTTTTGGTTATACAATCATGTATTTTGAGACAAGTGTAGTTTTACAGTGCAATGGGGCTGAAAAAACAAACAAACAAACATATACTTCATCTCTTGCCTCCCGCCGTGTGTAAGCAAACAGAATTATGAATCTAATGGGGAAGATAGATACTTTGAAAAGACGGTGTAGGTATGCATGTTAGACAAGAGTATCTTAGAAGATGAAATAACCGTAGTAGAAATAGTAAATTAAGTATAGTAAAATTAAGAATTTCTGTTTGCTGTGTGACACTTTTAAGACAATGAAAAGCCACCCATTTGCTGAATCCCACTTGCTATTTACATATTTAACAAAGTACCTGAATCTGTAAGTATAAAGAACTTTATAAGACATTAGGTAAGTAAGGCATATAATCAAATTATTAAGAGAAGACAATATTAAGGGAAGGCACTGTCACTTAATGTCCAGATTTCATTAAACATATGAAAATGCATTCAACTTTCATAATCTCTAATTGGCTGTGAAATTAAATTGCTATTTGATAATACCAGGCCTCAACCAGGATATGCAGGGATACATATTTGATCCCAAGTACTGGAGAGAATGTTTAGCAGCTGCTCTGGTGTCTGCATTTAGGTTTTCCTCTTGAGGAAAGAAAGCTTCATCACATCTATAGAAGAAGAGCCTACACCATTGTGTACTGCAGCATTTCAAGAAAATGTCCTCCCTTGCGAAGGCTGTCTTGGCAGCTATCAGGAAGTTACACAGAGGGCTCTTACCTTATGATAATAATGTTCTGTATATTTCATTTGTGTTATTTACAAGAGGGCATTCACATTGTGATGGCTCATGAATCTGTGTCCTTGTGAATCATGCATTTTCTGATATATTATTTAACAAAAATTCCAATAATTGAAATATCCAGACTAGGGAGTACACTGAAATGCTGACATTTCAGCAGGTAAGACCAAAGAAAGAAACGTGCCGTACTTAAAGGATGGCCTACATAAATGTCTTGCATTTTAGAAGGTTGTGTTAATTCAGAATTTTCTTCTATCTTGTGAAAATTGCAACAACTTTGTGAGTTCTGTAGTTCTGTATGTGTGTCTGACACTACGTCAAATGACTCAGCAGAGAATCCTTTTCTTAAGGCTCCTTTATGTTTATTAGTTCAGCTTCTGGATGCTTGAATAAATAATTAGCTATAATGAAATTTGCAAAATTTACGTAACCTAACATAGATTATGTTGTTGCTTAATTTTGATACTTATGTGTAAGAAAATCTGGTCATTTTCTCTTAAGTACTAGAAAAAGGTATTTACATTTGCATCTATTGCTGTATCAATATGTCACAAGAACTAATCATGGGTTCAGGATCTATTGCAATTTTTAAGTGATTTTGAATATAAACATTTTCAGATATTGACTATAGATTCTGTAACATGGATATCTTAGGAAAATCTCTGTATTTGTCTCATTGAGAGATGTTCATATGCCACAAACATGGTTTTGGTCCGTCACCTAAATGCACATCTGATAGTGATTGCATATTTTTGTTATGATTGCAAGTGAAGATTTGTTCCTGTCTGATGTAGATTTGCAGACAACCTTGCAGCACCATGTTTGATAGATGAACCTCTTGCGTTCTGGCTTGCTAGAGCCATTGAACAGTTTCTACTCTTTTCTGGGGCTAACACTTCTTGTTCATGTGTTAGAGCCTTTCCCTTCTCCCTTATTTGCCAATAGTATTTTAACCTTCTCTCCTCTTTCAATGTCCTTGTAAAATCTTCCTTTTAGTAACTAATTTTCCTTTAGCAGTGCAGCCTTCCAGAGTATAGTAAAATTTCCTGTCTAAAGTTCCATGATGGACTGTGGATTGGCTCAGAGTATGTAGGTCTTGTGCATCAGCTGTGCTGTTGAATTCACTGGGGCAGCAGCCGTATTAGGTCAGGAAGAGAACTCCGTGCTCTCCTTTAGCTCTTGTATTCTTTCTGACCCCTCTACTGTGGTATTCCTTGAGCCTTAGAGGAGGGGAGATAGATGTTCCAAGTAAATACCTTCCTTCCTCAAGTTGGGGCTTATCAGGTTGTTTTGTATTTGATCTCCTCTTGACTATGTTGTTTATGGACCACTATGACCTCATTTCCCAAAATATTGTGTTTGCCTGCTATTAATGTAACACTTTCCAACTATATCAGACCTCTGGGTTCCAATTTTCTGTGACAACTAGCATTTCTGAGTCATCCTCTGGGGTTGTTCTTAGGCCTTGTTTTAATCTCTGCCTACCTAGTGTTCTAGGTAATTTAAATTCTTCTTATTCTATAATAATGTTATGCTGATATCTGGTAGCTGTCCCTTTGCTTCTGTATTCATATAATATATGCAGTACCTTTTGGAAAGAAATTTAAGATTTTATACTATGTATATGTGTAGTTGGCATGTGCTTGGTTCTGCCCATGGAAGTTTGACGAGGGCATTAGATCCCTTTGATCTGCAGTTACACGTGGTTGTGACTACCTAGTGTGTGCTAGGAACTGAGCCCAGGTACTCTGCAAGAGCAGAAATTCATTTTAGCCACAAAGCCATTGCTTCTGCTACAGAAATTAGTAGTTTGAAGGCATATTGTGGTTACCCTTTTAAATTGAATTTCAAGTCTTTCTACCTCTTCTTTTAGTCTGGCATGCCTCAGTCTTATTCTCAGTATCTCTGAGTAGCCCCACAAATTACCCCATTGCACAAGTCAGAAACCAGTAATCAAGCCAGGAATGTTATTCACAGTAATCCTAGACCCAAGGAGGTGCAGACAGTAGGATCACAAGTTGCAAGCCAGACTGGACGATATAGTGATTTCTATGCCAGAGCTATTGGTTGTGAGCCCCACCTCAAAGATTAAGATGAAACAAGATACTTGGGTTCTTAGTTTTAGCTTTGAGTCTGTTTTCTGTTACATCAACCAACGATGAAGACCCATTGATTCCACCTCTTACACATTTGTCCTTCTCTCAATTCTTAACAATACCATGGGGTATGCTAGTGTGTAATCACACCTTTTTAACTAATACTCCAAATTGTTTTCCATACTACAGGTAGTATATCCATCTGAAGTCTAAATCCGACTATGTTTTTCCATCAGCCATAATGGAAATAGGATTAACAAAGCATTCAGTACAAGCAGGCAAAGAATCGGTAGATACATCATGGAGTTTCAATTGCAGCTTTAGTCCATGTGAAGGCCATGCCCGAAACCAATAGAATTCTATTGTCACTGGCTATCATTTAAAGCAGCAGAGGCCACTTGTTTTATTATAAATGTATTTTTTCACTACACATATCTCTTCTTGGGATATGCAAATAAATTCTTCCTGGAACAATATGTCTTTAGCACAAAATTTTAACTTACCAGACTCTTAAATTCTCTGAAACTAATATGTAAATTAAATTTAGAATTTATTTTGCTTACATAATTCCATCATATACTGTATTTTTAGATGGCTAAGTATGCTCTCTGTTATAGTTAGCCTGGTATTCTATTATATCTTCGTAAGCGTATATACAAATATTTTATAAATATCTGGCTTCAGAAAATGTCTTAGCCAAGTCTGCCCACATCAATTCTGTCTTCTAAGAAAACTAAGTTGATTTCAGAATTATTTTCAACAAAGTGAGTGGACTCTTCAGATTAACCTCTGTAAACTAGTTTGCCATTTTCAGTAGAAACTCTTTGGTTCCCAAGCAGTTATTGAACACAGTCCAATTTAGGCCTCTGGGTTTTTACATCCTTCAAAGATGTACCACATCCTGCTCTTACTCTTTGTGTCCTCTTCTTTAAAAACAAAACAAACAAACAAACAAGCAAAAACCTTGCACAAATCTGGATTGTTTTTTATTGCTATTTTTTTAACCCTCATTGAGGCAGATACTTGCCAGAGCCGGGCAGCTTAAGTGAAGAGTAATTGGGTATATGGAGGGCCTAAAGAATTTCTTCAAGAGGTGTGTTCGATTCTTTGAATTTAGAAGTAATGTTTAAATAGAACTCACATTTTTATAAGTTATTGCAATTGATCTATGACTTCTAGTTCATTAACACTCTCCATGAATGCGTTGTTATCATAGATATTACTTTTCCAAATACATTTTCCCCACACAGAGCCATGAGGCATACAACTAGTCCCTAGGAGTAAGTCTTGAGTATATCTTTTGGTAGCTTCCTCCCTCTCTACAGATCTTCTGAATTTGTAGTGAGGCACTTTGCTGAATCCAGCTAAGTACTCGTGGAAATGTAGATATGGTAACCCCAGAACATAAGCTTTGTATAATCCTAACTAGTGAGCAAATGAAGTTTAGAAGATGTAGAGCAGGATCATGTTCTTTCTCACTACCTCATGTCTCAGCTGTTCTTTTGACTGGCCCAGGTTGGCAAGTGCTGTGAGATTGTCACTCTGCCAGGTGCTTAACATAATGTTATGTCATTTAACCTTCACTTTATCTCTTGGGGAGAATTAGTCAGTTTCATAGATGTGAAATTAGTGATCCAGACAGAATAAGTAATTTGCCCAGGATCCTGTAGTAACTGAATTTTTTTTACTGCTGGAGCTGATAACATTATTGTTAAATGGTAGTTTAATGGTGAGTGTTACTTTTTAAATGCATTATTCTGGCATTCCCTGGCTTCTGTATTGAAATATTGTACCCTGGTTTTCAGTGTATAGTCTTTGCTATGACGTCTGGCCAGATGTGGAATCATATCCGTGGACCTCCATATGCTCATAAGAACCCACACAATGGACAAGTGGTAAGTGTATTTTCTATGCATCAATGCTATAAACATGTCCCTCTAAATGCAGTTATGGTTATCTGTTAGTAAGAATAGATTTTCTTCATAAAACAGCACACCTTTTCATTTACTACTTCTGTTTCATATATGCACACATGCATAAACACATAATATGTATTACTTTGGGGTAAGGACTACTTCAGTGTTGACTTCATAAAAGCCATTGTGCCCATTACCAAAAACAGACATGCACTTTGGATATTTCTACAAGTTTGTAAATTACTGTGACAACAATATGAAGTACAGCATGAGAAAAAAATTGAACAAGTTGTATCTAGTGTCCCATCAATAGTAGTTTATCCTTCAGAAGGCATTCATTTAAATATTAAGAATTCTAACATTGTATTAGAATGTTAAGAAAGCTTTGGTACAAAGTGTAAAGTTGGATTGAAAATTATAGAATTTAGTATTAAATAAGTAGCAGCACTTACATAAGTAATAGCTCCCAAATCACATGACTTTGGCCTGTTGGATTCCCCTTTCTTTTGGTGGGAAGGAAATCCTGTAATAGATCAACATAACACTTACTCCCTAGCAGTTTAATATTAAGTTTCTAAATATTAAAAATATTTGAAGATGTACTTCATTTTTTTCATTTTCTATTTTATCCTTTTGTGAAAATAGAAGAAATTTTTAGTGGATTATGTAGTGGTACATGTCAGACTTCTAGCAAATTTCACTGCATACTCACCGTGTTCCTTTAACTAGTTGTTGGATTATTTTTCACTTCATCTTACACATTAATATTTCAGTATGTAGCCAGTAACTGTTGTGTTGCTGTAAACAAAATACTTGCCAGAAACATCTCAAGGCAGAAAGATTCATTTTGGCTCACAATTTGAGGGTACTTTTTACATGAGAACAGGAACATGAGGCAGAGGCTGCTTGCACTGCTTGTACTATAGAAGACATCCAGCCATAGTACTCAGCCCCTGGCTGAGTATTGGATTTAGTCCAATTTAAAGTATCCAGTGTCTTAAATATTCTTATACTATTTAGAAGTCCCAAGTTTTTATGGACATTCAAGGAAATATCTCAGATGTGTGCCCCAGCTAGTTAAAAACAAATGATGCCTCAGAGTAAATGCTCCCAGCCGAAACTCAATGGTCTGACATTAAATCTGTCCTCCATGCCATCATCTGAACTTCAGGAAGCCTCAGAAGTATGGACTGTTCCTTGCAGTTCATGTGCATTTTCCTCTTGGTCCATCCACTTTGGCTAGTGCCTTGCACTTCTGCCATCTCTGCCGTCCTGAGTTCTCCATTTTGTCTTGGCAGCCACTCTCACATCATGCATTGACTTATTAAGAACTCCCTAGCTGGAATCCGATGCTATTACTTATTGCTTGGCCTCAGCAGCTTTTCCAGAAATCTTGATGCAAACCTCCCTGGTCCTGTAAATCTTTTACTGTGCCTACAGGCAAAGCTAACATACACAGTCAACACCAGCTTCTGTTTCCATACGGACAAGTATGTAGACTTCCTTGGACTCTGGTTGTTGCATCCTCTCAGTGCTTGTGCAACTTGGCCTGGGAAATACTTGGCTGGGTGGCCCTGCTAAAGAAGGGCAGCCTGCTGCTCTTTCTTTTAAATGGGTTTTGGTTGAATATCATGTTTTTTTTTTTTGTTTTGTTTTGGTTTTTTGTGGGTGTAGTTTTCCCATCAAGACGCTGTTCTTATTGCCCTATTGCAAACAGCACAGTTTCTCCTTATTGCTGTTATTCTTTAAAGATCACTCCTGCTTTTTTCTTATTTTTTTTGCTCATGATACTAAATTCACTTCTTTCTACCAAATTACATGTATTTTTCAATTTCTCGGCTCCACTTTTTGTTCCTAGGTTGTTGTTTTCGATTTGTTTTTTTTAAATTAACCATTCCAAAGCTTGAGCACTGTAAGACCATTGGCCTATTATTTTAGAATTTATCCTCTTTCAAATTTTATAGGCAGAGTTTCTGACAAAAGTTGATATATTAGCTCCCAATCCAGGTCCTGATGCTCTCAACTGGAACCCTGGGACCACAGTGTACTGTCTGAGTTTCTGGCAGCTTTCTGGTCTTCTGAAATCAGCCAGTGTCTTCCATTTAGTTGAGATGGTAGTGTTTTGTGGGTTTACCTCAATATCTTCAGTTTTCTGCATTCTTAACGACAAGCTCCAAAAGCCTAAGAGTCACAAAGTCAGTGCAGCCACAGAAACAATCCATTCTTGCTACTAATTTCATATATCAGTTATTTATATGTTGCCATGGCCAAAATGCCTAATACACACCTTATTTTTCTTTTAAAAAAAAGTCTTCAGTCAGCTATTCAGCTATTAACGCATGAAACAAATTCAATCTTAGTGAGCTGTCCATTGTGTAACTATTAGAACTATGATTAGGTGCAAAATAAACTCACCAAAGTTAGTAGTATTGATACCATTCTGAGTTTCACCATCTGGGACATAAACTGTTTTATGTATGTTAAGTTAAAGATTAAAATTGGGTAATAATATTGATCATACTCATAGTCCATTGTCCAGTGTTTTTAAACCATGGGGTAGGTCACATATGTATGACTTGCAGATAGAGTGTACAATAATAATAGCTCCATTCTTAGTACTTCATGCTAACAAGCACTAAAATGTCCCTCAGCAGAATACATAAGGAAATTGCAGTATGAGGTAGTGGGGCCTATACAACAAAGCTACTTTTACATGCAACAATAAAGACGTCTCTAAAAGTGAAACTGGACACATAAATATGTCATTTGTCAGAATTCATTTATTAGTGTTCAAAAACAATTCTGTGTGTTAGTCCTCAAAAGAGCAGCTGCTTCCATGCTAGGTGAAGGACCTACAGTAAGTCCTCAGGTAGCTTCTGCCTGTCTATTTTAATCTAAGTGGTATATGCATAGATAAACTGGTGAGAATACAACAAAGTATAAATTTGTAAAATGTGAACTTTTCCTTTGCATACCACACTATAAGTTTTCTTTACAAAATAAGAGCTTTAAATAAATGTTTAAAAATGTGTGGTTTACAGTACTTGGTACAGTTCTTCCATATTAAGGTTTTTATAAATGAATTTAATAGTAAATCCTAATGAGTTTATTATGAAGATTAAATTTAAAACATTCAACTCTATTGAAATGGAAATAGATGCATTGCTCAATTTCATTGGTATTTCCAACAGTGTACTTCCATCTGTTCATTAGTCCATAGAAGTATTTTGACTTCACAAGCCATGTATTGCTCTGTCTTAATCATAGCTCATGTTCTTCATGCCTTCATAGGCTGTTGTATCAGTGACAGAATAGACTTCCTCTGCACAATGTGGGCTGATATTAGGTTTCTTATTCCCAACATATAACAGCAATCTTTCCATGTAGCACCATGGAATCATACTCTGAACATTCACTGTTAGGTGATAACTTTAAATCTGAAAGATTAGGTGATCACTGTCGGGATGTAAGTTTTCCTTATTTATGAGACTCTCTGGGTGTGTGTCAAGGGTGTGTTCTGTACCACATCAGGCTTCCCTGTCCCACCAGACTGCATTTCATGAAAAGATGCTCAAGCCATGCAGCCTAGCATGGTTTTTAGAATCACCAGGTATCTTTGTGGCTGTTCTAACTGAAGTGGCAACTCTCATGACAGATAGCTTAACCCATGCTACACTGTGTGGTTGTTACATGGAGAAAATTCCCCTGTAGATCTGAGAAAGCCTGATAGTTGACTTTTTAAAAACCGCATAGACTTGCTGAACAGCAGCAGTGCTATGGAACAATGAGGGAAGGTTGGGTCAGATGATACCAGGCTCTTACCAGGGACAGGCCTGCAAAAGGTTCATTCCAGGGGCAATGATGGCATGACTGAATCAGAGAAGCTAGAAGCCCCAAGGAAAAGGGCCTGTGGGGAGGGAGGAACAAGTGTAAGTGACAGCAGCTGTGCAGGCATGTTTAACAGTTCAGGAGTGACTTAATGGAAAATAGTTCACACTGGAGGGAAAGGAAGCATGGAGAAGTGTTGGATACTGAGTTCTACACAGGCAGGATAGCCAAAAAATGTTCCATTACAGGTCGATTAGTCATGTGAGCCACTGGAGGTAGGTGCCTCTCTGACTGTCATCCTTCAAGGTGTCTTTGGAGCCATTGTGGGACAGGTGCTAGTTCTTTTGCAGTAATAGATATTTAAATACCCTTCTGTCGGTCATTTGTTGAGTGCTTGAGCCCCTATCAAAAGCATTGCTTTCTTGGTACTGGTGAGCTTCATCCACCAAATGATATCCAATCAGAGCTATAGGTTCTGAGGGTAGGACAGACTGGAGAGCATTGAGGCACCTAGGGCAAGGATGTATGGCAACACCTCCGTACACAGTGCTTACTTTACTTTCTAGTAACATGCCAGACTGCTTCTATTAGGTTCTATACAAAGGAGTGACAGATTTAAAAAAAAAAAATCTTTGTGTTGCTAATAAGTTATTATACTTTGAAAAAAGTGGCTAAAATAATACTTAAAATATCTCACCTACTACAATGAGTCTTTTTTTTTTTTAAGACACTGTCGTGTTTTATAAATAATCCTGCAAGCAAAAGTATTAAAGGTGCACACATGAGTATCTGTCTCTATTATAGATAGTCTATTTTATTACACATTTTAATATTTGTATATAGATGGAAAGTTTCTTCCCTTCTGGAAGTTTTGTCCTTGATGCTTTGTCAGTAGGATTTGTATAAGGACTGTGTTCTTCAGGATTGGCGTCCAGTGCAGTTCAGTCCTCTGAGTTCTCCCTGTCCCTTTACCTTACACTCTTTGGAAACACTGGTAATAACTGTATGCAGTTTTGGATCATCAGTAGTGTATATTATATGTATTGTATTGCTTCAGAAGAAACTTGAAGCAATACAATTGAGGCTGTCAGAGATTTACTAATAAATATGCTTATAAAACATTAAGTTGCACAAAGTAGAATGTAGCTAAAGGAGTCCTTTTGATATGACTAGAAGATAAGTAGTGTTCTGCCCAGGCTTGTTAGAAAAGTTTGTACCATAATTGTAGGGTTGCTGGGAAACACTTCTGTAAGTCCTCACCAAGATTGACCTCAAATTGGGATCCATTCCCATAACAAAGGAGGCAACCCTGACTTATAACCAGCCGTTAATCCCATCCCCATATCAAAGGACATGGGAAGCTCAAGCAGGCCATATCCTGAAATGACCATCATTAAGTGTTTATCAGGAGATGCATAATTCTGCTATGTGGCAAGCTGACCCTACTCGGAAAAAACAACACTGGTGTACATACATAAGTAGTTTTTCTAATCTGTCCATAAGGCTAGGTTTGCAGTCTCCTAACTCTGTTTCAGTTGTTCAGAGTGTAACCTGGGGCCTGGACCTGAATGAGATTTATTGATGATAGCTTATGTGGAATGTGTAAGCTCATATATACTGGTAAATTTTCTATTGAAGGCTAGTTCCCTTTTGTGTATTAGCCAGGATCAGTCATGTGCTATTATTCGAGTTTTTTTTTCTCTTTTAAACTTTAAATATGTGGAGTGATTTCTCATTGGGAACACATATTAATTCTATAACAGTAACTAATATAAAGAAAATACATGTAATTGATATACGACATGCCAGCTCTGAACTTGTTAGTCTGTCTTTAATCATGTAAGTTTCTAACTGGGCCAAGCAGACTGGACAAATAAGCTTAATAAAAATGAAATACATTTTTGAGATATGTTTTGAATTTTTATTTCATTTCCAATGATAAATACATGAAAGCTATCTTTAATACAGTGTTTTTGTTCACATTATCACATATCAATTGTGAAAGAACACATACTTAAAGAAGGTGAAGCTATTAACACAGTTGTATTTCCACATAAAGGGATATGAAGAGCTTAATAGAACTGACAGTATGGGAAGAGAGTGCTGAGCTGATTGCGAGTTTGTTTGTCGCTATTAAGATGCTGTGTAATTGCACAAGTCAGGCACTAATGATCCACTTAACAGCATGAAAGTCATCACCAAAGCAGTCATTACTGTGTAGCTAAAGGGAAACTGTTCCACTCATGGTTACATGGAACACAAAAGCTTTTTGTTGAGAAACAGTCATCTTAAAGAAAAATGAAGAAAATGCAATAAAGTTTATACTTGGATTATTACTCCCATCGTAAACAAATGCGCTGTTCTTAAGATTTAGATGTCAGCTGTTGCCTGGGATTGCTGGTTGTTGGTTATGTAATCCAGGGTTCGTCTCTGCTTTGTGATGAAGTTATGAATATGCCAGGTGCTCTGCTCACATGTTTACACATGCAAAAACATTGGTTGTACAGTGATATTGCTGCTGATAATGCAGTCAGCATTAGTGACCCACTATACTCGTGTATTTTCACACACATTATTTAATGCCTCAGACTTTACTCATGGTAGATCTTTGAAGGTCTTAGAAGCAGTGTAATCCCATCTCTGAGGGTCTTAGTAGTAGTGTAATCCCATCTCCAGTTATAAGTTGGAAATTGTATGTACTTTATAAACTACTGTAATACTTTGATTAGAAATATGTACAAATACTATTCAGTACCATCTACAACAAGACTGTTGACCTGATCTTTACATTAAAAAACTAATAAAGCTCATAAAGTTAAATATAATTAATAATACAAGTATGTTTGGAACATTTATAATGTTTAGAACTATGTTTCTGTCCTCTGGTTGATTGTCCCTTTATTTTTCATGCACTGAACATTTTTGAGAGTCCATTAAATGGCAGCTTCATTGTTTGTTACAGCTCCACTGTGGGACCTTAGACTAGAGAGGAATTGTGTAGTGTAGTGTAGGTCAGAAGAAGGTCTTCACCTGTAAAATCTTGCTGCATACTATGTTCTTATTATTAGAATTGTTTGAAAATTTGCTCCAGTACCACAGAATAAAGAGGATAGGGTCTGTGGTTATTTATTAAAGTGGCCCTATATCTGTCTCATCTTTTACCCATATTTTCTTTTATTCCCTATTTTGGTAGCGTTGCTTGCCTCGCTGGCTTTGGCAAAATTCCTTCCTCTATTACTATTTCCGTGATTTGCCCTGTCTCTCCACCTAATTTTTACTTTCATTATTACCTTTAACTGTATGCATTTTCAGCCTAAACTCTAGCTGTGTCTTATGAAATTTTTGAGCAATGTAAATTGCTTTCTTTCAAGGATTTCTGTGTACCACATTCACAAGTCATTATAATTATATGTTAATATCCTTTCTTCCTAACAAGGCACTCCTCATGATAGACATTTAATAACGTATAGACAAATGGATATTTTACTTTGCAAAAAGAAATCTGCATCATAATACTAGGCCTTTAATTTTTAAAGTATATCAGGAAAATAAAAGTTTTCTCATTAAAACCTTGACAGATGGCAAAATTGCTCAGTGGCTAATGCCACTTAAAGTCAAGCCTGCGGACCTGAGTTTTGTTCCCATCGGAAGGGAAAAACCAACACCTGCAAGATGTCCTCTGATCTCCACAAGCACACTGACTGTAGCATATTCCTACACACACACACACACACACACACACACGCACACCAACATTAAATGAAAGGGAAAAAGAGTTGAAAACATATCGTGTGTGTGTGTGTGTGTGTACATATATACACATACATACATGTGGGTATTATAGACCTACACAATGAGAATGTATTTTAATATGTCAAACTGTAATACAACTAAATATTCTCTGAGAAACCATAATAAATTTTATTTGACATCAAAATCAAATGAGAAAACAAATTTCCCACACAGTAAATGTTGAATTACTCATTAACTTCACATTGTTTAAATTTTTTCCAATTATAGAAAAACACTTTCATGCTTTGGAAAAATTAATGTGCTAAATAGAACCCAGTTTAAAAACTAGAGACTATTCTCACTCAAGAAGATTCAATAATTTAAAATAATTTTAGAATGTTTCAATAAACATTTAAAAATAAGACCTTGCCAGGAGGTGGTGATGCACATCTTAGAGGCAGGCGGTGGATCTGTATGAGTTCCAAGTCAGCCTGGTCTACAGAGAGAGTTTCAGGACAGCCAGAGTTACAACCGAGAAACCCTGTCTTGAAAAGCCAAAAATAAATAAATAAATAAATAAACAAATAAATAAATAAATAAATAAGACCATATAAACTTAACTGAGATTACTTATTTTGTGAATGTTTACAACCGAGAAACCCTGTCTTGAAAAGCCAAAAATAAATAAATAAATAAATAAATAAATAAATAAATAAATAAATAAGACCATATAAACTTAACTGAGATTACTTATTTTGTGAATGTTTACTAAATACAGTACCATGTTGATATTTCATAACAGTAATGAAATCTGAACTAATGAACATTCAAAACCTGCTTCTTCAGTATTCCTATTATCGTTGTTACTTCTGTATACATTAAAATGGAGTAAATTGGCATAGATTTTAAATATATGCCTTAAAACAGTTTTAGTGTTTTTATATGCGCAATGACTTCTGTAACCTTTAGGCCATGTCATATGTTACATATGTTATCAAAACCAAATATTTGTTATCTGCCTTCTAGTAAAATAACTATGAAAAGTGACCTGATTTGCTAACACCATAGGCCAAATTAGGCTTTTTAGTACCTAATTTAGTTTATAAGTGATTAGAATTTTGAAATAATGCTGCTGTGGGGGTGAAATAGGTACGCACTGGGAAAATTTCATATCACCTTCCATAAAGCATAATGAACAAATAGTGTGTCAATGTATTCCTCTGAGCTTCTATTTTTCTACCACTCTTTCCATCCTCCTTCAAATATTTTCAAACCATTACTATCATTTATACTCAAATAACTAAGTAATGGAGAACATGATGGAGATAGAAGAGTCTAATATATTGTATTTAATTCTCGTTCACAGTGAACACAAAACATATTTTCTTTTATTATGTGCTGAGATTTTGCAGTGCCATTCCTCCTTTACTGCTCAAGTCCCTTTGTCTTAAGTAGATCATATATAACTTTTCTGAGAAAGTCATTTGTCTACTTGAGTGAATGTAATCTACTTTAAGTGGAATTAACTTGCTTTTTTGTAATTCTTTTACTTAACTAAATGTCTTTTCATAATCATGTTCACTAATGAAGTGAAAATATCTTGATCACAGTGCCAGAATATGCTTCATCTATGTAAATCTCCTCATGAGGCTGTTAGACGTGTTGAAAGGAAAAAAAAAGTGCCAAGAAAGTACATCTAAACTAACTAGGCTGGATAGATTTTATGTATTTTTTTTTTTTTTTCTGTTGACAGAATAGTGGTTTTCCACCTGTGTGTTCATAAATTATCCTGGGCTTTGCTTTGCCCTGTCTGTTTGGTTGGTTGATTGATTTTTTAAAAGTTCTTTTTGGAATAATCTGGGAAAGTAATGACATTTATATATTACATTTTATTCATTAGTAGGACATTGATTACAAAGAATATAAAGAGTATTATTTCCAAAACAATTTCTAACTTTGTAGAAAAGCTGCTCAGCCTGAATAAAGAGTTATCTATTATAGTTTATAATTGTGTAATTGTTACATATAGTAAAACTTAATCCATTTGGAAAGCTTGGTATTAAGCCAAGATACTCAGCTCAGACTTAAATGAATCTTTGTGTCAAAATATAGTTAATATATACTATAGCATGTTTAAATGTCTATACAACAATTGTTTCCTTTAGTCCAGTCTCTCCTGGAATGTGCATGTATAAATAAACATTGTTGCAGTGTGCAGATGTAAAGTAAGCTTTGTTGCCAATAATACATTTTGAAATAGATGAAACAGCAGAGCTGCTGCGTGAGTGGTACCAAAGGATTTCTGTTTGCTATAAAAGGAACAATTCTGTGAAAGGAAACATTTTCTTCAGCAAATAAAATGGCTGTGTCCTATGTCAAGTCATGTAAAATTCTGTCAAGAGTCCAGAATGATAGACACCATTACAGATAGTCTCTTCCACTGAAAGTGTGAAGTCATTTTTACAACAAAGGGACTTTTAAAAATATGTAGTGACTATATATTACATCAGATATTAGACGTGCAGTTTATATACTTGCTAAATATTTAAGTCATGTTTTCAGAATGTAACTTTCTTTAGAAATGCATGTCTCCCAAGGGGTTGCATCACCCCATTCTCTTCTTTCTCTGGGGCCCATTCTGTCATTTCCTGTGTAGTTAGTTGTGCACTCAAATCCCTACAAGTTCTTTGTACATACTCAGTAATTACAAGAAACCACAATCTTGCCTGGAAATACCAGGAGAAAGATGACTCTCTAGAAACAAGAGTGCCATAACTAACACATCATGGAAGGGTTACTACGGCTCAGGGATTTCTAACTATAGTCGTGAGACATTTTGATAAACTCAGTGTTTTAAAATATGCTGAAGATGGTCCATGATTTTAGAACTTAATCTATTAACCACTAATTAAACTGGAGGGCCACATGGTTTCTAGTGAGGCATTAGATTGTGTGACATAAACACAGGAATCGTAAAGAACAGGTAATGCATTGAAAACTAAGAGCTTTTTTAAAGCATGTACACTTTTGGCTTGTTTCATTGAAATAAGGTGTTAATAGTCCAGGCTAGCCTCAAACTCACTATGAGGATAGCCTTGAACTGCACATGCTACTAAGTAGTACCCCATCTTCCAAGTGTTAGATTGTAAGCATATGACACTATATTGGCTTGTTTCGAGATTGAGGACAATTTCCTTGAACTGTAATTTGGATATGCCTTCTCATATTTGATATATTACAAAGTTAATCCCTTGTGCCTTATTGTTGAGAAGGTAGGTCCATGGAGAAGTTACTGGATAGGAGAGCTTGGCCGAAGACTCTCGTTATGAATGGATTAATTTGGCTCAGGTCTTCTCTTGTACTCTCTTGCCGTTTCTCCACTCTGATAGGGCATGATGGAGCAAGAAAGCTCTCACTAGATGCCAATCTCTTGCCCTTGGATTTTTGGGCCTGGTAAGAGACAATTCTCTTTCTTTTAAATTCCCAGTTTCACATTTTCTGTTACATATAAAATATACTGCTGTTTGAGCATATCATTCTTATGAGAAGTTTTAAGTGTGACATGTCTTAAATTATTGTATATAAAATTGTATATTCTTTAAGATTGCATAAGAAACACTTGCTATTGTGTAGTTAAGTATATAAAAAATATGTATCACTTTCTACAGTAAAGGTGTTCTGGAGTGAGGGCAGTAATTGATGTTAACGATGGGAGTCGGAGAATGTCAGTGTTGTAATCTCCACTCTGTGAGCGACAACCTGATTATGAACTTACTGCAGAAGAAAGGCTTTGTAGTGCTTCAGAAAAGGTAGAAGTAGAATCTTCCCAGAGCTTAGGAACTGGACTTGAATGGTATAAGGTGGGCTTTGCAAGGCCGGCAGCTCATGTGGATTTGGAAAACATTATGACATACTTGTTTGTACTGTAAGGCAAGACTGCCAGTAAGCTACCTACCCAGCTGTGTGGACTATTGCTGATGAAAAATTGACTTGTGCAGATGTCCTGACATTGCTATTTCTTTGGCTTATATTCTTATCTTTGTCAGGCAAAGATTTCTTTGAGCAAACTACTAAGTCATGTTGACTCAGATGTACTCAGTTCTCAGAGATAATTCAAGAGATTTTTGATTGATTTCAAGTTGTTAGAGTTGTTTTCAGGATAATGGCCCTGTGATGAAAAGAGAAGAACCATCCCTTATGGAGCATTAATGTTATTGCAGTAAAAGAAATTCTGTTCTCACGGCCAAATGGGACTTACTTTGCTGTACTTCTTTACTTTGGCATTTATTCTTCAGTTTTTTTTTTTTAAACATTTCATAGATGGAAGGGAATCTAAACATCACCAAATCGAGACTTTATTTAAAACAAACAAACAAACAAACAAAAAAAAAAAACCACTTTTACAACTTCCGTTATGAAGCAGTAGTTGGTGATCTGCCTCTTACCTTGAGATGGTAGAGAACTTGCTTTCTCATGAGATAGTGCAGGCTTAGAAAGCTTTGTGTGCTAGAAAGTCTGTGTGTGTGTGTTAGTGTATTTGTAGACATAATAAGTTGAAAACTGCTTGTTTCAACACCTTATAGTATTTTAAGTTTCCTTTTATTTCTTTTCTCTGTAATTTCATATAATAGATTCCTTCCTATCCGCAAGCAAATATTTGACGTGAGTTGTCCCACTAGTGTTTTGTGGGCAACCTACTTTTGGTTCCTGTTGTTGCTGTCCAGTACTTCACCACTGGGTAACTGCTTTGTTTGTGGTTCAATTGATCAGGGTGACTGTCAATTCTTATAGATTTTGAGTTGGAAACTGTTGCTTAGATGTGTTTTAAACAGTAAGGAGTAGAAGTACCACCTGTATTTTGGAGAACTAGACATACTACTTAGAATAATGAATTAACAGCAAGCAAAATGGAACAAAGCCAAGGTTGATCTTTACATCCTTTCTAAAGACTGCATGATATTGTAAATTCGGGGCTCATTTGGTTTCAGCATCACTGGCAAGAGTTGAATTGACAGAATTATAGTGTGAGGAGTTGATGAGGAGGAGAAATGCACTGTCCCCATTTACTAACTTAAGAGACGGACAGAAAGATCAACTTGCAATGCTTCTGTGTGCACTGTCTGAAAGTGGATTGGGAAGTGTATTGACTTTGTATAAGTGGCAAAAGAGGTTTCATGTGCTAAAACAGGAAAACCTTCACCTGAAGTAATCATCTTTTAAAGACCTAGTGGCTCCAAAACTATGCTTGGAAATGCTACCATCATAACCTGATAAATGGGTAGATTTTAGAAATCTTTAGTCAGAGAGAAATAAACCCTGTACTACTCCTGAAACTGAGGTCAGCTTTTCAAAGCAGGGATCCCTGAGGCTCTGTGAGGATTATTTAACTAGAACCTCAGCAGAGTGGTAAACAGCTGGGGTCCCTGCATGCAGATTCCCTCAGGTGACTACTATATCTCTGTGTAGTTGCGTGGCTTGCTCTTATATTCAAAGGAGTGTCTTCTAAACTCTGTGAACCCAGGTTTGTAGAGAAACATCTGGGGTACCACAGCAGGGTATAGCTGCTAATATATATATAGCATACTATATATGCTAGTATAGCTACAGCTTTACAGATGTGAGTTGAGCTTCATTAAGCATATTCTGTAATGTCATGAAAAGAAAACTACATCTTCAGTTACCTTTTTTTTTTTTTAACAGAGTGGGAATTTCTTCAAATTTCATGTGCTTTGAGTTACACTTGAGTTACAGATTTTTAATTTTCAGTGTTGTTCCTAATATATGTGTACTTTATTTATTACTGATGCTGAAATAATAGTTTAGAGCAACCCTTTATTCAAATATTTGTTCATTCAATTGTACCATATACAGCATTTCAAAAAATGCAAGCTGTGTGCCATGTTCAAAGCTTTTGCTTCTGCCAGATGACTGGCTTGGAGAAGTAAATATGGCAGGTGGTGCTATGTACTTTGAGAGGAATGACTGGAGCAGTGCTAGAGAACTCTCAGAAGATAGGGATTACAATCTAAATGGGGCGGAATCGCTTAGGGAAATACAAGCACTGGAAGTGATGGTTCAGTGCTTTCAAAAGCATCACTTTTTTTTTTTTTTTTGAGAAAGAGGGATTTATGGTTCTTAGATCACACTGTCAGTTACTTAACTGTGTCACATCCCTGGTTCTTCATAGGATGGGCTTGCAAAGCCACAGGAATTTTCCTTGGCTTCACCTTTCTCTTTTCTACCACTGCTGTCTGTGCATCCACCCCTTCCTTTTAGTGTTTATATTCTGGTTTTTTTCTCTCTCTCCTTCTCTCCCTCCCTCTCTCTCTCTTTTTCTCCCTCTGATTAGCTTATGCTTAGCTTAGCACACAATGACATTGCTCAGTTTTTTGGTATGTGTGTGTGCCTGTAAGCACATTTTCTTGCCTTTCCAGTGGGCATGAGTGTGAAGATAAGAAAGCAAGAGGACAGTGTATGGTTATGGGTCTCTGCCTTTCCCTCATGTTTGAGACAGGGTTTCTTCCTCGCTTATAAACCAAGACAGCTGCCCCATGTTCTTATTGAGAATCTTCTGTCTCCACCTCCCATTTTTTGAATCTTAGATGCTTTGGCTAACATGTCAGGCTTTTATGTGAGTGCAGGGGACTTGAACTTAGCTCTTCAGCCTTGAAGTTCTTTTACTCAGTGAGCACTATCTACAGCCTCATACTGTTAATTCTTACATTATTAAATTTCATTGTGGGATTTAAGATTGGAAGTCTTTATTTCAATCATTTGAAATATCAGATCCACGGGGAAATTGTGGGATTAAGTGATTTCCCTAAATTCATTAAACAAGTTGTTCACAAAACAATTAGAACCCATATCAGCTTATTTTTCTGTCTTTTTTTTTTTTTTTTTTTTAAACTCCTGGTGCCTCTGATATCTTTGCTAAAACAAGAGAAAAAAAAACTTATTGTTTGTATCTTCTGTCACATAATTTCTTATGTTTCTCTGAATGGAGTCATATACCATGTGGCTGTACTTTAACGTGCCATTATTCATATTACTACTGACCATTATATTTTCGTGACCCATTTCCATGCGTTTCTTTCCGTGTCCTCCCTGAACACAGGACGTGGAGCTGTAATCACCCTGTGCAGAGGGCAGAAATATGGGGATGTGGCCGTGATGACTAAAGGAAGTGTGTATCAATTTTTGCTATGCCTGTTAACTTGAGTGGAGTGGCATGGTGCAGCCGATAGTTTAAAATAATATACTTTGAGAAATAAGCTTATTCATGCTGCTTAAACTTAATTTTTTCTAAGCAGGGCCTGCTCCATGTCTCAGAGGGCAGCAATACTTGGAACCAGGCCACACTTGGCAACCTAAATTCAATCCCCAGGCCCAAATGATAGGAGGATAACTCCACCTGGTCTCCCATGATCTTCACAGGTGTGCACTGTTACATGTGTGCATGCATGTATACCCCTCCTCCACACATACACAAATTTTTTAATCATTACTAATGAAACTGATCTAGCATCTTAGTATTATGAAGCCATCTATAGGGAAGTCACAAGGAATATAGTATTCCTCTAAATTAATTGGCCCTCACGAAGTAATATAGTGTGATTTTATTTAAACTTTTAAAAATCAACTCTGAACGAAATATTTATATAACTTTTTGGTAATATGTTAGATCTAACAAATTGCCTATAAAATAATTCCCACTAGACTGTTTGTAACATGTTCTGATAGAAGGTTTCTCAGAAGACTGGATATCAGTGTCCTCAGGCATAGCTTGTTTGTAATATGTTAGAAAATAAACTATGTATCTCCTGTCATCACTTCCTTATGCCAGTGGTGGTGCATGTGGGTCACACTGACTTGGGAGAGCAGCTTTTCTTTCTGCTGTATTTGCTTCTGTCATGCTCTTAATTCTTATTTATTATTAGGGAAAACTGCTTATAATCTCCACTTTCTGTGTTATGATGCAATAGCACTCATAATCAAGTTTAGATTTAGTTGCCTTATTTTTAAACTCACTGGTAATATCGATAGGTAAATGTCTTAAATTCTAGCATTAAGTTTATGGAAATTATTGTCATGGTACCCCACTGTATCAGCTTATAAAGCAGAGATGTGAGTATTTCCCCTATTGTTTCAGAACTCTAATGAATTTTCACTTGATCATAAAGGACTTTTAGGCATGCAGGTATAGCATGCCCATATATTTGCTTTCTAGCCTAGTACTATTATACTTATTTTAACAGTGAGCCAGCTTAAGATAAAATAAATATAACTCCTTAGAATTGCTTATTTTAATAGTGAGTTTAGCATGCAAAAGAAAGTAGGGGTTCCTTAGGAACAGTACTATGTTTTGAAGTCCTGTTCTCAGGAAACAATACAAAGATTCTTAAATAATCTAATAAGAGCATTCACTTAGGGATCAAAGTTTTGATTCTAAGTTAGCTAATTGATAATATGCCTTTTAGACATTTTTAAATTGTTAAGATTTTATTTTATATGTATGAGTGTTTTACACACATGTATGTATGTCTACCATATATATGCATGATGTCTGCAGAGGTTAAAAGAGGGTCTCAGATACCCTGGCTGGAGTTACATACAGTTGACCATGTGGCTGCTAGAAATCAAACCCAAAAAACACTCTTAACCACTGAGACAGCTCTCCAGCCTTTTCTGAACTTTTGTAATGACTCTGTTCTTCTCATTCAAGGAGATAATGGAAAAAAGTTTCAGATGCCAACAGAGATTCTTCAAATTATGAGACAGGAGAAAAGAGAACATGATATCTGTGTTTAAAGAAAGTAGACAATTTTAAATTGCTCATGCTGACCTGAGGGTTGTAATATAAAATATGGATATGGGGTAAATATTCCATAACTTTGATTTATTTGGATGAAGCACAACTACACTGTACTCTTGAAAGCATAAAAATATGACCTGAGCATGACAGTTTCAACATTATGGGAAACTAAAATACCTCTGAGGAGACATGCTCTATTGTATTTTTTTCTACTTTATTTATATGTATGTATACATATATATATGTATATATATATGCATTTATTTCTACTTTATTTATTTATAATTTATTTTCTACTTTATGCCTTTAATTTTGGAAATGAAGAAATAGTAAGCTCTTTTAAAAAAGACGCTCAAAGGGAAGATGTCCATTAACTAACTTTAGGCAGTGTCTAAAGTATAAGTTATGTAACTAATTTTATTGATACCATTTTAAAATTACCAGTTGCTGAGGACTATAGTTTGCATTTTATTATCAATGGGCCCCTACGTCTTTATTATTTGATTTTCTTAACTATTTCTTGGGATGGACTGCAACTATGGTAGAAAAGAGTGTTCTACATTCTACAACCCTTCACAAGAGTGCAAGTAGAGCTTTTTTTACTAGCAAACTGCCTAATCCAGAATGTATCACAAGACTTTCCCACTCTTCTTTTTCTTCTTATTTGAAAAATAAGGCAGTGTGTATACAAAGCATTATATAAAACAAAATACCAAAGAATCAAGATTCTCAACAGTTTTTCTTGTTTTACGAAATAATGCTTTCCAATTATAATTTTAAAATCCATAGAAATATTTTGCATATTTATACTGAAATAGTTCTCTTGTTTCTATGTTTTAAATGTTTTTATTAATTTTAAGTTAATATAGAAAGTAATTGTATTCTGGTGAATACTTTGGGAAGGACCAAAGACTTAAACTCAGTTCAAATATAGATTCAATTAATTTATTCTTACTGCTAGCAGAAGGATGAAAGCCCTAGCATCAATACAGCATGCCACGTGGAGGGGGAGCATGGGGTTTTAAAGGTGGACATTAGAAGGGTGTGCATTACAACTATCCTTGCAATTCACAGCTGGGCAAGAAAAATGTTTTACTTCCCTCAGTTGTCTTTTCCTTTCCACAATGTAGTAATAAAAAGACCATTTCAGCCCTTTCCCACAGTGATAAACAAGTTTTACAGAAGCAAAAGCAACCTTACAGCCAATTATCTCATTCTTATCTCACCTGCAAGCCACTAGGATCTCCCAGGTATTCCTGAGCAAGCAAGGTCAATGGTCCTTAAGGGATGCCTGCTTTCATACTAAGTTTCTTTAGCCATTACAGGGAACCTGTGCAAATTATTGCTCAGAGCTGAGCACTCTAATGACTTGGATGGTGTCATCAGGTTAGGGCTGACTGTCCCTACAGTGGGTTCATGATGGATTTTCATATATATGCACCATTATACTTTATTTTATTCATTCCATTACCCTACTCTGCTCCTGCACACTCCCTGCCCATTTGCTGGCTGGCTCCCTTCCTCCTCAATCCATTTCCCCTTTATGTACATGCATTCATTGCCTTTTCCTCACTGCATCTCTTTCTCTATTTGTATAATCTTGTTTCTGTTTTCAAGACTCTCACATATACATACACACAAATACTCCCCCCCCCCCCCAGAGTCATTTTGAAAATTGGCTCTGTATATGAGAGAAAGCATGTGTTATTTATCTTTTATTCTGGTTAAGTTTAATTAATGCACTGACTTTGAGTTTCAACCATTTTCCTGTAAGTGTTGGGATTTTATTTTTCTTTATGTGTAACTAAAATTCGATTGTGTATACTTATCTCATTTTCATTAACCATTCTTGTTAAGTTTCTGCTTATTATTTCCTAATAATGCTCTCTTTGGAAACATCTCTTTTGTATTAAAGTATAATGTATTTTCAGAAAATACATGTTAAATACAAAAGCTTTTCCCTCTGAATACTGTTTCTGTTAGAAGGATTAACACCTATTGTAAAAATGTATTTAATCAGTGAGGAATTTCCATATGTATGTGCATCATACTTAGACCATGTCGTCAATCCTTCTACTCTCTACCACCCCAATCCTGCACTTTCATTCTCTAGTAATTAAGAAAAGTTTGGGCTGTGCTTAATCATTCCACCCAGTAAGTGTTTTGTTTATGGCCCCTTTTCTCTACTGCAAATTTCTTTTCAAGGGCAAATCTAAGGGGTTTCTTGTGATTAGCATTTAGTTTTTGTTTTTACCTCACAGTGCACAAAGAAGTTGCTCTTAGTTTTTAGAGAAAGTTTATTTACAGTGTCACAAAGTAGTTTCTCATTTTTATTTGAAAGCTAGTGTATTTTCAACCTATAAAAAAAAGATTTAAAAACTGAACTGTGTTCAGTAAAATCAATTTATGAGTAAAAGAGTTAGTGAAAGCTATTATTCCCCCTATACTAATATACAAAAATACTAATTGCTAATGTTATACTATGCTTTTTAAATATCTCTGAAAATATGCTTTTAATTGTATGTTTAGCATGTACTAACCATAGTCTTCAGTTCACAGAGATTCACTTGTATTTCCTTCCGGAGTCCTGGGATTAAAAGCATGTGCTGCCACCCTTAATCCAAAAGAAAATATTTTTGCACTAATCTAAGTATACATACATCTTTGTAACCATTTTATGTTTTACTCTGCATTTATGTAAGTTATGGCAGAACACATACTTGTAGATTATTATATTTAAAGCAAAAAATAATTTAAGCACACATTGTATAAATTATACCTTCCCCCCAAAATTGACAGCAATCTGGTCTTAAGATTCATATAAACATTGCTGTGGTGTAAAATCAGTTGTAACTGAAGTAGAGATTTAGTGGTACAAGCACTACGTATCATAATATTTTAAGAATTGCAAATGCTCTATCATGAGACAAATAGGGAAGCTTTACTGAAAAGGGTAAAAGATGTGATGGCCTAAAAATTAAGATGAAACTGATTTAAACATAGGTCATTCCATGATTAACATGAGAATATGAAACACCTAAAGAACCTTTGCAGATGTAAAATAGGGATTGCATGTCAAGGGGACACAGAGAAACAATTTTTATTAAAACAGATTTGTTTCTAAGTTTTATAAATTTTAGATTGCCAAACAGTTGTTAAAGCACAGATTCTTCGTTTGGCTAAATTATTAGGTATCTAATGTATGCATTGCTGCTTTTCTTCAAACTTGCAGTGTCATGTTTACTCTTTACTGAAGCACAGTCAGTCATTGACTTTGGTTAAGATGTTATTTGTCCTGTATTGCCCAAGTCTATGAGTGGCCTGTGTGAGGTATTTTATTTTCAGAGACTTTGAGTGGTAGATTCATGAACATGGTCACTTGGGAACTTTGAGTTAGAATAGAGAGATGGAAGAATAAATATTTAAAGAGCCTGTACCCTAAGCCTGATATTCTAAGCACTGAGAAGAATCAGTTGTGTCAAAGTGACAAATACAAACCTGATGACTTCATGATTGATTAGAGTGGCCAAAGCTGGAGGTTAAGCCCCTAGGTCATTACTGACAGAAGCACTTAACTCTGGCAAAGCTACTTTGACTTCTTCACTTCCTATTTGTATTCCCTTGACCTTCTTCAGTTGCCTCATTGCTGTAGCCCAGACTTTGAGTACTATATTGAATAGGTATGGAGAAAACAGACATCCTTGTCTTGTTCATAATTCTAGTGGAATTGCTTTGAGTTTCTCTCCATTTAGGTTAATATTGGCTGTGGGCTTGGCTTTATTATGTTAAGATATGTCTCTTGCATTCCTAGTATCTATAGAACTTTTATCATAAATGGGTGTTGGATTTTTTAAAAGGCCATTTCTGCATGTAATGAAATGATCGTGTTTTTTTCTGTTTTGTTTTGTTTTTGTTGTTGTTGTTTGTTTTTCTCTTCCAGTTTGCTTATATGGTGGGTAACATTTATTGATTTACACATGTTGAGCCATCCATGCACCTCTGGGATGAAGCTTACTTGATTATGGCATTCACCAAAATCTTTTTGATATGTTGTTATATTTTGTTTGCAAGTTTTTTATTCAGAAGTTTTGCGTGTATGTTCATGAGGGAAATTGGTCTGCAATTGAGTTTTTTTGTTGGGTCTTTATGTAGTTTGGGTATCAGGGTAAATGTGGCCTCATCAAAAGAACTGGGCAGTGTTTCTTCTGTTTCTGTTTTATGTAGCAATTTGAGGAGTATTGGCGTTAACTCTTCATTGACAATCTGGTGGAATTATGCAGAAAAACCATCTGGCCCTAGGCTCATTATTGTTGTTGGAAGATTTTTTTCATTACTGTTTCTATTTCACTAGTGATTATAGGTCTGTTTCAATTGATTATTGGATCTTGATTTAACTTTTATAGGTGGTATATACTCAGGAAAATTATCCATTTCTTTTAGGTTTTTCCAGTTTGGTGAACTGCATATTTATAAAATATGTCCTTATGATTCTCTGAATTTCTTTGGTATCTCTTGTTGTATTGCCCTTTTCTCCTCTAATTTTATTAATTTTGATCTTCTCCTTCTGCCTTTTACTCTGAAGTCTTAAGTGCTTCCTTCCAGATGTCTTTGTTGAACTCTGCTCAAAAGCCAAGTGCTTTCCTCATGGTGTGTATAAAGACCTTCCTAGAACTAAACTATGTCCTTGTCCTAAATCTCATCACTTTAAGTCATTCAACATTGTCCTTTTATTGTTCATATAGCACTTTCCAAAAATTGCATAGGCAATGATTTTGTATTATTTCCAAAGACACAATGAATTTTTCCTTCTTCCCCAAACCAAACAACACATAAACCCACACAAATTCTTACAAAGTCCATCCCCATTTTATCGCAGGTGCCTACTAGTATACCTGCCATTTGTTTGACAGTAATTTATAGAGTATATAGAACTATAGTTGCCAACAAGGTTACTGTTTAATCCTTTTCGCTTTTTAATTTTTATTTAAAAATTCTCTCATACAATATATTTTAATCATATTCTTTTTTCTCTCTCAATTCTTCCCGTATCCTCCTTACCTACCCAACTTCAGTTCTTTCTCTTTCTCTCAAAAAACTCCCAACAAAACAAAAACTGAGAATCAAAACAAATAAACTAAATACAAAAAAATTGAATATCAACAAGACAAAAAAAGCCAAAACAAAAAGTGCACAAAAATAATAAATAAATAAAAGTAAAGCCATGGTGTCTTTTGGGTGTTGTCAACTACTCATGATCATGAGGCTTGTCTTGGAGTGTGGTTGACATATGCAGTAACACTCCTCTGGAGAAAACTAATTTTCCCTTTCTCAGAAGATATCAATTGCAAATAGCTTCTTGGTTAGGCATGTCCCTTTGTGACTGCTTTCCCTTCTCAGTGTTGGGATATTATCTGGTTTGAACCTGTGCAGATCTTGTACATGCTGTCACAGTCTCTAAGTTCATATGCTTATTAGTGTGATGGTGTAGAGAATGCTGTTTACTTGGAGTCGTCCATCACTTCTGAGTGTTAAAATGTTCTGGCCCCTCTTCTGCATAGAGGAGCCTTGAGGGAAGGTGTATTGATCAAAACATCCCATTTAGTTCTGAGTGCTCAAAAGTGTTTCACTCTCTGCACATTATCCTGTTGTAGATCTTTGTTAATTAATATCTACTGCAAGAAGAAGCTTGTCTGATGAGTGCTGAGCAATGTTCTGCTCTATAGGTATAGCAATATGTCATTAGGAGTCATTGCTGTGTCCTTTAGCAGAATAATAGTGTTAGATTTTCCTCAAAGCCCATAACCTGCTAGCCTATATAGTTCTTGACCACTTTCGCAGTGTCATATATAGGTTCCATCTCATGGAATGGGCCTTAAATCCAGACAGAAAGTGGCTGGTTACTCTATAACATCTGTGCCATTATTGCTCTTCTCTTTAAGTCATAGGATATGTAACTGGTTGATAGATAGAAATGATTATTTTTCTCCTTTAGTAACATGGAAAGTATCTTCCAGCGCAGTGAATACTAGTCACTGGGGTGAAGCTCCTAGTCAGCAACAGCTCAGTTTCTCTGTGTTCAATGATATAAATAAGTAGCCATTAGTCTTGACAGACTAATGGTCCTGTAACAATCATATGAATTAGGAAATCTTTTATCTCTATTTTTTGGTGAGGAAACAGAATCTTAGATTAGTTATGAAACATGCCTATATCACACTGACATAGAATCATAATTTCTCTAATAATAAAGAATAGAATTCTTGAAGATGAGTATTGTATTACTGCTATATCTTTATAGTAGAAGGAGAATTTATATTTCATAATCTTACGCATGCTGCATATAGAGTATTCCTCATACATGTGGATTTGTATTGATAATGTACTAAATAAATGCAAAGATTGGTGTTATTAGTATTTAACATATAAATAGATAACATTAAAAACAGAGTAAATATGCCAGTACTATAAAGTCTCATTTGGCAGGTTAACAGGCTTAACCAGTAACATTCATTATTAGATATAACTACTCTGGAGGCCTGCAAAGCAATGACATTTTCAACTGTGTTATGTGGGTCTAATATCTGAATCTTTATCATTGCCATTTTCATTTCTTAGGCAGCTTTCATTTATCATGCTATCATACTTCACATAAAATGCCAAGGTGAAATCTGCAGTGTCAAAGATTTAGAGGTGCTGTCTTCTCATATTGCTTAAACAGAATGCAGTGGTCCAAGACAGGTGGAGAAAATGGATGTCACTGGATTCCTAAAGCAGTTGGCATTGTGTGAACTTTAAGAGGAGTGTTCTTAAGACTGTATAAAATGAGTTTCAAGAGTATAACCAAAAGTTAGCTGAAGTACTGGAATAGGAGATTAACCATAGCAGATTGTCCAGCCTGGTGTACTGGGTTTTATACTCAGGCATATGTTATAATCAGTGAGGCAGTGGCCAACAATAAATACAAATCTAAGTAATGATTAATGAGCCATCTAGCAGTTACTATAAAAGATTTACTATTATAGAATAACTTGCCTTGCCACCCAGGCATTATTCATTGTACACATAACTATGTCCATAGAGAGAGAATTATCAATACACCATTAGATGAGTACTGATAATAGGGCAGATATCCGCATTCATAGTTACGTGAGAAAAGAGAGATAAATAAAAATTTGGTTCAATATTAGATTGTTTGGTTCATCTGGGATGGAAGGAAAAACAAGCAAAAAATCCCATAGTTTTTTATTCTCCATGATAAAAAAAAAAGTTTGTAAAACTCAAAATTTAATTAATTATTCCTGTCATGAATACCTGATAGGACAAAGCTATAAAAACATTTAGATAATTGATTACATAGTCACAGTATTTCAAACTGTTAGCTATTAGGTTACGTGTTGAAATGCAAAGGAAAAAAACAAGCCATTTTTATTTGAGGTTTGTTTATTACAATAGTAAAGAAAGAAATATCTATTAAAGTAAGCATGCACTACATTTCAAATTTTCTTTTGTTACTGAATAAAATGCAATCTGTAAGTATAGAAAAGTGTTACCAACACAAATCTTTGTTCAAACTCTTTGGGAGGTGACTCAAAGAATAGCCTTTTAACCTTGTGCTTTGCACTTGAAACTTTCTTTCTCTGATTATGCTTTCCTTCTCTTGTCTCACATCTGTAGACTAAAAGATTTTCTCATGGTCCTATCTCCTGTTTTGTTCAAAAGGGAGAAGTGGTTCTTCAAAGAAAGCTCATGCCTCTAGCTGCCCCTGGCACCTTCAGCCCAGGGTGTTTTATGTTCTGCTCAGATTTTCTATCCTTGCCTGTCTTTATTGACTGACTCAAGTGAGACAGGTATGCAGCTCTTTGAACATATTCGCTCTAGAGCTGTTTATATTGACTTATTGTTGGTTTTTGCTTTTCTTTTACTCACAGTACATGTATGTCTCATTTGTTTCTGTTCAGGCACAGTTATAAAGTAGTGATAGTTCTTTACTTCTCTATTTAAACCAGTGCATTTATGTAGAGGGACCAGAATCAGGCAGCTATACTGACACTAAATTTCTTTCTTTTCTTTTTTCTTTTTCCATTTTTCGAGACAGGTTTTCTCTGTTGTTACTTGGGGTGTCCTGGAAATCAGTCTGTAGACCATGCTGGCTTCCATCTCATAGAGATCTTCCTGCCTCTGCCTTCAGAGTGCTGGGATTAAAGGTTTGCACCACCACTGCCAGATAACACTATGTTTCTTAAGATTGACTAGTCTACCTTTAGATTTACCAGCCATAGTAGGCTTTGGTTTCTGACTTCCTGTCATTTTCACTCTGTCTCTTATACTGTGAAGAAAATTTGAATACTAAACATGATGATTGAAATCAGAATTTTTGGAGACTTGTCAGTGTTATCTTTTGATATTCGTGCTGAATAGTTTGGGTCAACTTGACACAAGCTGGTATCATCTGAGAGGAGGGATCTCAGAAAATGATTACATGAGATCCAGCTGTAGACAGGCCTATAAGGCATTTCCTTAATCAGTGATTGATGGGGTAGGGCACAGCACATTGTGGGTGGTGTTATCCCTGGGCCTATGTCCTGGGTTCTATAAGAAAGTAGATCAAACAAGCCCTGAGAAGCAAGCCAGTAAGAAGCACCCCTCCATGGCTTCTGCATCAGCTCCTGCTTCTAAGTTCCTGCCCTGTTTTGAGTTCCTGGCTTGACTTCCTCCAGTAATGAACAGTGATATGGAAGTGTAAGCTAAAGAAACCCCTTCTTTCCAACTTGCTTTTTGGTCATGGTGTTCCATCACAGCAATATTACCTCCCTGATGCATGTCAAGTAGTTTCCTATTGTTAATTCTGTTCTATTTGCAGCCATTACCCTGTATTAACTCTAAATTACTGCATCTGCAATGACAGTTCTTTCATTTGTATTAATGAACATAACTAGTTAAATGCTTCTTTTGAGCTTCCAACCTTCCTAAAATACATGATTACAACATTGCCCCTTTCTAGAAAGCCTCCACCAAAATGAAATGAACATTCTGGCCCACCACCAACTGTTTCTTAGATATTCTGTTCTGTGTATAAAAACCTATAATATCCTTCAAGAAAGTATCTCAGATCGATTTCATGAACACACAATTATAGACTTCTTTTTGAGAAATACTTGCTTAGGATAAGTGATTGGCCTTTTTAGTCATAAAATGGGATATTACAATTAAAGAACTCTTTGGGAGGGACTTGCCTGAGCCAGGTAAGTCTTTAACATTCCACTGTAGGTCCTGTAAGGAGTTTAATTTGGAAGAGTAATAAAAAGTGCCTCTAAATTTTTAGGTAACCAGAGATTTGAGATTATTACTAACAGTTAGCAATTACAAAGATTTTCTAGTGGCAAATAATTGAAGTTTATCATAGTTTTCATGAGCCATTTCATTTTGTAGTTTATATCATTTTTAGTTTGAGCCAATTATTTAATGAAATGCATAGAAAGTTTAAGCACAAGGTCTGAACAACCTCTAGGGAAATCAAACACTGAAGGTAGATAATACCTATCTGTACCTCTTCTTTTAAACACACCCTGAAGGACTTGACCTAGCTATTTTATTATCTATAGCTCATGCTCTGCCACGTAGCTGCCTAGTAAAAATTAATCCCACCTAGAGAAGTTGATGTAATTTGATGAATACAAAGAAGGCTCCAAGGATAGGACTGGAAACATGCAGCTATGTGAGATAAAGAAACCTGTATTAGAATACCAGTTGAGGGATTTCAGCTTATTTTACATAGCGATCTTGATGACCCTGCTTATTTGCATGTCTTCTTCCCTTCTTTCTTCTCTCAGACTTGTTTATGTGTTTACATGCTTTTTACTAAAGACTCAGTTGGTTCTGCCTTAAACATGGTTATAGTTAGACACAGTGGGACATTCTTGGATTACCTTTAAAGTTTTTAATAATGCTAATACCGAGTGCATTCAGTTGTCTCTCTAGTCTTTAAACAAAAGTATCCATTCAACCTTTAGTATTCTGAGAAACTGAAAAAGAACTAATAGTGTTTCTTTTATGTATTCTGAATAACTTGGCACACAAGAAAATTTCAGGACTAGAGCTTCATACTACATGTCCACTAGATGGTAGTTAGGAATGCTGTCTTGAAATGGAATCAGCAGATGGCATGCTCTAAATCGTGCCCTTCAAACAGGCTCATGTTGACAAATGAACAACAGCCCCCAATTGTCAGTAATTAGAAGTTGTGTTTTCAGGAAGTAGAGGTGAGACGGTCATAAAGAGAGGACCTTAGTGTTAAAGGTTTGGTGGCTTTATAAACAAAAAGGAGGTGCCCTACCCCCACAACTGACAGTTCCCAAAGTAGTTCCTGTGAACATATAGTGAACAGGTGGCTGTCTTGAAACCAAGGCAAGAGAGTTGCCCCTTACGTACCAGTTGGACTGATGTTTTTCTCTCAGACTTTTCTCCAGCCTGTGTGGCTCCCACCCAGGCCATGGTGGGTGGGTTGGTGGGTGGGTGCTTGGATGGTTGGTTGGTTTTGGCAGTCTGAGCAAACTGAAGGACATTATAAACATAATTAATCCTATCATACAAAGAAAAACAGATCTTACATTTTATATAGGCAGTGGTCGTCAGTGCTGCAGCATTCCTAGTAGAAAATCTGGAGCAACCAAAATGAATTTCAAAGACCTTTAAGATTATTTAAATGTCTTAAAGCAACTTATTTTAACACATCCATGCAACCAGAGCTGACATCTTGGAAGTGTCAGAGAAAATACAGAAATATATTGGTGTTACTTTTTATGTTCTGCAAATTATTTTCTATTTTTCTCGTTTTTGGTTATTGTGAGAATTTCTGTACTGCTATAGAGCTTAAAATCACATGCTAGATAGCTGATAGGTTTTCTTAAATTTCAAGTCTAAGTTACCTTTGTATTGAATGGAGGTAATAAATAATGTAATGTAATAGGCTACAAGGATTCACTGGAGTCCTTTTCATGAAGCATCCAAAGAGGAAAAAAGAATTTATATGTCATGGCATGCTGAAAAACTTATGTAATATTAGACAGGAAGAAATGCAGAGAGTAGAAAGAATGACTGCAATGTTTTCTAGTGTTATATCAGCCCTTGGGTCATTTTGCCATCAGCTATTTTTGAAGAGAAGAAAGGAGCAAGTCGGGCACATGGCTGTAATCCTAACACTTAGGATGGAAACATGAGGGTCGGGAGTTAAGGTCTTTGAGACCCTATCTCAAAAAGTTAAAATGAGAAAGGGAGGGAGGGAAGAGCCAAATTCTGTGATTTTTTTTTTTAAACTTGAAATAAAACACACTGTTAATTGAGTAACACCTGATATCGTTGAACTGTTTCTATCATTTGACATTGGTTTAGTTTTTGAGACTGTATAACTCAGATTAGCCTCAACATATCTCCTGCTTCAGCCTCCTCAGTACAAAGATTATTGCCATGAGGTACATACCAGGCATTGTTTGCTCTTGATATTTTAAATGTGTCTTTAAAAATCAAATACATGTGTACAAATGAAGAAAATAAAAATCACATCTCTAGAAATTGGTTTACACAGATTTAATTTTTTCTAAAAACTTTAGGAAAGGAAATAGATGCTAGCATGTAATTTTTCCACATAGCTTTTGGCATTCTTCTGAAGGGTAATTTTCAACTTTGCTCCAAAGCCTTTTTAACTAAGGCAGATTCTGTTGGGTTCCTAAGACAGTAGTTATCCTTATCTTTTATTTGCACACATGATAATCAACTGATATAGAAGGCTTGAATAAACTTAAAAGGCAAGTTCTTCTAGGGCAAAGAGAGTTTAACCAAGACATAGTCTGCTCTTACACGTCTAATAATATACATAAGCCAGTGGACAATAGTTTTTACATTTGAGTCCTATGACTAAGATAGATTAAATAATTGCAAATTAAGAAAATAGTATGACACTATATGTATTTTTTATATTTTGCTATGCAAACTTAAAGCTGATGAATTTTTATGCTAAATAAGACTAGGCTTTAAATAAACCTCAATAATATATCCTTTAGTGACCGATCTGTATGAATGGTTCTTTTAATTTTGTTACGTGTTCTATGAAGTATTTAGTTCAATTTTGCACTCAGTAAGTGAACAACATTTATATTGTTTTGGCAAAATGTCTGTCTCTAGAAGATGAGTATGTGTAATAGCAAAGATAGTACACTTTTTTTCTTGAACTGACACTTAAATTCAGTACCTTTATAAATACAAGTTAACTTATGCTTTGGAATAAATTACAATTAGCTTCTTATATTTCTTTTACTCTTCAAAATGAGGAAAGATCAGAAAGGAAAAAATATGTAAATGGACACCTTCTTTCTGTTAGCTTTAAAATGATCATGACTCAATGTTTTTTTCTTTTAGAGAGTTTAAAAGTACTCATATCAGTTAAATACAAATTGTTTAAGTCTTAGTTTAATCAGAATTTCGATCATAATGAAAAACATCTATAAACAAACATCAGCTGGGGTTTCTAGAGATGTTTCTAGGATATTTTGGTTGGTATTTTCCTTACTGTTACTTTGTTTGTCTTGGGCTGTTAGTGTGTGCAATACTCTCTTTCTTGTACTTTACTAGTCATGTTCTTGTTGTTTGATTGTGTGAGCTTAAGGGCCCAAATCAGTATCTGATGCATATCTATTGCTCAGTAAAAAAAAAAAAAAAAAAAAAAAAAGCAAATTAATGCTAGTTAGTTAAATCCTAAAATCTCATGTTGTTTCAAGTCTTAAAGTAATTTTGTAGAATATGATTTATATACTTGATGAAGATCAAGTGTTTGTACAGGCTTCTGAGTATCACCTAAAATAATATCAGTTCAACCCACTAGTTTCACATGTGAAAAATACAATGAATTTATCTATGTGAAGTACTTAAACATGTTTACTTAATTAGTTAGAATCTATTTTAATGATGCACGCTTGAGTATTTTTATTTGCTGTAGAGATACAGATACTATATTAATAATTCATTAGTGCATTCTTCTCTTAAATTTTAGAACAATCTATTAAGGAATATTCTGCTGTTCTCTTTCTAAAGTTGAGATGATTGAGTTTAGTTGAGGTGTTTATGGTAAGGTACGTAGAATTTGCAGAATCCAAACATTCTCCGAAGGCCATGGCTGATACGTATCCATTATGGTGAATTGATGGCTCTAAGGACTGAACATGTCTTTTGTTGTTGTTGTTGTTTTGTTTTGTTTTTAACTCCAGTTGTATATATAAATTAGAGTTCTGTACACAGGTTTTGGTATTGTGACAGGAAACAGAAAATGCATTCTGTGGTAAGATACTTTTTGCACACAGTTTGGAAATCATTGAAGGATTCTGAGCAAGGTAATGATAGGATCTGGTGTGCTTTAAAGAGGATTAATCTTACTGACAAATAGACTGATAGGGTAGTTGCAAAGAAAATGGAGGAGTCTTTGCAATAAGCTCAGCAAGAGATGATGATTACCTAACTGACAGTAAATCTTAGACTTTATTCCTTAGGCACCTTTGCCAGTTCTTCCTGTAGGTGCTGACAGAACTGAATTGGGAATGACTTTAAAACTAGAGCCTGTGGGGTTTCCTGAATGATTGGATGTATGGGGAGAGAGGAATGGAGGCGGAAAGGTACACAAGGATGATTTCAAGGTTTTCGCATGAACAACCATATGAATCGGGTTGCTGTTCCCTGAGATGAGAGAAGCAGCACATTCTGGAGTCGAGAGGAAAGTATATCAAAAGTTTGGGTTTAGCCCTTGTAAGTGTCAGAACTCCAGGTGGAATCTATTTATTATAACTGGTGTAAGGGGAAATGGATGTTGTCTCTGTCTGAATGCAAGTGTTAGAGCCCTGCATATACTCAAGTACTTAAGTTGGGTGAGAATGCCTTGGGAGTACAGAAGAGAGGCCTACACCTGTGGATCTCTGACACACCCAAGGCTGGAGGGAGGTGAACATTGGAAGGCAGGGGGATTGTCATGGGCCCAAGGAAGAGGATGCAGTGAAGTAGCAGAACCAAGAATGGCAACCTAGAACTGAGTGGAGAAGGGATCTCTAAGAGGGAGAAGGTGGTCAGTGGCACAGTTCCGGAGAGGGTTAAGTAAGGGTTACTTAAGTAAGTTTAAAAAAAATACCATAGCACCAGGCAGTGGGAAATCCTCAGTGACTTGGCAGGAAACTTTGCTGGAGAAGATGCTGTTGCTTGAACAAGCAGGAAAGTTTTTAAACCACTTTCTTTTAAAATGCCTGAATTTCTCCTCATTTTATGGTTCCAGAATAGTCAGAGAGCCTTGCAATCATTACATAAGTTTGGACATATTATCCTAAACTTAAATATTCAAATATTCTAAGCAGTTATATAAATACTGACTTTAATTCTTTAAGTTTCAACAATTGCTTATCTGATTGTCAAGTGAGGATTATTTTTAAAAAATCAGGTATTTTTATCTTTGTTGGTATCATGTGGATATTTAATTCTTGTACAATGTTGAGCAAAGAATAAAATTTTTAAATTCTGTTTTATAGGGAGAGGACAGGTAATAATTTTTTATTTGATTATTAAAAAGGTTAAAATAAGAAATTATACACTCTTATCACATGTTCAGTAAGTAACAACATACTATAGTTGAATAAAAACCCAAGTTTTGAATCAAAAAGACCAAAGTTCAATTCCCAAAGCTTGTGAAAATCTGGAAATTTCTTCACCTCTCATCTATAAAATGGCTGTAATAAAACACTATACATAGGGCTCTTAAAATCCCTCTCCATGCTTTATGTAGCATTCCTCAGTGCCTTAAGACAGAATGAGTGGTCCATAAATAGTAGCTATTATTATACTCTTATGGATATAATTGTTATTATCTTTATGATTAAACTAATAAAAGGATAAAATCTTATTCTTTGTTGTTTGAGTCTTAGCTTTAGTCAGATTTGATGTCAACTATAATTTGGAGTACTTTATTTACTTTGCTTTTTTTTTTTTTGAACAATTTTGTCACTGTCATGTATTAGTGAGGATTGGGCAGTCCTACATGGTTATAACTTTGTCAAAGTTATACTCGTCTCCATGTAAGAACATTAAATAGAGTCATAAAAGAATATAAAGAATAGGACTTAGAAGTCATCATATGAATGAATTAGAAGTGACCAACAATAGGACTTTTCCTGAGAGTGTGCTAAAAAATACACAGCCATATACCTAAAAATGAGGCAACTGTGCTATGAAGTTCTTTGAATGAGAGGTAAAACAAAGGTGTTTTAGGTATGGAGATTAAAAAAAAAAGACTACTTGAAAATATGGGTATGGAGATTAGGTATGGAGATTTAGGTATGGAGATTAAAAAAAAAAGACTACTTGAAAGATGGCTCAGCAAGCAAGAGCTTTTGGAGAGCATGTCTAGTGACCTGAGTTTGAACCCTGGCCCCCAAGCAAAGGTGGAAGGAAAGAATGTTATCCACGGCCTCTGACTTGCGCGGGTATACCCTGACATGTGGTTCCCCTCAACATATTGTGTGCTTACGCACATACAAGAAAAAAAGATACTGGAAAAATTAGAATAAAGTACGGAAAACAATAATGATGACAAAATGCTGACCATCCTTCAAAGAGACCTTAGGAAGCAGAAGTGTCTGACTGAGTTCCTGATTTATTGATGAGAAAATACTGAATTTATTTTACAATTTATCCAGGGATAGCTCCAGGAATGAATAACCTTGTTCTTAGTTAAGTGTGTTTCTCATTAATACACATAGAAATCTGATGCTTGTTGTCACAAAACAAAATTCAATAAATGAAATTGTAGGACCTCTTGAAATTCAAATGATACAGTTATGTACTATATATGATATAAAATGAGGATTCTTATATTACAAGATGCTGTATTTTTTTTTCTCTAACATGAAAACCTAGACAAGGACTATTTAAAGCTACTAGCTAGAAAAGGAAACTATTTGAGGGCAACAGCAATAGGGAGTAGAGAGGACAGAGGAGGGCATTTGCAATGGCTTATAAGAATAGAGTACAATGACGTAAGAAGGTCATAATGAAATCTGTTATATTGTGTGCTAACTAAAAATATTAAGAATAAAGCAACTGCAGAGGCCACCAGTTTCCATAAGGGATTATAGCAGCGTGCCTTAGGATAGTGGCATGTGTGGCTTTTTAAGGTTAACTCCTTTTTCCAAATGTTGGTAATGCGGAAAAGAATGACTGGATATTGCAGGCCAATTTAAACATAACAATAAGCAGGAAACTTACTTGCTTTGATTGTTACCCTATACTGCCCCGTGTCTTCACAAGGAACTCTGGTAGAGCCATTGCTACCTGTGTTTGTGTCTGTGGTAAAAAGTAAAATTCATATATGTGGGATGACTTTTGATATCAAGTTGTTTCCTACATTTATATAATAACATCATTAAAATTGTATCTATTCCCAGTTAACTAAAATTTATTCTAATGAATTACACATAGGAACTTAATTGGTAGATGACTGGATGAGTCATATGCCTGACAGAACTGTGAAGCGATTATTTTCCCCTACTTATGACCTTTTGTTTATTTTCTTCATTTACAGAGCTACATTCACGGGAGCAGCCAGGCTCAGTTTGTGGCAGAGTCGCACATCATTCTGGTACTGAGTATCCTTTAAAATACTGAGGGCTTGAAAAAGGTAAAGGAGAGATGGCGTGTTAATAATTGGCTATTTTTCTGGAAGTAAATATCAAGACTTTAAAAATACATTAAACTATATTTACTATACTATACTATATTAAACTATATAAAAATATATTAAAACTAATTTGCTACTTCTAGTGTAATTACTTCCTGAATGCTGAATCATTTTCAGGTTATAAATTTCTCTTTCATGTTGGCTATTGAATTTCAAAGTATTGATTTTACTTTGGATCTCTTCCTAGGTTGTGTGCATGAGTGTGTGTGTGTACCCGTGTGTGCGTATATGTGTTTATATTTTATACTAATGGAATCTTAATGGAAGGCAAAATGTACATCTGATATAAACAGTAGAACAAAAGTATATTAGTTTCTTAAATGTGGACTAGGTGAGATAACACAGGTAAAGCATGGGATTCAAAAACAAACATTAGTTAATCTCCATTTTTGTTCCCACCTGGAATTTCACTAGTCACAAATACACACAAGTACATTTTATTGGTCAAAATGACAAAGGTATAGATGATTGGGAAAATAGAGCCCATGGTATCAATACAGTCACAAAACCTATACTATAAAATGCTGAAATAATTGATTTCTTCCAAGGTGAGATGGGACTTTTCTAATTGTTTAAACAGTTTCAGGTTAGTAACAAAAAGATACTGTTTATAGGTCTGAACTTTGAGATGAGGTTTAAAAAGAGTTTTTAAGTGTGTAGTTTATTATTCCAGGGAACTAAATCCCTGCATTTCTAAAATTCATTGAACCATGTTGACTGTCTTCTGCATCTGTTCATGTTATGTTACCCTCTGTTGATAATTCAGTTGGATCCATACATTGATTTGCACGTAATTGCAAATTACTGCTTACACTGAATTAGTAATGTAAAATTAAAAAAAATAGGAAATTGTTGTATACCTGAAAAAGTGAAATAGTTGTGAATATGGGTGATGGTGGCACACACTTTTAATCTTGACACTCGTGAGGCAGAGGCATGTGGATCTTTGTGAGTTCAAGGCCAGCCTGGTCTACAGAGTGAATTCCAGGACAGCCAGAGTTACAACAGAGAAACCCTGTCTCAAAAACAAAACAAAACAACAACAACAACAAAAACAGAAAAAAAGAAAACAAAAACGATATAGTTGCAAATATGTTTATAAGGCCAACTCCCCATTTAAAAATAAAAGCAAAGACTTATTTGCTGTCTGTTTTTGTTTTAATAATTTACATGTGCTCATGAAGTACAAGACATGCAGATTGAAGCAAATGGAAAGAAATCCCAGGTATTTGTTTTGTTATAGGTGAGTTGTTCATTTACAGATTGTACTGTTTTTTTTTTTCTTTCCTGATTTATTTCTGTTTCCTCATGCTTTTATCTAAGTAGCAAGTTTCTTGACATTATGGAATAATACCTAGCAGTGAGAAGCTAGTTGGAGATCTTCCTTCACTGTATGCCAGGAATTCCCCAAGGTTTCATTTGCTGCTTCACTGGCATCAAGCAGAGATTTAGGATAGAAAGACATTTCACAAGCAGTGTGAAGTCTTCCACATAGATTTAGCAATAATACATAAAACAATTAAAGTCCCCATTCCCTTTGCTTGCTTAGCAATTCTTTCTTTCTTAGTACTGTGTTAGTACTGAGAGAACTGTTAAAAGGGGGGGGTAGGGTTTCCTACTCTAAATGTTATCTTACATTTGTTACTAGTAAAAGATAAAGAAGCCATTATAAATTTTTTATTATTTTAATTTCTCCCAATAATAGTCTACTGGTTATGTTGACTTACCACATTTTACAATAATTTGTATGGGTATCTTTATTTTATGAAAAACACATCATTAGATGATGTTGATTTACATAAAGCTTGGTTGAATGCCAAGAGAAAGCCAAATGAGTCTAGTGTCATAAGTTAAAGATTTATATGTACTGTCATTGTGCTGTACTTCATACCACTAGTATTTGTTAACACTTAGGAAAACAGTTCTCTGTAGTGCTTTGGGGAAAATTATATGAAAAAGAATAAGCAGCTTTAGGACATTTTTTAGGAGGTATGTCTGAAACACCTGGAGCAATTAACTATGCCTTATATTGCTCCAAGACAAATTCATTCTATTTTACTTCTTATTCAGTTCTATCTTTATCAACTGATATAACTATAAAATGTGTACTGTTCACAAGCTAGAAAGTCTTAAAGTATAATCCAATGTTAAATGTGCTATGATCACTCCATGCGAAAGCAGCAGAAAGAACCAGCAACGCACAGCCTGGAGAAGCTGAACCTACTCCCACTGGGCTTTGGGGTAAGGAAAATGGACACTTACTTGTTACTACAGGAAAGTACCATTATAGCTAACACATCGCAAAGTACACATGGCCAGCCTCAAATGTGCTCTAGTTGGGTGCAGGAGATCTGTGCATACGTGCAAAGAGGCTTATAAACAGATATTCTTTGCAGTGGTATTTGTTAAGAGCAAGTGTGGTGGTGGAACAACTCAAGTGCCTTATGTAAGACAAAGCAATAAAATAGTTTATACTCTTAAAAAAATCTTAGAATCTTCTGTCATGACACTTTAAGTTTGTAAGAAATTCAGAAGCCTTTCAGATGAGAAGTCAATGCTCAGTGTTCAGCAGTGTAAAGTAATGACTTAGGACAGTAAAAATAAAATGAAGACTCATCAGATTAATAGTCTGTATTTTTTTCTCATACTGAAGAGTGAATCCAAGACTTGTGCATAGTGGGCAGGCGCTGTAGCTCTTTTGCTGTGAGACAGTCTTACTGCTCCGCTTCCTGGGTGCTGGGATTACACATCCACACATCACTAAGATATACTCTACTTAGATTACATCTGTGTGTGTGTTCATAAACATAAATGTACAGTTGTGCTTTGTCTATATATCATTTGACCCTGAGATGATTTTTACATATAGCTTTATGTTCATTAAAATTGCCAGCCTTTTAATTTTGAAGACTTAGTTTTATGTCACGTTCCCCTGCATTTTATTGACAGAGTTGAGATAGGTATTTATCAGCTACAACTCTGAAATGAATAACGGCTTTGGTTTTAGTACCTACAGAATTCTAAAATTTTTAGTTACATTTTTAATATTGACAAAGATATATTGGTTAAAATACTTAAGAATTCTCTATGAATAATCATTTGATCGGATTATATGTATATTTATAAATGTATAGGTAATAATTTATGTATTAATACAATGAGTGTTATAGAAAAAGATTAAAATTGAAGTAAAACTCACTTGAGGGTCAACATCAGTCATATACATTTGTAACAAAAGTATTTTTTAAATAATGACAACAAAAACAGAGCTGAATACTAGCTATCCCCACCTGTGAACAAAAATCATGCATGTTTAAGTTCATTTTCCGTTATATCTCACTAGCATTCCGTGATTACTGACTAAGAGGATTTCATACAGGTTGGCTGTCCAAAACGTTTTAAAGATAAGGAATTGTTATAACTCAAGAGTAAGTCTACAGATTTACTGTATTTACAGATTTTCCAATCAGCTCCATAAAACATTTGTTCTCATAATAAAACCAGAGCTATGTGACTGATACTCATGGATTCAGTGATGTTCAAACTTCAGTGGACTCAGGCATGTATGCTAAAACTCTCCTTAAAGCTTAGTGGGAACATTTGGTGTATGATAGTGTGGGTGGAACAGGCAACACTACATAGGGCTGAGGGTTATATCTCTGATAGTGTTCAGCCTCTAACAGATTTATGTGTTAGCTAGTTTTATTTTTCCAGAAAAAGGTCCAGTGGTATAATAACTGGAGTAGTTTTTAAAAATCGTTTATATAGAGAGGCCATAGGACCATAATATCCAACTCTTCAAGTTATTCTTTTGTTATCAGACATTGAGTATTGAGTACTGGCATGAATACTATCATTATGTAAAGTAACTCAGTGTGGTAATATATATGCCGCCTAACTTTTCTCCAATTTCCTCTGTTGAACCGTATAGGTGTAGCCCGATGGTAGCCTTTGTGTTTTTGCTATTTATGGATGAATCAGGAGACTTGGTGGTGCTATTTTCACATATACAGTAGGATAAATGAAAACAGGGAAATCATAATTAAGGAAATCGAAGAAATTCTGATCTAGAAACTAAATTTTTTCTTTTCAAATTTTTAATTCATTAGTCATTTATAGTCATATGTATTTCCAGAATTGATGAGTTCTAAAATCTTAACAATAAATATCAAAAGTGTTTGAATAGCATGGCAAGATTATATGAAATTGAACAGTCCCTTCATTATAACCCCTGGCATATTTGAGTACTGAATTAATCCAGCAGTTGTAAGCAAACTTTAAGTGAGTCAGTAATGTCCTTTTTCTTGTAGCTGTGAAGAACTGTCTGACAAAAGCAACTTAAGCAAGAGTTTAACTCACTCTTTTAGAGGATACAGTCCAGGATGGCATTGAATCTTGTCAGCAAGATGGCCATACTGCACCTGCAGCCAGGAAGCAGAGCAGTAAATGCTGGTGCTCAGCTAGCTTCCTTCCTTTTTTCCTTCTTACTCTCTTTGGGGTGGTGCTGCCCACATTCACAGTGGGTACCGCTCAGAAAACACTCTCACATATGCACCCTCGGCTGTCTCTGCCTGGTGATTTTAAGCCCAGTCGAGCAAACAGTGAATGTCAATCATCACAGTTGTTTTTCATTTTTAAAATGTCCAGTGACTGAATCAAGGTCCTTCTCAATCAGTTAGGTTGTACCATGATATACTTGCTTGATTGTGTAAGGCTTATAATTGACTCTGCTTGGTACCTGAGCTAAGTATGTCTCTAAACATTTAAAGAATCTATGAATTTTAAAATTCAAGAATAAGTACACATATATGCAGAAACATGCTATGAAAATGAGAAAAAAATTTAAAATCTTGATTAATACGTTAGAATATTTTAGAATTCCCAATAATGTGTGTCACTGTAACTAAAGGTAGCATATATTTCTTTGAAACATAGGAAATTTTATCACTGGTTCTTAAAATTAACATAATTCATATGTATTATGGAAGTCTGAAAACTTAAGGCAAACTCAAAAAACTCAAAAAAATTAAGGTTGGCAATTGTAATATACAAAGAATTAATTGTCATTCACCTGTTCACATTTGTCTTTCAACCATTTTGGAACATTATATTTTGATCCAGGGGGGAAAAAATAGCAGATTTTATTCACACCTGTCTGTGGTTTCCTTGACAACTACTGTAGATGCTGCTATCACCATGGGGATGGTTCTTCTAAATGAAGCAGCAACTTCCAAAGGGGATGTCGGGAAAAGACGGAGTAAGTTTATGTTGCTGTATTTGTCTTGTTTTATCTTAAGATTTATTTATTCAAAGGGGAAACAGAACAGCACTTGATAAACACAAACTTCCCTAAGAAGCAGTCTATGTTGGAGGAAGTTAAGATTTTACTTGTTTTCTTTATTTAATGTGTATGACAATGAACTTGAAAACATTTCTTCCAAAATGACATTTGGCTGCTTCCTGTGAGTTGCATGCTCAGGAGAGGAGGTGGCATCACCCTGTCAGGGTGGCCCATTTCCACTGCAGCTGGTCTCTGCTGGAATATCCTCATGGCACAGATGGACAGTCTTCGGAGATTTTATTGGCAGTAATATATTTTTATGTCATGAGTCTCAGGTATTTCACTGAAGCTTGTTCGTATGGGGAGAACGGATGCTGAAGCTGCTTTGGTGCGCAGATATTTGATTACTTTCCAATCCCCTTCGCATCTTTTACTGACATTTAAGAGAAGGCAGGGATCTCTGTTCTGGGAAAGGCAAGAACTGCCTTTTCCAGGGACTTTGCCTCTTCAATTGCTTTCCTGTGATTTACAGTTCTGTCAAATGCCAGCATTTTATGTTGAAGCAAATTAACTTTGTTTTGTGATGGGATTGTTCTGTCTCAAAGTTTTGGAGAAAAAAATTAACTTTTAAAGTAACAAAACGAAAGTTGGTACAAACAGAGCAGATATCTGGGGAGTATCTTCTGTCCTGAGAACACTAGATCAGAAGAGGACAAGGGCTTGAGTGTAGGTTTCCTGCCACAGAGCTGTACAGTGTTAATGACATGGCTTTCTAAAACTGACCATTAAACAAATAGAGCTACAGTTTGCAACAGCCCATTTTATTTTAAAATTCTTGAACTTGTATTAAAATCTAAATTAGATATGAAGATCACACATCCCCAAGAGAATACTAACTCATTAAAATTTTTAAATTAAAAATCTAGATTTGTTCTTTTCTTACAGGACTTTTAAGTATTATGAGTCTGTAAAAGACCGATAGTGACTGTATACTCAACAACATGAAGCACTGAAATGTTTGGAGGTAGTGTAGAGTTGAGCCTGGCCTCAACTGTATTCCCATGACACTATCTACGCTCATGTAAAGAAACTCAGAACTAAGCACATTGCTTGGAGCATAGTGACATCAATAAAATTATACAACTTCTGAATAAACAAATGTTGTTCTTGGAATTAGCAAGCCATTTTTATGAGCCCATATCCTTTTAATGTGGTTGTATATTAATATTATTTCCTCTGATCTAAATTATAGTAAGAGCTATGTAATGAATTGTTTGATTAATTTCACATCTGTGATCCGGAGTTTCTGAAAACATTGCCTTGAACTTCCATTTTAATAGATGTTCCTGTTGTAACACCTGCTCCCCTTGCTTCCATATTAATTATATATCTGTGGACAGGATGGGATAGGACATGCGAGAAAGGACAGGAGAGGGTCACATAAGGTAGAAAAGGCTAAGTTATCCTTTGAGGTTTCAGTCTGCTTCTGACTTTTGTAACTGTTGTGGTTATCACTCCTGCATGTGCAGCAGAGTGTGGGCCAACTTGAGGCCTTCCTTCCCTGCTGTTAACTCACAAGCTCCTCCATTTCCTATCTTCAGACACTAGAGTAGCAATATGTTGCTCTCACTGCATAAAGTCACATTAGTCTCTCTGCTTTGCTTGATCACAAATTTGGAGCCTCGTTCTCCATTGCTCTATTCGTCATCTAAATAGCACCATAAGAAACTATGAAAGCAAAATGTATGTGGTAAAATACTGTATTTGAGAAGATATGAAATAAAACTAGTGATTCTAAGCTTAGTAAGACAGTTGTAAGAAACTGTTAAATACTATGTATCCTAAGTCTGATATCAGTCATACTTGGAGATGATACAGTTTTTAAAGGTACTTGACTTTATTCTCTGGTAGTATTCATGTGAAGCTAACAGAGCGGTATTGTCACAACAGAAACCATGACCGAATGCTACTAAATGCTCCTAATGTTGTATAATTTCTACTGTAAACCACAGTTGATGTTCCTGAGAAAACTGCATGGACAACAGCATATTAGTAACCATGTGTTTATGGTGCAATACCGTTACTATGCCCTGATTTCAGGAGTGTTGTCAGACCTGCTCTCCTCAATTCACTAGGAAAAGGGAAGCTCATTTCCCACCATAGAAGCAGAGATCTGTGACTGCAGTGTTCTTCTGACTTAAATCTGTCTTTGCCTGCATTTGTTAATTATTTTACTCTCTTTAATATTCCTTCAGGATAACAATTGTATATTAATTATCTTGCAAATGTTTTATTCATAACTGATATTTAGGTAACACTAATGTCTAGTTCTATAGAACAGATTTAAGTCCTATTTTTTTTTATTCTAAGCTTGTGGATTTAATTAGTCAATACACTTTATACTTTAGAAGCAGGTTTTATTTTTATTAATAGCAGTGAATCTTATTTAAATATCATATATACATGCAAAGGAGAACTAGTATGCTTCATTACTCATCTATTCCCAATCATAATAGAAGAATCTGAAAACTGTGAAAGTAATGCCCCTGCTGTCAGATTTCACTATGACAGAACAGTATTGAAAGCCTAGACCACAGCTTCTGCCACAGGAATATGCTCTGCTTTATTATAAAAAGCACAGCTGTCTTTCTCTCTGACACCATGGCTTGCTCTGAATCAGTTTCCTCCTCCCTGGCTTTCACTAAGAACATAGTTTCCGACCCATAGGATTTTGTTCTAGCCTTTTGTTTGCCGAGATGTAGTGTTTCTAAGTAACACAGGCCAGGCTCTATTGAGGCAGTCATGAAACTAATAGCTAGAATTACATTTCTGTGTGAAGATTGCAGGACATCTAAGAAGAAGATTTGTTGAGGATCAGCCAAGCCATATATATGCTCCTGCTGTTGTACCCAGTGCTTCATAGTCTGGGGGCTGATAATTGTGTCTGTGGTGTACAACATTTGGTTCTGTTTTGATCCCTCTGGGACATTTTAGTTCTTACAGGAACTTTATAAATCACCACAAGTCTTAGTCATTTTTGTTGTTTTCATACCCCAAATAGTACATTTTCATTGAGAAGAATGTGGAAAATAATGAATACATTGTATTGTGGATTATCTGATTTGTGATCCTTGTATGTGCCTGAACTGTTGCATGTAAGTATTTTGTAATTGAATGTATTTCAAAAGCACCAATATTTGCATGTTTTGAGACCCTCACAATGCTGTCTCTTTTTCTAGTAATTTGCCTCGTGGGATTAGGCCTGGTGGTCTTCTTCTTCAGCTTTCTACTTTCAATATTCCGTTCAAAGTACCACGGCTATCCATATAGGTAATACATTTGTACTAATACAAATACTTTCATTTTAAACAAACAGTATAAGTATTTCAGTGTTAGAGTTAATACAGGTATCTAAATCACTAGCCCTGATTCTAAATGCTGTTATTCAAGGTCTGAGTACTCAGTATATTTGTTCAGTATCGTGGAATGTGCAGAGATGTTCAGCATCATAGACTGTGCAGATAGTTCTAGGTACCAACGTGTATTTTTATTTTAGAATATATGTACATGCGTATATACATAGGTTGCAAAACTACCTTTAAGTTAGACTTCTGCACAACCACTTCTTTGTCCTAACTGGGACTTTGTTTTCAAGATTGCTTTCTCATATAATCTACTCTTCAGTGTCCTTTAAACATTGCAGCATATTTTAGTAACTTTTACAAAAATAGAAGAACTGATTTGAAAGGTAAAAATTAAATCTCACCTCTGGCTACTATAAGTCATGTGGAAAAGCCTGCAAGGTTTTCACCAAGTGTCAAGGTTAGAAGTAGGTAGATGCTGAGGTTCACTCTAAGACTTGCTGTTGGATTCCAGTCACTGTGCTGGGCTGACAGTCCGTTTACTTCTAGGTATGTTTCTTGCCCATATTCTTCCCCCATCTTTCTTTATGAGATATAACGGTGCTCTCTAGGAGCCATGCTTAAAGCTTAACTGACTGTTTCTCTCTCTTGAGGATGTAAAAGCCCCTTCTTCCTTCCTTGAAGAAGTTGATGCCAGTGTCTACTGAGGTCAAGGAAAAGTGATACTTTAAAGAAAGTTCAAGTTTAACATGCTTACCTTTCATGGACAGGGAACATATGAGAGAAGGATTCTATGTAGACCATACGAAAAAATACTTAGCATTATCGTAACACCCAAGCTAGTTCTTCACGCTGTCGTGCCTTTCTCATTCACTCACTTCCTGCCTCACTAAAAAGAAATATATCAAGGGAAGGGGAGATAACGTGAGTATTCGGTATGATTCTAGGATCATCTGACATTTTTTAGGAGCAGTCATTGTGAAAGAAGTAGTAAAATAGATAGAATCTCCAGCTTTTTCAGTGTATTGCTATCAAACATCAGTTTCAGTTCTCAGTGTGAAAAGGTTAAATTAATAGTGTGTTATATGTGTTCCATAATGGAACCAGCATATGAAAAGAAACAAATGTTTTGGTCTTTTATCTGGGATACTGAAAATATTTAAAAATCTGTTGATTCTTAGCTGTATAGCACTTAGAATATATCAAAAAATATAAAAGCAGAATGCCTTTCTGGTTTTATGAAACATAAAGGCTAGCAAAAACCATCATGAGGTTTTCAACCCTATTTAGTTAACAGCAAGGAAGTGTAAAGGGCAAATTAATACAGCTTTCCTGTGTATCAGAGCATGTAATTGTATTAAAAGGTCATATCATAAGTAGATACTAGTGTGATCTTTATGAAAAAGAGAAAAGAAAACATTTTTAGTTTCTTATAACTTTCAATTGGCAGCAGTATCTTTACTATGAGAGGAGTAGTTTTCTAATGTACACACTTGTAAGGGATTGTTATCCAATACAGTAACTCTCTACTGCTTGGGTTTGGTTTGAGATTTTCGGTTGTTTGGTTTGTTTGTTTTTTTTAACGAGGTGAAATAAATAGATCACCTGGGGAGGAACACTTTCAAACTCTTAGCATAAGCATTCCCCTAGATTAACCTGTAACATACATATACTAGGGCCATCTGACGCTGCATATGTGCCTACTCACTCTATTTCCAATGCAAAGTTGAGCTTTCGCTGTATAGGGTGACTCATTTCCTCTGAAGGCTCTGCTGCTCTAGAGTTGGGCTCATGTGGACAGAAATGTAGATGAACTCTCATAAGGTAACTCTGGGGTGAAAATCATATCTAAGAATTGGTTTGTGGATAAGAAATTCTATAGCTTAGATGAAAACACATGAGTTGTTGCCAACAGCAGGACCCATGGAAAGAAAGCTGGCCAAGAGAGCCTGGGAACCCCGGTGTCCTAGCCACAGAAGGTCAGAGTGAGGAGGCAAAGGCAGCCTTCCCAAGTACTCAGGACTGTGGCACGCTGTCTCCGTGGGTAGGTGGGTCACCCTACTTGTTTATGTTTCAGTTCATATATATATTATATATACATTATATATATAAATGTATGTAATATATTTATATTGAGTTAATTAAACTCAAATTTAATTAAATTAATTTAAATGAATATAATATATTCATAACATAACATGAAATGACTCTCTTGGGTTTATAGTATAGTTTTCTCCTTTCAGTGTCTTCTTTAGGAATTTCTACAAGTTTTGACTTTCATTCCAATATTTCCTTCTTTCCTCATAATTTTTAAGACATTTCATTATAATCTATAACCTTTGATTTCCTCTATATGAAGTAACCCTTTGGTGATTATTCATTGTCATTTGTATTTTAATCTAAAGTTGGCCCACATTTTCTTTTTTTTCCACATAAAATTCAAAATTTATATTTTCTTTGTCTTTATATATGTAGCTGCTTAAAGCAGAAAAGTCTACTTTAAATATTTGTCCTGCTTTCTTGAGGTTGCTTCTTCGTGTTAGTAATAAGAGCATTCTGCAACACCAAGCTGTTCTACCCCATAACTAGCCCACAGATCACCTATGAAGCCTCCATAAGTAAACTTGACCTGAATGCCAGTCTCCTTGTAACCTACGCAAATTACTTAGCTTTTATAACCTTAGGTGTTCTTGTTGATAAATAAGGACAATTTTATTACCTCATTTTTATTTATATGAGAAAATATATGTAAATCTCTTAGAACACCAGTACACAGTAGTAATTAATTACTTAATAAATGTTTAATGCCAATTATCATTAATTCTGGTATAAATATTTACACTCATATTTTACTTTTCTAAATGAAATTTTCTTCACAGTGCAAACCATGTAGCTTTGGTTCATATTTACATAATTCACTTGAGTGAAGACCAGATTTTCACTGAACCTTTTGATGAATTTAATTGGGCTCCAGAGTCCCTTGAAACTTGCCAGTAAAATATCAAGATTCTTAGAGATTTTATCTAATTACCATCTGAGATATAATTCAGAAGACATTTTCTTTTGCTGGTAGCACTGGCTTCATTTTATATATTGAATAAAAATTGACTTTATTTCTTTTTCTGTTTTCTAAGAAGAGGTACTAGTATGGATAGGTGGTGGTCTCCACTTAGACTTACAATTATTTTCTGTAGACGTCTCTGAAAACATCCATGGATCATCAAAGCCCTTACTTTGTAGGAGAGAGCATGACATCTCTGTGTTCGTTTCATCACTGTGTTTCTAACTATCTGCGGAGTCTAGTTGGCTCTGAGCGACACAGTAGCATGATGAGAAAATAATAATTAGAAGCAAGACTTTAATGCAAGGGTTTGGGTTTGTTTTTGTATGTTAAATAAAAGCTCTCCCTCTGTAGTTAGAAACCTCTGTGGTTGAAATATCTTAGTCTTGTAGCATCTTAGAATTAGCTACTTCCTCATCATGTTTCCCTCAGCTCTGATGTAGTACTTCTGTGGGGTTAGGGACAGGTAGTTAAAGGTGTCTCATATTTTGTACCCATGCCAGTATCATCCCTGAAGTACTCTTGGTTCTCAGTGACTTCACCTAACCTCTCTCCATCCACACCAGCCCCTTCGGTATTTACTCTGTGTCACTTCATTGCATTACGTTGTTCAAGTTTTTATGTACAGCTCATCCATGTGCTTCATTTCTTTCCTTTCTAAAAGACTGTATTTTGGGAATGGTCCTTGACACATATTTGTGTCTACAAAAGACCATGCACATAGAAGGTGTTTATCATTTACTTGTTGATTGCCATGCAGTTAAGAATTTATGGAAAGATGGTTAAATAAAAAGCAGATTATATGTTAGTTCAGTATATACAATGGGCCCAAAAAATTCCTTTCATTTTAGAAGGGAACCTGGAGTTCTTTGTGAATCTTGTTATTTTGATTTATGATCAATAACATTAAAATGTACGATGACATTCAGCTGAGGAACTTCATAATAGCAGCTAGAAATGAAAGATAGTCAATTTAGAGAAAAGATGAGCATGAAGAAGCTTATAGAGTGTTCACATGTTTCATATTCATTTATATACATATCAGGTATTCAGCTCTCATCTTCAAGGAAAATACAGAATGTTGAACTGTAAAAATATCGAAAGGGTTTGCTGGACTGATCACTGGACAGTGACATGAATTTCACTAGTGCCGCCATTCTCAGGCCAAGTTCTAGCTCTGAAGAATGACATAAAGGGCCAGACACATGGTTCAGAAAACAGTGGGGGTACTCTAAAGGCAGTGTTATCTGTTGCCTCTGTCTAGATTAAGAATTCAGTCTAAATCTTATTATAATTAGGATTATTTTTTTCCATATTGTTGTATTTCATTGTGGTGTATTGGAAAGTGATCTGGACTTTGAGTGAGAAGATTGATTTGGACCATGGCACTTAAAAACTCTGTAACCTCAGGCAAGTCTTTTCACCTTCTCTGAGCCTGTCTTCTCCACCTTTCAAATAAAGACCACAATGTATCTCCTAAGTTACAGTAAGATGCTATTTTATGACTAGAGATCTGAGATGAGCCGGATTGCAGTCTGACACTGCTTTACTTAGCTACTACAAGGACAGGGCCTCCAAATACATTATACCTAGTCTCTGGTGCCAAACTAACATTTTGGCAAATAGTGTGTGTTGTTTAAATAGTAATACACGAACATATCCCCTCTATTTTGGTTTACTTTTTTTGCTGTCACTTTACAGAATATAAAAGTAAATCAGTTGACAGAAATATTTAATTCTACCTAGAAAAAAAATCTTTTGCCACTAAGAGTAGACATCTTAATATCCAATATTAATATAAAGATAGGTTCAAAATGATCTAAGTAAAATTTTCAGAATAGTATTTGGATTCTTTACTATATATCCTAACCCCTCAAATCTCAGAACAGGAGTACCCTAGAAGGTTATTTCTGTGGTGGACTGCAGCGTCCTCACTCTGCCAGGAGCTTCACCCATAGTGCAACACTGGAAGCAGAGGAGTTGGTCCAAGTAAAGTATTTTTCATCTGCTCCTTACTACGCATGCTGGCTTTAATAGTCATGTCATCAAAATTCTTCCTAAGTATGCCTCTCTGTACAAACTGTGTGGAGGACTGATCCTGCCATTTGTTCAACTTGATAGTATACCTGCTGTAACTATAGAGAAATTCCTTCCCCTGAGTCTCTCTTCTTATTCCTAATGAAGCTAGAATTTCTTTAGGCCTTTTCAAAAGATAGGTTGTTTCAGAGCTGAAGACTTTCCTGGGTTCCATAGTGTTTTAGTAAGGAAAGAGCCTCAGGACATTAGACTAATGAGATCTTGCTAAGGACAATAATAAACTTCTCACTAGCATCCCTGTTTAACACGTGTAAATGGTGATGATTATTCATTATTAGACTTGTGAGTCAGGGAAACACTAACTACAAGGAGTAAAAGATCAACTAGTGTTCAGTTGTGGTACACACTTGCACTTGGAAAGTGGAAGCAGGAATTGCACAAGTTCATTGCCAGTCTTGACGAAGAAGAAAATCCAACTCATCTCGTACTTAGTAAAGATGTGAGATCCTTCTTCCCTTGAGCATTTTGGATGAGAAACCTGAGGGCTCCTCCTTTCCCACATGAGAGTCTGCCTTGGCCACCACAGCTCCTTGACTTTCCCCTTTGTTTGAGAACATGGAAAGTAGTGAACAAAAAAAATTACATGTAGTCAAAGATCTCTGTACTTAACCAGCTCCCAATTGGGCAAAATGTACTTGTCCAAAGCACTGTGCACATCCTTAATTTTCAAGACATCCAGGAAGAAGAGAACTGAAAACCAAGAGGAACAGTGGGTCACTATGAGCCACTGTTTCCCAGGATTTCAGACAACGCAGAGAGAAACTAACTCTCCGGATGAACGGTCATCCCATGACTGTTCTAACTGTTCCTTTCCAGCTTCATGTTCCAGCTAGATGTTGTGACATGGCACTCAGGCAGCTGCTTTTCCTTTTTGGTGATCTCAGCACCACTTATATTTCCCCTGAGCTCCAGAACTGAATAATTACCTGAGCAGCTCATCTTCTACATTCCCCAAGTCAGCGTCGCCTCTTCATCCAAAATGACGTGGGTTTTTTTTTCCCACTTCCCCTGATTTTCAGTTTCTTTTGGACATGGGAGTTGGGAATTATAGTTTCCTTGTACTCAGTCCATACCCTCGTCCTATGCTGTTTAAAAGACAAGACTAGAGTCCTCACACTTCTTTTCTTACTGCTACCATTTAATGATACTCTATATACCCAGGACTTTCTCTCTAGAGAAAAGTGTAAGGACCGTGGCTTGTCGTTCCACTGCCTGTAGCACCCTTCTGTGCCAGGTGTTGATGATCAATAGCACTTCGCTGACTGCTGCTTAAAAGTGATTCTGGGGAGGGGCTATAATTTGAGAAAATTTGAATCATGTTCTACAGAGTGTTATTTGAATTTTAAGTAATTTAAGCTTGCTAGTGTACTTCTGGAATATCACCCTTGGGAAGTCAAGGGCAACTTTTTTTTTTTTTCCTGAATCCTAGATTTGAAGAAAAGAGCCAATGTAAACAAAGAAGTGTTTGAGGTTATCGCATGCTGCATTATAAACTAGTATTCTTCAGCGTCCCTTATGAGCAGTAAAGCTGCGGAGACAGCAAGAACATAGCTACATACCTGAGGTGAAAGGAAGTGTTTGAGGGTATCTGTGTAGGTCCCACCGGCTATTCAGTCTTTATGAGAATAGTTCACTCCTTTGCTCAGCAGCTTCCAGCTCAGACTGTTAACTGAGTTGACAGGGTGTGTGTTCACGTCAGTACCAGCCAGCCAGGAGTCAACACTATGAATATACACAACCCCGTAACCACAGTGAAATCTGTTCCTGATGGAGAATACAGTGGGCACAACAGGACACGAGGCGGCACCCAAGGCAGCTTCTTGCTCCTTCAGAAAACTAACAACGCTACAGAAGACAAATAAGAGAAGTATGTGCAGGGTTTGGTAACTTAGGTTTACGTTACAGTGTAAAAACCTCTATACAGCTTTATGATAAATATACAAGCACTACTCAAAGTATAAGTGTAAAAGAACTGTTAACTGTTTGACAATACATCAACATTATTTAGGCACAGAAAAAAAGAGAAGATACACCAGATCAAACTAGATAGAAATAAGACTAGCCATGGACTGTTGCTATCAGTATGAAACAGTCACATTAGAGCATACCTTTATATAATGAAAGTAAAACATGAAGTTCTAAGTTATAACCCAGAGAAGGCACTTTTCTAAGAAACATTTTTTTTAGAGATGTATTTCTTTTATGTGTGTGAGTGTTTGTCTACATGTACGTATGTGCACAACATTGATGCCTGGTAACCATGGAGGCCAGAAGAGGACATGAAACCCCTTGAGGTACAAATGGCTGTGAGCCACCATATGGTTGCTGGGACCCAAACACAGGTCCTCTTACAAAAATAGCAAGTATTCTTATCTGCTGAGCCTCTCTCCAGCCCCAAGTTTTTCCAATATTTGAACAATATGCTAATACCATTTTATAGATTTTATGTAAATGTAAATGAATATTTCAAATGTAGAAAAAGAGCAAATACTTTACTTACTAGATTTAGCATTTAGTATAAAACATTTAATAAATGATCAGTTTGATTGCACTGGTCACTTCATAGTGACATATATACATGATCATTGTAAAAAAAATTAAATAATTACTGAACATTTCAGTTTGGAAAAAAAAAAATCCCAAAGTGAAAGATAGCATCTTTGAATCATCAGTCAATTTTTTCATTAAGAATTTAATCAATCACAGGGGACTGGAGAGATGGCTCAGCAGTTATGAGCACTGGCTACTCTTCCAGAGGCCCAGGTTCAATTCCCAGCAACATTGCCACTTACAACTTTATCACCAGACCCAGAAACCCTGTTCTGGCCTCCTCAAGTACTGGGCATATACAAGATACAAAGACATACATGTAATCAAAATGCTCACAAAATAAATATAAGATAAAGAATATAATCAAAGTTCCTTTTACTCTGGAAATATGGCAGTAATGTTTTTGTAACTTTTCTAGTTCTAAAAAGGCACAAAAAGATAAAGAATCTTATTAACTGTTTTTGCTTTATAGAGGTGTATTTTTATAAAATGTTAACATAGCTACTCTATATCTTAAAGTCTTCTGATCACTTCTTTAAAAGCAAAACAAAAAGAGATGGCTTGGTTGGGAAATTGTTTGTCTCACAAGTGAAAAGGACATGAGTTTGAGCCCTAGAGCCCATGTAAACAAATGAGGACATGGTAGTGTGCACTTCTAATCCCAGTGAATTGAATATGCAGACTCCTCGCCAGTGACAGCCCTGTCTAGGGGACAGGGGCAAAGTGGGTAGTAGGACCAGTCAGCTGTGGAAAGGCATTGGTGGGATAGTAGAGAAAAAGCAGATCTGTGAAGCACTCTACCCAGCCAGCCTCATTTAGCTGTTTGTGAGTTCTGGGCCAAAAAAAAAAAAAAAAGTGTACAGTGCCTCAAGAATGCCAAAACTGTTCTCTGGCTTCTATACACAGAGACATGGGAGGAGAGGGAAGAATAGAGAGAGCACACTTAACTTACAAATTCTTAGATTCAAGGTCCCACCTGTTCAACTCTAATCAAAGTCTGAGTTGTGTTGGGCTGGGGATAAGGGTAAGTGCTAGCCAGCACACCATCAAAGGGACCTGAGCTCTGCTCCCAGCACTCACATACAAAGCCAAGCATGGTGGTATGCACCTGTAATTCCATCACTGCGGAGCAGAGCCCACCAGCTGAGCTGATTGTCTTCAGGTTCAGTGAGTGACTGTCTCAATAAACTAAGACAGTTAAAAAGGAAGACAGCAGACTCTGACCGCCATACCCACATGCTTATTTATTACACACACACAATATTTGATGAAGGGTTCTCTTGCCTGACCTTCATTCTTCAAGTTAGCTTTACCCTCAGAACAAGCCTGTAAGTGAGGACAGGATGCCAGTCAGTGCATGCGCACAGCACACCCCTCTGCCTTGCCAGGTGCTGTTGAGGTTTGTGTGAGTGGAGCAGTAAGTGCAGCTTGTACCCACAAGTTGACTAATCACCTTCCTTGTGAAGGTGACACTTATCTACCCTAATCATCACATGCTATCCCCCCAAATAAAAGCAGTGTCTGATTGCATCCTGGTACCAGCACATACTTTATATCTCTAACAATCTTATAAAAACAGCTATGCAATATACAGTTTTATTTGCATATGCAAAAGAAGTATATGTACATAAGTTTTATATGTTTCTAAAAAGTTGTATGAAGCATTTATATAAATTTATTCGTATTAGGAAGAACTTTGGATCATCCATAAGTGTTCCTTACACTAATAAGGAAACAAAGGTTCAAAAAGACAAAAATACATAATGAGGATACAATGTAAATATCAAAATATTAAATTTACTAGCTTGAACTTTTCAACATCTCCTCAACTACAATAACCATTATTTTTGTTGTAATATTTAGTTTAAAAGTAGCTTGTTTGCAAGGTTGCAAGTAATTACTATTTTATAAAAGCTAATGAATTTTAAATTCAGTAAGTGTAAAATTTCTTTAAGAAATTAAAACTCAGGTATTATTTCAGTCCATTCCCAGTAGCTCCCCTAAATCTCCATCTTAAATGCCAATTTTGCTGTTGCTCACTTAGCACATATGGTGTCACCTTTGACCCAGTACTCACTGTAAGCCTGACACCATTACAGGAACTTGTTTCAAAATCAGACCCTAGTAGCAAAGTTTCAATTAGCTGAATATAATTATGGTACTTTTGTTACATTTGTGTGAGCTAATTTAGAATGGAATAAATAGCTTGTTGTGGTTTCTTTTGCTCAGTATGCAGTAATTTTTTTTTTCTTTTTCAGCTTTTTAATTAAATGAAGCCAAGTGGGATTTGCATAAAGTGAGTGTTTACTGTGAAGAGAAGTTGTTCCTGGCATTATATTATTTGAAATTCTTAAGTTTGTTCTTTGTTGATTGTGATATGCTAGCTTATTCTTGTATAATTTTTTTTAAACTGTGGATTTTCCTAAAAAAATACTTTATAGAAATGGATATGTAACATTCAGTAATCCGCAATGGAACATCAGAGTGTTTTTATGTATTCTCATTATATGCCACAGAAGCGAAATAAATGACAGTATAACTATGAATTCATGTTTTAGAACTGTGTTTGCTCATTAGTAAGGAAACCAAATGTTAGTAAAGAAATCCATGGAATGTATGTAAAAGAATTATTAGTACTGTACAAGGATAGAGCATATGCATGAAAATGTGTCATGTGGACAATTATTATTACTGCAGTTTCACTTATAAAGGACGTGCACTGTTACAAAAGTGTTTTGTTGTTCTTATTCACAATTAGATCATGATGTATAGAGGACCAAGAGCTAGCTAATATTAATGCCAATTCAAATCCTTGACCTAGACCAAGAAGCTTTGCGGAACCTAATATTCAAACTGCACTATGATACCATACCACAAATGGGATCAAGCGATAGAACCAGCACATTGTGACTGTCATTACCAGTTCTCCATCCTCTGAAGTGTCATTCACAGATTCTGACTTAGGCAATCAAACCTAATCTACTATGGTCATTTTCCTTTTGTTTTGCATTTATTTTATTTATTATTTTCTTCTCTCATACAATACATTCTCTCCTCCCTCCATTCCTCTCAGCTCTCCCTGATCTCCCCGACATCCTCTCTCTACTTCCCCTCAGAATAATGCAGACCTCCCAGGGTTACCAATTGAACAGGGCTTAATAAGATGAAGCAAGGCTGGGCACAAGCCCCTACATCAAGGTTGGATGAGGCCACCAAGTAGAAGGAAGAAGACATATTACCTGGTTTTCATTGAGATCTGAATAGCACACCTGTGGAATGATTTGTCACTGGTGATCCCAGTTGTACAGTCACGAACAGGAACAGGGTGTATATCTACTGAGTTTACTTGTTTTGTACTTACGAATTTCTTTGATAGTGGGAAATACAAAAGCTTTGTTGGGTATATTTATCCAGCTGTATCTTAGGAGAATGTGTAGTCATGTTATCTTTTTAAAACATAATTTTCTCTTAAATTACTTATTAATTTAGAACTATATTAACATTGTCATATATGCTGAACTCTGATATTAAAGCATCATTCCCTTAGTTTAATTCACATATTTAATAAATTCAGTATTGAGATAAAATTTACGGAAAAGGTCAGCATAATTATATGTTTGATTCCTATCCCTAGGTTTCCATGTAATATTTCCATAGTCCCCAAACGTAATTGACTCCAAGTTTAAGAGAATGCAAATAGAATTCATTGCCAAACTTTACAAATAATAATTTGTTGTTCACTAAACCTCAGAATTATCTTCTGGTTAATATGCAGATAATTAAATGATGTTGACAAAACATGTCAACTATTAAGCTCTAAGCTTAATAGTTTATATCCAAGAACACAGCTAGGTCATCCTCAGCCTGTGTGATGGAGGTTGGGAGTAGGTATTTCTTTATCCTACATTAATAGGAGTTTTTCCAGGCAACATTTTGTAATTTCCTTAATATCAAAAATAAGTTAGTTATGTTTTTCCAAGGGCTGTAACTCCAGCTCCAAGGGAGCCCAGTGCCTCTGGCTGTCCCAGCACCCGTACTTGTGTGCACATACCCAAACAGACCGTAACAAAAAATAAATTTCATTAATATTTTTCATAATTTCATAACATGAAGTTATAGTTGCTACAAAAGAGATGGCTCAGCAGTTAGTGCTTTCTGCTCTTCCAAAGGACCCAGGTTTGGTTTCACCCACATCAGGTGACTTACAACCACCAATAACTCCAGTTCCAGGGGGTCTGTCACTGTTAACCTGTGTTCACTGTACTGAAAAATTCCATTAAGATTCACCATACATTTGACACTCTCCCCTGAAGATTTTAAAAACTACTCCTTTGAGAGAAAAATCCCCTTTCAAGGGAGTTTCATTTTATAATGACATCTGCTGCTAAACTTATTGCAATCTTCAGCACAGTGCTCTTTGCATAATGTCTGCTAACCATAAATTTCTCTTACATATAAAGTAATAATTCTCATCAGTTATACTTCAACAGGCATGGTAATTTGAGAAAATTAGATCTGCCTGTAACCAGAGAGCTTAACACATATTCTTGTTTTGATTCTTGAAGATACATGTACTCATGTTTTAAGATAAGACACATTATACATTGTATTTCAAGAAGGGTTGGCCATAGGGGCAAACACACTAGCCAGACCATCTAGACCAATGGTTCTCAACCTGTGGGTTGCGATACCTTTGGAGGTGGAATGATCCTTACACAGGGATCACCTAAGACCATCTGCATATCACATATTTACATTATGATTCATAGTAGTAGCAAAATTACAGTTATGAAATAGCACCAAAAATAATTTTATGGCTTGGGTCACCATAATATGAGGAACTGTAAAGGGTTTCTGCATTAGGAAGACTGAGAACCACTCACCTAGACACAAATATTTCGATAGGCAGAGTCTTGATGGTCCTCAACATCCACATAGATCACTAAATTTAAAATACTAAAAGTGCTTTTCATATGTCAGCAAACCAAAACTATCAGATCAATAATAAATCTAATAACACTAATAATAATAATGGTTGGGGAAAAGTGGGCATTATAAATAGTCATACTTAAAGGCAAAAGTACACAACACTTAACAGGTCTTCATGAATTCTATAGGGAATCTGGAAGTTATCTGTGAACTTTCTCACATTCCTTTTGTAAACATACTAGAAACAATGCATATATTTCATCATATAGCCAAAGAATCTAATAGTGTTTTAAAAACAATTAGAGTAAGATAGGAAAATTGTAGTATTCCTAGTTGTTGGTATACTACCCAGTGGATGGTATGTATGATAGAAGTGTAGGAAACTCAAAGGTACACACTCCCCCATAGAAACATCGGAAAAATTAACAAAACTGCTGGTATCAGTTTCATGGGAAGTTTAGAAAACAGGTTTATAGCAACCAAACAAATACTTTAATCAAGCCTGCAGCAACCCGAATTCATGAGAACAGACGACAGCATTACATCTTAACTCTCTTACTTAGTTCCCTGTTAGCAGTAATGTTTGAGGATGCAGCGTGCATTTATGATATGGGTTTTGAGGTCAGGAGGGCACAGAACAAACTCTGCTTCTAAGAAACTGATGAGGATTTTCCTTTTGTTTCATTAACTCAGAATTGTCTTGCTGTGAAGAAGATGCAGGATGGTTCCACATAAATCAATAAACAGCCATCACATAAATAGACCGAAGAACAGAAACTAGCTGATCATCTCATTAGATTTAGAAAAGGCCATTGGCAAATTGCAACATCCCTTTATGAGAGATGTCCTAGAGAGTCTAGGGATACAAAATATATATCTCAACAGAATAAAGGCAATATATAGCAAGTGTGTAGCCAACATCACTTGAATTAGAGAAAAATGCAAAGCATTTCCAGTGCCAACACTGACAAGACTAGTAGTCCACCATTCCTGCCTCCTGTTCAATACAGCACATGAAGTCTTATTTCAGTAAGACCAAAAAAGGAGAAAAGAGGATACAAATATAGGAAAGATTGAATACATAAAAGACCCTAAAGATTACCATAGAACCCATACCTCTGATTTAAAAAAAAACAAAAAAAAACTTTGAGCAATGCATCAGGACACAAACTACCCCAAAATCTGTAGCCCCTGCCCCCATATACAAATGACAAACATAATGAGAGAGAACTCAGAGAGACAATTCCATTAGCATTACCTTGTAAAGTGCATCTAAGACTTATAAAAGACTTATAAAGGAAGACTTATAAAATGAAAACATTAAGGTATTGAGAAAAGAAATTAACATACCAGAAAATAGAAATGTATCTCATGCTTGTATATTTGTAAGATTATTGTGAGAGTAGTCATTCTTCCAAAAGCAATTTACAAATCCAATGCAATTACCCTCAAAAAAATTCAATGCAATTACCACAGAAAGTGGAAAAATAATTTAAAATGTTCTATGGAAACACAAAATATCTTGAATAGCCAAAACAATCCTGGACAATTAAACTGCTGGAGGTACCACCATACCAGATTTCAGGTTATACTACAAGACTATAGTAATAAAACCAGGATGGTACTGCCAAAAAAAAAAAAAAAAAAAAAATAGATACGTTGATCCATGGAATAGACTTAAGAACCCAGATAGAAATCCAAGAAACTTTAGCCACCTGAACTTTCATAAAGAATCAGAAAATGCACCCTGGAATAAGACAGCATCTTTAACAAATGATGATGATTACACTGGGTAGTCACGTGTAGAATAGTGGAAATAGATCCTTAATTCTCTGCACAAAAATCAAGGACTGAAACATAAGACCTGATACCCTCAATCTGATTGAAGAGAAAGTCAGATGTATGAAGTTACAGGCACAGTAGAGTAGTTTCTGAAGAGGGCCCTGTCATTCATGCATTACAATAAAAAAACTAAAAATTAGGACCACAAGAAATTAAAAGGCTTCTTCTGTACCACAAAGGACTCCCTCATCACTCAAGTGAAGAGACAGCTCACAGAATGGGAGAGAAATTCAGGTATACATCTCACTGACAGTTGGTAACTAGCATATGTGAAGAACTCAAGAAGTGAAAGATTTGGAAAAAGAAAATTAAAAGAATGGAACCAGAAACTAAAGAGATTCTTCTCTTCTCAAAGATGAAATGAAAATGATAGAGGGATACTTTTTATTGTTCAACATCCTTAGCCATCAAGAAAAGTCAAATCAAAACTACCTGGGGATGTCTTCTTATTTCAGCCAGAACAGATGTGAAAAGCAAAAATGGCAAACACTGGCCTGGATGTGGGGAAAGTGCTTGACCTTCCATCTTATTATGTCTTGTTCAAGTAGTAACCCTGAGAGGCTAGCTCTTTTCTGAGGGGAAGCGGGGAGGGGGTGGATCTGAGGGAGAAGGAGGGAACAGGGAGGGGAAAGAGGGAGGGGAGAATGGGGGTCAGGATGTATTATACAAGAGAAGATATATATATATATATATATATATATATATATATATATATTTAAAAAATACTGGTTATATTTTATTGAGCACCTGCTGTGTGTCAATGACTAGTCTAGGAGTTTTAAAAAACTTATTATTTAATTATCAAAACAGACTTATGTGCATATGTTCACCTATTTTAGAAAATGATAAGGCGTATTTATTCCATTTTACTACCTCTATGTGATGGTTTGGATGGAAAGTGGCTTGCACAAGCTCATGTGTTTGAACTTGGTCCCCAGCTGGAGGCACTGTTTTGAGAATCCTGGGACTCCTTTAGGAGATGGGATCCAGCTGGAGGAAGTGGGTCTGGGGGTGGGAGAAAGTAATGAGCATTATAGCCCACCCTCTCTTTTGGTCCCTTGAAATGTGGGTAAGAGCCTTTTACTCCTATCATCATGTCTTCCCTATTGTGATAGACAATATCCACTCAAACTGTGTACCTAAATAAATATCCTCCTTTTAAAAAAAAAAAGCAAACTATTTAACAGCTGTTCTTAACCTGTGGGTCGTGACCCCTTTGAGGTTCAAATGACCCTTTCAAATGACCTTAGGCGGGTCGCCTATGAACATCTGCATGTCAGATATTCACACTGTGATGTGTAACAATAGCAAAATTACAGTTAGGAAGTAGCAATGAATAATTTTATGGTTGGGGGTTATCACAACATGAGAAACTGTATTGAAGAGTCATAGCATTAGGAAGTTTGAGAACCACTGGTATGAAACCATTATGGAAATTAGTATGCACATTCCTCAAAAAGCTAAAAATAAATCTAACACATAATCCAGCTATACCACTCTTGCGTTTTTACTCAGAGGGTTTTATATCTTACTACAGATAAGTAGTAAGATATAAGTAAAAACAAGCTCATCCTTATTCACAACAATTAGGAAATAGAAACAGCCTAGATGTCTATCAGCTGATAAATAGATAATGAAAACATGGTATGATTACACAAAGAACATTAGCCACTTGTTAATAAAAATGAAGTTATAAAATTTTCAGATAAATAAATGGAAGTATAAAAAATATAAATATAAAATAAAAAAATATAATAAAAGGAAACAATAATTTTACGCAAGGTAACCAAGACCCAGAGAGACAATGTTACATTTTCTCTCACTTGTGCATGTTAGTTTTAAATCTTTAGATATGTGTGTTTTATTTAGAATACTCAGAGTATTAGAGAGTTACCTGGGGTGAGGGAGGGCTTTTAAGATATGGACGATAGAATGTAATAGTACAGGGTAATAAGGAAACAGGAAGGGTTAAATAAGGTGGGAGGTGAGAGGGCAGGATTAAGGAGGTGACATGGGGGATTAACACTAAAGACCTTTTGAAAAAGTCATAAGGAAACCTACTACTCTAGAAGATTCCCAAAATATGCACATATACATATGTAAAAAGTGTGAATACAGTAACCCTATAATAGAGTGGCAATGCCCATACTAAAACTAACACACAAAAATCCCAGGGCTAAAAGTGGATTACCTCTTTTGGAGTTGTTGGCCAGTAAGTTCTCATAGATTCAACTAGCATTACAAGCTATCGCCAATGTTCTTATGTACCTTACAGAACATGTTGCTAAGCCCTCTTTTTTGTTTTTTTTTTTTTTTTGCTGAAGATACCACAAAGTTAAATCATAGGACATGAAGTAATCAATCTGTCACTGTCCTGGACATTTCATCCTTGCTAGCTAACTTCATAGTGCTGGAAGGAGCTTTGCAGGCTACTAGAAGAGAAAAGCCGTCATCAGTCTTACCCAGCTGTGAACCCTGCAAACTACAATAAAGATCAGACATGAACAGTGGTATGAATATTGTGGGAGTTGTCGGGCAGTGGTGGTGGTGGCACAGGCCTTTAATCCCAGCCCTTGGGAGGCAGAGGCAGGCGGATCTCTGTGAGTTCGAAGCCAGCCTGGTCTACAGAGTAAGTTCCAGGACAGCCAGAGTTACAACAGAGAAACTCTGTCTTGAAAAAACAACAAACTCACTTTCTGATTGAATTTAAGGCCCACTCCAAAGATGAAACTCATACTTGGCATAGTTACTGGGACCAAGAACATGTGACTAGACAAGTAGTAAACTCTAAGGGAGATCCTATTACTATCATGCTAAATGGACTTTGCATCAAACTGACTTAAATTAAATCAATACATCTCTCACCCTTCATCAGAGAAACTCCTTTTTGCAGTAGGTAGTGATTAACATTAAGACCATAACTGGCCAAGGGGCAGAGAATAGGAAATTTCCAATTGCTCAGCCCTAAATTGAACATGTATATTGCACGCATCCTCCCCAGGTTCAAGAATCACTACAAAAAGATTTGAAGAGCCAGATGTGACGAGTGAGTTCAACTCTGGTGTTTTTCTGGATATAGCAGGGCAATTGCAAATTTGAACTTACCAGAGTTGTAACAGCATACACAAGACCTGGGTAATCCCAAGAGAGACAAAATTCCAGCATGGAAGGGGTAGATGGACACAAAGTTTCACCCTTGACTGAGGAGCTATTGGCAATTAATAGCTGCTAAAAGAGAGAATCGATTTTCTCTAAGGGTGTCGCCCCTGGTAAATCAGCCACAATACAGTAGATTGCCACACATCCAAAGAGTTTATGTGGAGCACAAATTGAACCTGACAGGTTTTTCTTTCTTTTCTTTTTATGAAAAGACAAAAAGTTGAGTAAGTAGGTAAGGGGAGGGTGGAAGATTTATTTCTCCAGAATTATGGGGTGTGAATAGTATCTAACTACGTTGTATGATATTCTCAGAATTGTTAAAATATTTTTTAAATTTAAGAATAATATACACAAAAGGGAAAAAACATTTTATTCACAGAACACAAGAAGAAGAATATTTGTGAGAAGAATAATTGAATGGAGGTAGTCAGCAAGCAATCAGCTATGTCCAAATGAGCAAAATTCTAATACTAATAGAAGAATAAATTACAAACAAACCAATCAACCTACAAAATCATAGAAATAACTAAGGACTTTGAATAATAACTTAAATAGAAATGTCATTAATTCAACAATAGAAAATGCAGTCTAAGTCGACTTACACACCTATCTATTGTCTTGAAGCTTATATAATTCCCAAAGAAATCTAAAAACTGAGAGCCAAATGTTGAAAATCAAGGTATCAAGCAAATAGAAGTCATACAAACTAAAGTAATGATTCCCATCTGATAGTTATGTTAAACACAAATTAGAAAAGATAAGATAAAAAAAGGTCTACTACAGGGCTGGGGAAAATGCTCAGCTATTAAAATGCTTCCTGCCCTAGCAAGAGGAATAGAGCTTAGATATCCAGAAGCCACATAAATGCTAGGTGGGCAGAGTGATTCATATGTAATGCCAACCGTAGGAAGCAGAGCCAGGAATCCCCAAAGCAAGTGGAACTTGATTGGGAGAGCATGCTTTGAAGAAAAATGTTCAAGAGTGATTCTCAACATCAACTTTAGGATGACACACACTCAGAAGAGCATGCATACTAACACATAGGCACCTCCCATGCAGTCACTTAAAAATAATAATAATAATAATAATAATAATAATAATAATAATATTTTAAAGTAGGGCCATTACATATTAGTAAAAAGAACAATCTATGAAGATTTACAGTATTCATGCACCAAATCTTGTTGCTACCAGTTTTATAAAATAAATGATAAAAGGCCACATAGGTCGTGAACCTTTAATGAGGAACTTCAGTACCCTACCCTAATATTTTATAGATCTTTCAAATGGCAAATCAACAAAGAAATCTCAGAGCTAAGTTACACTCTCAATCAATTGGGATTAGTAGTAGATATCTACAGAATATTTTACCAGGCAGATAAAAACTGAACATATTTCTCAACAGTTGTACCTTTTTTAAGTTCTAAAAACACACTGTAGGCCATAAAATAGCCTTATAGAACACCAAACAGAAATAAAAATAATTCCTTGTGTCTTATCCAACCACAGTGGAATATAATTAGGAATCAGTAAGAAAAACCTCAGTAAGAAAAACCACTGTCTAAAGACAGTGATAAAGAGATACATTTAAACGTTGCTGGATTGTGATGCCAGTCAATCAACTTCAAATATCATTCTTTCCTTTTAACTTTGGTAGTTTCATTTTTGGATATATATATATATATACACACACACACACACAAAAATAATGAATTCATGAAATTTTTTAACAGAACAATCAAAGTATAGTTTGTACATCTCTTCAAGAAATTAGCATAATGCCAATACAGATTAATCAAATTCAAAATGATCAACAAAGAATATATGACTATTTATTCAAAGCATAAAGCTCCAACAGTCTGGTAATATCCCTCAGTGGTAGTATAAATACAGAAAGCCTTGCAAAATATTTTCATTTCCTTTCCCTGGCCCATCCCCAAAGACAGGTGCCTTCACACCAACATCAGGCATTCCAAATCCACAGAGACAGAGAGAAAACCTGCCACCACTCACACCATGTTTCTCCCTCTGCTTATGCCACCTGACTTACAGAAGGCCAAGATGGATTCTGTCCATTAAGAAGTCTGTTGTTCACTGACCTATGTTGAGAGTGTTACAAACATTGCTATAGCCATTTCCCCAACAGTGGTACTCTTGTAAGACTCTAAGAATAATAAACAAGGAGGCAAGATACAAATCTCTGGACTCTAATAATATTTGGCATCGAATAATTATCACTTGGAATTTCAGGGCACTAAATTCAAATCCAACTCAAGGAAGAAAACTACTTAAGTGTTTATAAACACAAACACAGACCCTCTTTAAACTCACTTCCAACACCTAGCATCATCATGCTGAGTTCAATAAAAGGACTCGAATAATGTTAATGCAGGAACCTGTCTCATCCCTTTAAATTCCAATATACATATATGTGACTGTAATTCTAGAAGCCAAGGTCTACCATTTGGAGTCACTATGTACCTAGATTTTATATTAAATAGTTAACTATATATTTCTATATATTTCCAAATGTACGTTTTCTTTATTGAAAGACCTATAAAGAGCTGAGCTATCTTGAGAAGTTAACATGTTAGATTGACATGATTATTGAAGAACAATGGCTGCAAATGAGCTCTCAATTCTTCTGAGTTTACATTAATTGTATTTGAATATCAATTTCAACAGAGTCTTTTGTTCACTGAATTCTATCCACATAAGGTTGAGTTCAGCAATACCTTAGTGCTAACAATAAAGTGGGAATATCCCATGTCAGTTATAGCTGCATTTATCATGGGAAAGTACCAGGAGTGGCCCATTTTTAACACTGTCTTTTATCACATCTTTTCACAAAAAGATGTGACTATATACTTCCTGTAATTATATGGCTAGAAATACTGTCATCAGTGTGATGACGGGAAGCCCACATAGAAACCAGGTCTAAATAATCAGAGGTATGAGGAGGATAGTATCAAATTGGGTAGCAATCCTGAAGAAAGACTGAATCAGAAAATGTATTCTCAAAAAGTAACTCTGACTTCTTTGTTTAAATTAATAACAGCATTTTATAAGAAAAACATTACAGATCCTATGAATAAATTATTTTGCACCAAGCAAAGGAAATCTAACACCAAATTTACAAGAAAAAAAAATGTTACACTGGTTACCAAAAAATGTGAAGACATAGTAGAACACTAGAGGTACTTCACATAAGATGCTATCAACACTCATACCTATGCAGAGCTATGACTATCTGTTTTAAAGACATTCAAGGGACGCTCTGCTGCATATTTATAAGTGTAACAAAAGATACTCTATCAAAATGAGTGCTGTAATGTTTACACAAGATGTTTCTCTAAGTCTCTCCTCAATGACAGAGAAAAGATTTTTTTATTCCTAAATTATCTTCCACTCTTCTTTTCTACATGAGGCGATCACAGTTTTCCTTAGTAAACTTTGCTTTCTAGTTTTAAAAACTGTTTATTACAGTGTTCTGCTTCTGTCTTTGGAGCTATACTTGCTCTGATCTGATTTCAAGTGTCAGGTAAAAACTTGTGCTTTTAAATTAACTCTGTGTGTGTGTGTGTACAATAATTACAAAAGAAAAGATCATGAATTTGAGAGGTAGGATGGGGTACATGGAAGGAGTTGGAAGGAGAGAGGGATGAAGGAAATGATGTGAATATAATGCACATGTAGGAATCTTTTTTAATGTAAACCTTCCAAAAAAGGAAAGGAAGGAAGGAAAGGAAGGAAGGAAGGAAGGAAGGAAGGAAGGAAGGAAGGAAGGAAGGAAGGAAGGAAGGAAGGAAGGAAGGAAGGGAGGGCTAGAGAAAAGTTCAGAGGTTAAAAAGCAGTTGCTGCTCTTCCAGCTGTCATGGCTTTGGTTCCCAGCACCCACATGGCAGCTCACAACTATCTGTAACTCTGGTTCTATGAGATCCAGTGCTCTCTTGCCTCTACAGGAATTATGCTTACAAGTAGGGCACAGTCATACATGACAGAAAACACCCATACATATAATATGAAAATGGAAATAATTAATTTAATAAAAAATGACTAAAAGTCTCAATACACAAGTATTGGTGAGAATACTGGGGAATTGATGTTCTTATTCATGTCTGGGGTACATATAAAATGGTATGACTACTTTGGAATACAGTGCCACAGATGCTTATGTTTAACCTAAACCTATCATATATAGACATTCTATTTCTTGGTATTTTCCCAAGAGAAATAAGAGCATGCAGGCATATAAAACTAACATTCTACCAGCTTTCTCTATAGTAGACAAAAAATATTAACAATCCAAACACGAGAAGAGAGATAAACAATTTTTGGTTTATTCATTTATCCATTGGAATGCTACTGAATAGTGTAAAGGAATAAACAATAAACACAGGATATGGGAGAAATTACAAAGAATCATGCAAACCCCAAAGAAAAACTGAGAGATTAGGTATACATAGATAAGCTGGCTGGTTTTTATGTCAACATGACATAAGTTAGGTCATCTGGGGAAAGGGCATTTTTGTTGTTGGATTGGCCTCTGTAGGATTGGCCTGCAGGAAAGTCTGTAGGGCATTTTCTTGATCAGTGATTGATGGGGAAGGTCTGAGCTCACTGTGGGTGGAGCCACCCCTAGGCTGGTAGTTTTAGACACTGTAAGAAAGCAGGCTGATTAAGCCATAGGAGTAAGCCTGTGACTACCACTCCTCCATGGTTTCTGCTTCAGTTCCCACCCAGGCTTCCCTCAGTGATGGATTTACAAGCTGTAAGGTTAAATAAACTCTTTCCTTCCCAAGTTGCCTTTAGCCACAGTGTTTTATCTCAGCAATAGAAACTCTAAGACAGTAGAGTTCTAGAATATGTACTTATTTTTTAATAACAGCAAATGAGTGATTTTGGGAAAAGGAATAGAGAGGCTGGAGACAACAGGCGTAAGGAAAGGGGAACAAGAAAACTTTGGCACATTAAAACATCAAGCTTTATAATTCAACTATGTGCAAAACACTGTAGATCAATTACCCATCTACAAAGTTGCAGGAAATAAATTTAGTTATCAAGGTTCAAAGAAACATAAAAGGCTAAATGTAAAGTTAAACAACACGCAGAATTTTACCAAACATAAAAACAGTAAAATACAAATAGCACTGTATCTGATACTTTATATATTATGATATTTTATTTGGCACATCAAAGAACAACTGTTACAAATAAAAGAAGAAATTGCCAAAAATAAAATTTCAGCAATAGCTTTTAACACCTCTATCAATTTTTGACAAACTAAACAAATAATCAAATAGTTACCATATTACATTTTTATAAAAATGTTTTTAAAACAAAACACTTAGTTTTAAACTGTCTAAAATACAAAGTTTTACAAGGAAATAAAAACTAAATAACACCATGGAGCACAAGACACATGATACAACGTAAAGAATAGTTTCAAATCTACACAAGACCATTTCAGAACTTCATTTTAAAAATAAATGTTAAATAAAAATGAGTTTATTATATAAGTTATGATTACATAATAAAACTTTGGGAATGATAAATATAGAATCTGTTAAATATAGATAAATTTAATGACAAACATCATTTAATTATAACATTTCAGATGCTACAGACTATCTAACACCATCAAAAGAATGGACAGAAAATATATAAGAACAATGGGAAGAATATGTTTAAAATAAAAACATTAGCAGCAAGCACTGTGGTACCAATGGGTCACAGGTGGTAAAATCAGTTTACCCAAACTTTAAATGATGATGGTATCAAATTGTTAAATATTCAAGACAAAGAAATGAAGATTTATCCCTCTAATTCAAAGTGGCTTAATTTAGTGAACATAAAAGGGTGATATGAAAATATGAAAAGAAAATAGACCATTATTTTAGATAAGATCTCACTATGTATCCCTGCCAGTCTGGGAGCTAGGAACTCACTCTGTAGACCAGGCTGGCCTTGAACTCACAGAGATCCATCAGCCTCTGCCCTCCTAATGAGGGGATTAAAAGCTTACACCTTAAAATCCATTTAAAGGATTTGAAAAATTAAAAGACTTAAAATGTATGCCATGGCCATTTGTTTTCAATACACAGTACAGTGCTCTTTCTTATATATTGAAAATAATTGAAATCAAATCAAATCAGTGATTTTACCTCCAAAAACCACAGAGGATGGAGGACTGCCGCAGGAGTTAAATGTTTGCTATGAAAGCCTTAGGATCTCCAAATGCCCACATAAAGGTCAGGCATGGCAGTATTTAGCTGAGCTGTAACCCTAGTGTTGGAGGCGGACAAATATGAGGATCCTTGAAAGTTCTGGCCAATCATCCTAGCTGAAATGTTGAGCTTCCGGTTCAGTGACACAGGAGAATCACTTAGTGAATCATTCCTTCCCAGAATCGTGCTAGTCTTTCTCAAATGGAAATCAGAGAATAAGTAGTAATTTCTTATTCTTGGATCAGAACATTGAACATTTTTTAAAAAAATGGTTGTTTCTCTATTAATTCCAAGTAAAATTAAAATTGGTATTAATACCAAACCAGGGAAGGAAACAACAAAAATAACTCAAGCAAAACAAAACAAAACACCTGATGAACACAGATGCAAAAACACTAAATAAAATACATGCCAACAATAGAGGCATACATAAAAGAGATCATCCATCAAGACCCTCAGTGGCCACATCTATCAGGGAGTCAGAAGTTCTCCCTATTAAGCAACCAACAGAGACAACACTCTCCTAAGGTCCAGAGATGATTACAGAAACCAAGGAATGGAATACCCACACAAAAGAGACAAGACCACATACAAACACCAAGAATTACAACCATCTTCAACCCAGATGCCTGGACACCAGAGTAGTAATACAGCCAACAACAGGAAAATAAGTCCACCAGAACATAGCGGCCCTACTACAGTAGATCCTAAGAAATGCAACATAGCTATGAACATGGTCAAGGACCTTAAAGAGGATATGCATGCATTCATTAGTGGAATATCTGAAAACACAAGGAGTGGAATGAACTGAGGAAAACAGTTCAAAACATGAAAAGTAGAAATAGAAACACTAAAGTAAACCTCAGCTGAAGTGAAACTGGAAATGGAAACTTAGGAAGTCAAATACAAACTTCAGATGTAAGCCTACAGAGTACTAGAGATAGGAGAAAGAATCTCAGGTATTGAAGTCAAAATAGAAGAAACAACTATCTCAGTCAAAGAAAATTTTATATAAATAATCTTCCAGACACAAAACACCTAGGAAATCTGGGTCACCATGTAAAGACCAAATCTATGAATGATGCGAATAGAGGAAGGAAATGAAACCAGGTTCAAAGGCACAGAAAATATTTTCAAGAAGTCGCAGAAGAAAATTTTCTAACATAATAAAGGAGATGCCCATCAAGGTTCAAGAAGCATACAGAATACCAAATAGACTGAACAAGAAAGAAATTCTCCAGGACACAGAATTAAACACTAAATGTACTGAACAGAGAAATAGTGTTAAAAACTTGCAAGGGGAAAAGACCAAGTAACATATAAAGGCAGACCCATTAGAGTAATGTGTGACTTCTCAGTGAGGTCTTTAAAAGCCAGAAGGGCCTGCACAGGTCTTCTACAAACTCCAAGAGACCACTGATGCCAGCTCAGTCTTTCAGTCACAATAGATGGGGAAAGAAAAACATTCCTTGATGAACCAAAGTTAACCCGTCTCTACATACAAATCCAGCTCTAGAGAAGGTGCTAGAAGGAAAACCAATCTGAAAAAGTTAAACACACCTAAGAAAACACAAGGAATAAATAATCATAGACCAGCAAATTGAATGAATGGGAATCAAAACCCACACCATAACAACAATATAACAGGAATCAACAAACACTGCTTATTCATAATTTTCAACATTAGTGGCCTCAATCCCCCATTTAAAAGACACAGACTAACACATTATATGTGAAAACAGGATCCATTCTTCTGCTGTATCCAAGAAACATGCCTTAGCATCAAGGATAGATATCACCTCAGGGTAAAAGGATGAGAAATGATATTCTAAGCAAATGTGCCCAAGAAGCTAGCCTGTGTAGAAATATTAATATCTTCAAACATAAATAGACTATAAAACTAACCACAAGAGATAGGGAAGAATACTACATACTCATCAAAAGAAAACTTCACCAAGAGAATATTGCAATTTGAAACATTCAATCACCAAAAACAAGAGCACCTACTTTTATAAAAGAAATGTTACTACAGCTAAAACCATATACTGATCCTCACACAGTGATAGTGGGTGAATTCTGTACTTCATTCTCACCAATAGACAGATCTAAAAACTAAACAGAGAAATGCTGGAGCTAAATAATGCTGTAAATCAGATGGACCTAACATAATTACAGAACAGTTTACCTATACACAAAAGAATGTATCTTCTCAGCACCTCATGGAACTTTCTCCAGAATTGAACACATTCTTGAAAACAAAGTAAGTCTTAACAGATACAAGAAAATTGATGTAACACCCTGCAACCCATTTAACCACCAGGGATTAATGCTGGATATCATCAACAGGAAAAAAAAAAAACAGAAAGTTTACAAAGTAATTGAAACTGAACAACTCACTATTGAGTGAAAAATGGGTCAGGAAAGAAATTAGAAAGAAATTAAAAATTTTTAGAACTGAATGAAACTGAAAATACAACATACCAAACACTATGGGACACAATGAAGGAAGTTCAAAGAGGAAAGGTTATATAGCATTAGATGCCTATATATAAAAATTGGAGATATCTTATATTAGCAACTTAATGGCAAACCTGAAAACTCTAGAATAAAAAGAAGAAACGACACACAAAGGGAATAGACAGCAAGAAATAAACTCAAAGCTGAAATCAATAAAAGAGAAACAAATTAATGAAAAAACAAACAAACAAAACATTATGAATCAATAAAATGAAGAGCTGGCTCTTTGAGAAAATCAGTAAGATTTATAAACTCTTAGTCAAATTACTAAAAGACAGAGAGACAAGATCCAAATATAATTAGAGACAAAAGGGGAGAAATAGCAACAGACACTGAGGAATTCCAGAGAATTATAAGGCTATACTTTAAAAATATATACTCTACCAAACTGGAAAACCTAAACTCCAATAAAAATATGTACTTTGTAATTGAACAAAAAAAAAAGGAGACAGCGGATAAATTTGTGGCTCTTCTTCATCAGCCTACTCCAGATTACAGCTATCTGCTACCTGGATTTTGAAGTACCTTCTAGTATTTCCATCTCATAGTTCCATTTCCATTCTTCAATTCATCCTACTTTTCCACTGTGCTCCAAGCAGCAAAATTAGTCATAAAAATAGTCTATCACTCCCTTTAAAAACATTCAAAGTTTCTAGTGCATGGAAAATAAGAAATTCCTTTCCATAGCATATGTGCAAAGTCTGATGACCCTTCATTTTCCTCCAAAACTCCATTGTTTTGTTTGCCCAGTAGAGGCCATTGCACCTAGCAGATGGTGGTTACAAATTAACATTAAAGAATAAATTAGTCTCAAAATTTTCAGTTTTGTCAGCCACGTTTTTGTCTTTTGAATATGAAAATAGAGGATAGGTTAAAATTGCCATCAAAGAAATAATGTAGCTCTTCCTTAAAGAATGTCTTCTATCTAACCAAATGCAGTTGTTTGGCATATGACATCCAAAATTCTGATCATTTTACTATAAACTTTAACCAATTTATTTATTAAATTTATTAAATAAACTATTTTTAAATGTTAGGCTTATGAAATTTCTACTTACTGATATGTTTGTTCCAGCATTAAATAAATTCTCAAATAGCATGAGCAATAGGAAAATGTAATAGTGATCAATGAATGCCATACAAAATATAAAATATGTGATAATACTTAGCAATTTAAATTATCATTTTCATTCATATTGTAATAATTATGGTGTTTTCCCTTCTTAAGTGAAAGCAAAACATTTACTGAATAATATTTTTAATGTCTTGACATGAATTAATAAATTTTTAAAAATTAAATTATTAAAAAATTTAAAAATACTTGAGGTTTTTTCCTCATCCATGTACCTCATGTTAAATTAGTGCAATCTCATTCTACTCAAGAAAGGAATATGCAGTCTGGAGAAATGGGTCAGCAGTTAAGAGCTCGTGCTTCGCTTGCATTGTACCCAGGCTTCGTTCCTAGTACCCATATTGTGGCTTACAGCTATAACTCTAATATTAGAAAATCAGGCACCCTCTTCTGGCCTCTGTGGGCAGGTACACACATGGTACACAGAGAAATACATAAAACTCCCAAACACATAAAATAAAAATAAATACAAATTTTTAATAGAAGATGAAAGAGAGATGACAATACTGTCAGCAACATGTTAGAAAAGAAGTATCTTGATTCTCCCACTACCCAAAAGTACTTATCTGTTTATGAATCTACTTCCCTTGAAATAATTTTAGGACTTGGTTAAAAAATTTGCATACTTGTCACATTAGAAAATATCCTAACAATAGATAGGATAGGCCGAAATGCATTCAGATATGTATGTCTCAGAGAATAATTTGGATCCATCTAGTATACTACTTATAAGATTCTCCATCTATTTCTTAGCCAACACTGGGAGCAGATCATTATTAGCATGATCCCACTGGAACTATCAGGGCTAAAGGACTAAATTCAGAGGATCCAGTTTCTACTTGAAAAGACTTGTCAGCATACTTTGCCAACTCCTGTGCTGGCTGTTGGGCTGCTGACTAGCTTTTTGACTAGCTTTTTTAGCTTACTAGCTAAAAAAGTTTATGGATCAGGGATGGGGCAATGACTCAGTGGTTGAAGCACATGTAAGGGCCAAAGTTAGGGTCCCAGAAACCCATGGAAATGCTGGGTAGTCAGCCCACATGTAATCCTAGCTTCAAAAGACAGACACAGTTGAGTCCTAAAACAAGCTGGCTAGAAAGACTACAAATATCTGAGGGCTCTGGCTTTGACTAACTGACCCTACTTTGATGAAGTGGTGGAGTGATCAAGGATGATTCTTGACATCTTTGTACTTTAACTGCATGTCTGTACATGTGTATTTTCTCCCCCTGCCCCTCATTCTCTCGCTCTCATTCACTCACATACTCACATAGTAATAAAAGGAAAAGGAAAAAGTTGGCAAAACCATCTAACAGTTGGCAGTTGTCTGGGTAGAACCTAAGAAGTTTTCAAGCCTTCCTTGGCTTGCTTTAGATATATCTCCCTTAATGCCAATCATTCCTGGCAAGAGTTTGTCCATGAATCAGCTACATCTGGTGGCCCGAGAGGAGTATGTTCCATCTGAATCCACTTTCCAGTGGCTGTCTACACAGACTCGGGCCTGTAATCAGCATCTAAGTTTAAGCATTTACCTTGGATCCTTTCACTGGCTTAGTCTATAAAGAACAAGGGAAAAAAAAAAAAACCAAAACAAACTCTTAGCTGAAAGGAACTAAAAGAAACATCAACCACCCTACATTTTCTAGCTAGAACCATATAAACAAATTGGTTTCTACCTTATTTCTTGTACTACTAACAAAACATGGGATTTCTTAATATCCAGGTGGCCACCAACAACAGGGATAGTAGTTTGTATAAACACAAATATTTGAGACACATTTTAGAGTCTATGACTGTATGAATTGTTATAATCCCCCAAGATAAGACAGGTATCAAAAGGCCATGAGAGTCAGATTCCATCCTATATGCAGAAAACACATAAAATGAAGAAAAATGAGAAAACAGAATTATATTGTAATAGAAGAACAGCATAAATTCCCAGAAATCGATCCTAGCAAAATGGAGTTGGTAAAGTACCTTCCATACAAGACCTGAGATTGAACCACCTAAAAATCCAAATGTGGTAGTTGGTGTCCATAACCCCAGAGTTGAGACAGTGAGAATTTCATTGGTCAGATAGCCTAGAAGAATTGTTAATTTCCAAGTACATTGAGAGAAGTAGATTCTCTTAATACCTTATTAAGTGTATTTATGAATACTTATTGTTTATAGTTTATTCTCTTAAATCCTTATTAAGTAGAGAGCAACTGAAGAAGATATTGAATGTTGATCTCTGGCTATTTGCACATGGAAACACACCCACACCCACCCACACCCACTCACATTTACCCACATCAATCTACACCCACTCATACCCACTCACAGGAAGAAAGACTCTACTAAATTCTTAATATAAGTAATTACTTTGAATGTCAATGAATTCAACTCTTCAGACAAAAGGCAATAGAGTGGCTTAAGTATTTTTTTTAGAATCAAAACAAGACCCAAATATATACCTACTCTAAATAATAAAAAGATGAAATTCTAAACAAATGCAAGCCAAAGAAAGCAGGTAAAGTTATTCTTGTGTCAGACAAAATATTTTCAGTAAAAACTGGAAATCACTTTAGAGTGGCAAATGGATGAATTCTGTAAGAGTGTCACAATTGTAAATCCAAAGGCACCCTGGAACATTTAAATACATAAAGTCAACATTAAAGATCTGACGCAAGTCATGGATTGATAGTAATGCAGTAACTGCAGATTTCAACAATTAACTAATCCTCCAGACAGAATAGTCATTACAAGAAAAAAATTACTTGAATTACATGTTAGAGAAACTGAGCAACTGACTACTTTCTGATTGTATTTAAGAGCCATTCCACATGAAGGAACCCATACCTGGAAACAAAACCTGTGGCTCGATGGGTCACATTCCCTAGGGGAGAACCTACTACTATTATTTTGCTAAAGAGACGATAGCATTAAAATGATGTCTAATGACTTATTGCTATAGACATAGATCATTGCACCTTTCAACCCTCATTAGTGAAGCTTCCTCTTGCAGTAGATGGCAGTTAACGCAGAGATCTCATGGCTCATCAAAGGTGTTCAAGCCTAAATAGGCTGTCTATATCACACTGCTTCCTGCAAAGTCCGTGAATCTTCCTGGAAGACTGGACAATAGGATGGAAAGATTCTAAAAGCAGAATAATGGGTGACTTCAAGGAAACAGTGTTTCCTGGATAAAATGAGGCAGTTACACATATAAACTCAAAACAATTGTGGCAGGATATATAAGACTTTGCAATCCAAAGCTAGATTAAAACCCTATGAAGGATGGGTGTTATGGTTGGAGGGAAATGGGGAAGTGGGAATGCAGTAACACCCCACCTGAGGAGCTATTGTGATTTGATAGCTGTTAGAAGAGGGACAGTTTTTTTTTTTATATGACCCCAGATATATTGACTAAACTTCAGGGCAATCCCCTACAGCCAGGGTTGGGTAATATAGAGAGAAATATATATATATATATATATATATATATATATATATATATATATATATATAGACAGATAGATAGATATAGGACAGACACAGAGAGAAAAATCCACAAAGTTGGGCTGTAGAGGTAGGGAAAGATTTGGGAGAAGTTAGAGGCTGAACATATTCAAAATATATTGTATGAATGTACAATGTAGAAATGTAGAAAACTAGTGCCCCCTCGTGGTATGCAGCCCTGAACTTCTGCTTCCCCATGAGATCTCCACTTCCCTGTGGAGGGACCAGGACTGTAGTTTGGTGGTAGGTCGCTTGCTCAGCATGCACATGGCCCTAGAAGAAAGAGATTGCAGTAATTAAATACCAATAGTCTGGCTAACCTAGAATAAAATATTACATTGTTAGAAACATACAACTTACCAAGATTGAATTATGATGAGAATTGGAGATACTGATATACCAACAATGAATAAAGAGAAACACTAATATAAAGTCCCAGTTGAGTTTGTAGCTGAATTCTGTCACACTTTAAGGTAAGAAACAACACTAATCATTGTCAAACTTTTCTATAATTTAAAAAAGAAGGGAATACTTTCAAACTCAGTTTACAATTTACAATGCCAGTATCAACCCAGAATAGCCAGCCAGACACACTCTAAATAAGGCAAAAAAGCAAAACACCAAACAAAAACAAAGCAAAGCAAAACCTTTAGACCTGGTGAACCTAGACAAAAAAAAAAAAAATTCCCCATAAGATACTAGCAGACATAACAACATAATTTATGAACTACATTAAATGGACAACTCCAGATGATAAGGTATAAAATAAAAGAATGGTTCAAAATAATCAAATCAATTTTAAATTTAAAAAAATTATGAGATTAAATCAAAAAGGAAACTTTTAAAATTTCCTACAATTGAATGGGAATGAAACTACAACATATCAAAATCTATGGAGCACACTGAAGGCAATTCTTAGAGGAAGATTTATATTATTAAGTGTCTTCATAAAAACAATTCAGAGATGACAAATAACTTTGTGATGCACCCAAAGGCCTTGTGAAAACAAAACAGACCACCCTGCCGCAACCTAAAAGTAGATAGGAAGTGATAGCTAAAATTGGTGCTTAAAGAATGAAATATAACTGAAAATATAAAAAAAAATCAGTAAAATAAGGACTTGGTTCTTTGAAAAGATTAACAAGATTGGCAAACCTGTATCCAAGTGATCCAAAAGAAATTGAGAGAATATATAGTGAATAAAATTAAAGATGAAAGAGTAGAAGTTGAAAACAGACACTGAGGAAATTTAGACAGTCAAAGGGCATACTTAAAAAAAATCTATATTCTAATGAAATAGAAAAATCTAAAATAAATGGATGGACTTCTGGCTATATATGGTCTAGCAAAGCTAAATCAAACTAAACTTAATGATTTAAATAGACAGATTGACAGAGTAATAATCCAACTAAAATAAATACCCTAACTGAAAAAATTCCAGTGCCAGATGGATTCAGTGCAGAAATCTGCCAGACTTCAAAGAAAAACTGACATCAATATTCCTTAAATTATTTCATAAACTAGAAAATGAAGGAATATTTCTAAATTCTTTTTATGAAGCCAGTGTTACAGTGATATCAAAACTATACAAAGACCCAACAAGAAAAAGAAACCAAAGGCCAATATCATTGTTAAGGATGGTCATAAAAATTCTCAATAAAATACTTGCAAACTAAATTAAAGGACATCTCAAAAAGTTTATCCACCATAGATGCAGGAATGGCTTAACATATATCAATCAATAAACATATTTCGACACATATATAGATTCCAGGACAGAAACTACATGATCATCTCATTAGATGGAGAAATGACCTTTGACAAAATCCAATATTCCTTCATGATGAAAGTTCTGGAGAATCTAAAAATACAGAGGCCATATCTCAAAATAATTAATGTAAAAAATGTGAAGCAACCATTAGACTAAAATGAGGGAAATTAAAACATTTCCTCTAAAATCAAGAACACAATGATATCTACTCTCTCTCTCCTACTCAACATAGTGCTTGAAGTCTTAGCTACAGCAGTAGAACAAGTGAAGGAGATAAAGGGGACACACGTGGGAAAGGAGGAAGTCAAAGTATCTTTATCTGCAGATAATATGTTTCTATATATAAAAGACAACAAAGATCCCACCAAAAACCTCCTACAGCTCATAAACACATTCAGCAAAATGGCAGAGTACAAAACAAACAGAATCAGTAGGCTCCCTATATACAAATGACAAACATGAAAGAGAAAACAGGTAAAATAATACCACTTGCTATAGCTTCAAAAATATCTTAAAATAAAACAACCGAGGAAGCAAAAGACTTATACAGTGAAAACTTGAAGACACTGAAAAAATAAACTGAATAACATAATAAGCAATCAAAAGAGTTCATATGCTAGTGGATTGGTAGGTTTACTATTATGAGAATGGCCATTATACCAAAATCGATCTTCAGATTCAAGGTAACACCCATCAAAATTTCAACACAATTCTTAAAATATAATCTTAAATTTCACATGGAAACACAAAAGACCAAGGATAATCAAAAACAATTGAGAATAACAAAAATTTCTGGAGGTATCACTATCCCAGATTTCAAATTGATCTACAGAACTATAGTAATAACAACAACTTAGTACTGGTATAGTGATCAATGAAATAAAATTGAGGTCCAACATACAGGCCACATTCTTAAGCCACCTGAATTTTGACAAAGAAGCCAACAGCATATGTTGGAGAAAAGACATCTTGAACAAATGGTTCTACCGAAATTAGATGTCTACATGTAGAAGAATGAAATTACATTCTTGTTTCTTACCCTACACAAAACTCAACTCCAAATGGATCAAAGGCCTCAACATATTATATGCTGAATCTGATAAAGGAGATAGTAGGTGTATCTGTTATTTTTCTGCTGCTATAATGAAATACATGTCCAAAAGCAAGTTAAACAAGAAAGAGTTTATTTTAGCCTATGATTCCAGTGGGATGAGTCCGTCATGGTGGGAAACATGACAGCAGAAAGATATGGTGGCCAAAGCAAACAGCTGAGAGCTCACATTTTCAAATTCAAGCACAAAGCAGAGAGAAAACAGAAAGTAGGGAGAGATGATAAACACTGAAAGCCTGCTATTAGTGGCAAACTTCTTCCAGTAAGGCTCTGCCTCCCAAAGGGGTCATAACCTCCCCCAAACAGTGCCACCAACAGGTACCAAGTATTCAACTATCTGACCCTATGGAGAAATTCTCATTCAAACCACAACAGTCTATTCCCTGACCCTATAGGCTCATAGCCATATCATAATGCAAAATGCGTAGTCCTTCTTCAAAAGTCCCCATAGGCTTTCACAGTGTTAACACTGGTTCACAGTCTAAAGTCTCTTCTGAGACTCAAGGGAATCTCTTAATTGTAATCCCCTTTTAAATCAAAATGTGAATTACATAGTTGTACCATACCAAAGATGAGGATAGTAAAAGAAATACTGGACTAAAGAATAAAACCCAGAAGGGAAAATACTAAATCCTATAGCTCCTTGCTCAATGACTGGGACTTTTGTATACACAGCTTAGATGCTTCTGCCCCTCCAGATAACTTAAGAAAAGCAAAAGGCATTTAAATACAAATAGAAAAATGACATAGTCTCTGGTGATGACATGATTTTATGTTTATGAAAACCCTACAGATGTCACTGAAAATATGGCAAAACTGATAAATTAGTTAAATTACAATGTAAATTTAAATAAGAAAAAAAGTAGCATTTTTAGAAACTAGGAATGGACTTTGTGAAAACAGATATTAAGATACCCCCTTCTATGATAGCACCAGCCATTAAAATGTTTAAGACTAAATTGCACTAAGAAAAATGACATGTGTTTTGAACAACAATAAAAGATTGAGAAAGAAATGTGAAGGAAATGCAAAGAAATGGAAAAAATAGTCTGTGGCTATAGACAGGAGGAATATGTCCATAGCATGCAAGGTTCTGTTCAAGGACAATGCAATCTCTTTGAAAATTTCAGTGTTATTTTCCCACAGAAATAGGGAAGGCAATTCCCAAATTTGAACAGAAACAGTAGATCTGAACAGCAATAGCAACCTCAAACAGAAAGAACAAAGCTAGAGGCGTTATACTGCCTGATTTTAAACATAATATAAACCTGGAATCAAAACAACACAGTGCTAACATAAAAGCAGACACAGAGATAAATCCACATATCTATGGTCTTTTAACAAAGGTGCCAAGAACACACAATGGAAAGAGAACAGTATCTTTGATTTATGAGGCTAGAAGAACAGGCTATCTATATGCAGAGGAATGAAACCTTGATCTCACTTTTTAAAGGAATCAACTCAAAGTAGATTAAAACGTCCACAAAAGAGTACTACCATGAGTCTTGAGGCAACATGGAGTAACACTTCATGATACTGGTCTCGGCACTGACTTATTGAATACAACCCCAAAGCACAGGTACCAAAAACAAAAGAAGCCTACCACCACTACATCAAACCAGAAAGTTCCTGAATGGGAGAAACAGCAAAAAGACAATCCACAGAACAACACATGCAAGTCATACGTCAGAACAGTGGTTACATCCTAAACCTGTATTGCTAAAGCTATAACTGAAATGATAACCATTGAAAAGTAGAGGCATGGAGAGACAGATGCCTCAGATGTTAAGAGCACGGACTGCTCTTCCAGGGGACTCGGGTTCAATTCCTAGTACCCACTGAAGTAGAAAAAAGAAAAAAAAAAAAAAAGGAAAAGTAAGCAAACACCTGAATGAACACATCTAAAAAAAGAGCAAATAAAAAGCCAAGAGGTATGTGAAAATGTGTGTTAGCTACTTATCATCAGTTGAATGTAATGAAAAAAAAAAAACCCCACAGTATCATCTTGCAGTATTAGAATGGCCATTGTCGAAAGCATAGAGGATATGCTGGCACAGATTCATTTCAGTATGATTTCAAAAGCCATTCTCAGAAGTAGTTTCCACACTTACCATTATGCATTCTATAAAATAATGATGAGTACAATGATTAATGCCAGATCCAAGCAATCCCTGGCACTGAAAATAGACAGGAATATAAAGTCTAAAGAAAATCATAATAGATGACGGTTTCATCTGTGTGAAAACCTGTGTCAGAAGATTATATATTTGACAGTGGTTATATTTTCTGCAATGTTTATGTCGGTTTTGTGATAAAATATATAGGTAAAAGACATAAATTGAAGAATTTTATGATGCCAGTGAAAACAGTTCTTAGAAAAAAATCCAATATGAGTCCTTGTATATATTCTTCAAAATATCCAATTAAATTTTACTTCTGTGACATATATTTCCAAAAACAAAAACAGAATTCAATGCTTTTACCTCCTAAGAGTTGTTCTCTATATTGGATCTGAACACACAACTAAAGTCAATCAGAACAAGAAACTACTACTAGATTTGTTCGTTCCCTTTCAACATCCTCTTCCCATACTGAGTATTAAATATATAATTCACTTTATGCATAAAAATAATGTGCTATTCATTACAAAAACTGGTGAAGAGGTGATAAATGTTTGAGAAGATAATATGTTTAATATGATGTAGACATTAGGTAGTTCATATTCAGGAAACACATATGTAATGTACATGTGTATATGTATATGTACATATATGCAATGCATATGATTCTTGTTCTTTTATACATCAGTTATAAATAATATTAGAAATAGAATTAATAAACTCTGTGTACATTCTTCTTCTTCCTTAAAAAACTAATGTATGCCAGGCTGAAATTCAACAAAAGTATGCCATCCTCACCAGAAGTGCATGCCTTACTCAATCAACTGATCACACTTGTGGGAGCTTGCTGAGCCTGAACCTGCAGACCCAGAACTTGCAGGGTCCCTTAGATATGTTTTGTGGTTGTCCGGCTTTGGGTTCTTGCAGCGCTCCTACAGATTGGAATAGGGTATGTAAGGGTGGGTGGGGAGGGGAGACTCTGACCCTTTTGCCTGCCCTTGAGACCCTTTTCCTCCTGCTGGGTTTCCTAGCCCACCTTTGATGCAGAGATTAGTGACTGGCCTTGTTCTATCTTCTTATGCCCTGTTTGAGCAGTAACCCTGGGGAGAGGTCCATGCAGGTGCTGGGGTGTGGTAGATCTGTGGGAGAAGGGAGATGGGGAGCTGAGAGGAGCAGAGGGAGGGGAGGAGGGGGGTCTGATGGGTTATGTGAGAAAAGAAAAATAAATAATTTTTTTAAAATGTCACCCTTTGGATGGAATAAAGTAGTCATAGCAGCTAAACTATGCCTATTCCAGTATTCCTAATTTCTATACAAATAGATTAATTCAGAAAGGGAATGTTTCCAAACCTGCTTTTGCCCACCCTGTCTGCTTGCTAACCTTGCTTCCCCACCTTCACAGGGAGATCAGGCCTTTAATAAACTATGATTATGGGGATCCCAGGAATACCTGGGGAAAAAAACCTCCAGTTAATTTTTTTTAAGTAAAATTTGTATTTGATCTTGGTCACTATGTAATCTAAATCATGATAATTTTTATATCCTATTACCTACATTCTTTCACTCTGGACTTCCTCCAGACCACCATTCATGAGCGGTAGACACATGGATGTGGAGTCCTGCCAGATGAATGCTTTATTTTTCTCAAATGCCTGGCATTTAATCAGTTTTTTATTTCAAAGAGAATGTTCCAAGATCCTGCAGGCACTCAGGAACCAGAGCCTAACAAAGCAGAGGTGGTAAGCCTAAGAGAGATGAGCACCTATTAGACCGAATAGGTAAATTGGAAGCCACTCTTCCCATGATAAGGGTGGGGACTTGATAGAAATTAGCGTTGCTGTTTCCATAATCCTTAGCCATTTGGGGTGTAGGATGAGTCTCCCTGGCAGGTGTTAGATTATTAGGGAAATTAAGCAGATGGCTTTGGCAAACCCCACCTCCCTTTCCTTCTGTTGCCAGGAATTCCACTCCTCTAGCTCAGCTCCACATATGTTTATTTAAAAAGTTCATGCCATTTAAAGAAATGGAATTGGCGTCATTGAGGCATTTCTGGAACCAGGAAAACATAGGATCATCTTCAGTCTCTAAGAACCTTAAGCAAAATTCTTTCTGTTTTTTGTGTCACTCGTAACATGCTACAGCGGATTCCACTGAGGCGGTTCATGTCACTGACTCAGAGGTAGAAAGTGTGTCTACCAGGGGCTCTCTGCAGTGTTCAGTGTACTGGAAAATGGATCTGATAACTTATGTCATCACACAAGGAAGGAGCAGCCAAGCCTCGTGTCTCTGTGGGAGGAAATAGAAAAATAGCATTTTTCAAGAATGGTTCTTCATGCTTGTGAAACCCGGTCCATTTTACTAACATTAGGTCTGTCTTTTAAATGTAGATTCATTTGATTTATCAGCCAGTAAGTCTTAAGAGACAGCTTACCAAGTCTGACAGGATCTCACACAGATGTCTAATTGAGGCAATTAACATAATGAAGCTGGGGGATATGAACTGGAAAAGTTCTAAACATTCAAACCATCCCAACAATAGTAAAGATAATCTGTGCATATATGTGTCCATTATCCTTCTCTATACAGGAATAGTAACTAAAATAATTTATTTTAAATCTTTCACAATGGGGAAAATATACTTTTCAGCAGTGGTATTTGGAACATTCATCATGAACTAAGTATGGGATGCATTAGAGCTACCATAAGAAACAGAACAGGACACAGTCCCTGCGTACAATGAACGTAAGGATAACAAGAAAAAAGAAAATGAATCACAATGAAAGAGGAAAATCTTGCTGCCTGAAATTATATGAGCATCTAGCATCTAGAAAGGAGAATGGAAAACATTTCTTGTGATGCATGATAGCTCATTGGGAATTTCCACATGATAGGTCTCGTCACAGAATCGTAAACTTGAAGGAAACAATGTATAGACGAGGAAAGGAAGTTAGCTCTCCATAGGAAAGATGAGAAGGGGACACAGAGGTGACTGGAGTCACAAGTCACAGCTGAGGTTCAGAGCCTTAAGGATCCTGAACACCTTCAAGGCACGACTACTGAGCAACTCGTCGAGATACTTGACATTTTTGAACAGAGACTGTCACAGATTTGGGTTTTTAATCTAAAGTTATAATTATTAATGTGTATACATATTAGTGAATTTCACTGTGGCCATTTCAAACCTGCATGTACCATACATAGGTCATAACTACCTTCCCTACTACACTCCTTTAGTCTCTCTCCTCTCTTCCCTCCCCTTCAGTTCCCTGACTCTACCCTAGTAGTTCCCTTGCTCTTTTACTATTTTCATATCATCTCTTAAAATTTTTTCTAGCTTGAGTATGAGAGAAAATATGTGACACTTTTGCATCTGATATATTTGCCTAGCATGATGTCTTTACCTCACATGACTTAGGATATCAAATACTGCTAGAATAACCATACCACCAAAAGCAAACTTACAGATTCAAAGTACTCATTATCAAATTACCAGGACTAGGAAACAGATGAATACAGACGTATCGCTACAGGCCAGTAATGCCAGCCCTCAGGAAGAGAAGACAAGAGCATCACAAGTTTCAATACAGTCTGGGCCAGAATGAGAACCTCAACAAAAGGGGAAGCAGGACTTCAGAGATGACTCAGAAGTTAAGAGCACATACTCATATTGCTGAGGACCCAACTTCAGTTCCCAACACCAATGTCAGATGGCTCAAACCTGCCAGCAGCTATAGCTTCAGGGTATCTGACATTATCTTCTGGATTTCGAAAGCACTGCACTCATGTATTCATAAACCATCTCCTATTACATAAACTAAAAATAAAATAAATCTTAAGTAAGCAACGAGACAAACTGAAGGGAGAGAAGAATAGGAGGCAAGAAAGCAAACTGGAAACAACTCTAAAATTTGGATGGATGCACACAAGACCCCAAAAAGCCAAAGGACAGTATTGGAGGTATCACTATTTCTGATTTTTGAGTGTGCTATAACGCTATAAAGCCACAGTAATAATGGGAAGGAGAAGCATGTTATGGCACAAAAACAGTCATATTTCCCAATGGGATAGAAATGGAGTCCAGAAATAAACCTATGGCTACACAATCATCAAAGGAGAAAAAAAAAAAAAACATGATGAAGAAAAGAGGCTCTTTAACAAGTAGTGGTAAGGAAACTCAACATCCATGTATAGAGAATGAAATGAGATCCCTATTTCACACTCTGTACAAAAATAAACAGAAAGTGGGTCAAAGACCTTAATTTAAGAGCTGAAAGTTTGAAACCACTAGAGGAAAACCTTTAAAGATATTGGCACAGATAATTATTTCCTGAATAGAACTCCAATAGCACAGGAAAGAAAAGCAAACATTGACATAAAGGGTTACACTGAACTGAACAGTTTCTTACGGTTTGGAGAGATGACTTAGTGAGTAAGAAGACTTGCTACATAAGCATGGAAACCAGTTTGAATTCCAGTGTCCATATACAGAGCTTTGTATGGCTGTAAAAGTGCCTGTAACCCCAGAGCTCCAGTAGTGCTCTTTTCTCCCCGCCCCCCGCACGAATGTTGTTCAGCCATAAGTAACATTTTCATTTTTAAAACAATGCCCTGACCATCATGTGGAGAATAGATTAGATGCATTTAAAAAGGTTCAGCTTGGGGCAGAGGTTGACGGAATAAAAATTTCATATTATAGCAGTGCTAACAACTTTCTTCCAATAAATATCCTATGAGAGTTACCAGTAGACTCCCCATTACCATTTGTCATTTGTCTGTCTTTTTTTTTTTTTTTTTTTTTTACTATTCCATACTACAGACACCAATGTAATTTTATAAAATAATAAATTCCAAAGATGACATGGGAATTGGTTAGCTCAGTAAGTATCATCATACACACCTACATACACACAAATACAATAGTTTCTCTTTAAGTATAGTTATAATGATAAATAGTACTAATCCTACCATTCATGCACAAATACAGTGGTAGAAAGTATCTTTTGAAATTTTTTAGCACATTATTATACATGTCAGATCTACCTGGCATTGATGTATGTTCAAACTAGGTGAGAGACCACCCAGCCCAATTCCTATTTGCATGGTAGGACTAAGGAGTCCACCATTTTACTCAGCACTCCGCTATTATTAACCAGCTCTGTAGCATTATTTCCTCCCTTATTTTATGCCTACTTTTCTACCAATACATTTCACTAAGTTCTAAAGACTGGGCTATAAAACACTTCCTTTCTTATCTTACTCATATCAAAATAATTAAAGACAAAAAACAATAAAGCTCATTTGAGCTATGCCTTTTACTTTAAAAAAGATTTACTACTTTGACATAGGTCTTCTACTGTATCTTTAGTTGTTTGCTTTTGAGACAAAGTTTCACACGTTAGCCCAGGCTAGCCTCAAAATTATAGCTCCTGCCTCATCCTTCCAAATGCTGGAATTACAGGCACAAACTATTACACCTGGCTTCATACATGTCATTTTATCAGCAAGGCTGGAAAGGGACCTAACTATGACTCTACTGCTCTAGTTCATAAACTTTGCTTCCAACAGCAAATGGGTCCATTCTCTTGTTTGTTTTCTCTTGTTTGGCCAACATTCATCGTCTTCTCTTTTCCAGTGGGAAAACTCATCCATTAAGGAGAAATAATAGACATTGTTCCCTTTCTAGAATATATAAAGCTATAAATAAGCAGAAATGGGTTGTGGTTTTGGGGATCAATGATTATTTGTTAGAATATTCTTATGCTTTTCAAATAACAAGTAAAATTCTCTTTAGCCAAATTTATATACACACAGCCTCTATACCTACATAGCCTTAAAGGGAGTGATGTTTTCAAACTTTGCAATGGGTAAGAAGCAAACAGGTCTGCTCTTATCTTTCCATTTGAGAAAAAAAGTATTACTGAGAAAACTAAGTCAACAACAACAAAATACTTGCTACAATGTTACGCACAGAATTCAAGTATGCTCCTGTTCTTAAGTGGCTCTCTAGAGTGGGGAGAGAGACAGCTCTAAATCATGATCTTCAGGTTGAGATATAAATGACTCACTTACTTCACACCTGCTATAGCATTGAATTTAGCCTGGGGAAAAATGACCATGATAAAGAGACTCAAGAAACTAATGATCACAAAATTCCAGAGAACTCTTCACATTGTTAGCAATAGTGCTATGTCTTCTAATCCATTTCCGTCTAATTTTAAGCTCCACTTATTTCCTCTATATTCAAAAACTTAGAAGGAATTTTTCTTATTCATTACCAAACATACAAATACAAATATGCATATCTATGTATATATACATATACAAATACATATATACAAATCTATGTATACTCTCTTTCTTTCCATTGGAAGATGAAATTTCTGTAATCCTATATATGACATCCTTTATTGCTGTACTGTGTCCATAGACTCCCTCAGACAGGAGTGTGCAAATGTAGCTTTATGTCTTCTGTGTTTTCTACCCTCTTTGGTCAATCCAATCACCCATCATTCCATTCTGTTGAGTACATGAACTCTACCTTACATGATATACAGAAAATGCCTACATTCTCTAGAAGGCTACCGAAATTCAATGAGATTCAGCCTCAGTATGTTCATGACTTCTGGTCCTCCTGTATCCCTCTACTTCATACCTTTGCTGGTCCTTCAGTTCACCCTAGCATAGGCCTCTGACTTCTGACATGCTAGGGCCTTGACCTAGCATCCTCCAGACATCGACATCACTCACTCCCTTATCTGTCCTATTCTTTGCTCACAAATTACTCATGAAATGTTATACTTTAATTGTCCCCTCACTTACCTGTTTCTGTTGCTTGTGATAGCTGTCTTAGTTACAGTTTCTAGTACTGTGATAAAACACCATGACCAAAAGCAACTTAGGGAGGAAGAAGTTTATCTCACCTTAGAGCTTATAAGTCTATCACTAAGTGAGGTCAGAGCAGGAACTCAAGGCAGGGACTTGGAGGAGGCAAGTGATGTAGAGGACATGGAGAAGTGAAGCTTACTGGCTTCCTTCCAGCTTGTTCAGCCTGCTTTCTTACACACGCAAGGATGACCACTCTCTAGGGTTTGCTCCACCAAAAATGATCTGGTACCTCCCACATCAATCACTACTTAAGAAAACCCACTATAACTCGTAAGGCAGAGGCAGGTGGATCGCAGTGAGTTCGAGGCCAGCCTTGTCTACAGAGTGAGTTCCAGGACAGCCAGAGTTATAACAGAGAACCCTATCTGAAAAACCAAAAAACAAGAAAAAAAGAAAGAAAATGCACTATACACTTGCTTACAGACAAGTATTATGGAGGCATTTTTTCATTCAGAGTCTTTATTCCCAGATGACTCTAGCTTGTGACAACCTGAACGTAAACTAGTCAGGTCACTAGATTATTTTACTCTGTGATATTTCTTATCTTCCTCTTAACTTTTAAAACACAAATTGTGTCATCTATTTGTATACTGTACAGTCTGTGTTCTCATATTCCACTAAAGTAAATATTCCCTGAGAACAGGTACTCTTATTAACACACTGTTGCTTTTCGGTTGGCTTTCACTTTATCTACATAGAACATAGAACAAGTATACATATAGGATCTTACCAAATGACTGCCAAATAGATTGAGTAGGTGCAAGAAAAAGATGACAGGAAGGAACACATCAGACTGAAAGAATAACTCATAATTCCCCTATTAAAGAGGACAGCTTATACCGTAGGAAACCAGATCTAGCTGATGTGACTGGGGTGGGATGAAAGCGAGGATGAATGTGGTCCATGTTGCTTTATCTGAAAGGTAAAACAGCTGGAAAGCTGCTAGCTGCTCCCTTTTGTCTTTATGTGTATCCTGCTGAACACTGATGTTTTCTTCTGTAAGGCTACATTAAGGCCTCACCACAAAAAGTACTGAACAAATAGTACATCTCATCTATAGCTGTTTGGGAACTCTATAGACTCTTTGCTGTATAATGGTCTTTATAGTAACTGTTCAGGTCCTCAAAAGGACATCTACTCCTGAGAACTACTCTTTTCAGTTCTTAGTTTTCTTTGCTCATCTCGCTCTTCTGAGAATTCAGCCATTTAAAAAAGTTAATAAACCTTATTGCAATAAGAAAGTCAGTATAGAAACTCTTATTCTTGCCTCTATACCAACTTCATTATAGAGTGGTTTAGTATTGAACCTTCCATTTTCCCCTCTAAAATCATTATGATTCTATATTTTTATATAAAAGGGATGACTTCTCTCAAATAGAGAGATGTCTAATATATAATTTGCATCCACTGGAATTTTTAAGAACTATGATTTGAATGCTGTCCTGACATTCACAGAAAAGAAATACAAAGGCGTTGGGTTACTAGTCATAGATAAACCACAGTTTGTTAGTCAAAATAATAACCTGGCCATAATAACTTATTTTTCTTCTGTTTTCCTGAGTGTTAATTCTAAGAGGACAGACAATGCACAAAGACCAAAGGGCACTTGCACATGTGTAACACTATATAGAGAAGATTAACCCTAAGCTTTGGCAAAGCAGTTTTTATAATAGGCAGTCAGCAGGCTCCACTGCCTTTACCATCCTTGACAGTAACATGTTTGTCCTTTGCACCAGAATGACCAAACCTCTTCATCTCCCATGACTATTTTCTAGACAAAGGGAAGTTAGAATATTTCTTACAAGATATGCAGATGTGGGAGAGTCTTCTAAAGGGATATCTTCTTACAGTACCTTTTCCTCATTATTATACTATCTGACTTCCTATGAAATTCTCATGAAGAAGCCAATCCAGAGCTAATTTTCTTCTTTTTTAAAAATTTTATTTCTTTTTCTTCTTTCATATAATACATAGCAACAACCCTCCTACCCTCCCTCCATTCCTCCAAACTTCCCCCATCTTCCCTCTCCTGCTACTTTATACCCCCTCACCCTCATCCACTCACCCCTGCCCCATTTCTCCCCATGGAAGAGAGCAGTCCTCCCAGGGTTATTGCTCAAACAGGGCACTACAAATGGGATAAGGCCAGGCACCAGTCCCTACTTTGAGGGTGGACTGGCAACCCAGCTGGAGAAAATGGGTCCCAAGGGCAGGCAAAAGCATCAGAGAACCCCCACATACACTCTAGCCTATAGGACCTCCACAATAACACCAAGCCAGACAAACACATGACATATCTAGGATACCCTGAAGGTCCTTTTATTTGCCACTTCAGGCAGTGCTACTCTTCTTAATTTGTCTGATAGAAGCTGGGGTAGGGGGTAATTCCTATGTCCAATTTGTCTTATGCAGCATTAGACTGAGTTTAGTACCAATGGACTGAAAGCAAAATTAGTGACCTCAATCAAACCTCTTGGGCTCTTATGAATTAGCTAAACAAATCTCCTAAGTCTTCCACTTCTGTATTGACTTTTTGGCTTGTTTGGGTCATTTATCCAGAATGCCTTAGCATTTGCACAGACTCTGACTAGTTTTATGATAGAAAATAGTGGCCCTGTCTAAAGCAGTAGTTCTAAAGTTGTGGTGACCCCAACCATAAAATTATTTTTGTTGCTACATCATAACTGTAATTTTGCTACTATTATCATTTGTGATGTAAACATCTGATATGCAGATGGTCATAGGCAATCCCTGTGAAAGGATCATTCAATCCCCAAAGACGTCTTGACCTATTGGTTGAGAAACACTGATCTAAAACAATCATGGTCAGTCAGCAGAAACCAATTTGATTCTTTTTCAGCAAATGTCTTCATGGATCACTTCAGCAGAAGTCAGCAATCGATTTTGTCCCACTATTTCTAATTGGAGGATATCCAAGGCACAGATAACTACCATAGTCTGCTTATAAATAGTGTCTAAATAGAGCTCCTTTATGCCCACTGCACATGTGTGTACATGCTACCTGCGAGAAAAGTAAGAGAGTCTTAGCTTTGCATTGCGGCATAGTTCTCAAGGATTTGGTTCCCTTGGAAAGACATCATAACTTGCACTTGTGTATCCTAAGTATTACCTATATTGCTTCTATGTAAAAGTATTTAGAGCTTTTCACATGGCCTCTTAACTGGCTGAACATGCTAACACTTCCAGTTCAGTTTGAAAAACCTAGTCAGCCCTCATTTGGAGGGTTTGTGTGAAGTCAGTCAGTCCTACATGTGTTTTCTGTTCCTTCTACAAGCTGAATGGCATTTGTTTGCCGGAAATGATTATGCCACAGCAGCAATAATACAACCTGGAACCATAGCGGTAATGGTTAAGCTCTACCAGCAACTCGGATCAGGAGGGTCTGTAGTTAGTTATTATTTCTGTCTTCCCGCGCACCTTCGCCACAGCCCTAACCCAGCCGGGAGCTGGCTGGGAAGCCACTTGTTTCCCCACCCTGGCCAGGGGTGAAAGACTCAAGCAGAAAGCTGTGGGAAAGCACCTGAAAGCCATGAGGACAGACCGCGGGGGCTGCCTGATCCCCGCTTGCTGAGAACCGATGGGACGTGAAAAGAAATCCCAGGAGTCCGGAATCTGATGGATGAGAGACTCGAAACTCCTTTATTCCAAATGCTCTTCCCAATAAATAACCTCTTTCCCTGGGGAAGGGCGGGGATTTCTCCCTTGGGCGGGGAAGCCTTAATTAGCATGGCAGGGGAGGGGCGGGGCGTTCCTAAACAAGGGACCCGCCCCAATGCAGATAAACATGTTCATTTAGCATCTTGTGAAGCAAGCAAGTTGTATTAATATTTTTGGCCAGAGACCTCCGTGGGCTAGAGAGGAGAAGGATACCTCCGTGTCTCAGCCCACCTCGTCAGGAAGTGGGGGCACATTTTGGTCTCACTTCTGCAACCCTCCAGCCAGGAGTCCCACAGTTAGTCTCCTAGCAATGAATTAGGGCAACATCCTAATCAATGGCTAGTAGGAACCACCAGTCTAGCTTAGAGTAACAGTTTCTGCATCAGAAATGTAAGCTTGTGTGTATGTTACAATGTCTGACAGGAGCAATTACAGTGTTGATAGGGTAGATTTGGTTGGGTGTTTAATTTTAGTGGTTCCACCCCAAATCAGGGTCTTGCTGTGTAGCTACACTTCAACGCTGTAATATGTAGCTATGAACTGCTACCCCTATTCTTGATCTCAAGGAGAGAGATCTTGAATCTGCTGCCTGTACTTTGCTAAGTGACATGCCGAACACTTTGGCTGCTGAGAACAATGTAAAAGTCAGTAAAAAATGTAACAATGATCCTCAAGGATTTAATGTCCAGAGCACACAGACTAACCATGAGTTATAGCCACTGATTAGGGTGAACGGCATTCATTTTCTGCAGGACCACTGAGAATGGATAGCCTCAGTAACTGAAGAGATGCTGGACTCAGATCAGCCAGTCCATTAGTGGATGGGGTCGAGCCATGGAGGGGACCACAGTTCTGAATTGAGAACTCCACAGTAGTTGACAAATGACAAAACTTGCAAGAGGAACTTCTGCATAAAGCAATTTGCCTCTAAAAGAGATTCAATGTAGCAAAGCTATTGGTCATTCAAAGCAGATATTAGGCTTATGGGACTCTAAAATGGACATAGACTTCCGACACTGGCCTTATTTGCAGGATGCTGGTTGATGGGTTAGCTTTATAAAAGGCTAAGCATAGCAGTGCAATCATCCCCTGTTCCCTAAAGAGCTCAGTCAGTCCCCAGTTCCTAAAGTGTCCAATAAGGTCTTAGGCCCTGGAGATTCTGCCGTTTTTCCAACTGAAAGACAAAACTGTAAATCCATTCACAGTTCAAAAGCACCACTTTATAAGAAATCTTATGCATTTTGTCAGGGTTTGCCAGTTACCCCTGCTGGAGGAAGTGTGTGTTAATATCACAGGCAGTAAGTACATGAACCATGAATGTTCTCTCTGACAACATAGATATAGGGGAAAATTTGGAAATGAAATATAGAAGCATTTGTGATAAACTTTGACTTACTGTGTGTAAACAGAGGGATGTTCAAGTTACCCTTGGGAGAGCATTAACAGCATAAGTTGGAGACCATACCACGTAAGTAAGAAGTATCCAGGATGCTTTGGTATGGCAAGATAGGCATGGTTAGTGCGTAAGACCGCACACCAAGTACTATCAATCTAATCAGTGGATTCCATCACACACAATGTCTACAACTGCCAGGGTATGGGAGCAGTAACTGACTGGAATTGGTGATTGAATTCACTGTGAACCCGCAGCACTTGTTAGGTTTTTGTTTGTTTGTTTGTGTTTTCCTAGCTGTAGCAGGTCTTTGTACTGAGATTTTGCATCTCTTATCACCCTTTCTACCTCAAATTCTTCATTAAGGGAGTGGCTTATTTTCTAAGATGCTACGCTAGATATTTTATGCCTTAGGGAGGACAGAGATGCAAGATTAAGAACAATTTCCGATTTCTATACCTCATTAGATGTTCTCTGTATTCAGCTCTTCCCAGACAACACAGCCAAGAATGTCTTGCCTGACCACCAAGGAAATATAATCATGTAATACATTAATGTCTCCCATACAATTAGACTTGGGAGAACCTACAAAAGCACAGTGAACAGCTTGAGATGACATTTGCTCCTTATTTCTACTGAGAACATCTTCCAAAGCCCATTAGCTGAATCCAGGAATGTTTTCATGCCATAGGTCAGCAGAGGATAATTGTATGGAAGTCAGATATCTCCTTGTTCCAAAATTTCTAAACACTCACTAAATGTAAGTATATGTCCCAATTCCTTGATGAGGATGAAGACACTTTAAACTCCACTTAAAATATGCTTTCTCCTTAAACCAGTTGATGTAAAAGAAGAGATAAGGACTGAGCTGCAGATAGTAGTCTACAGCTATAATCATAGCCCTTGGGGAAGTGGAGGCAGGATGATCAGGGATCAAGGTCATTCTTGGCTGCAGCAGGCATTTTAAGGCTAGCCTGAGGTCCATGAAACCCCCATCATAAAAGAAGAAAGTCAGAAAGAAAGACACACAAAGACACACACACACACACACACACACACACACACACACACACAGTGAGAGAGTTAAATGAGGCTTCATTTTACCTTGAATCTTTTTTCCTTTTTTGTTTTTTTGAGATAGGGTTTCTCTGTTCTATCCCTGGCTGTCCTGGAACTCACTCACTCTGTAGACCAGGCTGGCCTTGAACTCACAGAGATCCACCTGCCTCTGTCTCTGCCTCTGGAATGCTAAAGAGCACAGGTGACAAATTTCTTCATTGAGGACTAGAAGCAGAAGAAAAGAAATACTAACACCTGGATGGGCTTCTTTATTTTCCCCTTTTATTCTGTCTTGGTGCAAACTTGTGGGATGGTACCAATCACATGGAAGGTGGTTGGTTGGCTCTTTATTTCTCTCTGGAAATGCTTCATAGATACCCACTTAGTTATGCCTTACTATTGCATAGATGGCTCTAAATTCAGTCAAGTTGGCAATAAAGATCAGCTGTCATGCTAGAGAAACTTTCCAGAGAGATGAGCTCACTGCAGGATTTATATAGATTTTATTGGGTCAGGTTCTGTTTCCCCTAAAAGTTCCTTTTTATCAGCATTAATCAGAGCAGTGAAAATCACAATACTTATCAGTGTTTCTTTTATGTTTGCCCAGGAGTTTTACTATTTCAGAGAAAGTTTCTTGAGAAAATATTCCTTAAAAGAAAGAAACCAGCATCTACTGTAAATAAAAATTAAAAAAAAAACACTAAACAACACAAATAACAATCTCAGTCCTTATATTATTTTCAAAGTAACCTTAAGCCAGGTACAGTTGCAGTTAGCTTGACAGACTGGGAAAGAATAGGCAGCAAAATGGTCCAGCCATTGTCATTCTTTTATCATATTCCATACTCTCATAGTCCCAGAGAAACAGCCAAAGTTCAAACAATTAGCCTGCTTCATTTGCTAGCCTAGGGTAAGGTTTAGTAAGAGTCACTGCAATGCAGTGGATCTGAGCTGGCCATCAGATTTTTTAGCAAGTTCCTCTGCCAAAACAATTGTGAGCAGCAATGACATACCATTTTAGTGATGGCTTCGAGTCTGCTTCCCAGTACTGTCAACCTGCATCCAACTTTTGAGTTTATTCTCACTGATATTCAAAAGTGAAAGCACGTTTATCATCTCATTTCTTCGATTTAGTCAACATGTCCACTACCATCTCCACAGATTGTCCACAAATCTTTACTCCCAGTGCACAGTCCTCACCTTTTAGATTCTCAAAATTCATCCTCCACACACAGGTGCACATGTACCCACAGGTACCCATATACGTGTGAAAATATATACACATGGGCAATACAAAGAAAAACAGAAAGTCATGTCTTTTTCAGTAGCCTACCCTCATCATCAAACTCTCAATGATTGTAATGGTTCTGAAATCCTATTCCACATACAAGCTACAAATTGATCTTCCTCACGTTCAAGGATATGGGTAGATGGTATTTGACTTTAGGTCACTGCTAAAAGCCAGTTGCTTTAATCAATAGCAAAAGCTAGAGAATATGTACCTCTGTGTCAGTGTCCTGTTCTTCAGGTCCCACAGGCAAATACAAAGAAAGCCAGGAGACACTTGCACATGCAGTAAGTTACATAGAAGCAGACCCTGGAGCCTTGGTTAATCATACTTAGGGGGCATACCTGTATTTTGACACTGAAGTAAACTTGCACTTTGTTGTAAAGTGGAACACTCTCTCTATGCCCAAGGTTCCTCTTTGAGGAAGGATGAGTCAGTGGCTTGCTCACAGACTTGTAAACTACCTTGACAATATTTTCTCCTGCAAATGAGCTTACACAATAGCACTTTTGCTTTCCCAACTCCTGTCCCAGCGTGTACTATCTGTTAACTTGCCCAACTGTAATACTGAGTGCCCGAATTTGCCAGGTGTCCTCTCATCAGTTTCTGAAAACACAGGCACTCATGACCCTATCACGCTAAATGGGTGTGGCTACATACCCTGTACCATAGAGCTGGGGAATGGGAGCAGGAAGTGGGAGGATCAGTGGGACTTTTGCTGTTCATCAGTCTAGACAAAACATAGAAGCTCCAGTTTCAGTCCAGATCCGGTCTCAAAGATATAAGGCAAAGAAGAATAGAAGATGACTCCTAAAGTTCTTCTTTGGCCTCTACAGTATGTTCTAATATGTAAGTGTGTGTACACACAGGTGTGTGTGCGCGTGTACACACACACACACACACACACACACACACACAAATGATGCTGAAAGATCCAGTCAAATGCATTGCCTATTGGATTTGAGAACTTGAAGATTCTTGGCCACCTGACCAAGAACAAATTCAGGAGGGGGTTGGGAAGACATCAACTGGAGTGACTATAGCTCAAGATAGTACAACAATATCTTGAAATAATGAACTTAGACAATTTGATAACTTTTTTCTGCTATAGATGCAAAGAAATGGAACATTACCTAGAAAACTAGCCTGAGTTAAGAAACTGTATCTATCTCTCTATCATCTATCTACAATCTATCACCAATCATTTGTGTGAATATGTGTGTGATTAAGTTATACCTTGAATGTAACAATTCAGAAAGAAAGACAGGATTTCTAGAATAATGCTCCAAGTGAGTGAAATGATGGGACCCAGGACCCAAGTGGAATTTTCAGCTGTAGAAAGGGGTGGTGGCCTCAATGGGGAAATGTAGGCAGAAGGCAATCAATGCTCATAATCAAGATACTTGGACATTCTCTTTCCCTGATTACAGTTTTCTATATGAAATAGGGCAGGATGCGAATAGGAGACCAGGTATTTCAGATTTGAGGCAAAGAGAGAACCCCTGACATGGTCACAGCAGGGAGTATCAGAAGAATAGGGTTAAGAAAACATACCAAGATGGCTAGAAGGCACCCAGGCTAGATTTGAGTAAGGACATTATAAGTTTATGTGGATGCCATTCCATGAGGCTTTTAGTGTTTGCTTTGCCAACTTGAGTTGTCTGGCTGTAGTGCAGAGTAAACAAGGAAATTTTAGTGCAGGATTTTGACTTGGTCCTATTTAAAGAACAGTGGTTTGGATGAGTGATATACCTCAGTTGGTAAAGATTCTTGATAGTAAGTCTGATGATCTAAGCGGGTCACAGATTTTCCTCTGATTTGCTTACTCTCTTTCAATCTCTCTTTCTCCCCCTACCCTCAATATTCTAAAAGGATTATTAGGAGGGAAAGAGATGCTATGGTTTGAGTATGAAATGTTTCTAGACTCCTGTGTTTAAACATGTGGTTCCCAGCTAGTGGTGCGATTTGGGACATGGGTCATTACCAGAACAAAGAGGGTCCTAGGAAATGGGGATGAGACACATGAGTTTCAGCCTGGTCCTGGTTCTGCCCAAGTCTCTGCTTCTGGGTAGGCACCTGGATCAAGGAACTGCTGTGCTCATTCCTCTTGGTCTCATGACTCCATCATCCTGATAGACTGCATCCCCTCAGTCTGTGATCCCAACTACATTGTTGTTCCTCCTTTAAATTGCTTCTTGTTAGGTATTTGTTCACAGTTATAAGAAAATTAGCTAGAAAGAGAGTAGGGAGAGAAAGTGCCATGGAAAGCCGTGGGCTACGGTTCAAGAATTTCATATACCACAGGCTTCAATTCATGGATTTCCTTATATGCCAGTTAATAAATATTTGCCCTTCCTTTAGCCCCCTGCAATAGTGAAGAACATTCCAGATTTAATTCTGATTGACCTGGAGTGAGAGCTTAACCTGCTGCCTTCTCCTATACCAGAGGGAATGTGTTATATTGTAAAATGGTGCCAAAAACTCTGGGTATTCCATGGTCTTTAATTCTCAACAAATAGGTTTATTCTACTTCATTTAATGTAGGGTAGGGTGGATGAAGTGAGGAAGAGCAACAGGTAAAGAAGCTCGATGTCCTCAAGCTGAAGCATTTTAAGTCAGTTGCCTGTGACTCAGCATCCATAGGTGTGGATGCAAATGTAACCACTATACATTTAGTTTTTCCCAAACACCATTGACTAACAAATTAGACTTAAGTTACTGTGTATTCTGCGGAGCATCTCAGTGTTTCTCATTTTCCTAACACATTCCCTGATTTTGATCATCTGGTCCTGATAGTGAAGACAGGGATGGACATAACCCATTGCAGATAAAGTTTGTTTCTCAGGAAACATTCCAACTCCCCTCCCCCAACAAAATGTATCCCCATGTGAAGTTTTAGTGCCTTCTAACCTCCCAGTGAGTAGCAGATTTAAGGCCTGTCACTCACTGTCACTGGGGTATTCAGAATCTACTCTGAAGTTCCCTGGAATGGAGAGGGAAAATCCTCAGGTGAGAAAGTAGAGCAGATGGGCAGTTTGCAGAGACAGAGATATGCTTCAAGATTGCAGACTCACATGTGACATGCACAATCTTGTAAGAATTCATTTAAAGTGTTTGAATCTACCCAAATACTATTATTGTTATAAGGATAATAAAAATACTTGAGTACAAGTAAACATTCACAGAAAGAATGTGACTAAGCATCCTGTTGAGTCTATTGGATACGATTCTGGAAGTACAGAACTAAGACAGTGCCTTTTCTGTAAATAAGGTCTAGCCAACTCGTGTGGGTTCATTAATTGCAATGTTTGGGGTGTTCTGAACTCATTTTCTGATTTAAGAAAAGTCCATAACAATATTTACTGCAAATAAAAATGGCAGAAAATATAACTATGCCCCCCAGAGACTAATAAAATTGCAACTACAATAATTACTGACAGTTCACAAGACAGCCATCAACTCCAAGATTACCACAGAGAAGCATTTAGTGAACGCATTGAATCAGCCTGGCTGCCTCTTAAACAGTTCAGTGAGTCTGATGACTGCTGTGTTCCTCAACGTTTAAGAGATACATTTTTGCTATTTTGCTTAGGCCACTAAACCTCGAGAGCACGTGGAAAGACTGGTAGAAAGATTTGAGGAGTTAGTGGTGTGAAACTGAGAGGCAGCAAAGGGACTGGTTCTTCCTGTCTTACCTTTAAGCCTTCACATCTGAGTGACTGTCCTTGGAGAAAAATCTTGAGTTAACACACGTATGGAATAAGGAATCAGGGCCTGTGAACTGCAGTAAAACTAAGCACAACTCTAGCATGTTTTAACAAAGAGGTATGGTGACACAAGGAGAAACTCCACCGTGAGGGCAGAAAGAGCTTCAGGCAATCATCAGGTGATGCAGGAGTTCATGGTATTAATAAATGTTGACTGTCCACGATCCCTGTGTGAATACCGTCAAGTGCTAATAAACCTTCCAAAAGATTCATTATGTAGATCTCAAAAGGAATAGGAATATTAATACTCGCAAAATCTTGCTTTGTTTGTTTTTCAGTGCTAAGGATGGAATTCAGGGCCACATGCTTATTAAGTGTTTCTAGCACAGAGCTGCACGTCTGGTCCTCAAAAGTATTTTTAAACATTTATTTTATGTGTATGAGTATTTACCTGCAAGTGCACTACCTGTGTGCTTGATGTCAGAAGAAGACATCAGATCTCTTGGAACTGGAGTTATAGATAGTTTTGAGTGACTATGGGGTTGATGGAAACTGAATTCAGGTTCTCTCTAAGAGCAATAAGTACTCTTAGCCACTGGGATATATCTCTAGCCCCTCACAAAAATCTCTTTACTCTTGGCAGTATAGGACTTTCCCAGTTTTCTAGAGAAATATGGCATTTCTCTTATGTTTTAGAATGTTCTTCAAATATAATATTCATGAAAGATACCTGGAGAATACACTTTGCTGCATCACCCAGTTTTAAAAAATAATAATAAAGTTCTTTGGGCATAAAATATGAGAGTCTGAACATTTTAAATTCTGTCAAGGCTGCCTCTGCTCCTGGAGGGATTTGTCTTTTAGTAGTAAGCTTTAAACAGTGGGTCTCCAATGTGCTCCTGGGATCAGGAACTATATCACTATAAGTCTTATAAGTTTAGCCTTGCACTTCACCTAAGACTAGTGAATTGGGAACCTTGGAGTGGAGTTCAGGATTTTGTTTTATTAAACCCTCCAGGTCATTCTGATACTCACTGCTGTTTGGCTTAGGAATTATATGTGTAAACATTCTTTTCATGTCCATTTATCATACCATGTGATATTGACTATTATGGCTTTAAGAAAAACTGGAAGGAGATGAACGAGAGATAGTAAGAAGCAGTGTGTTTTAGCAGTTTTCTTGTTGAAAAAAGAGGAATAAAAGCAAGTCAGTTAAGAATACTTTAGTAAAAAGATGTACATGGCAAGATAACTGGAGAATTGGTAGTACAGTCTGATTGTGGCAGAGAGAGGGGAATTGGGACTCTAGGAATAATACCAGCAGGAAAGGCAAGTAGAAAGGAGGAGAACACAGAATCTGCAGAAGGAGGGTGGTGTGAACCTTTAGCAGTTCTCCTTTGATTATTAACGGACTCTTTATTACAAAGCAGAATGTCAGCCATGGGAAGAGGTCAGGCATTTGGAGGTGTGAGGAGAAAGAAGAAATAAGAGAACCTTTTAGAAGTATGAATTGGCTTAGGAGATGTTAAAGAACCATGGCACTGCTGTCTTGTAGCATTTGGACAAATGATATATGGTAGTTGTACTAAGTAGAGTAGGGAGCTGAAACAGTTCCTGAAGCCCATGAAGGCTTTTTGTTTTCCTCTTCCTTGTTATGGTCTAGAGAGATTGTGTGTGTGGGGGTGTGTGCTCTGAGTAATCTTTTCTTCAAGTTTTTTCAACCACACACACTTCCTCCTCCAACCCCCAGCTTCAATGCTGTTCACTGAAACTTCTTTGTGGATTCAGCATGTGGATTCAGCAGAAGAAAAGAGAGTATGGGCAGCACCACCCATTGCCAGGAGTCAGGCTGGAGTTACTCTATAGCATTTCTGCCCTAATCTCTGACTAGAAATCAACCCCAAGGCCACTCAGCTGTCAAGGAGAATAGCAACAACATAGTATTTGCTGGATATTGGCATGTCTGACAGCATCATGGGTTTTAGGAATGAACCTAGAGGAATCAGTCAGATACAAGCAGAGGAGTATGTATTCAGATGGACACCATAAGTGACCTTGCCATTCCATTTGAGATGAGAAGAAGGGAAGAGGAGATTCAGATGAAGGAAGTAATGAAGTAGCAAGATCTCTGGTCAAAGTTTTAAATATATTATTATTTACTAGTACAGGAAAGTTTAAGAGAGTTCTCTTGGATGAAAGTGACATTGACAGCTGCCACATTTGTCTGGGTAGCCAATTCGAGCCACCTAAATTGGCCAAGCTAATTCTCCAGTTACTGACATCTTTCATGACAGAAAAAACAAGTCCATCAATGAGTACTTGATGAACAGAGAACTTTGTGGTATCTTTGATGATGATACATTAAAATATTTGCCCAGGTTTTCTCCTTACCTTAATTTGGATTCCTTTATTCTCCAAAGAAACAATGCAAAGGATGCAAGACTACTTTCATTGGTTTTGGGAACATCCAGCTCAGGTGAAAAGTTTTAATTTTATTGTCAACATTAAAGTACATGTAAAGTTAAAATATACTTGTTGCCATGAATATAAAGCCAACAAATAAGTAGGCAAGATGAAACCCCGCCAGCTAGAGCAGCATATACAAAATGGTTCAATAGAATCTCAAACAGCTAATGTAAAGGGTGGTACAAAATGATAAGCCATTCGATTTTTTTAATATCTCTTCTATATCTTTGCTAGTCAATATTTGACTGAAGGAGAATTTACACAATGAAACAATATCGTGTGGCAGTTTCTTCTGAGATCAAACATTCCATCTCAAGGGAATAAGGCTATAGGCTCAGAGGTCGCAGCTCTATCATAATTTTATTGTCACCATAATTCCACTTTCTACCTATTGTTAACTCTTAGAATATTCCCTTTAAAATAACACTTTGTAGGTATAGGGTACATACATGTGTGTGCCCATGCACCTGTGGAGGCCAAGGGATGATGACAAGTATTCTGCCATATCATTCTCGGCCTTTAATTCTTACAGACAAGCTGTTTACATTTGCAGCAAATCACAGGTTGTTGGGGTTGAGGGTAGTGGGAATTCAAATAACCCCCAATAGAAGATCAGCAGAAACATATAGGTAATAGTGAGTAGTGCTATACTAAGTACATTTTGCTGTACCCACTTGGTTCTGACATCTTGCGTAACGTAAGACATACCATGACTTTAAATGCTGCTCTAACTAGGATGCAGTGTTCCTCTATTCATGGGGGTTCATATGTCATTCTTGCTGGAAGACTTCATTAGTGTGGATAAAGTTCCTGAATGATCTTAGAATTCCACTTATCTGAAGTAGGTCTCCACTTGAGAGAGCTGTTCCTTCTGTACCATTCATAGTACTGGTGATGCTGCATATTTCACAATAATGATAATAACGTCTCCTGCCTATTTGGGTGAACTTCTAGAACCATCCTGAGAGTTCTGACATCAGTTGTTTTGGAAACTTACCTTACTGTGTCAGTGACAGTAACAGCCTAGCTGCTCTCTTGCTAGCATGAAAGGGAAGATGCTGTAACTTTAAAGGACATTTTAATTTTAGAGATAAATCAACATAAATGTAATAATTTAAACAATTTAAAGAAATATATCATTTTAGTATTTCAATCTTTAAAATATAGGGGCAAATGGAGTATTTTTAATCAATGCATTCATTGTGTTCCTATTATGTATACATTTGTAGAACAAATAAAATCAAGGTGGTTAATAAATTCTGATGTGAGTTTTGTTTTTTTTTTTTTTTTTTTTTTTTTTTTAGTAGTTTGATATTAGTCATCAACCATTCAGTTTTAGTGGTAGCAGTATGTTACACTGGAGTAATACAGTGGAGCAGAGCATAGACTTTGGAGCAGGTAGCCTGGGTATAAAACCCAACTTTGCTATTCATTAGTGTCATGGCACTGCTCATCTCACTTAGGCTGGGTGTTTTAGTTTCCTCATTTTAAAGAGTACCAACTATGGGAAATTGCTAGGACTAAGTACTTAGAGCAGTGCTTGAACACAGAAGGACTTTGTGTAATAACAGCCTTATATTGGGTGATATAGGTAATTGGTAATACTTGTTAGTAATTTGTAATAATAATGGCCCTATATTGTGTGATAACAGCTCTATATTTTGCAACACACTACACATTTTATCTGTTCCTTGAGACTTCACCCAAAGAATTTGCATATTGTTACTTAGTACACTATAGAAGCACATATTTCCCTTATCAATAATAAGAGTTTAATAACTTAATTTAATGTTTGACTTTCTTGGACATTGTGTTAGAGTATGTGTAGTATTATTGCCAATTTTCACAATAAAAATAATAACAAAAACCTTTTGTCCTCATACATAGAGGAAAACACAAATCACCCAGATGAATTTCTACTGCATCTTTTACTATTTTATTCAATGTAGGAAAAACAATGAGTGTGACTAGATTAGACATTTGTGGAAACACAGGGGTCGCAGCTTGCAATAAAAGACACAGATCTAAATACCGAATATTTAAATTTAAATATTTAAATTCTAACATACAATGTATTGATAGTAAATATGCATTTAATTACAAATTAATTGATGTTCTTTCTGAAGATTTAGTGCTTATGTACTTTCAAAAATTTGACTTGCTCAAGTCTACAATATTTATTTGCCCAAGAATTGAACCAAAAATATATACTAATGTTCAAATGAAATACTCTTGTACTCTTAACCATTTTGGTTCATCTGTTTTAAATATCTAAAGAGTTGATTTATCAAAAAAAATTTTTTCCTTTGTAAATAAAATATCCCTGTGGTTGGTGGAAGGCTCAGCAAGTAAAGGCACTTGCCACCAAGACTGAAGACCTAAATTTAATCCCTGGTACCTATGGAGTAGAAGTAAGAGTCCCCTCAACTTGCCTTCTGGCATCCACATGCATGCCCTGTATCATGTTCATACAGGCATAAATCGATAAATGTAATTTTAAATCCTTAAAGAATGGAGAGAGAGATATTCCAACTAACCTTTGATGCAGTGATTAGTCAGTGGAATTTTGTCATATAATTAACTGTACAAAATTACTAGACCTAGTCAGAATTCAATACTGAGTACTTACTGAATACTTAAGAGTCAATTTAACTCTGTGCTAAGTTTTTTTCAGGCTGAGAGAAATCTAAGCTATGTGTTAGTTAGATTAATATTGAATTGATAGTAAAATCTACCACAAAACAAATTATACAAGACACACTCCCTTTAAATGCTACTGTTATAAGGTATTATTGCTATAGGGGTTGAAACCATGTAATATATTAGTATTCAAGTATATTAATTGAAGGATAAATGATAAATATTTGGTACATGGAAACTTCCAAAGGGAAGTGATTTGGAGCCTTTACAGAGCATTTCACAAATGAGGTAATATTGAAGAATGTAAAGAATATTAACAAAGAGACTGCAGAGAGTTCTTGGGAAATCTATGGAACATAGAAAATCCATAGACATAATGGTGACAGTCCTTGGGGACAGAAGGAGGAAAAATGGTATCAATATCCTTATTCAGATGCATTTTCTGAGTGAGATAATAAGAAAGAATATTTAATATTAAATATTGAACCAACATGTACAGACCCTTCAAAGTGACTTTCGAGGAACTTATACACTATTAAAAGCTGCCAAAAATTCTTGAATACACTAGTAATGTTCTAAAGCTCAAACTTAGAGATATACATAGGTGATTAGGTCAAGACAAGGACGGACATAGGAAGAGCAGTTAGAAGTCAGAGTAGAACTAATTGCCTGTTGTCTTTGGAGGGCAATCTTTATCTATTCCCAAAATAAACATTAGGCAGAGTTGTGCATTCATAGCATTGGAAGATCCTTTTTCTTTGGACATTCTGCTCATTTGTTTTCTCTTTCTTGAAACAGTGAGTTGAAATCTCTTGATTCAGATAAATTACATCTCAGTCTCTTATTCACAGACAGTATCTCTGAATGTTTTCTAAAGGTGAGCACTACAAATTATAGAAGAACAAACCTGGCATTGTTTCCAGGGAAAAATGCAGAATCAACTGCCTTATAGAATACTTAATGTGGAAGACGTGCACTTTAAAGTGCCAACATGGGCTCATAAATAGAAAGGCTCGGGAAAAATCTAATTGCTTTTTATGGCAAGGCTGTCAAGAGAAGAGGAGGTACTAGAATACTGAATCCAACTTCCAATGAAGCAATTCTCCCTGTGCATCTGGTGAGCTGTCACCATGAATGGCAATTAGGATAAATGACGGTGTTTGACAAGTATAACCTGGAGGGAAGTTTAAGAAAATCTGTAGAGCTTTATCGTTGGTTTTACCAATGACAATGTGTCACATTCCTAGATCACGTCAATAGATTTAGATACTGAGGAGAACCAAGTGTTTTAAGACAGTAAGAGAAACTCTCATTCCTTGATTCGGGCAACCTCTTGCACAAGCAGAGACTGAGAACACTTGAATGTTGAAGAAATAATGAAAGGAATAGCAATGTCGGCATTTCATTTACTCTAGCAATCTATTTCACTAAACGGCCAGTTTAGGAAATCTTATAGATTATTTCAAGCAGCGAAAACTCAAGCAATAAGTGAGGGAGAGAGATACAATGAAATAAAAATTATCTTCCAAGTACCCTGTCATCGGTAACTACTGGAGAGAAGCAGAACTCTCTCTGCCCTTACAGGAATTTGTGGAGTTGCTGGCTCCGCCTGTTGGGAGACTAAGATCATAAGGTAATCTCCCTCAGACTGGCGCTGCATTCAGTGTTAAGACCTCTGGACGAGGCTTTTACTTACTGTTTTTATCGCTAGCACCTGGAAGGAAACACACACTTTCAATGTAGAGCTTCCCCAACCACTAAAAGCTCTCAGAGTAGCTGCTCGCTTTGACATGCAGCATACAGTTCAGAATCCTTCAAATCTATGGTGTTGGGAGCTGACAATCACAGTGGAGACTAAGCTGTGTTTGCAGCAGGTTGCAGATTTACAGCACCCAGTGGCACCAGCTTTCTTACATTATTACACAGGAGAGGGAACATGAATGAGGTCTTAATTTCTATTTTGGCCACACCCAATGTCTCTCTCTTTTGTTTAATTGGAAAATAAAACCTAAGTTGAGAAGGCCAGAAACTGAAATTGCTAATTACTAACTTGGGACTTGCCATAATAATAATAATAAAAAAAAAGTAATGATCTTTTTATAATCTTGTCACTACCTGAAAGGAATCTCTCTTCACTGCAGATTCCTGCTATTCACAGAGCTTTGTGTTATGTCTCTCATTCTTAATAATTCAAGGACCTTTTTTGTTTCCTATTTATTATTTGGAAGTACCCACTGTGAAATCATTAATGAATATTCAGGTTGCTCATATCTCCCGGCTGTCCCTCTTAATTTCTTCCATATGCTGACAACTGGAGACTAAAGCAATCAAGACTTGAAAAGTACACCCTTGAAGGGTGACAATACAATTTGCTTACACAATTGCATAAAATGCCCCTATAAATATTATGAGCAAAAAATGTACATATTTTATTTTGCCATGTCTTATAAGTGCTCATTCAGCAATTACCTAGCTCTGTTCACAAGGTAAAGTAGCACATTAAGCATGACTAGACACAAATGCATACAAAATATCAAGATGAACAATGTGAGAATAAAAAGTATAAGAAATTATGTCTTAAGTGCTTATGTTACTAAAAGAATTGTTTTAGCGTTTGGACTCATGTTTGATATTTTGTTGGTAGATTCAGATTTACTTTACTTTAATATGATGTATTTTGAGATTCTGACAAATGTATATTTCATACATCACTCACTAAATATGTATTGAATATCATCTGTAGGTAGTTTGTTATTAACAAGCAACTTAATATCCTTTCCATAGTCCAAATACTAGCTAAAGACTTTGCATAAGAAACAGAAGAGGTATAGTTGTAGCAATTTGTTGCGTATGAGTTGTGAAAAGATGTTTTTAGAGCTAACATAATGAAACCCAGTTATTCTCAGAACAATAGTAAGAAAGATGCCCTAAAAACATCTCTAGAGTTTACTGAACTTTGTAGTCAACTATTATTTGCAGGCTTAAGGGTACCACAGGTTTTATCTTGTTGAAATCGGTCTGTACTGAGCTCCAAGGGATAGCACAGCACTACCTACAGAAGTATTCCTCTTGCCATCCATCTCAACACGAAGAGGCTGCTATAGCCATGTTTTAAAAGCGCATCACTGTTTCTTGTGTTGGCAGAAGAGCTTGTTATTCTATGATGCTTATTTTGATGGCACATGGAATGGTAAGCATTACAGGTGATGGAACCACTTAGCCAAATTTCAGAGGAAAACCCGGGAATCAAGTTGGTATATAGCAGGGTTGGGATCTCTTTGAGAAGCCCCTGAGAGGATGTAAGGGCAATGTGTGAATATGTGAAGTTGAAAAGAAAGCTAAAATAGGGACCTCAGAGAGTCAGAGATATCAAGAATATAAGTTCCTGCCAAGTCAAGTACAGATAAAGTACAGTCACACAGACTGCATCTAGTAAGTCCATAGAGAGAACTGCCCAGGCCCCTTTGAGCACACAACCATGTATTCTAGATGCCAGAGATACAGCTACAGAATTTAATGTTTGCCACCATGGGTTTGTTCTTGTCTTGGTCCTATTTCCTTATTTCTATGATGACACTCCTTAGCTTTGAAATGAGAATGTTATCTCTGTGGCAATGTATCTTGAAATCCATGAACTGCTTTTAATTCCACAAGCACTCTTGGATGAGAGCTGTGCTAAGTCTCACAAGATACTTTGGACTTGGGACTCCTGAGAGATGCTGTAACTGCTAAGATCTTGGGGACTCCTAAAGATGGTATAAATACATTTTGCATTATGAAGTGGCCATAAGATTAGGAGAACAAGAAATAGACTATTATGGTTTGAATATGAGATATCTCCCAAAGATTCAAATATTGGGGATTGGTTGCTAGATGACATTACCTTTGGGCAAGTTAATAGATCCTGAATGACATAATCGATGAATTGAACCCTTAATACCTTTATATTTGATGGCTTTTTTTGGAGGAGGTGAAAAGCAGTTTGTGGGACTAAGCTGAAGGAAGAAGTCCATGTTCATTGGAAGGATGTTTCTTGTCTGCTGCTCCTTCTTCCCTGCCAGTCTCTTAGCCACCAGGAGTGAATTATTTTCTCTAGTGATTCACAACCTCACCGACACCAGAACTGCAGACTCCACAGACCATGGAGCTTCTGAACCTCTGGATGTAAATAAATCATTCTTCCTTCCTTCAAACCATTTTTGTAGGTATTTTTCCTAGTTACTAAGGTGACTAACACAATGCTAAATACAATCAGATTTATACATAAGGATCTTAGTATTTAGAAATAGACTAATTCATAGTACTTGACCCAGAAATGAGCATCATTTTGTAGTTCAGAAAAATGAATCTGTAAAATAGTGATACATGAAAAGAAATGGCCCGATTCATGCTATAATTAAAAAGTAAGACATAAAACAGGTTTAAAAAGTACTATATGAAGATCTCATAACTATGACTTTCGGTAAAAGTAGTAATAATTTACCTAATATGACATGTAACTTTGGTTTCTTTCTACTTTCCCTTTCCTTGATTACTTCACATCTACTACCATATTTTTCAAGATACCCGTCTTTTACTAATGTTTCAGTACTTCTTCTGTGAGTTCCACAATGAAAGTAGTTAAAAATTTATTTTCTATTTTTTTATGTGTTTGACTGTTTTGCCTGCATGTTCTGCATGCATGTGAATCACATGAATGCCTGGTTTCCATGGAAGTCAGAAGAAGAAGATGTAAGGGATTCTCTAGATCTGGAGTTACAAATGGATGTAAACCACTATGTGGGTGCTGGGAACTAAACCATGTTGCTATGCAAGAGCTGAAAGTACTCTTAACTCTTGATCTATCTCTTCAGCTCCAAAGTAAAATTTTTTACTCAAAATATTTTTAAGTATCATTTTTGACCACTGCCTTTATAAGAATTTGAGAGACTGTGCTATGAACTGAGATTTCCCATCAGCAACAAATGAAAGTATGTATTTAAATATTTCAAAGCTTTTAGAAGTGTTAAGCAACCAAGAGATGATTGAGAGATTTCTCAGCTCCTCTCCAGGTATGTAAAACTTTTAGATGTGGCTTTATAAGGTTATCAGAAATATACTTATTAAACACCAGTATTTCTCATGTGTAAATAGTTTCATATTTTGTGTGTGTGTGTGTGTGTGCGCGCGCGTGCGCACACATGTATGCATTAGTGTGCATTTGGAGGTCAGAGGACAACTTGTAGGAGCCAGAACTTTCCTTCTCCCTTGTGCAACCTGGGGATGCACAAGTGTCAGTCTTAACAGCAAATACTATTATCCATAAGCCACCTCACCAGCCCTTTAAATATTGTTTAAATTTTTAAAAATCCTTAAGATTATTTTGACTGTTTCAACTTAGCAGCTCTTTTCTTTCTTTTTTTTTTTTTTTTTTTTTTTTTTGTAAAAAGTTTTAGCCTGTAATTGACTACTACACCAATTTTATCAATAAAGTTGCTGAAAAGGAAGTCACATTCCCACAGATTTCCCAGCTGTTAAAACAGAGATTTCCTTTTGGTCCGAGTCTAATTTTCAAGGTCCGTGTACTTGGCCATACTGCCGTATCAGACAGCCAACACAGGGGCAAAGAGATGAGTTGAAAATAGAACTGTAGTGAATGGAGAAAAGACAGGAAAAGGGAAATAGAGAGTATGTATGAAGTCATGAAAGGGATGAAATTATAGAAGAACCAGGAACATTCATTATCAGGGGAAGTGGAGAGATTGTGACATGGAAAAAGAGGACTAGTCAATGATATTAAATATGTCAAGTAGCAGAAGAGCTATTTAAGTCTTATTGTTGGTCAGCATTATACGAAGATACATGTGTATGAGTGTGTGGTGGTTTGAGTACGTCGGTGTGTGTGGGGATAATATAGTCAAGGTGTGAACCTAGATGTTGTCCATCTTGGCAATGGGATCATTAGACAAAATGTAGCTGTTAGTCTATATAGGTCAGTTTATTCAGGGAGCTGTCTCAATCAAGATCATATCTTTTCTGTCCTTTGGTTAGAGGTGAGGGGTCAGGTAAGTCAAGTGGAGTTATTTTCACAGATGATGCCTAATGGTGAGATGTGTCAGACCTACCGTATGATTTGTCTTGCTAAACTTGCTTGCTTCTGGTTTCTTTGACAGTTACCCTACTAAAGACCTTGTATTCCTAGATTTTGTTTCAGGATCTTCTTCCAGAAACCCAGTCTATAGTTCTAAAGTAAATTGTGGAAATTTGAGAGGCCACAAAAATAGATAAGCTTTAGATGTTCTAGAATCGTGTCTAAGCCCCTGACTCATGCTGGTGGTTCTAGGAACAGAATGGAGACGGGTAGCTTCTATAAACACCAGTCATGGCATCTGTGACACTTCAAGTATAAGTTCTTGCACGTCAGAGAAAAGCAGAGATAAAGTTAGACTAGATTAATTAGTAATGTGTGGTAGTTTGAATAAGAATGCCCCCATAGGCTCAGAGATTTGAATGCTTGGTCACTAGGGATTGGCACCAAGATTAGAGGTGTGGTATTGTAGGATGAAGTGTGGCACTAGGGGTGGGCTTTGAAGATTTCAAAACCTCAAGCCAGGCTCAGTGCCTCACTCCTCCTGCTGCCTGTGGATCTAGATGTAGACCTCTCAACGACTTCTCCAGCACCATGTCTGCCTGTGTGCCGCCCTGCTCCTTGTCATGATGGACAAAACCCCAGTTAATGAGTTTTTAAGCAATGGGGTTTAAGCAAGGCCCGGTTAAATACTTTCCTTTATAAAAGTTGCTGTGGTCATTGTGTCTCTTTATAGCAATAGAATGCTGGCTAAGACAGTAGAACCACAAGTTATGAGATTTTGTCATGAGGTGATATCAAGACAACTTTTAAGAATTTCTTTTTCTAAGTTACAGATGACAAGAAATCAATGATCAAAGAACATGTCATCAGAGGCAAACATCATGTAAAGCTTCCACATCTTATCGTGCCTTTATTAGAAATCTCTTTTGAATTCCTTTTCAGCTTTTCCTTAGAGCTGACTCTTGTATAAATTATTGTACTTTAATTTGCATTTAAAAACTACATCAATACACTCTATTTTTAATTTTCGTGAAATTGGCAAAATTGAATGTTTTTAGATATGCTGATTATAACACGAATCTAACCATTTCTCTCATTCTTGCCACTCAACTACTGCCTTTAACAGATGATTAAAAATAGTTCCTGAAGGGTGTAGTGATCTTTGATTTCTACAAGTCCTGTGACTAACACTGGGGATGAGAAAAAGAAAATCTAAGCATAATAGCACCTATGAGACTATTTCTCCTTTAAAGTTTAAACTCCTAAAAGGCAAGAGTAATTATTCCCTGAGAATGGAACAAATGTTTCAAGCTACTTATCAATTTTTCCTTTTCATCAAGATTTGTATACACACATATAACAAACATGTTTTCATCAAATTTACCCTCTATTCTTTCACCCATAATTCCTCCCCTATACCTCCTTTTTTTCTCCCAATTTCATGCAGTCTTTAAAAACCAATGTCTCCACTTAGTGCTGCCTGCATACATATTGATGTAGGACCATCCTGTGGTGCATGAGCAGCCCCTCAGGGTCCATATCCCTAAGGAAAACTTGTTCTCCTTCCTGTTATGTGCTGTACACAGCAATAGACAATTACCATCAAGCCCTGGAGGGTAGCCAAGAGCAAGGACTTTAATATTTGGGCATGGAGCTGTGGTACCACACTGATCAGCAACTTAAAATGAGCTAACCTATACCTGGGCTTGTTATTTGACAGCCTATGGTGTCTGGTGTCTGGAAGTATTATCATCCTGTTATAGGTAACAGCCTGAGAATGTGTGTGTGTGTGTGCGTGTGCGTGTGTGTGTGTGTGTGTGTGTGTGTGTGTGTGTATCCATCCATATGTATTTCTGGAAGTTTGTCCAATAGGATTCCTTATGGCAATTTCAAAGACTTTTAGTGTTAATTATCCTTCGTCACAATTCCTCCTCTACCTTGCCTTTCCATCCCCACACTTAACTAACTCTTCCTGTTCCATTATTCACCTTTCCCCTATCATATCACCTGAGTTCTATCCCCCTTCTCTCAAAACCCACCTCACCCCATATAAAAGATGAAACCATATCCTTATATCTTACTGCACACAAAACTCAATACCAAATGGATCAAGGACCTCAACCTAAGTCCTAATATTCTGGATCTAATATAGTATAAAGTTGAGAGTATGCCTCAAATTACAGGTTCAGCAAAGGGCTTTCTGGAAAGGATGCTAGTACTTCATATCTTAAGACATGTCAGTGAAGTTAAAATGAAAACTGCTTTGATATTTCACCTTACTCAAGCCAGAATGACTAAGATAAAAACAACAACAACAACAATCAAAGAAAATAATCTCCCCATAACAAAAACAAACAAAACCCAAATGAGAACAATTCTGGCATGGATGTGGGGGATGGGGAACATTCATTGTCCGATGATGTGAGTGCAAACTGGTGCAGCCTCTCTATAAATTTTGTGTGGTGTTTCCTCAAAATGTTAGAAACAGATTGGCTTAATTAGGGCTTTACTGTCATGAAGAGCAGACCTCCAGTGGCAAGATTTTTCCAATAAGCCACATCTCCTAACAGTGCCACTCTCTATTAACCTATAAGGGCCATTTTCATTAAAATCACCACATTCCACTCCCTGGCCCTCATAGGTTTACAGCCATAGCATAATGCAAATGCATTTAGTTCAACTTCAAAAGTCCCCACAGTTTATCACAGAATCAGCTCCTGTTTAAAAGTCTAAAGTCCAAAGTCTCAGAATTCTGAGACTCATGCAATCTGTTAATTGTGAAACCCCTTAAAACCAAAATGAAAAAGCAGATCACATACTTCCAACCTACAATGGCACAGGATATACATTGCCATTCCAAAAGAGAAGAAAGAGCACAGTGAAGAAATACTGGACCAAAGCCAAGACTGAAAACCAGCTGGCCAAACTCTAAACTCTGCATCTCTACATCTCATGTCAAAGCACTCTTCGGATCTCCAACTCCTTTCAGTGTTGTTGACTGCAACACACTTCTCTCTCTTGGCCTGATTCCACTCTCTGATAACAGCTTTTCTTGGCAAGTACCTCAGTACTCTGGCATTTCCAACATCTTGGGGTCTCCAAGGCAATCCAGGCTTCACTTTCACAGCTTCACACAATGGCTTCTCTAGGCCTCCATGCAAGGACACTCCTGTCACATGCCTAGCCTCAGTGGATTTTCTTCATCATGAAGGGAGATTCCAACCCCTTTCTTGTGTCCTTGACTCCAAAACCAGAACCAGAACCATGTGGCCAAAGCAGTCAAGTTCTGCTGCTTGCTGGAGCTGGAATATGACACTCTTTTAAAGTAAATTTTTACCAGCTTTATTTTATTTTATTTTATTTTTTTGATGGTTTCCTTTATTGCCCAAGCTCAACTGTCCTGGAACTTGATCTGTAGACTTGGCTGGCCTTGAACTCATTAAATCTGTCTGCCTCTGCCTCCCAAGTGCTGGGATTAAAGGCATGTGCCTCTGTACCTGGCCCTAATCTTTTCTTTAATTCATTTTCACAAACTGGAAGCTCAGCTGGGTGGGATCCAGCTTTGAGCTCACCATTCCCTTTATTCCAGTTAGCATCAGCTTTTTTGTAAACTCTGCTAATCTCCTTGAACATAGGAATTGGCTCCTTTACAGTCCCTACTGCCCCTTTTTTCCCCAAACTGTACATATTATATTTTTTCTTGCTCAGATTGCCCCTTTTCTTTATAGATCTGCATAAGCATGTTCACTAATAACCAAGCAACACAGTTAATACTAGGGTATCTGGAAATCTCCTCTGCCATTATGTTAATTATGTTAATTATGTTAATCCATAATTCTTTAATTTAGTCTCAGGCAGATTTTTTTAGACAAGGGTAGAAAGCCACATTCTTCACCAAAATATCACAAGATTGGTCTTGAGGACATATACTAATATTATTCTATTCTGAGACCTCTTGAGTTGGGCCCCCACAGTTCAAATCACCCTCAGCAGAACTATTTTCTATGTTTCTAGTGGTGTGGGCCATTAAGCCCCACTTAAAGCATTCAACTGCTTCTCTAATCCAAAGTCCCAAAGTGTCTCCTATTCTTTCAAACAAAAGCTTAGTCCAGCCTATCACAGCAATACTCCAGTCCCTGGTACCAACTTCTGTCTTAGTTAGGGTTTCTATTGCTGTGAAGAGACACCATGACCAGAGCAAGTTTTATAAAGGGAAACATTTTTTATTGGGGCTGGCTTACAATTCAGAGGTTTAGTCCATTATCACTATGGTAGGAAGTATGGCGCCACTCAGGCCAGCATAGTGCTGGAGAAGGAGCTGAGAGTTCTACCTTTGAATCTGCAGTCAACAGGAAGAAAGTGACATTGGGCCTGGCTTGAACTTCTGAAACTTCAAAGCCCACCTCCAGTGACACACTTCCTACACCTCCTAAAAGTGACACTCCCTGTGGGCTTATGGGGACCATTTTCATTCAACCACCACATAGATCTAATATAAGATCTAGCTATAGCACTCTAGGGCATATACCCAAAGAATTCTCTATCCTACTATAGAGATACTTGCTCATCCATATTCATTGATGTCCTACTCACAATAGCCAGTAAATGGAAACAACCGCCATGCCCACCAACTGATGGGTAACAAAAACTGCAGCACACTGTCACAATGAAATATTATGCTAGGGAAAATGACATTATAAAATTTGCAGGTAAATAGGCGACTTTGAAATAATCATCCTGAGTGTGGTAACCCAGACCCATAAAGACAAACTCCCATGGTCACTTTTTTAGAACTAAATACTATTCTTTTTCTTCTGTTACAAATGTGCATCTTTCTACCCCAGGTTCACTTGTATTTTTTTTTTTTTCTGCAGAATTTCTAAGGTAATGGTGAAGACTTTATTTAAATGTCAAACATGTTTGACCCCTTAAGACAAGTCAAGGTGGGTAAATCATTCCTTTTTTTTTTAATGTTTATTCCAGTGCTGGGGATTACACACAGTATTTTGGGTGTGTGGTAGATGAGCACTGTACTACCGAGCTAACACTCAGTTCCAGAAACTTCTTTTGCATGGTGAGAATTCCAAGTAGTCTTGGTTCTAAAGCTTATTTCTTCATCCTTCAACACCAAAACAAGGTACCGCCTCTCCAAAGGTGTATGTATAAACTTAATTTGGGATCCTTTCAGGTAGAATGTCATCGGACTAGACGTCAACCATGAATTTTAACTAAAGCTAGGCAGGCATTGCCAGCGCAGGACATCTCACCATCGAAACTGACTCATTACATCCCTCTCCCAGCAGCCCTCTTCTCAAGACTGGCCCTGCTCACTTGCTTTTATCACACTTGAATACCAGCGATCACCAAAATTATTTAGAAGTCTCCCAAAAATGTAAGTTGTCACCTGGTAAACTCAAACATCTCATGTGGGAAGAAATAAATAGATTTTATCAACTGAATATTATGGGGAAATAGGCAGATGTCCTTCAACTCAGAAAGACCAAGTTGCCACCAGCTTGTCATTTATCACAGACTTTATCGGTATACTCTGTCTTTATTACAAAAGGATACAGTTTGCTCCCTTTTCCACAATCTTAGAAGAGTAAGCTGTGAAAATAAAACTACTTATACACAAACTGAGCAAGGCAGTGTGTGCCTGTAATCCCAGCACACGGAAGAGTAAGGCAGAAGAATTTCAGTTTCAGGTCAGCCTGGGATATACAGAGACTCTATCTAAAAAAACACCAAAAACAAACCAAAGACAAACCACAAAACAAAAACAAAATAACAACAACAGCAAAACTAAAAACAAAATCTTGATTAATATGACTAAGTAAGTAGTAACATACTAGAGTGAGCAGTCTGTTTAAGAACGTAAGTCTGAGTTAATACTGAGTCACAAGTAGTTGACATTTGTCAAGCTACTTCACCTCCCTGTACCTCATTTTTCCCATCTGTAGTATAGTTAGAAGAAAAGTATTCTCTTGTAGAATTACTAGTGGCACTGAGGGAAAAATGTTGCCTCTTATCACCGATGACACTACTACCTTTGCCACCTTAAATTCAGGCAAGACCTCTAAAAGAATCACAATGGATCTAAGGTTATAACTGAGAAAACTGGCCTCTAACCAATTACATTACATAACCGCTTAATGGCTACAGATTGAGAAATGTGGAGTCTATGGGGAAATATGTTGTCTATATGTTACTTTCAGGTTCATGGTGCATGATTCCTCGGCTACTTCTTGATGGATGTTCATTTATCCATCAAATCCTATTTAGGACTTTATTTCTGCCAGAGGCTGTTTTTGTCTCTGGGAATAGAGGGAAAAATAGGCCAGAATTTTTGCATTTCTAAAACTTATGTTTAGTAAGGCTATACACACAGCATATTGAGTAAATACTATAAGGTGGTAAGTCCTAGGTAAAACAAAATAGTTCGGCTACATGGATGGGCGCTACATAAAAATGGAGGTAAGAACATTGTTTTTAATTGGGAGATCAGATCTCACTTGAGAAAGTTAACAATTTGTCTTTGGAAAAATGTTATATTTTTTAGGATTGGAAAGCCTGGAGTGTATGAAATAAAATTTAGATTTTCAAGAAACTACCAAATTACTATAATTTTTCATATTTTAAATACATCACACCTTCAAAATATTTTTCTTCAGTCATGTGCTCATTCCCATACAAGATTAGGCTATACTCTTCTCTAGTTTCTCCCATCCCATAATACTTCTCCCACCATATGTCAGAAAGATGTACTTTTAATAAAGGAGTTTTAATCCTTCATGCTGGTAGTCTGCTCTGGATGAAAGCCCTATTTAGTCAAAGCAATCGTCCTCAGCCAGGTTCCTTCTGCAAGCTCAGATTTCTGCCCATAATCCGTCCCTTCATTTGCATTTGAGAGTTCAAGAATGATTTTATTTTCATTTTATTTACTTTGATCTTTGTGTTCAGATTTATCATTGGAATCTGTGGCAGGTTTGAATTTAGTGCACTTATACCATCACACTGAAACTCGATTCACAATTCCATTCTAGAGATGTCATTTTAGTTGCTTGGTTAAACTTAGTCCAGAAAGATAAGAAAAAAATATTGTAGACTATTGTACATATCAGATGAAAGATTACCGTAACTTGACATGACCAAGAGCAGCTGACTTTAAAAGATAGGGATATTTTGTGAGTATATTTTAAAATCCAACAGGATTATCTGACAAATCAGATATGGAGCTTGAGTGGGAAAAAGGAAGAATCAATTACACATCTAAAATTTTTTCATTTTAGCAACTGGAAAGCAGATCCATTCTTTAACCAAAAATGGAGACTACTAAAATGCAGATGAAAAGCAGGGTATTGTCAATAGATTAGCTTTGTCATGTAACAGTGAAATTCATATTACACATCTACATGGAAAGATCCAATTAGCAATCTGTATATAAAATCTAGACTTGTGCAGGACCAAGTCACAGACAAATAAAAACAGACCACACCCTTTACAGTTGTTACTAAGAGTTCAGACTATAAAATTGTCCACAGAAATGCTTTTTTTACTTTATTATCTAATAAATTCACCATTCTTGTTAGAATTCATATATCTGGATCTGATTAATTAGATCTTTGGAGAGACTTGATAATTTGCATTTCTTACAGGTTTCCCAGGTGGGCTGCTTGTGCTGATCTGAACAGCACTGTACTTGGAGAGCCACTGCCCCAAGTGTGAGGTTTGTCCCAGGTCTGGGCTCTTAGGAGTTTGTGTTAAGAGATCAGAGAAAAGATGAACAGCAGCAAAAGAATCAGCGGAGCATCTTGTGCAGTTAGAAAGCCAGGAAAATAGGGTTCTGGAAAAAACAGCTTCAAAGTAGGAGAGATGCCTAGCTGTCGTTTATTGTTGATGATTAAAGTGAAACAGAAATGGAGTAGACCCTAGCCCATGCCATTGGGGAGGTTATTGGTGGTATTTGAAGACTCAGTTTTATGGAAAAAAATTGGAGAAAAATCTGCAAATAAGCGTTGTAGCCAAGTAATGCATGGCACTAATATGAACACTGTTCATGGTGGCTTTTTAAAAGAGTGTGTGAGGACATGGAGATAAGCCAGTGGTTTATTTCCTTGTTGGTTTTCCAAGTAAAACTCTTAAATGGAAATTAATACTTTGGATTTCTGCTTATATTACCTGCCACTTAGAAGGTGGTTGAACATGTGGTTGAGCTCCCGATCATCATCCCCTCTATTTTTGTAGCAGGATGAGTTTCTAGAACTCATCCTGACTTCAGAGTGAACAATGGGCTCTACCAACACACCACTCTTCCTCTGAAGCCCAAATTTATTTTTCTCTGTTTACTTTTTATGTAGCTACAACCTCAGTTGTATCTTATGCATAGTTGAGATTTTGGAGTGTGTGGTTTTAAAAGCCTTGCTCACACTTAAAAGCATATGTTTTTATGATATGATAGTAGCACTTTATTAAGTTTCTATACTTCCACATTGTATTGAATTCTTGTTTATAGTATTAGAGAGAACTCATTCATCATTGCAGATTACTGCAATTTTGAAGTATTTGTTTTATTAAAATCCAAGCTCCAGAAATTTTGTGAATATAAAGTAACAAAGAAATATTTGACAGAGTAAATTTGTTGTATATGTAATGTTTTTACTGAAGTGCAAACATAGCTGGAAGCCTCTAATATTTAGAGAGAACAAACTGGTCACAGACCAACTGTGCAAATCAGGTTTCTGATCATGTAGTCAAATCAAAATGAAATTTGGATATGCAGCCAGTCAAAGATTGGCATATGAGCAGTTAATAAAACTTTCTGTTACAAATTTCTTCTAAGAATTATAAATTATTACTTCCATTCATAAATAATCTGAATTTTGTTTTGCTTTGTTTTGTTTTGTTTTGTTTTAGGACAGGATTTCTTTGTTGTAACTCTGTCTGTTCTGGAATTTACTCTGTAGACCAGACTGGCCTCCAGCTCACAGATATCCGCCTGCCTCTGTCTCCCAAGTGCTGGGATTAAAGGTGTGTACTACCACTGCCTGGCAAATAAATCTGATTTTTTTTTTTAAGAATTAAAAATTTGGTTTCAACTGGGCAGTGGTGGTGCATTATTTTAATCCCAGCACTTAGGAGGCAGAGGCAGGTGGATCTCTGTGAGTTGACGGCTGGCTTGGTCTACAGAGTGAGTTTTAGGTCAGCTAGAGTTACAACAGAGAAATCCTGTCTTGAAAAAACGTTTGGTTTAAAAATCAACTATATTTTAGAAAGAGCTGATCAATGAAGTCTAATACATTCACACTAACATTAATTCAGAGCATGGTTCAGTAAAGAAAAATTTTATGTGTATATAGAAGATAGTTTGTTACTTAGTATTAAATTATTATGTGATTCAAGAATTAGCTAATGATCTTCTCACATATTCCTTTCAAACATACGTTTATGTATAAAGTCCAAATAAGCTTTCTTAAAACTTGAAAATGTGTATTTAAAATTATTTATTCATTTTATACGCGTGCGTGTTTTGTCTGCATGTATGTACACATACCCTGTGTGTACAGTACCCATAGAAATCAGTAAAGGGCATCAGATCCCCTAGAGCTGGAGTTATAGGCAGTTGTGGCTGCAAACCTAGCATATAACGGTTCCATAGTTACCATAGGACTCTCATCATGAATGGAAGCAAACTGTCAATTTGTCCACACATTATCTGTCTCTCTTGAATCAGAATGAAAGGTTATAGTATTTGTAACTAATTGACCCCTGCCTCACTTGGCTAGAATTTGATTGTATATGAACTAAGACTGGAGAAAAAGTCATCTTCTCTATAATGACTCACTTAAATACTGTAGGTTAATCACTATTTATTATAGTAGTAACTAAGCTCGCACCAAATTTTTTGCTCTTGCTATTATGACCTCTTGACGCTCCTGTTACTGTTTCTAAGAATTATCATCATTACCATGGGAGAGAAGCAGAGGACAATATCAACTTTATCTAATTTTTAAATTTTATATAATTTTGTTTACCTATATAACATATGATATATGTTAGGTAAATATATATATATATATTTATTTTCCTCACTTTTTACCCGACAGGTTATTCATTTATATATTATGATATCCAGCTTAGTGTTTTTATGGGATTCCTGAGTGTGTGAACAAGTGGGTCTCAGTACCTGTTTCTTGTGCCTTTTCTCAGGTTCTTTTTCTTCTGTTTGTTTTGTCCTACCCTGATGTGTTTCTGTTTTATTGTATTATATTTTATATTATTATTATGTCTTAGAAGCATGTTGCCTAAGAGGATACAGAAGAGAATGGATCTGGAAGAGAGGGGAAGTGGGACGAAACTGGGAGGAATAGAAGGAAGGGAACTGTAATCAGGATATGTCATATGAGAAAAATATCTATTTTCAACAAAATGAATAAAAGAAAGATTACAGAGAGAATATCCCATTTATCTTTTGTCCAAGTATTTCATAACTTTACAGTCATTCTTTTTAATTGTATAAGGTATAATGAGTGAGGCTAAGAACATAATTGGTAGCCATGAATTAATGAATGATTTAATTTTTTAACTGCAAATAAAATGCAACAAAATAAAGAACTGAAAATAATGAAGCTCTATGAAAAAATGAATGCATAAAATTGACATTAAGGAAAACTTTTCCAACGTGATTCAGCTTGAGCTGAGAATAAAATGCTACTGGCATGTCACCCTCAACATCACATTACATTGTAGGTACACCTTCAGTGGTTCTGAACTAATCAAGACATGTCTGCCGCATGGTGTGCATTTGTTTAAACATGTGCTTCTTTGTAAAAATGTAGGGATTTAAGGATTTAATATGAGGAAATACCAGTTTTGGCTACTTGGACAATGTTTAAATGTATGAGGCTCTGAGTGGTTTGGTTTATCTGACTCTAACAGGACTCAGTCAGCCAGCTGAACCTCAGTTATAGTCTTCTCATCCCCAAAACAGCAAACATAGGATGAATAAACATCCATTATCACGGTCTTTTCCTTTTAATGCTTTTTACACTGAGTTTTTTCCCTAAAAACATAGAAAAATAAGATGCCTCTAGGTTCATAAAATTCACAATCAATAGATATAACAGCTCTGCTCACCCAGTGGGGCATGCATCTGTGTTCTGCTGGGCTCAAGAGTTAATGAGACTGGGCTTGGAATTTTATCTGAGCTGATTTCTCCTACTTCTATGGGGGAAGTGTTGCTTTCTGTGCATGTTAATGAACAGCAAAACAAGAACTTGCAGAGTCTATGGTAGCATAGAATTAGCCACCATTGCTTGAGATAGGAGACTAGGAAGCATTTTAATGAACAATGGAACCTCAGGAATTCTCTCATTGAGAGCTGTTGCCATGTGGGATGCTGGAGATGGAAAAGGAAGGAGAGTTGCAGCTCAGAGAATTTACTTGAAGAACTTATTTGGCTCTCTCTGGTTGGCCTTGAGCTGGAAAGGGGAAGAAAATATGGAGCTCTCAATACTTAACCAAATCCTATTTTGGGTTAACTACTATTGCGAAGGTTATGAACCATAATTTTGTAGTCAGATACAACCTGGAATTACCCGTTCTACTTCAGGTGAGACTAGGGCACATGTTCTGGAGAAACGTCTTCTTTAAGATGTATTAGTTAATCTCAAACTGACTATGTTCTAATAAACTCTAGTGTTACAGGTTATATTCATGGATATATATATACACACACACACACACACACATATAATAAGTTTTAAGCATTTATATAGGAATATATATATATGTAAGTATTTATGTGTCTATATATACATATATATGCATACACACACACACACTTAAGTACTTCCTACATTAAGTACTTAAAACTGGGTCTAAGTGTGGAACATCTTGAGTAGAGTGAGGTAAACTCTATCCATTTATTTACTGGAGTTCAAAGAATAGTGAACAAAGTTTGAAATGAGTTTTCTTTTTCTGTAATGTTGAGATAAGACTCAAATTTTCTCACTGATTATTGTGTAATTAAAACTTGTGCTTGGGTTACTCAAAGTAAAAACAGCTTCATTAAACTATACAATGGCATGTATTCATCCTAGATTTAGGCTTAAAATTGTTTCACCATTGTAGTACTTAAAGTTCTTTTTATCCCTAGATGCTGCATATTAGCTTATTTGGTCACTGAATTGAGATCTCCTGTATGGGAATTCTTATAGAATTCCTTTCCTTGGTTTCATCATTTATTCGTTTGCCCCAGAATAAACCATACCCTGAATTTTACCCATAAATGATGAGAATAATGAAGATAATAAAATTTGGGACAATGACTTATTGATAGTGTGTATGTTAAATTCAATTCTGAGATGATGAAGACATTTTGAATTGTTGAAATACAGTAGGTATATTTCCCACATGTGTGGGTCATGAATTTGGGAAATAGAAGTTTCAATGAGTCAAATTGAAAGTGTCATTTACCATCTAAAACATGTTGATATCCTAATGCTGTTTAGAAGAACAAGATGCTATTTGGAAATTTAATCTTTATTAAAGTCATTTGGGAGGACTTTGATCCATTTGTTAGTTACCCCTGTAAAAAGGGAGAATTTGAACACACAGGCAGAAATGCTCAGGGTAGAGATGACAGGAGGAGGTTCAGGCTACTTGTAAGTTGAAGCATTATGGAGGCAACTAGATGCTTTTTAAAAGGCCCAAGACACATCCCCTGTCTCTAGAGAAGAAACATGATCCTCCTGACATTAGACTTTGGCCTTTAGAACTAGGAGACAAGACATCCTGTAGTTCTGAACGTCCTACTCATGGTAGACCTTGAACACTTATCTATAACTTGATACCATTTTTAGTTTTCTGTTTGTATCTTGAGTTTTATACCAGCACCCACAGATGCTATATACTTTTAATAATAATACCCTAATAATACTCTAGTTCCTTTCAATGTTTAGAAATACTATTGAAGTCAAGGAATAGCTGAAACATGCTACTCGGCTTTCCTTTTATTAAATTGTGAGCCAATGAACATTCTTTCCAAGAGAAACTGAATTAAAACTTCGTGTCTTGTCTATTGCTTTTGGTTTTGAAAAGGAATTAGGTATAAGAAAATGGGAAATAGAATTTTTTTTTTTTTTTACTTTAGAAGAATATAGAACAAGTCATAGTGAAAGCTAATACTGCATATTCAACTCTTCTGCTGAGCTGTATTCCAGAGACAGAAGGCTGGCATGATTGCTTGCCACTTATTTATAACTTGGTGGCAACCGTGCTAGATGCTGGCTGCCTAACAAACACACTAAAGCTGCAGCTCTCTCTTTTGTCTCTTTCTTTGCACATTAAGTCTTATTATGCCATTTGTTTTGTCACTAAGAGAGGAAAAGAAGCCAAGCAAACAAACGCTGGAGGGAAAATTATCACGACATGCATGCGCTAAATATTTAAATTGCAGTTTCCTGTTTGGACAAAAAGTTTGAATTAGAAAAACATCTAATTCTCCTACGGCTTATGTCAGCCTCCCAAGTCTTGTTCTGCTTATCAGTTATTTACAAATTTTCATTTGCGCATTATACTCATACTTACCAATTCTTTATCATTGTGTGCTTTACGATTGTGTGTGTACTCTACGTTCATTGTGTGTACATTGTAACTTATTCAATCAGTTTTTTTTATTAACCATGCATTTTTTTTCCAACTCTATTGTGACTTCTCATTTTAAATGATAATCTTTAATTATAATTGTATGAAGAAGAATGAACATGGATTTACATTCATTCCAATTTTTCCTTTCCTTTCTGTTCCACTTTTTGCAATATATAATTTATTGCCTTATAAAAGCTAATAAAATACACATTCATTTATGCAACTGTAATTTCCATGTTTATTTGAAATTTACACATGAATTTAGTATTCACAACCAGTGCTTTTTCTATCTTCAGTAAAATAATTCTAATTCTTTTACTGTGTACAAGTATTCTCATCATTGCTTGCCTTCTTGAGGACTATTTGGCAGCTATTATCTGGCTAGCTTCTAGCATGAATGTTGTAGTGAGTAAGTTTGATTCGAATCATACAGTTTTCCTACTCTAAGAGAATTTGGTTTTGCTGATATTTGAATAAGGATTATATCTTTCTTTAAAAATCAAATAACGCTTGAGATATTTATTGATATCATTTTTCTGCTGCACCATGAGATTTTCCAAATGGAAACCTTCAATTTTAAGAACGTCATTAATTTATACACTTAAATATAACATAGGTTCTATTGTGTCGTTATTTCTTGTCAGACTAATTTATACATACAAAGCATCTTATTTACATTCCTACTGTATCGTTTTTATTCTTTCTAGTTTTATATTACATTCCATTTGGCGTTGCTGTTTTGCTCTCCTGCACAGGAATGTAGGAGACTCACACTGCCAATCTTCCTTCGTGTGATTTCCAGTTCTCCCTGTGTTCTGCTTCTGTGAATACTCTCCCTTGCTCTTCTATGTAACATCTACCAGTTCACTCATATTTTCTTTGCCTGTTACACTATGACTGTGTATCTGAATTTGCTTTTCTCTTTGTAGTTCTGTTTTAGAATAAATTGGGTCCCCTTTTTTTTTTTAAAGACTGTAGGAAGGTATTTGATTAAAATTCATGTCTTTTCTATAATATTCATTCTCTAGGGAGCACTTTTAATACCTTAACAATTTTTTGTAATATTTTTAACATTCTGGTTTTCTGTAGGGCTTAGGTTATTTTATATTGTTCATCTTTGAATAAAATCGTATTTTCTTCAACCAGATTTTTATTCTAAGTTTATATGAAAGCAAAGAAGAGTTGAATGTTGCATTACAAACTGACAGGAATTTTACTCATGATCTAAGATTTTAGTAGACTTTACTTTGGCCCCACTTGTTTGAGATACTAGATTCTGTTGATATGGTCAAGCCTCTGTATTCACACCTACAGACTGCCTCCTATCAATGTGGCTTGTCCCACTTAGTCATTGTGAGTGTTCTAAAGACATTTTACTACCATCCTAAGATTCATTATTGTAAGTGGGAGATTTTATTTAGTGTCTCTGGGTACATCATGCCTTTGAAACTTATACTTGGATGCGTTCATGTGGCCATATAAACAAGTGCCCTTTCCCTGGCCCATTTTGCACCCCGATAAGAATATCAATACTAGGAAGATATTATGAATATTTTGTGGTTTTTTAAAAAAAATTCTATTTTAATCAAGACAAGTTTATTATGCTGAAATTGCTCAGTTTAGAGAATCAGCCATGGATCATAATCAGGAAGAGTCATCTTCCTTCACTGTTCTTTCCAGACTGTATGACTTAAGACCCCACCTTTATATTCAAACCCAAATATTGGTTCATTTCCTGTTCCAGGAAGATAGAGTGCTTTCAATGGAAGCCTTTGCTTAAGTAAGAAAATTGTGAGAATAATGAAAAATCTTAAGACATCCATGGCAAGAGGGAAGCTTTCTAGGAATAATAAGAATAATTGGTCTGAGCACTTCACAGATTACATCATTTTAAAGTGTAAATACAGCGAAAGCAAAACATGGTTATAGTATGGGAAAAAGAAGAAAGGTGAACAAATCTCTAAATTTTTAAGCCTTAATGTTAGTTACGGTTAGTAATAGCCTTATAATAATTTCTCATGAAAAGAGAGATCCTGCTTGTCCTAGCTTCATTTCTGTTACTGTGATAAAATATCCATCCTTATAAAAAGAAGCTCTGGGGGAAACCCATCATTTCAAGGAAGTCAAGGTGGGGACTTAAAGCATCACATTCACAACCAAGAGCAGACAGAGATGAATGTACCCATGCTGCCTGATTGTTCGCTACTACCCAGCTTTTTGAACTTTTATACAGTTCAGGTCCCCTGGCCTAGGGGATGGTGTTGGTCATAATGGTCTGGGTCTCCTACCAGTAATAAACAAACAATACACTCTCCCAAGACAAGCCAACCTGATTTAGATAATCCCTCAGATAGAATCAGAGAAAACCAGCACTCTGCCTAAAAAGAACTACATTAACTATGATAATAATTTAAGTATGTGCATCCAGAAAAATTCTCATCACTTTTATGATATTGCTATTTGAAAAGAAACAATAATGACTCTGTCTCTCTAAATTTAACATATACTCCCCTGCATACAATTACCTCCTTGCAAACCAATTCTAAAGTACTAATTAAAAATGCAAATCGGCTACTGGACTTAAGTTAACGCTGCAGTCAACAAGAGCTAAAGTTATTAATTCAATGCTAATCAACTTTTAATAAATGGATTACATTTAAATAAAAAAGATGTTCTTGGTCTGTTGTTTTATTGTAAGCAGGTACTAGAGGATATTTATCCTGTGTGTTTAAAAATCTATTATTACCAGCGCTAGGAGCCCCTCTAGTCCAATTAAAACCTCTCTTTATATTTTCGATTAGCTGAAGTTGTTCCCTAGTTTGGCATTAATTAACGCAGCCATTTAGCCACTATCTAAATTTATTGTATACCTTCTGATTAGATACTATAAATTTTAGATATGTATAAAATTATTTCTTACTACTAAAATATGTATGTGTTTTAAAAATTAGTTTTACTTTGTGTATATCCCAAAGCATGGTCATAAATTTTATATTCTATAAATTAGATTGAAGATGAGATTGTGCATTTAAACATAATTCATTGTGGTAATTGGTGAATTTGGGGAGTAGGGGATTTGCAGTAAATTATTCAGTATCCAGAGTCAAATCTTTTTTCTTTCAATTTGTAAGTGGTGTTCTTTAGTTGTACTATGGTCAGACAAATCAAGTTAGGTTTTATTACCTTCTTTGGAAAAAGTTAAATTGACTGTCATGCAAAGGATTGGGGCTTACTACATTACTTGTGCTTTGTCTATAACTACAAACACTTTTCATTCATTCAATTTAGAATGAACTCAGTTGAAAAACGAGCTGCATGTAACATAACACAAATCTGAGTGCTTTCAACCTGTGCCTAAGCTTCTAAATAGGTCCCTAAAATGTTCTTTGAAAGCTATAAAAGGATGCATGATAGAATTAAATCTGCCACTTAGTTTTGTTAGTAGCTTTATTTAAACTGAAGCTTAGTTCCCAAGAATGTTATCTATATTTCTAATTGCCTAAGACAGAACAGCAATCATTGAAAAGAAATGTTTATGGAGTACCTACTGAGTGATAAGCAATTTAGTGATCCATCAAAAAGCAAAGAGGAAAAATGATACCCACTGAAAGTAGCTAGATCCTAATACTGTGATGATGAGCTAATAAAAGTTATTAAAAGAACATCCCGACTTATTCAGAGCATGTGACCTTGTGGTGATAACCTGACAGTCTGAACCTTAGTGTCTTCCCATATAAGTCAGTCCTAAAGTTGAAAATTATATGATTATTGTGAAGGCTCATCTGGCTAAACCAGAATACCATAGGTCAATGAGATCATGTACCCCAAATAAAGTAGAAAGCTTCTGAGGGATGACTCAGTTGTTCTCTGCACATGTGTATGCACACATGAAATTTTTGTTAGTCACTGTTTTATTGCTGTGAAGAGTCATCATGACAATGGCAGCTCTTATAAAAGAAAACTAACTGGGGGCTCACTTAACAGTTTCAGAGGTTTAGTCCATTCTCATCATGGAGGGAACATGGCAGAAGGCAGGCAGAAATGGTGTTAGAGAAGGAGCTGACAGTTCTACATTCTGATCTTCAGGTAGCAGGCAAAGAGAGAGAACTGGGTTTGGCATGGGCTTTTGAAACCTCAAAGCTCACACCTCCCAGAAACATATTCCCTCCAACAAGGCCATTCCTACTTCAACAAAACCGCACCACCTAATCCTTCTCTAGTAGCTCCATTCCCTGATGACTGAGCATTCAAATGTCTGACCTATCGGGTCCATTCATATTCAAACCCCCATACACTCTTTTACCAGGATGTACATGTCTATGTGCATGTACACACACAATGTTCTATGCACCATACATTGTATTTAACACAGATGAGGCAAAAGTTCTAGGACACACAACTTTGTCTTTGAGAATTTTGACGTATCTATCCATAAGATTTGTCCTGAACGTTAATCAAACCACCTATAAATACTTCATGAAGTCCCAGGACAACCCAATCAAAGCCCTATTTATGTCATCTGTATTGAATAAATCAATCTCCTTGGAATAAAGGGAAAATCTAATTTCTGTCAAACCCATTAGATATTCTTACTCAAATATCCTTATCAAGTCCACTGACTCTGTAAGTTTATTACTTCCCCAATCTAGTTATTTCTAAAGGGGCAATGATCCCTTTTCTCTCTTTATTTCATTTTTTTTTTTTTTTGCTAGTAAAGCAGAATTCACCATGACAAATTGTTTTAAAGAAGGCACAGCAAAAATAAAAATTCCCCAGAGTGTTAGTTCTTAGTGAAGCTTTTCATGGGCTTCTTTGGTTATGGTTGTGGTTCATGGAGGAGGCAGACTTTGATGTCTATGTTTCTGTTAGTTATTAATCCAATAGTTATTAACTGGGCTTTCAGTGTGGCCCACTGTGCTTTGCTAGTGCAACAGAACAAGGCTTTGGAGTCTCCTTGAGATGACAGGAAAACAAGCAGTAACAACAATGCAATGCCTCCATGAGCCAACGACAAGAGGAGAGGGGATGTTTAGCAACACTGACTTCAGGCTCAGAAAAGAGAAAAGGAGCCTTAGGGGAAGATCACATGTCCAGAACTCAGAATCCCATCACACTTTCCCCTTGCATCCCCACTGATGCTGCTAAAATGACAAAAAGATGGTTATATATTGTCTCAGTTAGGGTTTTATTGTTGTGAAGGGACACCATGGCCACAGCAACTCTTACAAAGGAAAATATTTATTGGGACTGGCTTATAGTTTAGAAGTCTAGTCCACTGTCATCATGGCCAGAAGCACGGTGGCACATAGGCAGACATGCTGCTAAGAGTTCTACTTCTGGATGGCAGGCAGAACTAAGACAGAGTAACACGGGGGCTGTCTTGACCTTCCGAAACCTCAAAGTCCACCCAAGGGTCATGTGTTCTCCAACAAGGCCACACCTACTCCAAAAGGGACACATCTCCTAATAGTGCCACTCCCTATGGGCCTATAGGGGCCATTTTCATTCTAACCACCACACATATTAATTCATAGATAAATTCTACCATTTTGAGAATATATAGGCTAACCTCCAGCTGTCTGGTACTAGGAGACTCTTTAAATCCTTGTACTAATCACTAAGTTAAGCATGCTTCCTCTTCAGAAATCTTGACAATACCCACTTACTTTCGGTTATCCTCCCATGGATGTCAGTGGAAGAGATATTGGCTAGATACATTAAAACCTATGTATTTTAGGATCTCATTTTACTCTAAAGCAATTTGATGCACGGTATGAACATCTGATACTCAGAACTATTACTGCATGCTCATGAGTGCTCTTAATTTTTTTCTATCACTCTTTAAAGGGATATATTGCCTTGACATTTCAAAGCAACAATAAAAAAATTGTAAAATTTTAAGAAAAGAGATCAGAAATTATAACTAATGAAATGTGATTAGTATTACATAGTTAAAAATGTCTTCAGATTTAGATTCATCTAGAAAATTATAGTGAGGATGGAAAGGCATAATCTAATTCTAATTAATTTTAGTTAGAGAACCCTCCTCGTTGACTTGAGTCAGGGGTCCAAGGCTCTTGCAGTTGCTGAAATGTGGTGGTAACACTAATCAGACATGGGTGAGATATTAGCATACTTGCTCCAATATCAGTTAGACATTTGGCCATGGGCAAGAAACTTGAATTCTGAGAAAGGAATCTGCCCTAATTGAAGGCTCTGCTAGCTACAGAGTTCTTACTCTGGTAAGAAGAAGCTAAAGAAATTCCCTCATCTTCTAAAATTGTGTGCACAGCTGTAATTAAAATGCACATGCACATTTTTAGGGAACAAGTCCCTAAATTACCTTAGAGTCTCTTCATTCCCCAAAGGTTAATCACAACAGAAACAGACAATTCTTAATGTTTCTTTGTATGCAAGTGTTTTCCAGGCTGTGCTTTTTATAGTTGATTACTTGAGTCACATTTTCTACAGATGATGGATGTATTTGGAACGAATCAAGTCCTTTGAAAGAAATGAGGTACTTGGAGTTCCAAGTTGTCATTTTTTTTTTTTTTAGGGGAAAGTAGTATTTTATTTTGCTTCAGGTGCCTGGAACAGTGAACACGGTGGCCACAAACCCTTTACTCATTTCCAGTTGACTCATTTCACCACAGTTTTATGTATATCCTTGGATACTGGGCTGACACTCATTTGTAAGATATTGAGGACGACTCTGCTTTCTTTTTGCTATTTTAATTAATTAATTAATTAATTAGGCTTGCCCCAGGGTCTCCAGCATGCTAGATAAGCACTATAATACTGAGCTACATCTCCACTCTTTATTAGGTCTGAAGATTGCCACATAGGGACCCATGATTTCATTTTCCAACAGGATACATCAACTAAGGTCAAGGACACCAGGAGAACAGACCCCACAGAGTCAACTAACCAGAACTCATACTGGCTCGCAGAGCCTGAAGTGGCAGACCTAGAACCTGCTGGGTCCCCCAAATATGTCTTGACAATGCCTGGCCTGATACTCATGCTGAACTCATACAGAAAGGAATAGGGGTTATTCCCTATTCTTTGCCCTTGCTCTTGCTTGCCCTTGAGTATACTGTCTCCCTACTGGGTTGTCTAATCCACGTTTGAAGTTGGGAATAGTGCCTGATCGTGTTCCATCTGTTGCACCATGTTTGAGCAGTAACCCTGGGAGGATTGCTCTTTCTTGGGGAGAGGCAGAGGTGGAGGTGGGAAAATGGGGGTATAGATCTGGGGAGAGAGGAGATGGGGGGAATAGAAGGAGTAGATGGTGTGGAGGAAGGGTGTTGGGATATACTATATGAGAGAAGAAAAATTTAAAAAATGTGAAGCAAAAAAAAAAAAATGCCAATTTGTAGGAAAAATAAAAAACATTAGAAAACACCTCAGATATTTCAACTAGAGGCAAAAAACAAAAAAATGCATAACAAATTCTTCTTTTTACCCCCACTTTTTATCCAGCCCCCCAAGACTCCAACAGATTCTGATCCTCAAGAGGAATCTCCTAGCTGCTCATTATAAGCCCCAGTCTATAACAAGCACAGAGCAAAGCTCTTGACACTAGATATACTGTTATCTCTCTATCTTGTCCCAGGAATGCCTAAGAGATTTCTAGGAAGTTTGCATGGATAGTAATTATTCATAAGAGGAAGAAGAAGTAGAGCTAGAACTTTTGAAAAAAAAAAAGATTCTAAATTGTGTGTGTGTGTGTGTGTGTGTGTGGTGCTGGCTGGGGGTGGGGGGCATGTGAGTGCAGGTGCCTACAAAGGCCAGAGGCACTGGTGCATCAGGCTTTGTTAGACACAGCAATGTATGAGAAAACACACTCTACCTCTCTGGAGCTGGAAGTGGTCTTTAGCCATCCATGTAGGTCATAAGAACCAAATCCATGTGCTCTGCAAGAGCAACAAGCACTTTAAAACTCTGAGGCATCTCTCCAGACCCTATGTGGGAGGATTTTGAACCACTGGATTCTGGCATGTATGTGAGGTGACGTGTGACAAGTAGGGAAAAAAAAAAGTTAAACTATGTTTATGTGGATTCTGTAGTAAGGGGTGGGTGGGTGTGATTTGTTGCAAATGATGAATTTTTCTTTTTAAATTTCAACTGTTCTATATAGTATCCAAATCTAATCCCTCCTTCTTTTGATTTCCTAGCCTCTTCTCTGGGTGTAATTTTCTCTCAAAGATCAGCTTCTGTCCTCTGACAGCTATGTCCTGAGTTCTTACTCTGGATATGCTGAATGTCTAGGCTTCCTGCTTTTCTTGTGACCCCACCACTGATGTTGATCTTTACCTGCCTGGAATTTCTACCTGCCTGGTACTGGAAGTTGTTACCACTTTCTCCACTGTCAGGCTGGGAGTTGTAATGGCAAGAGTAGAGCTTCTAAAGTACTTCTAGGAGGTTCTGAAATCTCTGAGTACGGTGCAGAAGAAAAGCATACCTACAAATTCTCAAGTCTATATTATTCCAGGATACAAATTGGGAGCCTCTTTGTGCCACTGTGTTGATGATGCTCCAAAATCTATGAATGGACAATTTATGAACGAACATTGCTGAGCAGAGAGGCCTCAACATCTTAGTGAAATGAGGAATAATCATATTTTGTCACAGCATTGTAGAAAATAAGAGTGCTTATTCCTTTGAGCGAATATTAATTGCAGCATGAGAATCATCCACTTATTGGCCAGAACAGTGGTCAGAGAGACAATACGTGTTAGCTTGATACCTGCTTCTGTATCTTTTCCCTGACGTTTTTGTAGCAAGTGCGAGGAGCTCCCCCTTCCTTCCTGGTATGATTTCTGGCCTTCTTTACCACCTGGCCTTCTCACAAGTGAAATCCATGCTATCTGTGCTCCATATGGGCCAATGGACTCAAGCTGTAATGGATGGAGAGCTTGCTTCTGTTACCGCCCCCTCCCCACATGCATGATAACTCTCCAGGTGGCTCTCAGCTCTCTTTTTCACATGTTTTGTTTACAAGAGTCATCATAAAAGGTTCAGGAAATGCCAAATCTTGAGAAAAAATGGAAACTGACTGGAAATGGCACTTCACACAGGCTAGGCTGTATCTTAGTCTTCTTAGAAACAAGATATCCTTCATGCTTTAGCCTGTGATGTAAAACTCTGGGTGGACTGCCTTTTGAGTGCCCTCAGCTATGTGCAAGTAAGACATTCACACATGAGGATCTATGTGGCTCCAGCTAGTCCCTTGAGCAATGATTAAAGGGTACATTGTGAATCCTAGGCTTATGCTGCCTGGTTGTGTGCATCTGTAAGTAACAACCTGATTGGCACTAACCTAGCTGTGGGTGTTTTATACTTCTAGATTCTCACCAACTGTTAACGCATGTACAGTGATCTGGTTCTGCACCGTGTTGAAACTGTAAGGTTGGAGTAGACAGCTTTCAACTTGGTGTTAGAATACATCACTTTGAATAGGTTTGTGTTTATATGATCAAAAATTCTTTGGGACAAACATTAACAATACATGAAACAAGGAAGGTGAAGTAGTTGGTATCAGGGGTACTTCCTACTTTAGTAATTTATTTGTTACATTGATGAATTTATCCAGAGTGTCTTATGCCTTATCTAAATGATCTGAAACCAGATTACAACCAAATGCTTCCCCCAGTCCCCCATGCCCAGAACTCTCTCCACTAATATATAATGAGGAGGAGTAATATGAAGATTTCCGACTTGTTTAATAGACTCTAAGAAGGCTTAAAAAGCAAAGAAATTCCATTTGGTCAAGGTTCAAAAACTCAGTTTAGAGTATACAAATAGAATTTATTCCAATTCTGTTAAAATATTCCAAGTATATTGTATCTGTTATTTTATACTTAAAACCAAACATTAAGACTATCCTTTCATAGGGGAAATATACAAATCTGAAAATTATGGAATTATTTTATGACAGCTCCATAACTTTCTTAGAATGGCCAATCAATTTCAAAACACATTTCTATAATGGTGTCTTTATGACCAAAGCAACTTAAGAAGGAAAAGGTTTAATTGGCTTACGCATTCAGATCACAAAGTCCATGGAAGAATGCTGCTTTCTTGCTTGTTCACCATGGCTTTCTCAGATTGTTTTTTTATATAACCCAGGACCATTTGCCCAGGGTTGGGCACTTTACACAGTGGGCTAGGCCTCTGCACATCAATCATTAATCAATAAAATGTCCTATAGACTTGCCTACAGGCCAATGTGATGGACACAGTTTCCCAATTGGGATTCCCTCTTCCTAGATGACCCTAGCTTGGTTTAAATTGACCAAAAGCTAGCTAACACATGGAGGAAGTATAAATTAAGAATATATGACTCTGGGGAAATAAGCCTGAAATAGATTTGCTAAACATAAGCCCTCATGTTGATATTAAATATACAGTCTCAGTGTGCCAAAGTAAATGGATGCATTTTTAAAAGAGGAGGTTCCTACCTTGAGTTTCTGCCCTGGCTTTTGTTCATCGTCTTTATCACAATATTTGGAATATTATTTGGAATTGATTGTTCAGTCACAT